>CM062813.1:305796364-306996364 GCA_031772625.1 Pinus tabuliformis | reverse complement strand
AGCTTTGGTTCAAAATCTGGACCCAAAGCCCACTAAACCCCAAAGACCGCTAGAAGGAGGGCTTGAACCTCCGACCTTGTAGCTGTTAAGCTGTTGTGATTAATAGCCTTTACCCATCAGCATCATCGCCATGGCCTTCTTTTCAACACATAGTGCTATCAATTTGACTGCACAAGTTATGATGGTTGTGAGAAATTCGCGTTGCCTTACTCAAAATGACTTCAAAAAAAAAACTTAGCGCAGGGATCAACTCGGCCCACAAATTAGAATCTCTTTCTAGATTTTATGGATTGGTCGGATAATGGCCTGTCCTGAAACTCGATCTTTCAAATGAAAATCTCGATCTCCTTCGAAAACTAATCAATCTGGCCTTTTACGATTCAAATCCTCGTTCAACTCACCATAGTTAATAGCTACTACAGTGACATGATTCCACTCTTGGATTTCAATCAACGCGACCCTGGTGAACACGAGTATTCAGTAGTTTGATCAGCAATATGAACTCAACATGGCTTTAATGCTCAATTTTAGTTCTCGATTTAGTGCCACATCGACTTTTACGCTGATCTGATCAAGTCCTTACGCATGCACTTATTTCACACACCCAATTTATCACTACTAGCTATCAGAGATACATCTGTACAACAGTCTCTGGATGCCATAAACGACCATGATCTAATGCGACCACTATTTCCTTCAGCTCCGACTCTGTGTAGGTCTGTTCATGCCCAGCTTCTGATCACACGATCCAAGGGAATCAATGCGGCCCATCAAATATGCCTGCAGCTTCATGTACTCTCTGATCTGTTATGTTGACTAGTCTGTAATATAAATTACCTGGTTATGAAATTCTGATCTAGACAACTTCCAACAATTTGTTTGGTTGATGGTTAATTCCTTTTTTCAGACGTCCCAGGTTGCCAGGAAATTGACAAGCCCATATGATCCCCTTAAGATCACTCAAATTTGGCCAAGAATCTACTTCAGAACATCTAGATTCAGTGTAACATGTTCGCACGCAGATCTTCTACATATTAGACTCCATATGTAGAATCTCGGTCTTCAAAAAAAAAAAAACCTGTTACTTTGTCTTGGCTTGGTTGTGAATGCTGGTTTTGAGAGTGCACATATTCTAGTGGTCTCAGCTTTTAGAGAAAAATGGGCTCATTTTCCATGAATATAGCTGTTAGAAATGGATGGTTGGGGGATGAAATTGCGCCTTTTTATTAGTCTTGCCCTACTATTTTAAAGGGGGCTAAAGGATTGTGTGTCGTGGTTCATTTTTCTGAAAGAGCTGGTGGCTGGTTTCTTTTGAAGTGCACCCTTGAGGATGAGATTTCTGCTACGTGTTCACTATCGAATATGAAACTTCGTCAGTATGGGTTATGGAGTTCTCTTATTTTGGTAAAATTGTTATATTATGTTTAAAAAAAAAGGGACTCTCACGAGAAGCAATTCCTCAGCTGCATTTTCTCTGAGTTACGGTGAAAAATCACGTTTGAAAGGTTTCTTAATAGTTTTATAACTTATTTTCCTGCCCACTGTGGCAAGGGAATGTGAAGAAGATTTTGAGTGTGCTCAATAATCAAGGGAAGAATTGTACTCTGTTTGGATATCTCAACAAATGCACTATTTCTTTGGCCCCTAGAGTGATTTCCCTCAGCAAAATCTAGATCCATTCATCCTCATCTTAAATAAGGCACTGGTATCCTTTCTTCTCAACCATTTCCATTCTTCTAGCTTGTTTTTCAGGGGTAGAAGAATTGAGCCTGACTTGGTAAACACATCTTGAGTTTGCTACCCCATTGTGCCCAGTGCACAGCCCTTTACATGGTAACATAAATTGGGGCGCTGGTTGGCACTAATAAGACCATACTTTTGCCATGTGCCTGGTCACATAAATTTATTTTGAGTGCCGAAGTATGTATGAAGGGGATATATGCTTGCATTTTGTCTTCCATTTGAGGTGGACTTGCTCGGCATTGTTATCCCTGCAACTAGGGTGCCTTAGGTGACTAGACTAGGGTGAGGGTCTGAGTCATCTTGAGCACTGATGCATGTGATCAGATACATTGTATCTTCCCTCTTCTTCTATTCTGTAAAGGAGATGCAGGTTGCACCACCATGTTGGTTAGTGAGTTTTTCGTTTGGAGCTATTGCAATGTATTTACTTCTTTCAGTATTTGATAGAAGATAGATGTAATTGAGAGTTCAGATGTGTATTCACTGTTTGAATATTCAGCAGTATGTGTTTATAGTTTAGCATGCATAGATTTGCTATTTTCATCGAAGCTTTCAAGTTGGAGTTAGGTTATTCTTTCCAAGTGCAGAATCTGCTTTTCATGGTCTGGAAATTAACATGGTATAGATTTAGATCCTTGGAAACAACATCCTTAGCATTGTGCAGTTGGCCAGCCTCATGTAGCAACTCCAACACTCTCCTCATAGATGGCCGATCGATGGGAAAAGCACTGGTACAGAGAAGAGCCACTTTGAGGACTGCAGCCATTTCTTCCCTGAAGCAATCTACCATTACTCTAGAATCCAGTATGTCCTATAACCAATCATTTTGCTTCTCAATTCTAGTGCGCACCCACATTACAAGGTCTTTACTCTCCTCAAAATCCTGAATTACTGGCTGCTTGCTGTCACTAGCTCCAGAAGCACCACTCCAAAACTGTAGATGTCACTTTTCTCATTCACCTTGAGAGTGTAAGCATATTCTGAACCAAACGACAAAGTGATTAATTTTGAGTTCTGAGATAACAACTCTAATTATAAATTATCTATTTCATTTGAATGACTTCACAACTCTAAGTTGCTTTAGGGTACTACAGATTTTACACAAGAGATTCGGTTTTCCAAGTTTTGTATGTCCAAACCCTGTCTAGCTCCCTCAAGGATCTAACATCAAATGTAAGAAAATTTCCCAGAGTGAAGGTCCAAACCCCCCCAATGGATGCCTATGTAATTTGAAAATTTTATTTATGTGAAATACTTGAGAATAGAGCAAAATGATCCTCATTAATTCCCCAAATAATAATGACCACGTGGGTGCCAAAAATGGTGATGATTTCAGAATCTGATATCAGCAAGGTATTCATATATGAAAACTGTAAAAAAAACATTCAACCACGAGAATGCTATTTGAGTGTTGCAGATTTGTAATGTCAACAAGAGAAATGTTAATTTCACCAAATTTCATTCCGTTGGACCACAAGTGTATGCAATACAAGACGTGGAGATGATTTTGAATTTTAAATCTACTGTGAGAGTGTGCCTATGAACAGTGCATATAACATAAAGTTGTTCATTTAACAAGAATTAATCCATAGTAAGCCAAGTTTGAAACATTCCACATGCAAATCATAGGACAAGGGGACCAGCATCATATAAAATTGCTGCAGAAAGAGATGAATAAAGTGTTGTAGATGCTTCACTAAGAAAAACTCGCTGAAATGCCTCAAAGAATTCAAAATTCCATGGCCATATTTAAATCATTTGCGACATGACAGTCCATGTATATTGTTTATTGGCTTATATCCACAGAAAAATTTAGTTCTAACATTCAGCTTGTAGGTAGGGCATACCAATGCCACTTTGGCAGCAACATTCAAGTATCAGACTTCAGTTATTGCAGTGCCGTTGTGGCACTAATTAAACCATTTACACATTCAGTTAACTTCGACTTGAACCAATGAGCATTTTTTCCAACAGGCGAAGCTTCACATATTGAACTGAACAACCGCATGCATTTCTTTCTGCAGTTTTCTTCTACTCGACCTGTTTGCAAAAATAACCAATCTAAAAATTCCTGCATGTTGAGAACATCTTCCTAGCCTTCCTATTTTCATGTAAAGAGTTGATGTTCCTTCGCATGAGTCTCTGCAATCCTTCCAGGACCCTGCTCATGTGTTTCATTGTACCTATTTAGAAATATATTTAATCCAAAGAAATATCATGAAAAAAAAAATCATCTGCTACTGTAGGCTATTTCACCTTGTCTATGTAGCAAGATCAAAATTAAATTTGTTAGTAGGGAAATCGATATTGACATGATTTTCAAGCTCATAAGTGATTCCTTGAGTTCTCAACTATTAACTGTCCATGAACTATCTTTTCGAACTGTTACAATTAACCCTTACAGGGGTTAGTTCTGGTAGTTGGTTAGATTTCAGATTTATTATTGAGCTTTTGGCTTGCTTCGAGATTTTGAATCTGGCTATGGGAAGGTCTGAATAGCTAAAACTGGTATTACTACCAATAATTACAATTCTTTGTATTTCTTCACTGTGACTACTCTTGTAGCTAGACTCTGTCCTTGAAACACAGTATGATCATACACATCATATATGCAGTTGTAGCAATATGAAGACTAATGAGTTACAAGTAGTTTGTAACTAAACTCAGAGATATGCCAAGCCACTTTTCTGCAATTTATTCAAAGGTGTGTAATCCTTCTCGTCATGAACCTTATATGGACAGTATTGTCTATAGGAGGAGATCATAAATGAGTTACTCATCCTTGTTCACTAAAATAAACACAGTAACTTTTATAGCTGACCCAACTAAGGTTTTATTTTTCTACTATGGTTCAGGCTATATATATATATATATTGAAGATAGACTGAGTTCTAGTAGATTGCAAATTGTTGGTTGGCATGTACAGATAATTACAAATAAGGGTTAGAATTATGTTATGGTTCTGGTCTGTCCAGTGGATTAGTTGGTTGGATATAAAAACATTGTTTGCAAGAAATAAACCTTGTGTGCACTGGTTGAGTTTTCTATCGTACCCCATGTGTAACATCTTGGTGTTCCAGATTACTATCAGAGTTGTGAGAGATTACATACTACAAAGTGCCAGTAAAGTTGATCTAGGCATTTTCTAGTCACATGCAGCAAATACTAATCTAGAGTCATAGCAAACTTCTGGCCAGTTTATTGAGTAATGAGATCCCATTGAAGTAAATGTTGTTGGGTTTATTAATACTGCCTCAGGGTTAGGGTTTCCTTTGACATACCTTTCCAGGGCATTCTGCTTGTTGGTCAATGGTTGGGTTAAATCTGCTTGGTTGTCCATTAGGGAAAGTTGAAGGTTAAGGGGAATATCTTCACCTACTTGCTTGTATGCCATCAACTAAATTACATCTTGAGATATATGTATATGTATACAAAAAAGGAAAAGTATCCCAAGGGTAGGTTGTTACAAGTGGTATCATGGGCAAGGGAAAAGTCCTATCCTGGTCACTCAAACTCATATCAGGGGCAATGGTCCTAAGCTACAAACCTTTGTGGTGAAGGAAAACTACTCAGATTCATAACAATTCCATTAAAACTAGGGGAGAGAGACCCACACAATCTTATAAAATTGACTTAATCAGATTTGAATGAGAAGGCTGCAAACATCAATAATAGAGATTGATACACAAAACAGAGAGGAAATCTGTAGACCAGGTGCCCAACCTTCATTCATTATCCATGCCTTTTGATGATTACAAGTAAAACATATGTTGAATATCAAAGACAAAGATCAACTCTTTGCAAATCCAACCCCAACGCAGTCTGTTTTCCCTGTGTAAGTAAGTTCTCTAGATAATGATGGATAAAGACAAATCCACAATAGGGAGCCTGCCTGAGAGTGGTTGATCACTTGGTGTTTATGTTTACAATATACGAGTCATTGAATGGAATTAGGCATAGAAACTTATCAAATTCAATTTTGTTAATATCCAGTTAAAGTCTTACTCAATCTGACATACATTTTGTTTGTTGATATTCAGCAGTCTAGACTCTTAACAGACCTCTGTTGTGAGTTTTATATTGCATTTATAGACATAGATAAATGAAATCTAATTATTTTAATGTCCACCAACGACCAAAGCAGTAGGTCAATAGACAATAAAGATGTACACGGTGAATCTAATGGTGATGAACTAGATAAAGTAGATGACGACGACACTCCCTTGTCTCAAATAAATAAAACACCAAGGAATTCAGGAAAATCACATTGCCCACATATTAACATAGAATCTGCCAAAGAATTTGGGCAAGTCTGTATTAGAAACGATAATTGTCACTCCAAAATCACTACAACCTAAATTTGGGTTAGTAGGCATAGATGACAATGTTATGGAAATGGTAGCGTTGCATTGGACCAGAGCGTTAGCGTTATTCAACATGGCAGTAGAAATGTTATGACACCAGCGCTGGCCAATACTATATTGGCATGAATCGTTACACAGTCTGGCATCTGCATTTGTATTGACAGAGTTGTTCCCTGTGCAGAGAAGGCCCAAGCCGTTACTATTCAAAGGAAATCTTGCGTTAGTCTTCAAACCTGTGTGGAATGTTACATATATCAATGAGTACTTACAAAATGCCATTAATAATCCTGAGGTAGAGGAATGCATAGTTACAAGTTACGATGAGCTACATAATCTTCCAAATAAGCGAATCTAGAATGGTTGCAAAAGTTAGACTGCAACATGTGTTACTTAATTTGCACAAGAATGGGGCAGTTACAAGAATAACAAATTCAAAGTGTACAAACCTGGGCATATTGCTAGGGAATCAACAGCACAAGTCAGAAGATACCAGAGCTACGCATTATTGTTCGAATTAGACCTTCTTCCCAAGAACAGTATGCATTGGAATGCCAGAGTAGAGAATTTGAAATATATCAATCCAATTCAAGAATAATAGCATTCATGAACAGATAAATACTATCCATATAATTGATTAAGAGTCTGAGGGTTAAGCGAGTACGTCAAAAGAAACCATGCAATATCAAGAAAAGTGAAGTTAACAATAACGAGAGTTGTTCCAGGGAGTACAATGATAGAAATGGAATATCATGGATCTAGTAGTGAAAATATATCCAAGTGACACCTGAGAGCACGCAAATGTGTATATATCACTTGAGAATAAAAATCCATGATAGTATTGATAATGAGTAGTACAAACGTACCGACTCAAAGAGTAGAGTACACCGAATAAAAACCATAGGTTTGGACAATAAGATACACAGTGCTAACTTGAGAGATGTGATCCGAGAGCAAGGAAATCACCTGTATAGAAAGCAACTCAAGGAGAAACAAGACCTAGGCAGAAAAATCATGTGAGACCTAGAAAATTGGTACATTAAGGTGGTCATGGAGATTTGCAATATCCACTGAGTGATCTTACTTGAATAGAATAATAATGGATGGAAGTAAAATACCTAGGAACAAGAAAACGAATCAACGATGGTCTTTCAAATATCAGAAATTATGAACATGCCTTGTATTAGACATGTGGAAATTGAAGCTCAAGTGTTAAAGAAAGAGTTTTCCAAACAAAAATTAATGGGGCAACATGAGAGTTGGTGGAGACAATCTTGGAAGATATCACTCTGTTGAGCGCAGGACTAAGCTGGAGAAGACCCGTCCTAAGTCTCAACCTGACAGAGACTCATAACCTGATTGGTGTTATGATTGAGTTGATAAATGCTAAATATTTTTATCAATAGTTGTTTGATGTTAGTTGTAGAGACAGAGAAATAACTGAATCAAACTCTTTCAAGGAATATTTTATGTTAATTCTTATTCTTGTCTTGTCAATATTTGAAAAGGTTGCTCATGTGGATAAGACACCATTGTTGGCCATGAAAGGATAAAACACTAAACCAAGAATGCCAAGGACCGCTTCATTATGCTACTATTTGCGAGGGGGAGGACAATGGTCCTTCTTTAAAGGAAAACAATGCTTATGCCTCATAGTTTATGCCCTCACAGTGATATGAAAGAAGAGAAAACGTATTGGTGCATGCAAAGCAAGCTTTCCTCAGCTTGCAAATGATTAAAACTCTTTCAAATACCCATCCAATTGTGCCATATTGTTGGGAAATCACAGTTGGAAACAAATGATGATTTGAGGAACCTTCCAAGGATTTGGGATTTTAAAATGGAAGCTTATTTAGTCAATAAAAGAACAGTGAAAATATTAGAATACACTCTTACCCTTATTCTAGTGTTGAATAAAAATGTCGTGAAAAATAATGTGTCTCTAGTTTTGGATAAAAGGACCCTCAACTTTCTTCGCAACTTTTGTGGTCACTGGCCACTTGTGAAAGGAGTAGGCGTCTTTAGAGATGCGGTGCCATTTGGAAGGGAAGTACTAATAGTAGTAGGGCAAAGGCAATTATTCCATTCATTTAATTATTTCTCATTTGTCTGGTCATATTGTGAGCTGCATTATATATCATGAAATTGTTTTAGTACTAGTAAACAATGATTAAATATATAATAAATTTGAACCTTTTGGCATTTAGAGGACATTTCTCTCAATTTACAAAAAAAAAAGTATGAAAATCATGTTGGAAATAGTTTCTGAAGTTTTGAGTCGTTTATTTCCAAGATTAACTAAATGGGTTTGGAAGATGAAAAACCATCAAATTGGAAGAGTGGGACTTTTATATTCACTAAGGTTTTAAAGAAATTATATGCATAAAACTTATACTAACACCTTCTAGTGGAATTGATAGTGCACTAATCCATTGCTTGCCATTATTTTGGTTTGGTACCACCTTATAGGATATCCGGGTTCAAATGCTATTTTCCATGACGGATAGTTGAATCTATTTCAACTCTAATTGTTATTGAAGGGTTCCACAAGGATGTCACATGAGCATTTATGATGCCCCTTTTAACATAGATAGCCACCTATGTTAAGGTTCTATTTTGCAGTTCCATGTTGTTATTTATGAACATTATACACATTTGGTTGGACACGTGAAAATCAATTGATGGATTTGGTATTGATGATGGAAATGTTGGATGTATGACCAAATGTGTGACTTACTTGGTTACAATTTATCTAGTGCATGACTTGTCAGAGTTATTGTTGCATTGTATAGGCTTATATAGATATGATTTATCTAATCAATGACATAGTGAAATTATGATTTATCTGATGTAAGATTTATTTCTAGTATGAACAACAAAAATTGACACGTGTACATTGGGCTTAATAAACATGATGTTTAAGATCATGTATCTATATCTATTTTGTGGTTGTATATATGCATGGATGAGAACTAAACTACAGGTTGGAAAGAACCGTATGATAACCAAGATCTACTATTCCATTGAGGAAGGTCGAGACGACCAATGAGGAAAGGTACGATGTACATTATTCTATTACATTTGGTACCTACTTGATATGCACTCTTATGACATGAGTAAAATGCAAATGACGGGTGGCAAGATGACCTGACTGGATTATTCGATGACAAGTCCAACCAGCTCTGTAGTGTGGTTCGTGTTAGGGAATTGACCCTAGTTCTGAAGGAAGGGTGGAGGCATTTCCCACCATGTATCCTCTGAAACCTGGAATCGTGGGAGGGCAGTGGTGGACACGCTCCCCTAGACGTGTGATGACGATTGCCAGTTGCCTGCTAGGGAAGTTAGGTCGATGTATTCGGCGCTTCCACCATGTCGGTTTTATCAGTGGTTAGTATGGCCATTGCCACTGATAAAGTAGCAGAGGATGAATAGGGTGGGGACCGAAGTAGGTCAGGATGGATAGGAGGATATAGATCAGTTGGAGACTCTTGATGGGAAGTAATGTCATTGTCTAACTTATCAAATTTTATTGCTATAACTCTCTCTGATTTGCTATGCTTTCGAACTCCTTGTATCTTTTAATTCTAACTTCGGGACGAAGTTTTCTGAAGGAGGGGTGTATGTAATGCCCCACTTAAATCTTATCCTACAAATTTTGTTAATGTTTACATTATCTGAAAATATTGAGAAATATTGGTTTAATATAAAATTCATGATTTCCATTATTCAAATTCCCCACTTACCTTCTCAAATTGAATATTAGGTAGGATATGGTCTCCTTCCATTATTTCAAAAATATATGTAATTACATCTCACATTCCCCAATGTACCCTCACATTTACTAAGGAGAAGACATGGTCCTCTCCATGTAATTGCATCTCACATTCCCCAATGTACCCTCACATTTACTTGGGAGAAGACATAGTCCTCTCCATCTCATTATCAATATATATATTCACCTCACATTTCCAAATGTACTTTTCAGATTTACTTGGGAGAAAACATGGTCCTTTCCCATTAAATTCTCAATTTTATATTCATGTCACATTTCCAAATGTACTCCCAGCTTACTTGGGAGAAGAGAAGTCAATTGTAAGGATGGATGAGAAGTTAATGATATTAATGAGAGGTGGTTGAGATGGAGAAGGGAAGGAAGGTATAAAAGGGAAGGGGGAAGGGAGAAGAGGGGAGGTGGGGGTCTTGCTTAGGATTGTGGGGTTGGTTGTGATTGTTTGGACTTGTTGTGTTTTTGGAGACCTTAGGAACCTGTGGAGGTTTCTTGGGTTGTTGAGAGGAGGGAAGTATTGTTAGCTTGGTCTGAATCTTTCATTTGGACACACTACATCTGGTTGGACTTGGGCTTGGAGGGCTAGGAAACCTGTGGAGGTTTCCTGGGCTAGGGATTATTTCCTAGTTGGCTGGGAGGTAAATCCAGTTGGGTCCATAAAGAGGAGCATTCAACAAGAACAATAGGACAAAGGTATCTCCATCAGCCACCGGTACAGTGTAAGTAGGTAAGTTAAAGCCTCTTATCGCATTTAATTTCAGAAGAAATTAGATCCGTTAGCAGACCCTAGGATAGGGCTCTTACATGATTATTGCATTGAAGTCCTATTTTCAAGAAGATCAAAATTGACCTAAATATCATCAAATTTGGGTAAGAAGAAATTTGTTTTAAAATCTATGCCCACACATGTGAAAATTGTCAAGGTCGGCTACATCATCATGTAGGCTCATGAAGCCCAAGGGACATGTCACTTCACCCTCAACAACTTGTATAAATACGAGAGACCTCAAACCTCATTTGGAATCATCTAATCACACACAATCTTCCCTCTCCTTCTCTAATAGGTTTGTACAACTTATTGGGCATATATTTTCTCTCCCACATGTGGCAAGAAGAACGAATTTCAGGAAAATTACAGGGCTGAATTTCAGACTTTTGTTGCAGGTTTAACCAGCGTTGACCAGGCACTTTGACCAACAATTTCACTGCAACTTTTTGGGCCAAAATTTTGGTTTTGTAGAGCTACTTCTGCTAGCATAAAACCTAATCTATTATAGGCACATTGACTGAGGCTAACCACAGGGTTGACCGCAGACTTGAAATGCAGAATCTGACCAAGTTTGACCATTGATTTTATGACTTTTTTGGGTTGACTTTGAGCACTTCATAAGGTCAAGTTTGAATACCTTTGATTGAGCTCCAAAGAGGATTGTTTGCTACTAATTTAACCAATGTTAACTTTTTGGTTAGGGTTGTTGACTACTGTAGAAAATTGCAAATTTGACAGGGTTGTTTTGACTTTGATTCGTCAAGTCAATTTTGACTTTTGTACTCTCTCTCTCTCCCTCTGTTGAGAATTTTATATAATAATAAGAAGAATTGAAAATGGTTTTCCCCATCTTAGGATTTTTCCCTGGCATCCAACAAATCTGGTGTCCTCTTGTCTTGGCTTGTCTTCTGCATTTTATTGCTCATGTTCTATCTACAATAATTGTCAATGTGATTTATGGTTAATGTGATTTATATTAGAAACTAATTTGGAAATTGTCATTGGGTTGCTAAAAGTACATTGATTTAATTGTGCTAAGCATAGAACATACCATTGTTAACTAAAATTACATGTTTTTAGAGCCCAAGTGAAGACAAATCCCAAGCAATAGGGAGAAAATAAATCACAAAGAGAGATTTGTTGGACAAGGAAAACAATCAATGGCTTATACATCTTACTTCAAGATTGAGGATAAAATCAATGAAAATTTTGACTATCATGTATGGAAGATGACTTTGGAATTGACGTTGGAAGAGCATGATGCAATGTACTATGTGCAAGGAAAAGTGGTGGAACCTCCTTAAAATGCACTTGTTGCTGCGAAGACAAAGTATAAGAAAGGTGAGGTCAAAGATAAGAAAATTATCATTGACTCCATTCCAAATCATTTGGTTTCTTATATTTCTGATTTGGAAACATCTAAGGAGATGTATGATAAGCTAGTTAGGATGTTCAAAGTAAACAATGCAAATCAAATCCTCTTTCTCAAAAACAAGTTGAAGGACATCAAGATGAATAAATGGGAGTTTATCCAATCCTACTTCATGAGAGTAACTCAAATCAAGAATGATATATTATCTATTGGAGAATTTATTGCTGATAGGGAGCTCACTCTCATTCCACATGGAGGTCTTCCAAGATCATGGGATGTGTTTAACACCACCATTCTCAACAATGAGACAATACCTAGTTTCGATGAATTATTAGCTAGATGCACTAAATAGGAGACAAGGATGATGGAGAGAGACAAGCCCTCAAATGGAAATGAACCTACTTCTTTCTCCACTCATGTAAAGAATAAAATTAATGTTGGTCCAAGGAGCTAGGATCAAGGGTTTAAGAACGGAGAAAAGGAAGGTGCTACAATTACAACATGTTCATCCCATGTTCATCCACTATGCTAGAGAGTGTCCTCACAAGAATAATACTCCAAGGGATGATGACAACAACAACCACGACAATTTCAAAGGAAATGGAAATCAAAAGAACAACAGGTTCAACAACAAAGGAAAGAGGAATGTTGTCATTGCTCGATATGGAAATGGTCCACCTCCCAAAAGGACAAGAAATTCCAGGTATGAGTAAAGTAATGTTGTAGAAAAAAAAATAGTTTTATCTTATTACTGCTCTCTCTAATGTACCTCCTCCATATACTTTGGATCATTGGTTGATTGATAGTGGAGCCTCAAGGCACTTCACAAGGTATAAGGACGCCTCTCAAATTTGATTGAAAAGAATACTAATTTGGAGATCATACATGGAGATAATTCCATCTACCCTGTGAAAGGGATAGATACGGTCACTCTTCACTTGAATCAAGGTAAAACCATTCATATACAATAAGTGTTGTCTATGCTCAATTTGAAGAAGAAATTGGTATTTATTTCTACAATGGAAGATAAAGGCTTCAAGATAGCGTTCGTTGATGGAAAGGTACGTATTTGGCAAAGAAACCCTAAAGATGCATTTACTCTTGGATTTAGGTTTTATGGTCTATATCAAGTTGGTGGAAGTCCTTTGGGAGCTTTGGAAAGCAATACTTCACTTCAATTTGAATTGTGGCACTAGATATTTTCCCACTTACATTACAAAACATTCCCTGGGGTAAGGAAGATGGTCACAGGTATGCCCAAGTTCAACATGAATCATGAAGGTATTTGTCAGGGTTGTGTACCTGGGAAACTTACAAAGGGACCATTCCCTTCTAGTGAAAACAAGACAACCAATATTCTTCAACTGGTCCATTCTGACCTATCTAGTATGTTTCCCATAACATCGTTGGGAGGATACTTATATTATGAAATATTTGTGGATGACTACTCTCGTAAAACATGGATATATTTCTTGAAGAGGAAGGATGAAGTGTTCAAATGGTTCCATTCTTTCAAAGCATTGGTGGAAAATAAAATAGGGAATAATATCAAGATATTGAGGACCGACAATGGAACCAAATATGAAATAAATGAATTCAATGACTTTTGAAGAGAGGTTGACATTAAGAGGGAGAAAATTGTTCCATACACTCTTGAGCAGAATGGAGTTACTAAAAGTAATAATCAAACAATCATGGAAACCACCTGTGCCATTCTCCGTGATCAAGGCCTACCAAAGTTCTTATGGGGAGAAGCTGCCAACACTGTCATGTATATTCAAAATAGGAGCTTGCATCAAGCATTGGATTTCAAGACACCTAAGGAGGTATTCAATGGTAAGAAACTTGATCTTTCTTATTTTAGAATATTTGGTTGTCTCGTGTATTTTCATGTGCCTAAAGAGAAAAGAAACAAGTTGGAAGTGTCTAGGAAGAAGGGTATATTCATTGGCTACAATAAAAATTTAGAGGCATATAGATTCTATGTGTTTGGTCAAAGAGATGTAGAAGTGAGTCGTGATGTTACCTTTGATGAAGACACTTCCCTTGGAAAAGTAAGAGATCTCCCTATCCCTAGGAAGGATGATGATGATGCTATGGAAAAATGGGATGAATCTCTTATAGATGAGCCTATGTCCATTATTGATGGCCTGATGGATCTTATTGATCCACCTCTTGTTGATTCCTATACCTCAAGGAAAATAATTCTATGGCTCAAAGATACTCTCGAAGATGTTGAAAGACATATTGCTCCAAGAGTGACATTTTGTGAAAGTAAAAAGTTGAACAGGTATCAAGGGTACTTCGGTACTATGAGTGTTATTGTTCAAGCTGAACCATGCACATTCGAAGAAGTCGTAAAGCACCAAGTTTGGAAATATGTGTGAATAAGGAGTATGAGTCAATTACGAAGAAGGAGTCGTTGCTTGAGGCTTCTCTCAAAAGGAAGGAGTGGACTATGACGAGACATTTGCACCATTTTCCTCATATACCACTATTTGATCTATTATTTCTCTCACTTCCAACCAAGGATGAATCCTACATCAAATGGATGACAAGTTTTATTTCTTGCATGGCTTCCTTAAGGAGGAATTCTACTTGGAACAACCTCAGGGGTTCGAAGTACAAGGTTGAAAGATAGATGTATGTAGGTTGAAGAAATCCCTCTATGGGTTGAAGCAAGCCCCTAAGGCTTAGCATGATAGGATTGATAGCTATCTTATGAAGTTGGGATTTACGAGGAGCTATGTTGATCCAAACCTATACTTCAAGGTTGAAAAGGACATGCCTCTCATTTTTGTCCTTTATGTATATTATCTCTTTCTGACTGGTGATGACCCTCTCATTTATCAATGCAAGAGGGAGTTTACTTTTGAGTTTGAGATGAAGAACCTAGGACTGATGCACTACTTCCTAGGCCTAGAGGTCTGGAAATATCTAGGTGATATTTTCGTTTCTCAAGGAAACTATACTGTGAAACTTCTCGAGAGATGTGGGATGGCGGATTGCAAGTCTGTGTCTACTCCGATGGAACTCAACTTCAAAAAGATGTGTGGAAGTGTTGTTGGGCCCGAATTGGAAAACCCTTCTGAATATAAACAACTTATGGGGGCCTTGATGTTCTTGGTAAATTATCTTTTAGAAATATGCTTCACTATGAATATTTTGAGTCACTTTATGGTCGAGCCTCGTCACATACATTGGATTGCTACCAAGAATCTCTTGAGATATCTTTGTGCACAATAAACTATGGACTGAGATACACTGTTGGGAATTTGAGACTACATGGATATACTGATGCTGACTTTGTTGGTAGTGTCGTGAATTAAAATAACATGTGAGGATGTTTCTTCTCTTTGGGGTCTTCTTCGATTTCTTGGATGAGAAGGAAGTAGAAATCGGTTGCTCTAAGCACTGTTAAGGCTGAATATATTGTAGCTAGTATGACCTGTTGTGAAGTTGTCTAGTTGAGGAATCTCTTTAGTGAGATATTTGAGCACGTTTTGGATACCACTATGATCTATTGGGACAACCAGAGTGGGATTCTCCTTTTATAGAATCTCATTTTTCACGATCGCTCTAAGCACATTGATACCAGGTACCACTTTATCTAGGATATGGTACAACGGGGAGAAATAAGGCTCCAAAACATTGGGATTGATGAGCATATTGTTGACATTATTATAAAGACCTTAAGAAAGGTCAAGTTATTAGCCTTCCGAGAGAGTATTGGAGTCATGGAAGGACCCTCCCATGAGTGTCCCACTTGAGTTGGACATTGAGCTCTGGGAGCTCTTGGGGGCTTGGCGTACTTCTTGGAGCTACGAGAGACCATAGGGTGAGTGGTTCACCTTCCCCTATAGGTGCCTTGTATACAACGTAAGTGGTTCACCTTCCCTTGTGATACCCCATGATGGTTGACATGTGTGTAGGGTGAGTGGTTCACCTTCTCCTATGATTCATGACACATGTGTGTAGGGTGAGTGGTTCAACTTCCCCTACGATTGATGATATATGCATAGGATGAGTAGGTCACCTTCTCATATGACATATGAACAGGATGAGTGGTTCACCTTCTCCTATGGCTGCCCCATCATACATCCTACCCATGTAATCTGGGACCTACGGGAAGTACCTCTCATCTGGCCAATGAGATGGGAAAAGTGGATAGGGACCATAGCCCTACAGATGGACTCATCATGTACTATTATACTCCCTATGTCTAGGATGCATGGTGTTCAACAACTTGCTCTGGGATCAAGTCTGATTGGAGTTCTACACCTGGACCAACTTTTGTCAGTGGTGAGTGGTAAGGTCTTCTTACTCGCTCTCAATCGATTCTTCTTCATTATCTATCTCAGTGTTCAGCAGGGTTGATATGAGATACAAAGATGGTACATGACGATAGGATGACATGATGATCCATGATTATGGATGGATTGGCAGGAGGAATTCTTCCTAGTTGGGAGGGAGTGTTAAAATTGGCAACTAAGGCCAAATTCCACTTTAGACAGCTCATTTTATGGATATGATTATTGTGTTGAATTCCTATTTTTGAGAGGATCAAAATTGACCTAAATATCATCAAATTTGGACAAGCAGAAATGTGTTTTTGAATTTATGTCCACAAATGTGCAAATTGTCAAGGTCAGCCACAACATCATGTAGGCTCATGAAGCCCAAGGGACATGTCACTTTACCCTCAACGACTTGTATAAATATAAGATACCTAAAACCTCATTTGGCATCATCTCATCACACAATATTTTCTCTCCTTCTCTAATTGGTTCTTATAACTTATTTGGCATATATTTTCTCTCACACTTGTGGCAAGAAGGATGAATTTTAGGAAAATTACAGGGTCAAATTTCGTACGTACGTTGCAAGTTTGACCAACAATTTGACTATGATTTTTGGGTCAAAATTTCAATTTTGGAGACTGTGGTTGTGCTTGATATCAGGACTGTTTTGGGCTGACTTTGACCACTTCAAAAGGTCAAGTTTGACTACCTATGATGCTACCTGATATCAAGCACAACCATGGTCCAACGTCACATTGTGACAAAGTTTGTCTCAATATGAAAATCAACCATTGTCAACCATCGTCACACATGGTCAATCATGGTAAAAATTGATCAAACATGGTCAACCATGGTCAATTATGGTCAACCATAGTCCAATGCCACATTGTGACAAATATTGTCTCAATATGAAAATCAACAATGGTCAACTATGTTCCAACATCGCATTGTGTGAAAGATTGTCTCAATATGAAAATCAATCATGGTCAACTATGGTCCAATGTCACATTGTGACAACCATGGCCAACCATGGTCGAACATCGCATTATGACAAAGATTGTCTCAATATGTAAATCAACCATGATCCAATGTCTGATTATGACAACGATTGTCTTGATATGAAAATCAATCATGGTCAACCATGGTCGAGCATGGTCCAATGTCGCAATGTGACAAATATGGTCTCAATATGAAAATCAACCATGATCAACTATGGTCAACCATGTTTATTTTAGGGTTTATAATATTTATCTTAGGGTTTCTATATCTTGGGTTTATATTATTCCCTTGGGTTTAATATTATTCAATTGGCTTTATAATCCCTTGGGTTTTTAGTATTAATCCCTTGGTTTTATTATTCCCTTTGGTTTATAATATCAATTTTGGTCAACCATGATCCAACATCGCATTGTGACAAAGATTGTGTCAATATGAAAATAAAACATGGCCAACCATGTTTATTTTAGGGTTTATAATATTTATCTTAGGGTTTATATACCATGGTTTATATTATTTCCTTGGGTTTAATATTATTCCCTTGGGTTTATAATCCCTTGGGTTTTTAGTATTAATCCTTGGATTTATTATTTCCTTGAGTTTAATATTATTCCCTTTAGTTTATAATCCCTTAGGTTTTTAGTATTAATCCTTGGATTTATTATTCCCTTGGGTTTATAGTATCAATCATGGTCGACCATAGCCATTCATGGTCAACCATGGTCCAATGTCACATTGTGATAAATATTGTCTCAATATGAAAGTCAACCATGGTCCAACGTTGCATTGTGACAAGGATTCTTTCAATATGAAAATCAATCATGGTTAACCATGGTGCAATGTCACCTTGTGACAAGGATTGTCCCAATACGAAAATCAACCATGGTCAACCATGTTTATTTAATGGTTTATAATATCTATCTTAGGGTTTATATACCTCGGGTCTATAATATTAATCCCTTGGGTTTCATATTATTCCCTTGGGTTTATAATCCCTTAGCGTTCTAGTATTAGTCCCTTGGGTTTATTAGTCCCTTGGGTTTATTATTCCCTTGGGTTTATAATATCAATCCCTTAGGTATATTAATCTAAGGGTTTATGTTGGGTTTATATTCCTAGGGTATAATATTATTCATAGGGTTTATAATATTAATCCTAGGGTTTAATATAAATCCCTTGGGTTTATAATCATGGTCAACCATGGTCCAACATTAGATTGTGACAAAGATTGTCTGAATATGAAAATCAACCATGCTCAACCATTCTCAACCATTGTCAATCATGGTCAACATTGGTCGACCATGTTCAATTATGGTCAACCATGGTCCATCGCCACATTTTGACAAAGATTGTCTTAATATGAAAATCAACAATGGTTAACCATGGTCTAACGTCTCATTGTGAGAAATATTATCTCAATATGAAAATAAATCATGGTAAACAATGGTTAATAACCATGGTCCAATGTCACATTCTGAAAACCATGGTCCAACATCGCATTGTGACAAATATTGCCTCAATATGTAAATCAACCATGGTCACTTGTGATCGACTATGGTCCAACGTCTGATTGTGACAACGATTTTCTTGATATGAAAATCATCCACGGTCAACCATGGTCATGCATGGTCCAATGTCGCATTGTGACAAAGATGGTCTCAATATGAAAATCAACCGTGGTCAACCATGTTTCTTTTAGTGTTTATAATATTTATATTAGGGTTTATAAACCTTAGGCTTTATAAAACTTAGGTTCATATTATTTCCTTGGGTTTAATATTATTACCTTGGGTATATAATCCCTTGGATTTTTAGTATTAGTCCCTTTGGTTTATTATTCCCTTGGGTTTATAATATCAATCATGGTCCACCATGTTTTATAAAATCAATCGTGGTCAACCATGCTCAATACATTGCATTGTGACAAAGATTATCCCAATATGAAAATCAACCACGATCCAACGTCAAATTGTGACAAAGTTTGTCTCGATATAAAAACTAATCATGGTCAAGCATGGTCCAATGTCCCATTGTGACAAGGATTGTCTTAATATGAAAATAATCCATGGTATATCGTGTTTATTTTAGAGTTTATAATATTTATCTTAGGTTTTATATACCTTGGGTTTATAATATTAATCCCTTGCGGTTTTAGTATTAATCCCTTGGGGTTTTAGGATTAATCCCTTCAATTTATTATTCCCTTCAGTTTATAATATCAATCCCTTGGTTTTATTAATCTAAGGGTTCATATTCCTAGGGTATAAGATTATTCATAGGGTTTATAATATTAATCCTAGGGTTTATATAAATCCATTGGGTTTGTAATCATGGTCAACCATCATCAACCAAGGTCAATCAAGGTAAACCATGGTCCAATGTCACATTGCGACAAAGAATGTCTCAATATGAAAATCAACCATGTTCCAACATCGCATTGTGACAAAGATTGTCTCAATATGAAAATTAATCATGGCCAACCATGGTCCAACGTCACATTGTGACAAAGATTGTCTTAATATGAAAATCAACCATGGTCAACCATGTTTATTTTACCATTTATAATATTTATCATAGGGTTTATATACCTTGGTTTATAATATTTATCTTAGGGTTTATCATAGGATTTTCTCAATATGAAAATCAACCATGGCCAATCATGGTCAACATTGGTCAACCATGGTCAATTATGGTGATTCATGGTTAACCATGGTCAACAATGGTCCAACGTCACATTGTGACAAAGGTCATCTCAATATGAAAATCAACCATGGTCAACCATGTTCCAACATCACACTATGACAAAGATTCTCATTATGAAAATCAACCATGGTTAATCATGGTCAACCATGGTCAATCATCATGGCTGCATTGTACAAACATTGTTTCAATATAAAAATCAACCATGGTGAACCATGGTCCAACGTTGCATTATGAAAAATATTGTCTCAATATGAAAATCAAACATGGTATTTAATCATGGTCACATTGTGACAAAGATTGTCTGTTGGATAATAATATTAATTCTAGGGTTTAATATAAATCCCTTGGGTTTATAATGTAAATTCCTTGGGTTTATTAATCCTTTGGGTTTATAATATTAATAATTGCTTATGATTATAATGTTAATCCAAAGGGTTTATAATATTAATCTCTTGGGTTCTCAATATTAATCCCTTGGGTTTTTTATATTAATCCCTTGGGTTTATAGTATTAATCTTTTGTGTTTAATATTATTTCCTGGGGTTTATAAAATTAATAATCCCTTTAGTTAATAATATCAATATTTGTTATAATAATTCTGAGCTCGGGATGGAAAGATTGCTCTGCTCTGCTCTAAAACTCTGCAGAAACCCTAGCTTATATGGTGCCTACAGAGGTGGCCCCTCCCCCTCCCCATCCCCCATCTCACTGGAAGAAGAGGAAATTACCTTCCAGGCTCTGCTAGCTTCCCTGCCAAAGTGTCAAAAACCTGTCGACCACCATTCAAAATTTGTGAAAAGAAATGAGGAAGTTTGAGATATAGCGTTGTCGATTGGGGATAAGCGAGCCACTCTAGCTTACTCTAAACGTGCATTCATTGGAAATTTTTTGGGCATGTGGCCCTCACCAAGATCGATTGAATCATGCATCAAGAATACATGGAAGTCCAAGATGAAAGGTAAGATTGCAATAATTGTAGTAGGAAATGGATTTTTTTATTTATGTTTGAATGTAGGGAGGATAGGGATGTGAATTTCTGCAATGGCCCTTCTTTTGTCGGGTCACGAGGGATGTATCTAAATAAGTGAACTCCTAAATTTAACACGGATGAGTATGTTCCAATAGCTATCTAGGTTTGGGTGAAGTTGCCTCGCCTCCCATTGTCATGTTGGAGTGATGACTGCCTTAGGGCGATTGGCAATGGGGTAGGGAAATATATTGGTAAAGCTGAGCCAAGAGGATCATAGTTTTCTTGTGCAAATATTTGTGTGGAGGTGGATTTGGAAAAAGGGCTACCAGTAGAAGTAAATTTAACCCTAGGAGAATGGAAGAACATACATATTCTGGATTACAAAAAAAATCCTTTCAAGTGTAAACATTTCCATGAATACGGTCATTTTACTTGTGACTATTCAAATAACCCTACTTCCAATGGTTCTGAGCAACCTCCTCAAGCCGAAGAAAAATGGAAGACTCGAGATAGGAAAGGTAACAAGGGTTCTACAGTTGGACCTAAATCTCAGACAAGCAAAGGAAGTATCATGGTGAAAACGTCATCTAATCCCTTTAATTCGTTGGATAACATGAAGGAAATGACTGAGAATGAGATAGGTCAAGAAGAGGACAAAGAGAATGGGAAAAGTGAGGATGAAACAGGAGATATGGATGAGGGAGAAATGAAGGAGATTACTCCTCCAAATAAAGGCAAGGTGGTAATGATGACCTCTCAAGACAAGGAATCATCACTAAATCGGAAAACACCTCTACACCTGCAAAGCCCTTCGAGCATGGCGAAGGAAATAGATGGGGTTGTCACAAGGCATATGGCTCAAAAAAAAAATTGGGTAGATGAGGGAAGTAGCCATGACACTGAGAGTTCTTGAAAGAGGGGAAGGCTGAAACATCAAACCCTAAGGGAAAATGAAGCATAACATAAGAAGAAACTAGGAAATATGCCTATGATTTCAGATATTTTAAAAATCAAAGGAGCTAAAAGTAAGAGTGGAAAGGATGGAGGGTCGTATCAAAACCCCATTTTAAAATGATTATATTATCTTGGAAAATGAGGTGTTTGGGGAGCCCTGCTAAGTCCCTAGCTGTAAAAGACGTGTTAAAACAAGAATCCCCTTGGACTATTTTTCTTTAAGAGACGAAAATGGAGGAACAAGAGTTTTGTAAAATAGCTGGAGCCTTCTGGAAAGAAAGTGAGGGAGTTGTTTAGCAAGCTAGGGGTGCCTCTAAAGGTATTTGTATCTTTTGGTCCCCTTCTCATTTCTCTCTAGTAGATAGTATGAAGCACCAATTTTGGATAATGGTAGTTATAGATAATAAATTAAGTGATGAAAGAATCACTGTGATTAATGTGTATGCACCCGTGTTGTATGAATAGAAGGTAGAATTTTGGGATTCCATAGATGAGGTTAGAAGGTGAGGAAAGATTAAAAATTGTATAATTGGAAGTGATTTCAACATTTTGCGTAGTGCCTCAAAAAAAAGAGGGGGATCTTTGGTTTGAGATCCTTTCAGGGATCGTATGGAAGATTTGATATTGGACTAGGATTTGATAGATGTGGCTCTGAAGGTAGAATATGAGATCATGGAAGGCTCATATAATGGCGCGATTAGATCAATTTTTGGTCCATAGTAGTTGAATCCTCAAAGGCATGGATTACTCATTTTCTATCATTTCAAATGGCATCTCAGATCATTTCTCTATAACCTCACTGTTAGATAAGCTAAAAAATTATGGGCCAATCCCTTTTCAGTTTAATGCAACCTGGGTCCAAGAAGGAGTACAGGATCTCATTTCTCAGGCATGTAAAATATCGATCTAAGGTTCCCTATCTTTCATATGGGAATCTAAACTCCACAATCTAAAAAGAGCTCTCAGAAAATGGTTGAAGGAAGCATTCCAACCTCCTGGGAAAAAAAAAAAAGATCTCATTCAACAATTGGAAAATCATTATAAAGTGTTAGAACACGTGTCGATTGAAGATTTTCATCTGCAAAAGGAAAGAGATCTAACTAAGAATATATTTTCTGATAGCATACAAGAGGAAGCACTATGGAGGCTCAAATCTAGGAGCCTTTGGCTAAAATAAGGAGACCATAACACTACCTTCTTTCACAAGGAGACGAAAGCAAGGGAGGGGAGGAATAGGGTTAACGAAATTGTGCCAGAAGGTGAATCAAAAATTTCAGATTTTGAAGAAATTAAGAAAGAAGCATATGATCATTTCAAGGATTTATATTCAGAAGAGTAGATACCTCTATAATAGGAAATGAAATCCTCGGGTACATGCCATCAGTAATCTCCCAATCTATTAATTTAAATTTGATGAAGCAAATTATGGAGGAAGAGGTCTTGGTGGTACTAATATCCCTCAATCTGGACAAAGCCCGTAGGTCGAATGGATTTCCTATATGCTTTTATCATGCATTATGGACCCTAATCAAATTTGATCTTCTAATAATGTTAAATTATGCCTACGAGCAGAAAAAATTGGGAGGAGATACAAACTCTTCTTAACTGGCTCTAATTCCAAAAGAATCAAATCGTATGAATTTTTCTAAATTCCGGCCCATTTCCCTTTGCAATGCTTCCTACAAAATTTTGACCAAAATTATGGCCAATAGATTGAAACCCCTTCTTACCTCCTTCATCTCCGAGAATCAAGGAGGATTCATGCAACACAGGAACATATTGGATAACATCATACTAGTACAAGAATCAGTTCACTCCAGCAAGGAAGTGGGACATGAAGGAATGGTCATCAAGTTGGATATGGAAAACAAATTTGACTGGCTAAATCACTCCTTTCTCTTCTCTATTTTAACAAAGCCAAGATTTGGTCAAGATTTTATTAAATGGATACAGGCTTGCATTGGTAGCTCTTGGATTTCCCCTTTGATTAAGAGGTGTCCGACCCCATTCTTTATGGCTTCTCGGGGTTTGAGGCAGGGATGTTCCTTATCCCTTATTTTATATATTATCATGGAAAAAAGCCTTAGTAGAAGATTAAAAGCATCTAGGGAGCATGGTCATCTTCCAGGGCTCATAATAGACAAGGTTAAATAAATTAATCATTTGTAGTTTGTTGATGACACTCCTTCTAGGTGGAGCTTCTAGAATCATTGCAGCTCAATTTAAAGAGGTCCTAGATAGTTATTTGATAATTTATTGAGGTATTGTGAATAAGAAGAAAAACTTGATCTTGGGATGGAACAATTCTGAAAGAAATTTAAATCAAATATCCCTCATATTGGGATTCCCTCTTACTAAAAGTTGGAGAGGTTTCCCTTACCTTGGTCAACCAATATCCCTGGGGCCATACTCTGGAGAGGATTGGGAAGTGATTATCCAAAAAATAAAAATAAAAAAATCCATTCATGGGGCACAAAATGGTTAAATGTAGCAGGGAAAATAGTTCTCATCAAATTTATTTTATCATCTCTTCCCATATATATTGTTTGTGGCCTATTGGCTCCAAAAATCATAATTCATAGTATTAGTTGAATGATGAGGAAATTCTTGTGACAGGGAGGAAAATATAATGAGAAATTATATCATTTGATAAATTGGATCATTGTCAGACTTCCAAAAAAATTGGGAGGATTAGCAATCAAAGATCTAGAATACATGACTTTGGCTCTTAAAGCCAAACTGGTTTGGAGATTTTAGATAGACTCCAAGGAATGGTGGAAGCATGCCTTCCCAAGGAAATATTTCCACAAGAATTGACTGACAAGACTGAAGGAAGAAAGTTGAGAAGGTGTCGAGACTAAAATATGGAAGCTCTACAAAGCCTTAACCTTGGTGATGTTGTAAAATTTTGGGTGGACAGAAGGTAAATGAAAGGCATATCAGAATTTGGAAAGATTGTATTATCCCTGGTGAATTAATGTGTGACTCTTCAGAGGTTTGGGACTTGGCTAGGTGGATGGAGGCATAAGGGCTGAGAAGTTAGTAGATATTTAAGTTTTGGATGATAATGGGCAATGGGTGGGATGGTCTTGTCCAAATTTCTCCCCTCAAATGGCTCTATCTTGGGTTGAAGTTGTAAAGGCCCTTAAATGGTATGCGTCGATCACGTATGATAGATTGGATCAGCTATTATGGAAGGGTGGTAAACATATACATTACACAGTGAAATAAGGGTATGAAATTTTACTCAAGAAGCTCTCACACCCACAAGCCTCCAACATTTGGAGTAGGGTCTGGAATAAAGATGGTCTTTCGAAAGTAAATACCTTTTGTTGGGAACTGGTCCATGGCAAATCTTAATAGCTAAGAACCTAAAAAAAGACAGATTCATGGTCCATCATGGTGTGTGCTATGTAGAAATGAAAAGGAGGACATATCCGATGTTTTCCTTCGTTGTTCCTTCACCTTAGAAGTTTGGAGATCGGTGCTACATCCAATAAGCCAAATTCAGGCCATCCCTCCAAATTGGAGGGAAATGTTTGAAAAATGGAGTTCACACCCCCCATGGAATCATGGCCCGTATTAAATCATATCTAGGTGTTGGGATGCTACTCCGAAATACATATGTTGGGTTGTTTGGCTCACTAGAAATAATGTTATTTTCAAGGAAAGGAAGCCTATAGTCTCAACTACAACTTGGAAAGCCTCTCAACTGTTGAGAATGCAACAAGATGATGGAGCTTAGTGGAAGGGAGTCGCCTTCACTAAGTGGGCCTGCAGGCAAATTATGGCGCAAAGTCTATTTTTGGATCACAGCAGGAGTGATCAAAGTCTATTTTTAGACTGGCTGTCAAAAATAGAAAAGTCAAATATTATTGTCTCATAATAATATTTAGACTATAAACTTTATCTTATTCTCTTGGAGCACTTCAGTTTGAGCTACAGATGTGGCACATGCAGCTGTCAGAAGGAAATATGCTTTCTTTGTGGGTCAGTTGAGTTGTTGCATGCATGACTTCAGTTAGAACTCAAGTAGTTGAGTTTGGTGGAGTTGATTGTGGAGTTGATGGAGTTGTGTTCAGTTTGACTTGGTTAAACTAGTTGTAATTAGTCTAACTGAAAATAGACTAATGATGAGTTGTTAAACTAATTATTAACTCATAAAGCAACTAAAGAATACATCACTTAACTCAGTTGCATGTAAGTGCATGTACAGTTCAACAAGGATAGGTGTTAGAGGATCAGATTGCTATCAGTTGTGACTATAGTTGTGCATGAGGATTTGCACAAGCAATGTATTGAGTATGCCAATGAGTATTGCGTTGAATTTCCCAGTAGAATAGCTTGTGCTCACATGATTTCCAGTGTGAGTGATTCTCAGCAGGTTTATGCAATAGAGGCAGGCAAAGCAGTGGAGAAGATTTGAACTTGTTACTAGTTTGGGTCTGAGCTGGTTTGTGTGTAACAGGTGGAAATAGTGTTGGATACTTGTGATGAGTATTGACTATGTAATGTTACATGTTCTCAATCATTAATATACAGATAGTGTGGGGTTTTCAGCTGTAAGCTTTCCCCGGCATACATACTGTGTTAATGTGTGAATGCTATTGATGTTTTATTGTTATTGATGCTGCTAAATTGATGATCAACGTAGAGGAGCTTATGTATTGTGTATGTATTCCGTAATAGTACATGATCAGGATAATCTCCATTGAATATGTTTTTATTATTCAAAATTTCTACATGGTATCGAAGCTGTTGATCATCAGATCTACTATTCAGGAAGTGTTTACATCTTATTTCTTCAGGCAGAGTCTGTAATCGGGCCAGGTAGCCTCTGGATTCATCCTTCCTTTGGAAGGTGAGATATCCGGTGAATGCCCATACAATCAATCTCTGCACAAGAAATATTTTTTTCTCACAAATCGTAGATTCGAGGCGGTTGAGTTTGGAGCTGGTGGAATTCGAATTTGCAGCAGTGTTCTCTTGGTGTCAACGAGGCAATGTCTTTCAACGGATTACGATTGGAGTATGCTCTTGAGGGCAGCTCAAACTATATTGCATGGAAGGACATGATGGAGGCAGTATTGGATGATAACGAGCTGAAGGAGTTCATAGAGACGGATGTCCCAAAGCCTACTGATGCTACTCAGGCTGATGCTTGGCAAAAGAAGACCGCAAAATGTCGAAGGATTCTGTTAGAGGGTGTTGGCGAGGTAAATCCCCTCTGCGGACAGAGGCGATCCCCACTAGCCCAGAATGGGTCTAGCAATAATCAAACAATGCTAACAGGCAGGTTCCTAATTACAAATTAAAGGTAAATGATGAGAGCCTACTTGGATTCCAACGCTAGTGTTGTAGAAGAGTCGACACTCCCGTTCCTTTGCTCCGGCCGGTCACGATCCTCACGATCTCCGTGAATGGACACCTGCACATGCAAAGAACGACACAAATACAAGCATAAAATCCAATAGATGCAATTATATATCGGTCAGAAAAGATATAACTCAAACATCATTACAATGAACAACAAGAGTGGAACCATAATGATAGTCATCTATTATTGATAAACAACAAAGAAGAATACAACCATAGTTATGACGTCAAATCCTCCTTTGGCTGGGTGATCAGCTACATATGCCTTGCAAAGCTTGTCGCGATTGGGAACAAGCCTCTCTCTCTTTGATTATGAATGCAAATAAGACTCTTACAGCAATCTCTTAGACTTCTGAAAGTATAATTCTCCCTATGCTCGAACTAGCTTGTCAAAGGCAACAGAACAAGCTTTTATAGATGGAGGAGAAGGAGATAAGATCAATCACACCATCTATGGGATTGGGTTTATCCTCAAAAAGCTATTATGGATAGAGGAAATGGAGATAATATTAATCATGACATCCATGGGATTGGCATTATCCTTAAAAAGCTTCATGAGTCGAAAGGAAAGAACCTTTGCGCGTGTGTTTGTTAAAAAGCTTTCCCAAACTCGGTTGGAGCGAGTATAGCTCTGAGACAGAGCGCCAACTGGTGTGCCCTCTTTGGAGGATTTCCCCCATTGGCCCGAGTAATACACTGTGGATCCGTGCTAATGGAAAAAGGGAACTTTTTAAGGATATTCTGCAGGAGATGCCTTCAGGGCATATGAAGTCCATACTTAGGGGAACATAATGCAAGTGTTTTCAAGTTATGTCACTTCTCACAGGTCCCAGAATGAGTCCTCCAAAGTGCGGGAGAGGGGTAACAGGGACGGTGACAAATGGTGACAAATTAATGTGTAACAGATGCCCCCTAAAGCATGAGGCCCGAAAGAGAGAGGGGTGAAATGCTTTACAAGAACACATGCAACTGAAAATGCTGCCGCCGGAGAATCTGCATAGAGAGGTACAACTGATATCTCAAGTACATGATATATGTGGTATGGGCGCAGCCATCCATAACAGAGTACATAATAATCTAGATCCAAGGTATGGGCACAGCCATCCGGTGAGGATCGATGAATAGACTCAGGCATGGTCGCAACCATCCAGTGAATGAGTCATGTAATAATCACAATAATCCACAAAATCGCATCTTGGATTCCAACAGACAAAATCCTAGGTCTTGCGCTCCATCTCGACCCGAACAAACGTACAAGTTCAAGCATGCAAATACATGAGTTGAAGTCGAACATGCATGAACATCGTCTGATTACCAGTCAATAATGAAAACTGTTAACAGACGCAAGAGGTACGACCAATAATGACAATGGCCCTCAAGGTACTATAGGTACAATATACGGCGTGCGAATCAGTGAGCTGGCGTCGAACACCCGTAGAATCATTCGATCGGAGGCCAATGATGAAAACCTCACGTCAAACACGAAGAACCTGCCATTGAGGCATGCAGGCTCCAAGGCACCGGAAGGGAGTCTCTAGATCAGCTTCCTGGATAATGAGCTGAAGTCGACAGGAAGTGACCTTGATCGAAGGTGGGCCATAGTGTTTCCCACATCATCGACACGAGACAGAGGAAGAATGTTGTGGTGAATCAGAATTATGCGAGCTATCAAAGGGAGGTTGTTATTCTACAGAGGTCAACTTCTCTTGAACATATCGGTGGCACGATAGTGGACTTGGCAGTATTTGACATCAATGGATCAAAGGTCATGGTGACGAGGCAATGAGCAAATGAGAGGTCAAACAGGATCACCCAAATCCACGGAGGCAAGTGAAAAACGAGATGAGATGTCCCCACCCAGACACGAAAGCAGACAAGTGCCATGTTCAAGAGCGACATACTGCCGACACGACAATAATTATGGTTCCATTTTCCCCCACCATTTCTGGCGAGTACCCCAGTTATTTTTATTAACAAGCTTGACGGGGATAGCATATGCTTGTAAAGCGTCATCTCGACGGACTCCAATGTCATCAAGTTTTAACGAGTCTGACAGAGGAAGAACTCGGCGTCTTTTCATGTTTAGAGAGTTTGAAAAGACAGCAGAAAAGAAAACTCCAAGGGTGTCCTTTTTCGTAAAGTTGTGTCTCTCGAGCCCAAAAAAGCATCAAACAATGCTCGAAAGAACCGCCCGACCATTACGATCGAGGAGTACTTTTCATGAGTAGTGATTTCGACCTGAAAAAGTAAAAAAGCGATCGAAACCACGTCGCTTCGTAACTGTTAACGAACCTGAAATGACAAGGGTCCGACGATCTTTTCGTTTTTACACGGTCAGAAAAGAGTTTAAAGATGACCGCCTCTTATTTATGTTTAACGAGTCAAGAGGGATAACTCGGTGATCTTTTCATGTTTAGAGAGTTAGAAAAGAGCTGAAAGATGACTCCACAGTGACTTTTTCGTGTATTTATGGAGTCTGAAAAAGTATAAAATACAACTCATTTCACCATCGAAGTTACGTAAAAGACCTGTCGCTGCACAAAAAGCAAGTGTAAAATCCATTTTCGACCAAAGATATATTAAAATATTCAAAAAGTAACTTTTCAAACCTGAGTATAAGTCAAAAAGTTATAAATATGGTGAAAATGGTAAAAACAAGAAATTACTTTTCACTTTTACCTCTTGAGAGTGACATTGGGGCTTTTGGTGTGCGATCTTTAGGTGATGATTGCGACAAATCCAGGTGACCAATCGGAGCGCCGTCAGTGACAGGTAAGAGGCCTCTTCTCGTACTTCATTTCCATACATTTTTTATGCCATTTGCTTCCTGATTGAGCCTCAACAAGAGGGTATTGCAAAATTTAGGGCTTCGCCCATTGGCGCGGGTATCCGGCACGGACCCGCGCTAATGGGGCGATTTTTCCAAAAGGGTCGCGCCCATTGGCGCGACTGTTTTAGAAACAGTCGCGCCAACCGCGCAACTCAATTTTCCGCTTAAAATTTCCCAATGCATTTTGAATCTAACTGGATTGCAAGCTTACCAATGATCTAATTGTGATTTATGTGTTCTTGTGGGTGCAGGAAAGCAGGCAAAATGGTAGTAGAATGGAAGGAACGAGAACATGATATCGTGGATGCTTTGGCCCTTGAGGATGAAGGGTGCATGAATGCCCTAAGGGACTGCGGGCTTAAGAAATTCTTTCTTACGCCTTACTTGCGCGCTCAGCCCGAGCTACTGCAATTCATAGTTGATCTGTGGGATGTTAATGACCAAGTGTTCCGTTTACGGGACCAAGTGCTGGAGCTTGATGTGTCCGATGTCTACTTCATCACGGGGTTGTCACGGAGAGGGGTGAGGCCCATTTTGACCAGGAGTAGACCTTCCGGGGAGAAGATGACCGAAGTGGTAGACCGAGTGTGCCCAGGGGCACAATTTGGAAGGAATAGTGCAAAGGTGGATATTCCCACCGTTCCAGACTTGACTCTCAGGGTGATACTGTTCACCATTACTCGAGCTGCAGGGGTGCAGGCACCCCATGAGGCGAGCAAAAACCATCTTCTGTTAGCCACAGAATGCCTAAATCCTACCATCTTTGACTGGGCCACAGCAGTGACCGCTAACATCAAGAGGCAGCTTACAAAGTGTAAGCGAGGAGGAGTAAAGCAGTTTGGGTATGGCTCAATCGTGGTATCGTTTTTCTTGGAACGATTACCAATTTTTCAGGGACAGGGAGCTATAGTGGCTGATCCTTTGCCACGAGAGCCTAGGATGGCTCGCTGGGCAGCACTGATGCCCAGGGGAGGAGGGGGCCAGCAGATGTCCTGGAGGCCCAAGTTCTTTATATGGCTCCGCCGTCAGCTGATTGTGGTGGAGGATTGGCCATATGCAGGGACTGACTTCACCGGAGACCCAGATCTCCCACTGCCCGAGGGAGAGGAGTGGGACGAGGAGCTGGGTAAGATCTCTTTTTGTTTTTGATGTTTTATATGTTTTTTTTTTGTTAATACATGTTTGTCCTAACAACAATTGTATATATATGTAGATGTTGGCCTAGAGCGACCAATTGGCATGTCTTCCATCGCTCAGAGGAACTAGCCCGCTGCCGACCCTCAGGAAGAGGGTGCCGAGGGGGAGGAACTGATTCAGAATCTTGAGGGACTCGCACGAGGGATTCCTGATTACGTTAGACTGGCAGATATGCCACTAGCATACTAGAGGCACACAGTGGGGGTGCCTAACCGTGTCCATCATTTGTTGAGACGCTTGGTGTGCGCGGTGTTGTGCTATCATGAGCACCACCGGGACTAGACTCCTAGGTTTCTTTTTCATGCATATTTTTTGAGAGACATGTCATCTCCGGATGTATTTGAGATGAACATGTATTATTTTTTGAACTATATGATGCACGTGGTGCAAACATTGCGACACACATATATATATATACATATGCCTATTTCTATGGTTTTAGATTTATGCTTTATATGCTTTCTTGTATGATGTTTTATCTATTACGCAAATATCTATCTAATACATGGTTAGCCAATGTATCAGTTAATGTGTTCAATTGTCTTGGAATATGCTGATATGTAATGAAATCAAAGTTCCTTTCTAACAATCTCACACGTAAATACAACCTTAGAATGCGATGGTCTCTGACAGAATATTGCCCATTGAGCTGGTGGACGACAAGTTGAGAGTCTAGGTTCACTACCAATGCACGAATGCCGAGATTAATTGCTTCAGCAAGTAGTTCAATTACAGCACAATATTCGGCGACATTGTTAGTGGTACAGCCCAAACACACACCTTGAAGATCTATCAACTCGCCATGAGGATCATAGATCACCCACGCCACAGAGGACAAGTTGCGAGTACTGCGGCAGGCACCATCAGCGAAACCAACATAAGGTGTATCAGACATCTGCACAAGAAGCGAAAGACACAATAAGCGGCAGTCACGCCTTCAAAACAAAAACACACACACACACAACACACCTGCTAAAGTACATGTATGTACAAAACAAAGTGTATAAGCATCACGCATAGTACTTTTTCAAGTACAGCCCATTTCGGGGCTTCTCGAGGGGGTTCCCTTCATAGTCAATTAGCTCGTAGGCCCCTTTTTGCAAAACTTTCTTGACAATATAAGGACCTAGCCACATAGGCTCGAGTTTTCCTGCCCCCAGCTTATCGTTTGCCTGATCGTATAGCAGGACTAAATCTCCCTCAACGAAAGAACGTGGATGGACAGTGTGATCGAAGTGAGTTTTCACTCTCTTCTTTTGTGCTTCGATAGCTAGAGAGGCTAGGCGACGGGTCTCGTCCAGCCGTTCCAGGTAAAGAAGACGTTCTTCTACCGGAGTAGTGTTGGGAAGTAGTTCGATGGCCAATTTCAATGAAGGGATTTCGCACTCGATTGGAAGGGTAGCCTCCAGTCCATAAACTAGTTGAAATGGAGTGAAACTGGTGGCATCCTTCACGGAGGTTCGGTAGGCCCACAAGGCAGGGAACAACATCAAGTGCCAGTTAGACTTATGCATGCCAACGGTACGTTGAAGCATTGTAACCAAAATCTTGTTGATAGCTTCAACTTGGCCATTGGCTTGAGGATAGTATGGAGTCGAACTATCGTGCCGTAAGCCCAGCTGGGTTGTTAGTTCTGTCATCATATGATTACGGAAATGCTTCCCGTGATCAGTGACGATGGCTTGAGGGACGCCGAATCGCGAGATAACATGGTTGAACAAGAATTGCGCCGTTGTGTGACCGTCTTCAGTTAATGTGGGCATCGCCTCGGCCCATTTAGTGAAGTAATCGACGACAACGATAATATACCCATGCCCCCCGGCCGAGCGAGGGTTACAGGTCGTATAATCAATGCCCCATTTTGCAAAAGGGCCGACGGTGACAACAGGGTGCAATGGAGCGGGAGGCGCACGCATCTTCCGCTGGTATATCTGGCACTCATGACAAGAGTGGACAGCAAGAATGCAATCCTTAAAGATAGAGGGCCAAAAGTAGCCAGCACGAAGGATTTTTTGGGCAGTGGCATATCTGGACATGTGACCACCACAGGCGCCAGAGTGGCAGTCATTCAAAACACGCTCAGCTTCCTCGAGAGTTAGACATCGGCGGAGAACAGAGTCGGCGCCGAGGCGGTATAGTGTATCCCCAACGATACGGTATGGTTGAGACTGATGACGAATCCTTCGTCGAGTGTCTTTGGACACGGCAGGGAAAAAGGAGGACGTTTGCAGATATACGATGATATCCCCGTACCAGGGATCGAGGGTGCTAATGAGAAACAATGTCTCATCCGGAATATGATCCTCTGAGTGAGAGGGCGGGGAAGAAGATGGCAAAGAGCAAAGTAACTCAGTGAATACAAGGGATTTCTTGGACTTGGCAGTGGTAAATTCCAAGTTGAACTCTTGGAGGATGACAATCCACTTTGAGTACTTTTCCCCCAGCAACTGGCGTGACAAAATGTACGTCATGGGGTTGCAATCAAAAACCACGGTGGTAGTGCGCAGCAGAATGTAGTGACGGAAGCGTTGGACGGCACAAATGACGGCCAGAGCCAACTTCTTGACATAAGCATATCGAGTTTCCATGTCTAAAAGGTTGCGGCTGAGATAATATATAACATGCTCAGTGTCATCATCGTCACTTTGAACGAGAACCATGTCGATAGTGGTGTCGGCGGCGGCCAAATACAGAGTATAGTCGCGATGATAGTTCAGAGGACGCAACAATGGAGCGGAAACAAGGAGACCCTTGAGACGCTCAAAAGATTCTTGAGCAACAGTATCCCAACGAAAAGGGACGTCTCGCTTTAGCAACCGTGTGAAACCTTTAGCCACCTCGGCATAGTTTGGAACGAATCGTCTCAGAAAGTTTGCTTTACCCTGCAAGCTTTGCAATTGCTGTAAAGAAGCAGGGGGAGGGAGATTCACAATAGCCTCGACTTTAAGGGGATCCAAATGGATGCCCTCTCGGGAGACGATAAACCCGAGAAGTCGGCCGGATTCAACGCAGAAGACACATTTGTGAGGATTGAGTCTGATACGGTAGTGTCGACAGCGAAGAAAGATATCGCGAAGATGGGTAGGGTGGTCCTGGCGTTTGGCTGAATGAGCTGGTAGATCATCCAGGTACGGTTGTACAATGTGGCGAATATCATGAAAAGCGTAAGACATTGCACGTTGGAAGGTAGCACCGGCATTTTTGAGACCGAAAGGGAGCTTCTTATAAGCAAAAGTGCCCCATGGACAGATAAAAGTGGTCTTGTGTTGATCAGCGGGGGCAATATTGATCTGGTTATACCCAGAAAAACCGTCCATAAAGGAGTACATTTCACTTCCGGCACACTCGTCAATAAGTTGATCAATGAATGGTGTGGGGAAATTATCTTTAGGACAGGCCCGATTGATATCACGATAATCAACACAAACACGGATGGTACCCTATTTTTTATTCACAGGCACGATGTTGGAGACCCAATCTGTGAGTGGGATAGGGTAAATAAAACCAGCTTTAAGAAGCTTTTCCACTTCCGCCTTAATAGCTGCAGCCTTGCGGGGGTGTACGGGGCGTAAACGTTGATGAACAGGCTTAGCACCTGGATACGTGAGTATCTCATGCACCACTATGCTAGGATCAATGCCGGGCATTTCTTCGTAGGACCATGCAAAGACGTCACGAAATTCGCGAAAAAGATTGGTATAGAGTCGAATCTCCTCCGGAGTACAAGTGACTCCAATGTGAAGATGTTCGACAATCCCTGGTTTCGCAGAGATGTCGATAGGCTGGGTTTGTGTGATGTTCCCCATATTTCCTTCAGAGGACACTTGATAAACTTGGATAGGTGTTTGAAGGGTTTGAAATGGGAGACAAGGAGCAAACCATTCGAGACAAGTAAGCATATTCTGATGGGCAGGGAGAAACGAGGAACGATGGTGATAATCATGCCAAGGAGGTTCCTCGGGAGACATAGTCTCAATAATGGCTTCGTCAGAAGGGAATATTTCTTTTAAAGGGTCCGAAGAAGTCTCATCTCCAAGCCATGAGGATGGAGCGAACGAGTCGGGAACCTTGCTCGAAGGAGCAGGTTCAGGAGAGGGAGCCGATGCAGCAATGATTTCGACGTAGTTGAGCTCGGCGGGACTCAATGGCATCTCATCGCCCCAAGATTCTACTTGATCAGTGGGAGGGAGGATCCACGGATCAGAACGAACAGTAATCATATTGACGGAAGCGACGTTAGGAGGTGGGAGCGGAAAAACACCCATGAGGGCGGGATCTTTAAAAAGCCCAGCTCCCAGACTCTCATATGATTTGGAGGTATGCTCCACAAAAGGGATGTTTCCTTCAGAAGAGGAAGCGAAGAATGAAAGCTGGTCTACGGTAACAATCTTCCCTTGATGAGGGAAACGGATGATACGAAACAAAGACGAAGCTACAACTTGCATTGCGTATGTCCAGCTACGTTCGAGAAGGAGGTTGTAGGTAAGATTAGCATCAACAACTTCAACTTCCATCTCGACCGTCTTCCCTTCCAAAGAGATGGGCAAACGTTGGAGTATACCATAGGGACGGGATGCTCTTCCATCAAAAGCTTCCAAGGTTGTGGGAGACTGGCTCAGCGTCGGAGAACCAATAGCTTTCCAACAGGCAACAGACATGATGCAAGTTGAAGCACCTTCATCAATGACTGTACGATGAATCATTTTGGAATTAATAATAACCTGTATGAGGAATGCGATTTGGTGAGGCAGTCTCGGCGTATGGCTTTCCAAGTCAAAAGTAATCAGGTCCGAGTCGGCCGGGTCTATGCCACCGATGGCCGATAGCAAGGACTTCCTCTGAGAGGGGCAGCTCTGGAGGACTTCTAAAGCGGACATAGCCGACGGAGCCTGAGCTAAGTCCTCAACAATACTGTAGTGCTGTGCAGCATGAGCATTTGGGTTGTAAGAAGATTTCCGGAGTACTCCTTTTGGAGGGGGTCGAATAGGCGTCTCAGTGCTAGGTCTCTCGATGTGGAGTGGGCCTGAACTGGACGGAGGAGCACTAGAGGGGACCTCAAGCTCTTTCCCGGCAGATGACGGATATTCTTTTGTCCGAGTACTGATATGGACAAGGATTGTTCTAGCCATAAATACTTGAGAACCGAAGGAAGATGGAGGTTGAGAGGGGTCAACCACCATTTGAGTTTGTTGCGAGGGAAAGGGTTCTTTGAGCACCGCAGGAGTCCCAGGAGCGCCTTTCAACAAACGACTAACTTCGAACCGTCTAGGGTTGTCTTTGGTATGGTGATCGTCATCACAGATAAGACAAGGATACTTGGGTTTGTGCTTGGCACCTTCCTCGGGTGGAGGTTTAGGGGAGTCCTGTTTAGGTTGATCCGGCTTATTCTTCCCTTTTCCTTTCTTCTTTCCTTTCGAGGCTTTGTCTGCCATGGTGGACTGGACGGCATTGACCTCGGAAGTATTATTCGAATTGGGTGTAGCCTGAGAAGTGTGTTCATTCGAAGCATTTGATTTTTGCTTCCCAGGGTTCGCGGAATTCTTCTTCGAGGATGAGTTAACAGAACCAATAATACCGTCAACAGATGGTGTTGGCGGGGCTTTGGATGTTCCTAGTCTCGGGGCATCAGGCAAATAATCATACAATGTACCAGACTGGGAGTAAACCAAGTCAAGGTACTGAGCGCGCGCGATAGCTTGCTCTTCAGTGACACATGCCCCCATCGCAATATCCCGTGCTATTGGACCAACGAACGAAGTCGTAAACCAGTCAGTAAGAAGTTGGTCGGGAATCCAAAACTTGATCATACGTCGACGCCGTCTCCATTCATGGATATGATCAGAGATATGCGTAGCCGTTGTCTGTCTTAAGGATGTCAGGAGGTGTGTACCCGTTTCATATCGAATGGGCAACTGAAAATGAGTTAGAAATGCCATAGCCAACGAGTTAAAATCCTGAAAGGATCTGCGAGTGAGCTCAATATACCACTTAGCTGTAGAGCCAGTGAGAGTCCTTTGAAAAAGGCGAAGCCGAATCGAATCATCAAGCCACGAATTCGATGAACACCATAAGTGATAGGTCATGACGCGAGCTTGAGGATCTTCATTAGCTTTACCATCGAATGTGGGACAATCACCGGGAATTTTCGTCGGAACCGGAGGCCAATACGGATTATGGAGAATGGGATCATTGGTCAGTTTGGACACATCCGGTAATTCTAAGGTTGCTAAGAAGGGTAACTGAGGGTTGAAGGACATCTGGGGCTGCGGGTAGGATGGAGCACCAGGGTTCCAACCAACTGGTGGTTTCCCCCATGGGTTTTGTCCGAACGGACTGGGCCCCATAGGGTTTTGTCCGGACGGATTTGGCCCCATAGGGTTTTGTCCGTAGGGATTCTGTCCGTAGGGATTTTGGTTCTGCCCCCCAGCGTTCCATGGATTACTAAACTGTCCTGCAGGAGCACCATACGATTGCGGATAATTCTGATAAGGATTTGCCTGCAGTTGTTGATAATTTTGATATGGGGCAAACGAAGGTTTCCCTTGGGGTTGCTGGTAACCATAAGGCGGCTGGACTCCAAACTGAGCTTGAGAAACAGGCTGAGTTTGATAGACTGGTTGGGATTGAACGCCAACTTGCATTTGAAAACCAGATGGGGCTTGGGGTCCAGCCTGGGGCCTAAAACCGAGTTGAGCTTGTGAGACAACAACCATTTGAGTGCCCGGTTGAGTAGCGCCGGAAGGATGTCCTGTAGGTTGGGCCATCTGGCCGGAAGGTTGACCTAGTTGATATTGAGGTTGGCCCACCTGCCCAGAAGGTTGTACTTGCTGGGGGTGGAGTTGTCTTTGCACAACTGATGGTTTTCCTGACGGGTCGGATGGCCGAGTGGGCTGGGCAGTTGGTTGGCCTGATTGGATTTGAGGCTGGCCGACTTGCCCAGGTGCTTGACTATACTGGACGGTGGGTTGACCATACGGTTGACCAGCTTGTCTAGATGTTGGACCATACTGGACATTAGGTTGGTTTGGGTGAACATACGATTGACCAATTTGTCCAGTAGGGTAACCTTGTTGGATACCAGGCTGGCCTTGTTGAACAGAAGATTGACCTAGGTTACCAGAAGGTTGAGCATAAGAGGTGAAAGACGGACCACCAGAGGCCAAAGGTTGTCCCTGGAAGGGTTGTCCTTGTTGGCTCCCAGGTTGCCCTGTGTAAGACTGTTGGTCTTGATTAGGTGGCCCTTGGGGTTGCACAGGCGATACTTGGCCACCATGATAATAGGTGGCGCCCCAATCAATTGACAACGGGACCGAAATCTCAACAGTCGGTTGAGACGACAAAGGCCTACCAAGATGTCGTAAATACTGGTCGTATGGCCCCTCTGCTGGAATAGAAAGTGGGACGTTTGACGTAGGATCAACGACTCCGAATATAGAGGCCGATGGGCCACTGAAAACGGGGGCCGAAGAAGCTACACATACCATTGGAATGGTTGGGATTGAGGTAACAGACATACTGCGACCTTGTGGAGTAAAAGGCTCCGTGGTGGGAGTAAAGAGTTGTGACCAAATAGAACTCATGGAGGGAGTCCTAGAAGACATAACATCCTTTAATGCTTTATAGCCTGTAGGTAGTCTCCCAGTAGTAGGGGTGCTACTAACAGGTATAGGTTCCGTGGCGGTGGGAATTTCACCGCTCGTCGCAACGGATTCTTCAGTCGGAATAGGGGATACTTCCTCCATATCGGAAGAAAATAGTGGGGCCAAAACACGAGGGGAAGTGTATTCCCAAAAAGGGATATCGTCTTCAGAAGGTTCCCAAACGGGGTTCCAATGAAATTCGTAAGTCTCGTCGCCTGGAGCACGAGAGTTAATCGGTTGGATACTCAGAATAACAGGAAGAGTATCACTCGCAACTAGTATCTCGGGAGCAGCAAAGGATGGAGACCCTTGGTCACTTGGAATAGGGGATGAAATTGGTAATTCCGCCAGGATGAAAACTTCACAAAATCCTAGGGAAGCTAACGAGAAAGGACCCTACTCAAACTAACGCAAACAAGATCTAACCGGGTAAATGTGAATCGCGGCCGAATAAATTTTAAGACAAAGGAACTGAACTTGACCTTTTCATGTTTTAAGAGTCGAGAAAAGGACGAAAAGGTGACTCTAGTCGCCTTCGAATGTTTAGTGAGCCCAAAGTGACAAATGCTCAGGTGAGCCTTTTCTTTTAGGGAGTCCGAAAAGGATCAAAAGTGACTACTCTGGAGAAACTAGGCAAAGGGTTTACCAAACAAATCCGTAAAACTGCATATACACCTTGGCAATCATATGAAAACCAAGGACTTTCCATACGGCAGTCAATCTTCCCAAATGTTGTGTTCAGTGCGTTACAGCTTGTAAGGCGGCAGACACGGCTTCCTGTGGATAAAGGATGATAACCTAGTGGGGTCTCCCCATATACTCGATGGTACGTGGGAGCACAAATCCGTGCTAGAACACTATTGAGTCACAAAAGGAGGAATCACCCAACCTTAATGTGAAACAACAGTGACTAGGTTTAACGACGCCGGAACACGTCTCTAGCCTAGACCTCTAGATGTATGCGTTAAGTTCCAATGCGTTTTTAGATTCATTCAGTTCATTTTACGGTTGATCTTTGATTAGGTTTCAGTTTCCAGGTCCTACCGTATGTAATCTCTCACAATTTCCTAAATGCAAGCTATATGCCAAAATATATCATTTCATTCGATGAACGCTAGCTACGAGAGAGTTGAGATCTTTCAATCAAACAAAATGATCATAAAACAATCAACAATGACTCTAATGTAGCTAATGGCAATAAACGAAACTTTTCTTTGAAGTCACTAATCGCTAATAACAATGAAAAGCTCTAATTTCCATTAATCACTGCAATGCAAAAGAGATTGTTCGTTTTCTTTTCGATGGCAAAATGCACTAAACAAATTTTGAGAGATAATAACAAAGAGTAAAAAAGACAAATTTCACTCAATGAAAACACAATCAAGTCCCTGAAACACCAAGACAATCTTTCAAACCAAGAAAAATCACAAAGACCTCAATGAGCTATGTAATCTAAGCCCAAACGAAGCCAAGCGAAATCCAAACGAAAAAGAGGTAAATTGCTCGAAGAACACAATAAAAAGTTTTGACAACCACTAGACAAGTGCAAAAAGTAGCCAAGAAGTCGACTGGACAATCAAAGAACCAAAAACTCCTACGGAAGGCTCGATGCACAAAGCCACTAGATGCCCTAGGGCTGGAATGTGAAATCGATGGAAAGAGGCAAACACCCAAAGGATGAAGGTCAAAACCAGTCAAACAAAGCTCTGACACACTCCAGTAGTTGAAAAAGATGTGACAAGACAGAAATCCAAGCTCAGAAGGCTTCCAAACAAGCAAACTGGAAAAGTTCATAGGCCTGGCGCGACTGTCAGGCTGTAACTCGTGCTTTTAAGGGATTGGCGCGAGTTGTTTTTGTGCAACATGCGCCTACTGGCACGACTGTCAGGAAAAAAATTGCGCTAATCAAGTTTGCTAGCTTAAAAATAAAAACAAGCAGTCCAAGGCTTGATCAACAGTATCCAGACAGACCAGGCAGCAAGAGACAACTAAAAATTCAACCCAGAAAGCTTATCTAAGCAAGCAAAACAAGAGAAAACCAAAGGGCAAGACAAACTCCAAGTTGTTCGGTTCGTAAACCAAACCGGAGATTGACTGAAGTGGCGTTGATCTACTTCGCTAATGCAGAGCAATAGCATTTCGAAGGCTATCTGGCCGTACTTCAGGCTCCGTCCAAAGTTTACAAATCAAACAACAAATAAAATCCCCAGTGGAGTCGCCAAATTGTTGGCGAGGTAAATCCCCTCTGCGGACAGAGGCGATCCCCACTAGCCCAGAATGGGTCTAGCAACAATCAAACAATGCTAACACGCAGGTTCCTAATTACAAATTAAAGGTAAATGATGAGAGCCTACTTGGATTCCAACGCTAGTGTTGTAGAAGAGTCGACACTCCCGTTCCTTTGCTTCGGCCGGTCACGATCCTCACGATCTCCATGAATGGACACCTGCACATGCAAAGAACGACACAGATATAAGCATAAAATCCAATAGATGCAATTATATATCGGTCAGAAAAGATATAACTCAAACATCATTACAATGAACAACAAGAGTGGAACCATAATGATAGTCATTTATTATTGATAAACAACAAAGAAGAATACAACCATAGTTCTGACGTCAAATCCTCCTTTGGCTGGGTGATCAACTACATATGCCTTGCAAAGCTTGTCGGGATTGGGAACAAGCCTCTCTCTCTTTGATTATGAATGCAAAGAAGACTCTTACAGCAATCTCTTAGACTTTTGAAAGTATAATTCTCCCTATGCTCGAACTAGCTTGTCAAAGGCAATAGAACAAGCTTTTATAGATGGAGGAGAAGGAGATAAGATCAATCACACCATCTATGGGATTGGGTTTATCCTCAAAAAGCTATTATGGATAGAGTAAAGGGAGATAATATTAATCACGACATCCATAGGATTGGCATTATCCTTAAAAAGCTTCATGAGTCGAAAGGAAAGAACCTTCACGCGTGTGTTTGTTAAAAAGCTTTCCCAAACTCGGTTGGTGCAAGTATAGCTCTGAGACAGAGTGCCAACTGGCGCGCCCTCTATGGAGGATTTCCCCCATTGGCGCGAGTAATACACTGTGGATCCGTGCTAATGGAAAAAGGGAACTTTTTAAGGATATTTTGCAGGAGATGTCTTCAGGGCATATGAAGTCCATACGTAGGGGAACATAATGCAAGTGTTTTCAAGTTATGTCACTTCTCACAGGTCCCGGAATGAGTCCTCCAAAGTGTGGGAGAGGGGTAACAGGGACGGTGACAAATGGTGACAAATTACTGTGTAACAGAGGGTGTGAAGGATCACATTGTGTCCAGCCTGCATGGAAAGACTTCCCCATATTTGATGTGGAAGGCTTTAACAGATCTATTCCAAAGCAAGAGCGATCAAAGGAAGCTGGCGCTCAAAGATAAACTCAGGAAAATCAAATGCGAGAAGGGTGACAGTATGCCCAAGTATCTCATGAAGTTCACTCAGTGTCGAGATGAGCTGGGAAGTGTGGGGGTTACTGTCGATGATGAGGACTTGGTGAGCTTGGCTCTCCTTGGTCTTCCGAAGAGTTGGCATTCCTATCAGGACTCTGTCAATGGTCGGGAGAAATTTCCAGGATGGGAAAGACTGTGGTCAAATCTTGTGCAGGAGGAGATCAGGCGGAGTACCAGGGACGGATCTTCATCAAAGGGAGCTGATGAAGAAAATTGCGCTTTGGCTGCCAAAGCAAAGAAGGGGAAGAGCAAGAAAGTTTCTCAGTCTAGTGTGAAAGGCAAAAAGTAGGACATGTCCAAGGTGAATTGTTTTCACTGTCACCAGCACGGACACTATGCCACTAATTGTCCGCAGAAGAAGAAGAACAAGCAAGCTATTTGATCTGCAGCAGGAGAGGCTCTAGCCTCGCAGTTTGAGCTTGATTTTTCATTGATCGCATGCTTGGTTTCAAGTGTGATGGGATCGGTGTGGTTCTTGGACAGTGGTGCGTCTTTTCACATGACAGGAGATTGAGATTTGTTTTCTGATATGGAGGACAAAGATCTTGGAGTGCACATCGAGATAGGTGGTGATGGTAGATACAGTGCGACCGGTATCGGTACCATTTCCTTTAAGAGGGAGTCTGGTAAACCCTTCATATTGAAGGAAGTCATGCATGTTCCAGGATTGAAGAAGAATCTTATCTCTGTGGCGATGTTAGAAGACAAAGGGTATGATGTTGTTTTCAGCGAGGGAAAGGCTTTCCTGCGCAGCAAGACAACTGGTGAAACCCAGAAGATAGGGGTTCGAGTGAGGAACCTTTATCAGTTGCATGTAGATGGTTGCGTAGCAATGGCATGCAAGGCAGAAGGATTGGTGAGCCGGGATGATGGCGAGTTGTGGCACAGGAGATTGGGTCACCTTCACCATGGAGCCTTGAAGATACTGCAGCAGATCACTACAGGGCTTCCTACAGGCACTCTTGCGTAGTCAAATCAGTGCAAGGGGTGTACTTTGGGGAAGTTTGTGAAAGCCACCTTTCACGAGAAGGATATTCGTGCCACGACGATCCTTGAGAGAATTCACACAGATGCGTGTGGACCTTTCTCAGTTGCTTCGACAGCAAAACACAGGTATTATGTGATTTTTGTTGATGATTTCTCTCGTAAGTGCTGGATCTTCTTCATGCAGAAGAAGAGCGATACATATTCAAAGTTCTGTGAATTCAAAGCACTGGTCGAGAAGGAGTCGGGGAAGAAGGTGAAGGCTCTTAGGAGCGATAATGGTGGTGAATACATCTCTGACGAGTTCAAGGATTTCTACAAGGCAGAAGGGATTCGAAGAGAGCTCATAGCTCCCCATAACCCACAGCAGAACGGGGTTGCTGAGCGGAAGAACAGAACGATCATGGGTGCTGCACAGGCGATGTTGCATGATCAGGGCCTACCCCTTCACTTGTGGGCGGAAGCATGCAATATAGCAGTTTATGTGCAGAACCGTTGTCCTCACAGGATACTTGGCATGAGTACACCCGAGGAGCCTTATTCTGGTAAGAAGCCTGATCTTTCTCATTTGAGGATTTTTGGTGCTAACATTTACATGCATGTGACGAAGGATGCCAGGAAGAAGTTGGAGCCGACCGCAAAGGTTGGGATATTTGTGGGGTACACTGATACGCCCCACAACTATCATGTGTATTTGCTAGACAGTGGTAAAATTGTTGTGCGATGGGATATAAAATTTCAGGAGGAGAAAGCCATGAAGTGTTCGCTTGAGAGGGAGCTACACTTGCATGCAAATGAGGAGCTATTAGTTCCTAAGGATGAGCTTCAGGACGTGGATCAGCCACAGGATGAGGTTCATGGAGTGGAAGAGACCACTCATGCAGCGCCAACCATCAGAGGGCGAAAGCGATTGACAGAAGCTGAGCGACTGGCTCAAGATGTAGAGAAAGTTGTAGGACCACCTACAGCCCAACGCAGGCAGAGGCAGTCACCTAATCGGTACACTGGATACATGGCTCTTATGAGCAAGTGTGTTGTGACTGAGCCATCCTCTTTCGAGGAAGCTGTGGAGGATCTTGCATGGGTAGACGCCATGGTGGAAGAGTATGATTCTATTGTCAGAAACAGTGCATGGGAGATTGTTCCTAGACCGGAAGGGAAATCAGTGGTGGCTTCGAGATGGATCTACAAAGTTAAGCAGGCAGCTGACGGGAGTGTGGAGAAGTACAAGGCAAGATTTGTTGCCCAAGGCTTTTCACAGATAAAGGGGATCGATTATGAGGAGACCTTTGCACCTGTCGCAAGGTATTCTTCCATACGGACGATTCTTGCTCTCTCAGTGCAGATGGGATGGCACATTCATCAGATGGATGTGAAGACTGCGTTCCTCAACGGAGTCATTGAGGAGGAGGTGTACATTGAGCAGCCATAAGGTTTTGAGATCTTCAGCAGCGAGTCGCATGTGTGCAGGCTCAAGAGAGCGATGTATGGGTTGAAACAAGCACCACGTGCTTGGTACACACGGATAGATAGCTATTTCACCGGACTTGGATTCTCCAAGAGCGAGGCGGATCCTAACCTATACCAGATTGTGGTGGAGGGTAAGTTGGTTATCATTGTACTGTATGTAGATGATTTGATTCTAACGAGTGATGAGCTGTTGATACTTTCATGCAAGGATGATCTTGCTAAGGAGTTTGAGATGAAGGACTTGGGCCTCCTTCACTATTTCTTGGGATTGGAAATTTGGCAGCGCAGTGGTGGACTGTTTGTTTCTCAGGGTAAGTATGCTTGGGAGATACTGGAGAAGTTCAACATGCATGGCTGCAAGCCTGTTGATACTCCTCTTCCTGGAGGTTGGAGGAAGGAGGATGCCACTTCGGCAGAAGAAGTGGATGCCACTGTTTATCGACAGTTGGTGGGGTCGCTTATGTATCTGGTCAATACACGACCCGATATATACTATGCAGTTAACCAGCTTTCACAAGCTATGGTTAAGCCTACCAAGCTCTTCTGGAAGGCGGGCAAGCATGTATTGCGTTATTTGAGAGGCACATCGGGATATGGATTGTGGTACAGATAGGAGGACAAGGTGAAGCTATGTGGCTTCACGGATGTAGATTGGGCAGGGAGCCCAACGGACAGAAAGAGCACTTCAGGAGGGGTCTTCAGTATCAGGTCGACAGCAGTTTCTTGGTACATCAGGAAGCAGAGATCCGTGGCACTCAGTTCAGTAGAGGCCGAGTATATGGCAGCAATTTTGGTTGCATGCGAGGCTATATGGATGAGGAAGATCCTGGTCGATTTGTTCAGTTCTCACTTGGATCCTATTGTGATTTACTGTGATAACCAGAGTTGCATTAAACTCTTGGCTAATCCTGTATTTCATGATAGATCTAAGCATATTGACATCATGTACCATCATATCAGAGATTGTGTGCAGCGGAGAATCATGTTACTTTCATACATTCCAACGGAGGATCAAGATGTTGATATCTTGACAAAGGCGCTCACTAGGAGCAAATTCGAATACCACAGAGGCAGGATAGGGGTTGCTGATAATCCATATCTTGTTGAGAGGGAGTGTTGAGAATGCAACAAGATGATGGATCTTAGTGGAAAGGAGTCGCCTTCACTAAGTGGGCCCGCAAGCAAATTATGGCGCAAAGTCTATTTTTGGATCACAGCAGGAGTGATCAAAGTCTATTTTTAGACTAGCTGTCAAAAATAGAAAAGTCAAATATTATTGTCTCATAATAATATTTAGACTATAAACTTTATCTTATTCTCTTGGAGCACTTCAGTTTGAGCTACAGATGTGGCACATGCAGCGGTCAGAAGAAAATATGCTTTCTGTGTGGGTCAGTTGAGTTGTTGCATGCATGAATTCAGTTAGAACTCAAGTAGTTGAGTTTGGTGGATTTGATTGTGGAGTTGATGGAGTTGTGTTCAGTTTGACTTGGTTAAACTAGTTGTAATTAGTCTAACTGCAAATAGACTAATGATGAGTTGTTAAACTAATTATTAACTCATAAAGCAACTAAATAATACATTAGTTAACTCATTTGTATGTCAGTGCATGTACAGTTCAATAGGGACAGGTGTTAGAGGATCAGAGTGCTATCAATTGTGTCTATAGTTGTGCATGAGGATTGCACAAGCAATGTATTGAGTATGCCAATGAGTATTGCGTTGATTTTCCCAGTAGAATAGCCTGTGCTCACGTGATTTCCAGTGTGAGTGATTCTCAGCAGGTTTATGCAATAGAGGCAGGCAAAGCAGTGGAGAAGATTTGAACTTGTGACTAGTTTGGGTCTGAGCTGGTTTGTGTGTAACAGGTGGAGATAGTGCTGGATACTTGTGATGAGTATTGACTATGTAATGTTACATGTTCTCAATCATTAATATACAGATAGTGTGGGGTTTTCAGCTGTAAGCTTTCCTCGGGATACATACTGTGTTAATGTGTGCATGCTATTGATGTTTTATTGTTATTGATGCTGCTAAATTGATGATCAACGTAAAGGAGCTTATGTATTATGTATGTATTCTGCAATAGTACATGATGAGGATAATCTCCATTGAATATGTGTTTATTATTCAAAATTTCTACATCAGCTTCTATTTTAAGTAGTAACAATGAAAGGTTTTTATCTAGGTTATATGGACAATTATTCGAAGGCAAATAAAGAATGGATTTATGTTTAAAAACTTATAGATACAAAAGGATACCCAATCCATGGTCAAAGGAAGTTGCCATATCTCATTCGAATGCCTAGAGAGAAGTTTGAGAAATGGAGAAATATGTTGGGTTGGTATCAGCTCTATTTTGATGGCACATTGAAAGGGAATCCAGAGGAGGCTAGAGCAAGAAGGGTTATCTATCACCCCGATGGAAAAGTAGAAAAAGAAATTATGGGGAATGGGATTAGCCACAAATAATCAGGAGGAAGAACTTGGACTTTGGAAAGGACTCAGGTTGGCAACAACAAAAGGAATACTGCAGTTAAAACTTTTTGGAGACTCACTTACTACCATCCAAAAATGTTTCAATCGGTCCCATAACGAGGATTCTAATTTAGGGCCAACCATGTAAATAATTCATATGATAATGGACAAATATGAGACTACAGAGTTTTACCATATTAATAGGGGGAACAATGTTTCAGCAGATACTCAAGCCAATCAGGTCGTTAACCTAGAGCAAGGCAAATTAAGGGAGGATGAGGTCGCAATATCCACATGTCACATCCCATGATTACATATAAGTTGATAACCTCGAAGTGAAGGAGGATTATTAAGAAGGATAAACTCATTGATAGGTTGGTTAAATGTTATCTTCATTACATGGCACATTTGTTCTGCAATGGACGTCCTGGTAGCAAGTTGGGCCCTTCACCCAACGGATGGTTAATAAATAAGAGTAATGACATGAATGTGGACAACTGGGAGACCATAATCCAAGATTTAAGGTATAGAAGCTACAAAGGAGTATTTTTCTCTAAGGTTGAGGAGGAATGTCTCAGGTCGATCATGTGGGATTACAATCCAGATCGAGAAGTAATGAATATCAATTCGGTAGCAGGGTGTGGAATTTAGAAGAGTATTGAAAATGAAGGGACCTACCACACTATCATGTTGGACCTAAACTTGGCTATAAGAGGATAGGTGTGGAGAGCATATGTGTTGTGACTTACTACTCAATCTTGTCATGCTAAAGAAATGGCCTCCCCGTCAGGCAATGGTGTCGGTGGCTCCTCTAAGGAATTATACCAAGTGTTCAAGCAGGAAGTTGAGGATATGATATCTCGAATTAGAGGAAAATTTATTTTTGAGGCCCAATCTCATTTCACTCTGGTCTCGGGTAAACTGGATGGCTTAAAGAAAGATGTGGAGAATGTGTAGGCTGCAACGGAGGTAATTTTTTCAAAGATGGAGAACCTTGACCTTAAAGTGGAGAATGTTGTTGTATCGGTGTTAAAAGAAGTGTTTGGCCTCAGAGATGGTGGTTAGCATGATTTTGCACCTAGGGAGAGAGGAGCTCTCCCTCCATAGTTCAATGACTAGCTGGAGATGCAACAGGATATTGATCAACGGGAAGCAGTGGAAGCAGGCCAACAAGAGGAAGCGGTCGCTGCAGACATGGAAGAAACTGGGCAGCATGAAGCAAAAGGATCTGGGTAGTTAATTTTTAGAATTAGTTATCTTATGTTATGTAAGTTTGTAAATATAAATGGGGTTTTTTGGCGGAATTATAAGAAAAATGATGTAGAAAATATGGAGAAGACATCTCTGAATACTCATAGACTTTGGTTAGAGCATTTTTGGAGGGTTGTGGAAATGTTGTTGCTTTTGAATGTAATGGTTCTAGCCATAATATAGATTGATTAATAAGAATATAATTGTGTCTTTTTAAAAAAAATATCATTATTGATAATAACAATAACGTTATCATATTATTATAATATAATAATTATAATTATAAATTTCCATTATAATTATTATAATTATTATCTCAATCCTTCATTAATTTTGATTTCTCTGCTAAGATAAAACATAAGATGAGTATTTTGGAAGCCAAGAAGTTGCAAATTTTAAGGATTGAAGAGGAGTCATGGAGGCTCAAGAGTAAGGAAACTTGTATCAAGCTGGGGGATGGAAATACCATAAATTTCCATAAATTTTCTAATCACGGAAGGATTAATAATTCCTTTTGGGAATTAGAGGAGGTGGAATGTACAATTATTTCCAGGTAAAAAGAGTTAGAAGTTGTTTCTATAAATAATTTATCTTCTTTGTTTAAGGACTCGGGATCAAATAACATTGTAGCTCAGTTGTAAATCATTCAACACTATCCGATATTCTTCACTTTTGAGGACTCTGGTAGGATAGGGAGAGTTGTCTCTTTGCTTAAAATTGAAGGGGTCATGAAGCAATTTGCAAAGGACAAAATTTCAGGGCCGGATGCCTAGACAATGGAACTCTTCCTCTCCTTTTTTAACCCTATGGGGGCTAATCTTTGTATGGTGGTGGAGGAATCTAGAATAAATGGAAAAGTTTCGAAGGCCATAAAGTAACCTATTTAACTATGATTTCGAAAAGTTCCAAATATAAGAACTTTAATGACTACAGGCCCATTTCACTATGTAATTTGGTCTACAAGATCATCTCTAAAGTGATTTCAAATAGGATTAAATGTAAATTGGAAGAGAATATGTCCCTAGAACAATTTGGCTTCCTATCAGACATGAAAAACCACGATGCTATTGGTATAGCACAAAAAGTTTTTTATTCCATTAAAATAAAAAAAATTGGATTCGTTGGTACTCAAGATGGAACTTATTAAGGCTTATGACAAAGTAAATTGGACTTTCTGTACTTCATACTTGTTTGCAGTTCGGAGTCACAAATTGGATTATGGGTTGCGTGACTTCAACTAATTTTTTGGTCTTGATAAATGGGTCCCCCTATAGCAACTTTTCTAACTCAGGAGAACTTAGATAGGGGTGCTCATTATCACCTCTCATTTTCCTTTTAGTCATGGAAGGGTTGAATCTCCTTTTATTGAATGAAATAAAAGAAGGAAACATAAAAGAGATAAAAGTCTCTCTCAAATAGTATATCACTCATTTGTTGTTTTTGGATGACATCATGCTTATGGGAGTTGGGTCTATGTTTGAATGGTAGGCTTTTTCTAAAATGATAGACTTACTCTGTTAGGGTTATAGTATGGAGATTAGTAAGAAAAATATTATTTTTTACAAAATGGGGTAAATCCTACTACCTTTTCCATCATAAAGACTTTCTTACCCTTTCAAGTGGATGACCTGGACAAAGGTTTCAAGTACTTGGGATTTTATCTCAAGCTCAACTGCTACCAAAAAGAGGATTGGATGTGACTTTTTAGGAAAGTTGAAAACCATATTGGTTTGTGGTGCTATAATTGGATTTCTTTGGGAGGAAGAATGATACTAGTGACATATGTACTGGAAAATGTTCCAATATTTTGGTTGTCATTTCCTAAATATATTTTGAACAAAATAATACAAAAGATGTTTATTTTTCTATGGACGAGAATGAAAATCAGGGAAGGGTTTCATCTAGTTAACTAAGAACCTATGTCTATGCCTAAAAAGCTTGGAGGCTGGGATTTTAAGAACCTGGTTTTGTTAGGTCCCTATAATACTAGTGATACCCCCATTACTATTGTAGTTGTATCCCTTATTAATATTGTTGTGCCCCTATTGTCCCCATATTGTTATTAATGTGCCCCATAGAATCCCTCTATTGTTATTTTTGTGCCTTTATATTATTATTGTTAGGTCGGCTTGGTTATATTGTGACCCCTTAGACTCCTATATATAGAAAGGAGGTTTTTTCATTTGAATCATCCAAGAATTGTTCATTTGTGTAATGTAAAGGAGGTTGCCCCCTCGAAGAGGCTGAATTCTAAGTCGTTCAACTATCTTTTCTATCTTTTTGTGAGTTGGTTTCATAACATTTGGTATCACAGCTTTGAATTCTAAGGTTTCGTTGCTCCAAACAGGTCATCGTGCCATTTTCACTATAACTTTTTTTCTACGACGTTTTAGACGTTAAAAAAAAAACCCCATTTGGGCCGAAATCGTTATGAACCTCGGGTCTGAATTTCAGAGTGTTTCGCACTATATTTGCAGAGATATGATCTGAGGAAGTTGGCCTTTTTGCAGACTCCCGAATTTCATTCCAAACAGGTGACCTGGGGAAAATCTTCATAACTTTTTTTTTGAGCATCAGATTGAAATTTCGTCAGAAGTTATAGAAAGAGGACAGACTGTAGTTTCCTATGTATATTTTTCAGATACTAAGGTCAAAACTGTGACACGTGGCACTTCATACAAGTTCGCTCTTCTGGAAAGGTCTATAATCAGGTCATCTTGAGAGATTGTGCATAAGAGGACACAGAGGGCTACTGCAGGTCGCAATTTCAGAACTAGATGATCCAAAATTACAGAGATACATCAGATTCAATATTGAGCTCCTACAAAGTGAAAAAAAGATGTGTAGTTTTTTTTTTTTTTTTTTTTTGTTGCATAAGCTTGGTTTGAAAAATTAGTTTGAAGGAATTCAAAGGGCATAGTAAAGCATTATTATCGGTAATTGATGCCCTGAAGAAAGAAAATTCAAACACCTAGTAAGAAACCTGAAAGCTCTAGCATGACACATGAAGAAGAGGAAGAAATGCAACATGATATATCAAAATTACGAGACCAAGTGCAACAAATGTCACTTGCACAAAAAGTAACAGAATCTAAGATGCATGGTTTACAGAAAGATGTAGAAGCTAAGATGTATGGCGTGGAAGCTAAGATGGATGGTTTAAAGAATGGCATGGAAGCTAAGATGAATGGCATGGACACTAAGATGGATGGCATGGATGATAAGATGGAAGAATTGAAGATAAATTTGAATAAGTTGCTACAAGAAATGGTCACTAATGGTGAAAGGGTAGTAAAGGAAACTCATGATGAGAACAAAATAAATGTTAATCATGATTTCATAGACTCTAATGTTGGATCGAAGACCCACCATATTCCAAAAATCGATATGAGGAAGTTTGATGGAAAGGATCCCACAACATGGATATTACAGATGGAGCAATTTTTCGATCTCCATAATGTGCAAAACAAACAAAAGGTACGTATTGCAACTTTGTATTTGGAACCAAATCAGTTTGTATGGTATCAATGGATTTGCTCTCGTAAACAAATTGTCACTTGGGCAATTTTTATGGAAGAAATGACAGCACATTATGAGGATACAAAAAGCAACACCTTTTTTAGCCAATTGATAAGTCTCAAACAAAAGGGTTCAATGATGGAGCACATTGAGGAGTTCCAAAAATTGAACATAAGGGTAAAAGATATTCTAGAGGAGCATAGGATTGATGTGTTCATAGGGACTTTAAAAGAGAATATCCAACATGATGTTCGCCTTTGGGAACCTGATTCATTGGAGAAGGCATTCAGGTTAGCAAGAAAAATGGAAAGCAAAATTATGGCAACCAGGAAGACCACCACTCACAACTATAAAGATGGAAGTGTTGTTGTCCCTAGCCTTTCACAACCTATAAGGTTGACACCACAACAATTGAAAGAAAAAAGAGCAAAGGGGCTTTGTTACAGTTGTGATAGAAAATACACTAAAGGTCATAAGTGTGCTGAGAAGAAATTATTCTACATAGATTGTGAAGAGGAAGAAGAAAAGGAACAAGAAAGGTCAAAAGAAGAGGATATACTCCAGGAACAAAGCCTAGATAAAGAAGAAATGAATCCGACCATATCTTGTAATGCATTGGCTAGAATTACCACTCCTCAAACCATCAAGATAGAAGGACATATCAAGAAGAAAAAGGTAATAGTGTTGATTGATTCAGGAAGTACTCACAATTTTATTCATTGTGAGATAGCAAAAGAATTGAATTGCTTCCTATATCCAGCACCAGAGTATCAAGTGATGGTTGCAAATGGAGGAACAATAAATTGCTCTGGAAAGTGCCATAATATCAAGCTATCCATGGGAGAATATGTATTGAATAGCCCAATGCTTTCCATTCCAATGGGAGGCGCTGATGTTGTACTAGGAGTTCAATGGCTACAATCCTTGGGTACAATAGCTTTTAACTTTCAAGAACTTTTCATGAAATTTTATGTGGAAGGAAAGGAAGTTGAATTAAGGGGTATTGCAAGGAAATCGGCAAAGATAATCAGCGCTAATGGTATGACAAAGCTTCTAAAAAAGGAACAACGAGGTGTAATTGCACAATTATGTTCGCTAGATGTTTCCACATCGAAATCATCTATTTCTCCATATCTCCAAAAAGTCTTGGACAATCATTCCAAGGTATTTGAGACTCCCAAAGGTCTCCCACCTATTCGTGATCATGATCATGCTATTCATTTGATTCCAGGAAGTGTTCCTCCAAACATCAGGCGTTACAAATATCCCTATTCCCAAAAGAGTGAAATTGAACATATCTTAACTTGGGAAAACCTTCAGAAAAAAGGTTTTTCTGACCCAAATTTGTGTAGCCTCTATAAGACCCATGAAGAAACTTTGGACCATCTTCATTTGTTGCAAAATTGCACAAGATTTATGGAACTCCATCCTACATGTTACAAGCAGTAAAGATAAGATAAGACATACCACTTTTGAGGAGGTTTTACATCATTGGAATTTTAAGATTAGGAATGATTGCACTCTTCCTATCTTTGTGGCATGGGGAATATGGATATTAAGAAACAAGGTTATTTTCAAAAACACAACTACTAATATTGATGTTCAAACTCCCAGGATTGTGGTTGTTTTTATGGAATATAACCTGAAATAAAAAGAAAAATGCTAAAGGAGGACTAATTTTCCTAGGTTGTCACAATTTTATCCAATGGGTTTCTCAATGGTGTAGCTCAAGGGGAAAGATGTGGGGGTGGTGGTCTTATCAAATGGTGTAGCTCGAGGGGAAAGATGTGGGGGTGGTGGTATTATCAAATTCCTGGGAAACAAGTCCTATTAGTATAAAATTGGTATTGAAAAAGGAACAAATACAAAAGGTGAAATGATTGCTTGTTAAGCACTTATGTATCTTATTAACTTAAAAAAAAAAAAAAAAAAAGGAGGGAAGAAAGAAAGAAAGATATTTTCAAATTTTTGATGATTCCAAATATATGATAAATTGTTTGACAAATACAACTTGGCTCAAGGTCTTAAAATTGGACAATGGAAATCAAGAATTCTGGACAATTTTTTGAATTAATAATTTTCATCATATTTACCATGAATTGAACACAATAATATACTCTTTATCCAAAAAAGTAATAATATACTTGTCACTAGATATCTACTTTATGAAGAATTTTATGGCAAGGTTCTTCAACATACAAGCAATTGCTCTTTTAAGTCATAAACTTCAGTATTTAGTGTTGAAATTCAAATTTATGGCTAGTATATAGTATTTGTGGTTCTATTTTGTCTTATTTAAATGTGCTACACAAGGGATCTTGAATCCTGTTCCTGGCAAACACTTATTGGTCTACCATTTTAATAAAATAACTCTTTTCACTTATTTATTAGTTTACACTGCTAGGACTATAGCTGGGTTTTGTCTATTTCCTTAAACAATTTCAGCTTGTCTTTTGAGTTTGTGTTGTGTTTTACCATTTACACGCTCATTATGTGAACAATTACATATAAGTTTTATACTTAAGAAGCTATTATGTATGTGTACTATTTAATTCTATGTAAATAACAATAATGAAGCGAAATTTTATCAAACCGAAAAGAAAAAGAAAAAACAGAATTAATTTATATATTTAATTGAGTCATACATGGTCAGAGTTTTATCAAATATCCAGCTCACAATATTGGAACTTTGTTTGAAAAGTTGGTCATATTTTAAATTTTAAATTCAACTAAATCAAAGTTGAGTAATAAAAGATCCAGTTGTATTTTATATTTTAAATTTAATTAAATCAAAGTTGGGTAATAAAAGATCGAGTTGTTTTTAATGTGATTTTTTTGGAAGTTTTTTAGATGGGGTTTTCCTAACTAATTTCTTTAAATTCCAATAAGAATTTATTGAAATCACAAATTTGATGAGTAATCCCTGTACAATTAAAATATCCTAGAAAACTTTTAAAGAATTAAATTCATATATACAATCAAATAACACAAATTAAAATTTCACTTTAAATTTTTCCGCCTAATTCCAAAAATCACACTAAAAACAACTCCAAAAAAATTGTGATAAGAGAAAAGACACCACCAACTTAAACTGATTCCTTTTCAAAACCTAAATCGATTAACTTTCTGACCACACAACAGAACCACTACCGCTTTTTCAAAGATCAAATGCCACGTGGACAAACTTTACAGGAAATATATTTAACGACTATTGAAAGTATGTACAAGGCCAGACTGTTTCCACGTAGCATATGATCACGGACGTGCTTTTGCCTACGGCACCGACTTTCCGGTGTGAAATGAATGCGCAAACCGACAACTTCCAGGTACCGGATATTTCATTTGCGGACTCCCGATAAAACAATGCCGGACCACCGATTCACGGCTTCCTCGAAAAAGATTTAAATCCTATTTATTTGTGGTCACCACCATTCACGAGTATACTAAATATTTTGACATTTATAAGAATCTTAGTTGTCAGGTGCAAGTCATTATCAAACTTTCATTCTTGGAATTTTTAAAAGTTAAAACTTTATTTTTATTTTTCCTTGCAAGTCATTATCAAACTTTCATTATTGGAAGATTGGGTGGACTATTTATTATTTTTTAATTTTTCTTTAGGTTTAAAGGAGTGAAGTTCTATATTTCTGTATTTTTTAAAGTTAAAAATGTATAATTTTTTAATTTTTTAAAGTTAAAAATGTACTTTTATTTATTTTTTTAATGTTTTTGAACAAGCAGATGTGTGCATTTGTGGTTTTAAAGCACTTTCACCCACTCTCCATCTACTTTTCAACTTAGGACAACGTTCTACATATGTGGTACTTCTTAATGGGGCATTTATCATTTTTCATAAAGTATATAAACACACAACTTTATCTTTCTAAAGATGGAGGTGAGGCATTTTACTTTAAAAGCATGGATAGTGGGTGCAATAACCTATGCATTTATGTACTAAAAGTGTACACTTATGTGTAGCTATCCATATCCACCCCCAAGGAGAATTAGGGGTATGAAACTATACATTGCGTGTTATAGGAAGATGTTTGTGTATATGTACATGCCTATTTTTGTTTTATAGTTGTGTGGTGGGCATGAAGGTTTGCATTTTTCAATGAAAATGAGTTGAAGGTGTATATTGGTTACTTCAAAAGAGTTGAAGTTGAAGGTGTGGTGTAAATTTATAGATAAGGAAAGTGAACATTTAAATTTTAAATAAAAAATATGTTATTTTGCAAAATTCTATATAAACAATTTCCATAGTATATAAACAATCATATTTATAATGAACTGTATGACAAGGTGTAATTATAATAATTATTATTTTTATAAAAAAAAATATTTTAAATTAATTATAATAAGGATATACTTTTCATTTCAAAATCTAAATACTTGCATTATATATATCATTTTCATGTCATTTTGAATGTTATATATATATGAATGATATTAATATTTGAGTGAACTAATTAATTTGAGATTGAAGAAAATAAAATCAAAAAGTCAAATATAAGGTCATTATCTTATCTACAAGTATTAATAATGTGAACAAAGTGCTATCAATATTTTTGGAGCTATTAATGCATTGGGACAATATATGCCACCCTTTTTTAAATAAAGTGTACAAACTAGTTGTCAGCAATATAAACATCAATATAAGTGTCAATCAATGATAAATAAGTACCATATAGAATGGTAGTTGAAAAATGATTACATATGCTATCTTTTTTCCAACATAGTATTTGTGTATTCATTAAATTAGACTTTCCATCCTTAATGTTCTTACAAATTACCTTTTCCTTTATAATTTCTAAGAACTTGTTTTGTACTATGAAAAAACAAAAAATCAAAATTGATAAAAAAATCAAAATTAATAACTAAGTTATACTAAATTTGTTATTAACAATGTAAAAAAATCAAAGTTGATAACAAAAAAATCAAAATTAATAACTAAGTTATACTAAATATGTTATTAACAATGTAAAAGTCAAAATTAGTAGTTAAGTTATACTAGGTTTGTTATTAGCATTGTCAAATCTAATATATGAGGATCATGCTAGGCATTGCTCATAATGTTGGTTAAAAAATAATTATGTATTTTGGAAAATTGTTATTCTCGTTGTTTAAATACATTTTTAACACTTAATGTTTTTCGATGTGAATTACCATTATAATCTATATTATTTATAAGGGTTATCGATGGCTTTCAATTGTGGGTGGAGTAAAAGCGTAACTAATATTTTCTCATCACTATTTTGTTGGCATTGAACCAATATCTTAGTGGTAAAACCCTCAATTTTTTTTGCACCCATTTGCTTTATATTTACACTCTCCCTTGCTAATATGGTTGGATCCACATCATTAAATTCACAACTTAATCTCTTGTTAGTGAGAAAAAAAGTGTTTCAAGATTTTGGGTTTTTCGTTTTCCGTGGTCTCCTTGTCATTTATTTGTGGTTTTTGCATATGTTTTTTCATTTGTTTAATTTCAATTTTATTTGGTGAGATTTTCATATTTGATTTTAGATTTTAAGATGAGAGAATAAATATTTTAAAAATTGAATAATAAAAAAGTTTAAAAAAAAAATTGATTTAAAGTAATTCAAGTATTTTTTTATTTAAATAATTAGAATGTATATTTAAATTAATAAATTTTTAAACATTTTGTTTATGGGGTGTAGAGAAGATGGTGACAAGGTTTTCTATTAAGGAACTTTGTGGTGAAAAGGTCACTGATTCGAAACTTTATGGGAAAAAATTCTAGCCATGAGAGTTGGTGTGGCATAAGCTAGGTGCAATCCCTGGATGATTTTGACATCTTAGATGCCCCTCGGTCGCAGCTACTCAAACCACAAGTTAAACATACTAATCATCTCAAAACTCACATAACCTAATAAACAAAGAAAAAAAATTAAATATTTCAAACCTATTTCTCATTCTATCCCATTATTATATTCTATATCCATTTACTTTTTATATTAATATATATCCATTTGCCATTTTATATTAATATAAAATCATATTATGAAATTCATTACATTCGACGAAAACAAAACACTATAATTTATAACACTAAAAAAAATCTTAAAACCTATATTACTTTCCAATACCTACCCATATTATAAACATATAAATGTGATGTATAACTCCAATGTGAGTGCTCTTACTTTTTCATTATCTTATATTTGTTAAATAGATAAATATCCTTGTCCAAAAAGATACACCTACATTTGGCTCCTAATCCCCTAAAGTGATTGAATTTCCAAATTCAGTTTAAAATTCTTTACCTATTTGTCAATATTAATATAGAATGAAGACCGTCATTACTTTTGACTCACTAAATCCCAAATTTAGTGAATTTAGTTTAAAATTCTTACGTGATTACTTGCACTAATCTGCATTGAAGATGAACATTGCTATTTAACTTAAAAAACTTTCTTATGTTTTCATTTTAGGTTGAGTTTAAAATTCTTTACGTGATTACCTACATTAATATCCAATGAAGATGAACATTGCTCTTTAACTTAAAACCCTTTTTCATGTTTTAAGTCCAATTGCATTCCAAGTATTTATGTTACCTTTTTCATGTTTTAAGTCCAATTGCATTCCAAGTATTTATGTTTTAACATAGTTGAGGGGATTCACATCCATGGTTTAGATTTTTTTATTCAATTTTAAGTTGGAAATACTAATTAAAATTAGCAATTGCTTTTAAAGGTGCAAAGATATATTGAAGGAATATAAGATTTGGGATGATCATATTGAAAAACTAAATCACTCGTTATAAAAACTCTTATTTCTAATAGAATAAATATAGATAAAAGATTATTTGAAAAAAAAATGAGAAATCTTTATTACGAAGAGAAATCTTCTACTTCAGTGGTTGCTTACTTGTTGATGGAAATTTGTCATTGCAACATTTGGTTATGCCCGACGTAAGATGATTGATGGAAAAGTATGCAAGTAAATAGCTAAATGGCCACAAAATTAATACAATTCCTTATTTAATTTTTTGAGTATTGAGGAAATTGCTCGTTTATTTGTGTTGCCATGCTGGGCAGGGAAAATTGTGAAGACATAAAAGGATTAGTTTTCACACTGTTACTGTCAACACAACTCAGATGAAAACTTCAAAGAGCTAGACAAAACATTGACTAGGGAGAGATTTCCCAAGGGAGGTTGGCGACACTCTTGAATTTCCAAACGATGATTACAGATCTCACTGGTTTTCTCGTGTCTAATACTTTTGTTCTCGACCAAAGCACTGATGCAGTAGAATCCGTGTCGATTTGGGTAGGTGCCCTTGATATGAAGGTCCTGAAGGTTGCTATGAAGGATTTTGGTTATAGTAATTCCAAGGATATATGCCTAACCCAACCCCACAGAGAGACACCTTTAGTGTAAATATTGATTAAAAACTCACCTTCCTGAAGTGTAAGAGGATAGATTACCAACACAAACACATTTGACAAATAATAGCACTATTTGACATAGTGTCTCAAATAATAGTAGCTGTCACTACAAGGAGATTCACACAATGTCTCAAATAATAATAATTGCCATTACAATTGGAATCCACTGAATAGATGAGGGATCATATGGATGCCAAATTTATGATGTATTTAATGTCACCGTGGCCTCTTTCTAATTGTGGATACTATCTATATCAACGCACAACATGCTTACAATCTTTCAAATCTTGGACTTGTTTATTGCAGATATATACATGAAAAGGCTATGTCGATTACTTTTATGTGGTAACAGGAAAAAACAATGTGGGGATACTTAGTTTTCAGATCGTGGGAAACTAAGAGGCTTCAATTATTCTCATACAAATTGGTATGTAGAGGTTGCCATCTTCCCTTACTAAATTATAATTTCACTCATAATTGTCCATGATGATCTTAACATACAAAAAAAAAATGCTTAATTTATTCTAATACAATTAGGCCTAGGTATCCTCTTGAGATGCTTGGAGGGAAATGTGTTATTGAAGAATTTGATAATTGTCTATAGATTATGGGGAAAAAAATTGTTTAGTCCATTACCCTTGGACTGCCCAACAAGCAAGGGGACACTGACACATAAGTTATGTCATTGAGATTAGTGTTGATTTTTTTTACTCAATAACTAAGTGACACCCAATGGATATTTTATTTTCATTTTTAATGGTATATTTGTTTTATTATAAAGGAGAGGTTGAGGTCCTTGGGGGTGGGGAGAGAGATTTTTTTATTTATTGAAGTTTTTGTGTGGATTATTATGTCAATAATGCCATATGAAATGGGAGTTGTCAACTTGCCAGTTTGGCAGGATTGGTTGGCACCAACTAAATCGTGTGGTGAAAAGGACGAGCTGGTGTGAGATTTGAAAAGATTTGAAGTGACAAAGCCCATATTTGTGCTAAGGCAAGGAGTTCGAATCCTAGCGAAGAAATTATACTGCACAAAAATAAGGACATGTGGAATGTAACTAATGATCAGGTATATCCCTACTCTGGCTTGACCAGGCACTACCTTCTTGATCTATTAGGTGACGCATTGTCAACAGAATTGCAGAACAAATGAACAATGAAGAAGAATTATGATGGGGTCTCCCTTTGTATTTTCATCTCTGGAGGCAGCATTCCATTCCCTGCTACCTTTATCGTTCCATAGTCGAGTAAATACCAGGGAACAAATTAATATTTATGCCATAAAACCTATACAAAATTTAAAAAATTATTATAATCACAAATGTATGTCTAAACGTTATTTGAAAAACATGCCATGCATCTTACCATTTCTCCATTGTATGTTGTGGCAATTTTTTTATATAAACAATTACAGGAAAGAAAAAAAAAAAATATATATATATATATATATATATATAACCCACACCACCGTTCAAGTAACGTGTGGCCCTGCATGAGGCCACAACCCTCCCGCCTTGCCCCCGGTGGAGATAACTCTCACAAGCATAACAAAGTAGCATCGCCACTTGTAATGTAAAACTTGAGAAAAAGTTTGCACCTCAAGAAATTTGAACCCTACCAATGCTTCATAGATCCAAGGTTAAGATGGATCTAAACCAATTATAATAATATGTCTCAATTATCATTAGCAAAATCTTAAACCATCAAAAAAAGCACTTCTCTTTAAAATTCATTTAATTACAACATTCAAAACATCAAAATGGTTTAAAGATATTCTTCCTTTATTTATTCAATTACAAAATTCATGTAACATAAAGGTGATAAGTCAATTCCTATTATAAAGATAAATTAAAAAACTTTTGAGGAGACTCTTTTAAATTGTCATAAAAGTTGTGTTATATTTCAAAAATAAATTAAAAATTGAGATAAAAAGTCACGACAAACCAAGCAATATGTATTTGCACATGGAAAATAACATTGTAATTTACCCATTAACTATGAAAAACCTCCAAATTGATGGTGTGCGATTGCAGTTTTCAAAAGCACTTAAATATGGTTACTTACTTCACATTTGATAACAAGTTTTAATGGTGAAACGCTGAAAAAATTAGACAAAACTCTTCTAGGATGGAATTCATTAACCCATCACAACTTTTTCATTCAATTTTAATTGAATTAAGAAAAATTCTAAATTGACCTCCAAACTTTTTACTTTTGTCATAGCATGGTTGTTTCCTAGCTATAAATCACTAATAACACCTAGTCAAATACCCTATCCAATGAATTTTGATTTAGCTGGATATGACTACAAATTTAGCTAGATATACCTATCAGTATTCTTTGAAACCTCTACAACATTGAACATATTTATCATCGTTCTCATCTCTATTTAATATTTGCACTTCCTTCATCTTTTCGCCTTACTATTGAAATGATGGATTGTTCATTGCTTGCTTAATCGTTGAATAATTTCAATCAACAAAGAGTAGAACATGTGTATTTTTCTAGATTTAGTCAATTGTCGAGGTTTGGACGCAGAGTACGTGGCATGGTTTCCTCTTGTTTGTCACTGTCAGCGCCACTTTTGGGTATTCATTTGAATTTTTGTTTTCCATAGATTCATCTCAGCATACTGTAGTTATCTATATTTTGAATGTCCATTGGATGATGGGTTGGATGAGAAAAAACGAAAAACAGTGGAGTGTAATGTGCATGAACCTAGACCTCAATGGATGTCATTTCATGCCTTGCCAGTAGAAAGAACCTGAATAGATAACATTTCGCGCCTTGCCAACGGAAAATGCATGCTCTTTACTCAAATGTGAGGTGGGTAGTTCGTTGCACGCGAAAATATGAAAAAACTATCAGTTGATGGTAATTTCGGTGCCATGATGCTCCAATTAATATATTTCTTGAATATTTGTTTTTTTCTTCTGATTTTTGCTTTCTCTCACAAATGGAGCATAGAATAACTTAGTGTAAACTTCCTTATGGTCCTCCTCAATTCTTCTTTTAAGAATTTTGGCCTCCCCATTCTCGTTTAAAAAACATGCCATGCATCTTAATGTTTGTCCATGGAAATTTTTTTTTAATATAAACAATTATATATATATATATATATATATATATATAACCCATATCTTTGTTCAAGTAGTGTGCAGCCTTGCATGAGGCCACACGCCTTCCCACCTCATCCTTAGGGGAGATAGCTCTCACAAGAATAACAAAGTAGCATCCTGACTTGCAATGCTCTGTGAGACAGATTAAAAAAAATGGCTTACAACTTCGGTTTATGGCAACTACCTTATTGGTGTTGCTAGCATTTGGAAAACTGAAAGCCATAATTGGCAACAGTGATGGAAATGGAGGTTTATTCTCTGAAGTCTAAAAAACATGAGTGATTCAAGCAAAGGATTCATGTCTCAGTACGTTTTATAGGCAATGAAATATATTAAGATCACGTGGAGAGGTTACTCTCTTAATTAAGAGGGTGTAGCTTAGTGCCTCGATATTCCCATGAGATTCAATCAGAACATTGGTGTATGTCAATTGGAACAAGATGACATAGAGAATCCAGACCTAAAAGCAGAGGCTTATGTGCATGTTTTAGTTGTGGCAGGAGACATCAGACAAGTAGGATTTTGTCCCAAGGAATCTTCTTCATGAGCTAAATTTCAAATTTTGTCTTTAGGTTGTAAAAACAACATATTGGCAGGATTTTGGGCTTAGGCATCTCCTAAATTTCAAAGTGTTGTTGTTACAATGCATATTTTTTTTTGGTTTATTTCGGCATTTTTTTGTGAAATAACAAACATATTCATAGGGTTTGCAAGTTTTTATATGAAATGGGAGAAATGACTTTTCAAATTCTCCCACAATGTACAAAGAGGAAAAGAAAAAGTGAGGGTAATCCAATAAAAAACTCCTTGAAGTGTATATTTTTACTTGTAGATTCAAAAACTTATGTGATATGCTAAAACAAAAGACAAGAATCAACTATACTCATCAGCAGAAACCAAAATTGATCGATGAAAACACTAAGCAGAAAAAGGAAGAATTTCAATCGCACATAACACAATATTTTTCTAGGGAAAGAAACTGCTCAAACCCCAACTATCTATATTGTATTAACCATAAGATCTGAGAAGAAAATACAATGATTGTTCAACCTGAACAATTCATGCATAATTACAATCTATCTCTCTGCTTCACAAACCAACTCAAGCCAACACTTAGCCAAATATGCTGCATGCCAAGCCCCTACTTCCTTGCACATTCCCTAAGGGAATTAGCCCATATTTAATTGGGAAAGTCCCTCACCACAACTGTGTAATCCATCGTAGACCTTGTACTAATTATATGCATCATTTGTACAACTCAGAAAATTATACCACTGATAGTACGTTATCCTTGAACTCTAATCTCAAATGGGTCTTTCTCAGAACTGACATGCATGAGTTATTTTGAGTGATTTATCAGTTATTTGATTGATCCCTACATATGAATTCAATCCAATTTAATTCACTTGACCACTCACTAGTTCCTCCAACAGTTAGAACTAGTTTAACTGAATTAAATAATTACAACTCAATAGAACACAACCCGGGCCCCTAAAATTTAGGAATCATTCTACATGACTCTAGATAGACTTCCAACTCAAATTTACTGAGCCAAATAAGTAAAATTAACTTAGTTAACTATTACAAGTTGCTATGAGAATATAATTTTGATTTAATTCCTAATTCAATTCAAGAACAAATTAAATTAGGATTTTTCTTGATGTTATTTTTAACATTTCTTCTTGTTATTTTCAACACTCCCTCTCAACAAGAAAGGAATTCAACTCTATCCCGATATGGTACCTTTGGAATATTTTGCATGCAACTCTTGTCATTGTTGTTGTTGCTACTGCAACATCTGCAACCAAAAAGCATCCAAACAAAATAAACTGAATCAACTATGTCTGCAACTGTCTACTGGGAAAACTGTGTTGCTGTTGACTTTGCTCCTGAGCCTCCTGCTCTATTGTCAACAATATTCTGCATTCCTAAGTATCTGACTGACACTTATCCTCTTGCTACTGAATGTTGTGCCCCACCCCCCCATCCCCCCGTAGCAAGGTAATGATTCATGAGACAAAACACACCTCAATGGATCTTGCCCCATTTTTGAAACTCTTGGACTAAGGTTTCACATCGCTCCACCTCACACCTAGAGGTATGGATGCATGTGCTCCTTTTCCCACTTGGGTCAAAATTTCCCTCTATTGGAGGTTTATGCTTGAGTGGATGTCTCCACTCGGTCTCCTCTCTACTTCTCTAATTGTGGCTGCTCCACAACTTGTTGAGGCTGCTTTTGAGCTTGCATGTTGGGAGGTAATTCATGCTCCCTCTCAACCACCAAGTCTCTAACCTTTTCCTTACTCCTCAAGGCTTTGCATGCATCTTGTACCTCAAGTGCATACAATTTCTTGACTTGCACACTGATCTATTTCACCTGTCTCATGGCAATGTGTCTAAGGAAAACCTTTCCTTTGCTAGAAATCACATCGTAGTCATGGTCTTCCAATACCATGACAAAAACAAGATTCTTCTTTAGTCCTGGAACATACATCAAATCTCGCAAAGTGAGGGGAGAACCAGACTCCCTCTGAAAGGTAACTGTACCAATCCCATTTGTGTTATACCTCCCATCATCACCCATCTCAATATGCATCTAGAGATCCTTCTCCTCCAAGTTACTAAAGAGCTCTTTATTACCAGTCATATGGAATGAAGCTCCATTGTCCAGGTACCACACACTACCCATCATCGATGACACCATACAAGCAATGAGGATAAAATATAGTTTGAACTGTGAAGCAAGAGCTTCACCTGCCGCTCCTCCTGAGGGCTTTTTACCAACCTTCTTGTGTGAACACTTTGTGGCAAAGTGTCCCAGATCGTGATGGTGAAAACACTTGATTTTATACATGTCCTTCTTCTTTCTGCCCTAATAAGAATCTAATTTAGAATGGGATGAATTCCCCTTCCCTTTCTTTTCCTTACCCACTAAGGCACAATCCTCATCATCATCATGCTTTGATGAGGATCCGTTTGTGGTGTTCCGCCGAATCTCTTCTTGTACCAAGTTGGACCACAATCGCTCCCATTATGGTATCTTCTCCCTCCCATTAATTGAGTCCTGGTAACTGTGCCAACTCTTGGGAAGTCCTAGAAGTGTTAGGATCACCTAATCATCTTTGGCAATAGTAATCCCGACACTTCCAAGCTCATCCCAGCATTGAGTGAACTTGGTCAAGTACTTTGGAATACAGTCTCCCTTCTCCATCTTGATCTTTCTGAGTTTTTCCTTCAGTTCCAACTTCATGTGGTCACTGCTATTTTCAAACATGTTCGTTAATGCCTTCCACATTGCAAACGGAGTTTCCTTACCATGGAGATTCAAGAAAATATGATCTCGAACTCCTTCTAGGATAATCCTTCTCGCTTTTGCCACACACTTTTTCCATTCAGCCAGATCTTTTGCATCAGATGTTGGAGGCTTCAAAACATCATGATCTATGAATTCCTTCAGCCCGTTGTCTTCCAACACTGCCTCCATCCTGTCCTTCCAAGATTTATAATTCAAGCTGCCCTCCAAGGCATACTCAAGTCTCAAACTATAGAATGACTTACTTCTGACTCTAAAGTATGAACCTATAAATTTGATTTCACCTACACAACACACTTGAATTCTCCTCTTCTATAATGTCTTCAGCTCTGATACCATGTAGATTTTTAGTTGTAGATTCAACAACTTATGTGATATGCTGAAACAAAATATAAGAATCTACTCTACTCATTAGCGGAAACCAAAATTGACTAATGAAAAAACTAAGCAGAAAAGGAAGAATTTAAATCGCACATAACACAATTATTTTCTGGGCAAAGCAATTGCTCAAAACCCTGACTATCTATATTGCATTAACTAGAAGATCTGAGAAGAAAATACAATTCTTGTTCAACCCAAACAATTCCTGCACAAGTACATCTATCTATCTGCCTCACAAACCAACTCAAGCGAACACTTAGCCAAATATTCTACCTTCCAAGCCCCTACTTCCTTGCAAAATCCCTATGGGAATTAACCCATATTTAATTGGGAAAATCCCTCACCACAATTGCTTAATCCATCATAGGCCGTAACTGATTGCATACACCATCTGTATAACTCGGAAAATTATACCATTGATAGTACCCGTGAACTCTAATCTCAATTGGGTCTTTCTCAGAACTGACATGCATGAGTTATTTTGAGTGACTTATCAGTTATCTTATTGATCACTACATGTGAATTAAATCCAATTTAATTCACTTGACCACTCACTAGTTCCTCCAATAGTTAGAACAAGTTTAATTGAATTTAACTCAGTTAAAATAAATTAAATAAACACAACTCAATAGAACTCAACTTGGGCCCCTAAAATTTAGGAATCACTCTACATGTCTCTACTAGGGTGGTACTATTACCTCTCTCTTAGGGGCTCACCTCTTTTTCCCTCTACAGTAGAAGAAACTTGACACACCTACAACCGAACACTCACCATTCACACTCACTTTATTTTCGAAGGCACATATACGATCCTCTCTCTTGCTGACAGCTAAAGCCAAGGAAAATTTATAAGAATATATGTCAACCAGACCGATACTCTGGACGGGGCTCCTATTCCAAATGGTGTGAGGTTTAATTGGGACTTCACATCAGGGAGACCCCCTTGGTTGATGGATTTTTAGAACCATCACAATAGTGGTAACAAATTTACAACTACTGTGAAATGGTTCTATTTTCCAAGATCGTTAACTAACAGGACCACCCAACACTTATTGGCACTAGCAATTTTTAACACCTCCACGAAAGGTCGATGGTAGTGATGGAAGAAAACTATCATGGAATATTTTTGTTTGTCATATTTTGTCAACTAATGGGACCATCTTGTACTTTCCATTTCTCTTCGACCTTTGGTGCTTTCTTGGAGGGTGGTGGTCATAGACAGAACTATAATAGACGTGAGATGTTCTGTCTGTCGAGCTTGTTAGTTGACAGGTGTCTGAGGCTTATTAGATCGAGCTAAAAAAGGTGGTTCTATAACTCTTGCTTCCTCTAATGTTTAATGGTTGATATATGGGAAATAAAGATGGGAAATTTTTTGTTAGTTGTCGTGACCACCGTATTCTTGTTGAATCAACTTGGAAAACGTTCATCTACACCAAGGCTTCATTAACTCTGATGGCCAATGGCTGATAGATAGAAAATAACTAAAGAGAATGACTATCATCACTGTCAACTCATGGAAGGCTAGGAAAAGGCAAAAATTGGTTCATTGCTTTCCTACTAAATCTTACCATTGCAACTTGAAACTTGTTGCTTCACTCTCGCTTGGTTAACCTGTAAATTAAGTTGATCTAGTTGTTCGGCATAATCTCACACATACACATAGATCCTTAAACACCAGGAGGCAAAAAAATTTCATCATTAGAAAAATTTTGAGGTCTAAAATGGACCTCCTAAGGAATATTATAAAATAATAGTGGAAATAATAAAATAAGTTTACATTACATCATCAAATTTTAGAGGGAAAAATGAGAAAACTGCTTTTTCCAACTCTTATTTTCAACTAATCTCCCTACAGTTTTACTCAACTTTTGAACGAGAGCACACGTTGGATGAAGAATTTAATTCCTCATTCAAGGAGTACCCATGTTGCATACTTTTGACGGATCATGCTACACGAAAAGTGAGAAAATTTTCGTGTATTTCTCATTTTTCGTGTAGCATGATCCATCGAAAGTATGCAACATGGGTACTCCTTGGATGAGGAATTAAATTTTGCATCCAACGAGTACTTCCACTTGAAATTTGAGTAAAACCATAGGGAGATAAGTTGAAAAAATGGTTTTTTTTTTTTTTTAATCTTTTTACATTTTTACTCCAAAAATGATGAATCATCCCCCATGGTTGACATCATCATATTGAATCATATTGGTTCTTTTAAAGTTGGTTTTGGTTGTACATTTTTGTTTTGAGGCCTATTGTTTACCTCAAAATTTCTCTAATGGTTATCTATGAAATAGAAGGAAATCAACATTTACGCATGTTTCCATAGATTTCCTCCATAAGATAAAATCACCTCTTGTTCTCTCTATATCTCTCTCTCTCCCTAATATGATCTCTCAATTACATATGAAATATCTTTTTCATAGATTTCTCGTGCAACTCAACAAAATAAATCTAGTTCCTAGATTATCTAACAAATGCTTGATTTAGCTAATTTATCCCTTTTACATAAAAATTAAGTGATACTCAACTAACTTCCTACCAAATTAAAATATTTCTATACTATAGCTAAAATATTACAAGTTAAATGACTTAGGGAACCCAACTTCCTTGGTAAATGAATTTTGACCTAAGAAGTCAAAAATAGTCTTGGTTTGTAGATGCTCCTACATCAACATACTCTTCGAATATTTGCATTGCCACCAATAATTAAGTTAAGTCCTATACTCCCCTACTAGGCTTTGAATTGGACTCCTCCCCCAATGTTCAAAATCTAAATGTCATGGGTGACTCCAAAAGTATCATTCGACATATGAGTTTAGATACTAATCCCATATCCAACTCTTCTTCCATTCTTTTTCTAAGTTGGCCTACTTCCATACCCCTAGATCCAACAACTCTTTAGTAAATATTTAAGCAAATAAATCACTTCTAGAATTTTTTGGGGTTTAAGCTATCAATGGGAAACATTCTACAATCTCAATTCCTTGACAAAAAAATTATTTAAACCTCCTCATCCATTAATGAAATGCATGTTACATAGGCATTGTTTTAGAATCATGAATGAGATGTCATCCCCGTTACCCCATACATGAGTCTCATTACTTTGTGTTCCTCATCATAAACTTCCCTCATGTATCACCCCAGATCAAGGTGGGATATTGCATGGTGCAAGGGAAATGGTTGTTTCACTAAATAATCATGTTCCTGTGTGAATTTCATCCTATACAATATAGGTAGTTATGCACCCAAGGTTAAGTATTATGGGGTTCTTATTCCTCTTTCACTCTCTTCTTCCACCACCCATGTCTAACATCCATTTGTATTGTTTGTTTCCCTAGACCCTTTCTCATTACATACTTGTCCCTCCTCGACCCACATTGCCATTATGGATATGTGTAGCCTCCTTGCGTTTAAGACAATTAGTCTAAATTTACTGGAGAGTGACATCGTTGACCTCTGCTCTAGCTCTCTCTCCATGTAAATTTGTTTGGGAAACATGGAAGCTTGATTCAAAACAATGATAGAGATATTGATTCAACAAAGGGATCTCATCTACTAAGTTCAAGATAAAATTAATGCAGTTTAGGGATTTCTTTTGGACATTAGTGTTGGGCATCATCGAGATTTCATATGACACTCCTCCATTGGGAAATATGGCTCAATTTCTCCACTAGAAGTGAAATCCGCTCTCGTAGACCTCAACATTGTTGCTTCTAAAGTTTCTTTTTGCAAGTCCGGAATTTAATAAGCTCTCTACCCTCCACAATTTTATTGCAAATGTTTTGTTTATGTATTCATGTTTTAAGTGTGTATATCCATATCTACAATGTAAGGTTTTTGGTTGAACCACATATAGTCTCTACTACTTAGAATTGTCTATTGAATATTTAGAGCTTATTGTCTCGATATGGCTTCTTCTAAGGTTAGCTCCTAGCTTTTGTACTTCCATAACAGCTACCAAAATATGCTTTTCTAATATAATACAAGTTTACCAATATATATATATATATATATGAAAATAATCTTATTAAAATATTAACCAAGGGAAAGTTTATATGTAGCTCACTAATTTTTTTGTGAAATTAATTTTGTATTGCCTCAAACATCAAAATATCATGACATCAAACAGATATTCACAGTGGAACTAGGCCCATTGTAGGTGATCTCAATCTGCCACCTAGGAAACTAGATATATTGATCACCTACCCGCAATAAAGTTTGAACATAAATTACCATGGTTAGGAACCCATTGGGAAACATCATCAATGATTTCAGAATCTAGAAAGGTTTGTCAATCAGCATCAAATAAGGATTCCAAATGATGAATTTCGAATTAAAATTTTGAGGGAGTGGACAGATTGTATATTGTCGTGGCCTCTTTTGCTTGGTCTTGGGCTCATGGTCTGCCTTGAGGACCTCGACCAACCCCTCCTTGGCGGTTATGCATGTGTTTTTGAGGCATGATGACAAGGATGGAATAAAAACATAAACCAAATGATGGGCACCAAACTTTGCAAAGGGATAAATTAAGGTGGAAACAAGGTGCTGAGAGACTAAACCAAAGCGGGGGGGGTGTCCCAAACAGGCAAACCCAACAAAATCGACCACCACCAAGGGACAAAAAAATAAGAGGGGGCCAACAGGTTGGTTGTAAGGACAAAACCTGTGATAGATTCCCCAAAAAGAATGGCCAAAGACCACCAATACAAATTGACCCCAGGCACGAACTAAAAACCATATAATAAACTCCAAAAAAGTTAGAATGCAAACTAATAGGCACATATTATACCACTGGTAAGGTTGTGCAACTCATCGGTTGCTCCAGATGCAACCGAGGAGCCAACATCTCAGCGTCTAGTCTCAATATTAAAACCAGGTCCGGAGAGCACCACAGATGTATTTGAATTATGCTTCCAAAGAGGAACCCCTACTCTTGTGAGGGCCTTCTATATACATCATTCATGATTAGTCGTGCCCAACTGCCATGAACCATTGCAACCTCTCTGATAACCCAGACTACCTCAGGCCTAGAAACAAGGACAAATGGGTTCCAAAGCATGCAATTCGATTGTAGAAGTTTCCTGAGAATGGACTCAACACCGTGATAAAACTTCCGCATGTTGCAAGGTTAGGAAAATATCACCTGTGGTGAGGGATATTTAGGGCAATACCATTTACACAGGAGCAACCTCCCTTTTGAGTGAGAATGAGAATATAATGTGGGTGCTTCATATTGGTACTTCGCATTAGATGTCACATGCTTCTCTATGTGGGGGATTGGCCATGCCACCTCCCTCTTAAATGAATTATGAGGAGGTGAGGTAGTGGGTTTGCCTCCCAACCCCTGCCTTGCCTCGTTTTCCACCCCATCAAGGATATATGTAATTCACTATTTCTAAATAAAAATATAACACAATGATTTTTAACTTATAATTTCAATTGGTTAACATATTTTTTTCGAAATGAAACCCATTTAAATCAAATTCAATTTAATAAATTATTTAAAATATATTATTTATATTTAAAATTTAAAATTATTTTTTTAAATAAAATTTAAAAAATACAAAATAAAACTCCTCAATGATATTTTATCATTGAATTTGATATGATTTAAATGCTTACATCATATACCTAACTATGTGTACATTTTTGTTATTACTTGCAATATATTAAATATTTATCTCAAAATTTTTATATATATATCAAACAAGTAAAAATAAAATAAAATAAAAATATTCATTAAATAAAAAACAAAGTTTATATATATATTTTGATATTATAACTCAATTTTGAATATGTTTAATTTTTAAGTATATATATTATTATATTATAACTCAACACTGAATATATGTAATTTATATATATATCATTGTCAACCATAAATAAAATATTTTAATATCTATATAATTTGTAATATAAAGTAAAAAGTAATTGTTTAAAAAAATAAAAGGCAATATGAAATATAAATAAAATATTTCAATATAAGTAATATACTTGAACATTAATAATATAGATAAATAGATAGAGAAATATCAATTATATAAAGATGTTTCTCAATGAAATATTGAGTAAAAGATCTTATTCTCAATTATGTGTAAGCCATATAAAATGGAAAAAAAAATTATGATTAAAACATTTTATTAGTGTGTTGTTTAAAAAGGAGGAGATGTACAATTCCTTCCATGCTCAATATGAAATTGATACATGGTATACAAAACTTTTTTCAAATTTTTCATTATATAAAAAAAAATGACACTTCTAAAAATATAAAATTTCAAAACTTCCTAAAACTAAGATTAAAATAAATCTACACTAACAAATTACCAAAATATGTTAAATAGTAATGAATTTAATACGTTATACGTTGAGATATAAGGATAAACTATAAACCGATTTGCTTGGCTGACTCTTTTTCATGTTTTTACTAAATTTGCTAAAGCCACTGGATTACATATGAATCTACAAAAGTCTATTGTTTATCACGACATATGTGATATGGAGACAATTGCTTATATTAAAAGCCTATTTGGGATAGATGCGGAGCTGATGATGAGTGGTATGAAATATCTTGGCTATCATATCAAACCATGCAGCTATAGGATCGTCAATTGGTAGTGGCTCGTGGACCGTTTCTATAAAAGGATTTCTGGATGGGAATTTAGATGCCTATCTCTGGGAGGTCGCATAATCCTGATACAAGTTGTTCTCACACAGTTGGGGGTATACTGGGCTCACATGTTTCATATCCCCCTCTCTATTATAAACAATCTTAATAGAATAATGGCCAACTTCATCTGGGCAGGTAGCAGTCGAAAAAATAAATTTCATTTGGTCAAGATGTCCCACATTACACTTCCAAAGCGTATGGGGGGCTGGGGGATTTTGAATCTTCGCCGCTTTGGATGGTCTTTACTACTGAAATCATTATGGAGGGGAATTTTTGGTGTTGGTACTTGGCAAGATGATTAGATATAAATACCAAAAGGAGCATGATTTTATGTTTTGGTACCGTAAAGGATGTATAGGTATCCCGACGAGCTCAACAATCTAGCTTAGTTTCCAAAAGATAAGTAAAAAAAATTACAATTTCTTACTTGGTCTATGGGGACGGGTCACAGGATTCCCATAGGCGTTGATCACATTCTAGGTGCTAGAGTGGAATGCAACATATTAGAGGAGTTCATTCGATGCATAAATGGTCGTGGTATATACTTTTGGAGCCAAGTCTTATCCACTTGGCGGGGTCCTTGTCCTGCTTGGAAAAGCGCACAAGAGTTGGGACTGGATGGGCAATCGACGTTGGAGTGGGATCGGATATGTGCTGGCATGAAACTACTTGGTATATGTCGTGAAGGGAATTGTGATCAACTTGTCTGGATGGGAAAGATGAAGGCGGGGAATATCATGGTTGCTGATATATATAACACCCTCTGTGGTAGGGAGGTTCTTCCTGGGGGTATTTCTGTATTTATGCTTTCTGGAAGACTAAAATTCCCATCAAAATCATCCTTTTCTTCTGGCTGGTTTACAAAAACAAAAATCTCACTTGGGAAAATCTACAAAAGAGGCAGTGGCATGGACCCAGTATCTGTGCAATTTGCAGAATGGCAGTGGAAAACAACGATCATATGTTTCTCAATTGCCTCTTCACGGTCCAGGTATGGGAAAAATTGGCAAATTATTTTGGTTTCCCTTATAAACATTTTGACAGCATCGTGGATTGTATGGAATGGTGGAGTACACAGAAGCTAACATGGAGGATCATTCCCCCAATTCTTTTTTGGGCAATATGGAAGTGGCGGAACAAATACATATTTGAAAACTCAATAGATAACTTCATGCTGGTATATTGTATCATGTCACTCTATGATTATTTCACTTGATACTAGAAATAAAAAAGAAAATCACAAGCGACCAGACCCACAATTGGAGTATCCAGTAGGTTTCTTTGATGGCGCGGCACAAAGAAACACTTGTGGATGCGGCTTTTGGATAGCTTTATCCAAAGAACAAGAATACAGGGTTCACTGGAATGCGAGCAGCGACACAAATACCAGGGCTGAAGCAATGGCCCTCTGGGGCCTTATATGGTTCACACACTTCCTCAACATCCCTGACATCCATATTTTTGGGGACTCCAAGATTATTATTGATCATGTCAATGGATGTGCAAAAATCAACCAACAATTGCTCCTTGGATGGCTATGGAAAATCGACAATCTATGGACACAGTTTAGTAATTCAACAATTATGCACATCGGAAGAGAACACAACCAACAAGCAGATGAAATTTCAAAGAGGGGTCTTCAGGAAAACCTAGGCGGTATGCACATTGAAATCAAATTGGGAGACAATGTACTGGATGCTGGGGAATTTCCATTTCTTGGGTAATTATAGTGGTTTCTTTTTTGTATACTTCTGTGTATCTTTTCCTTTTTTGAATCTGCAGGCCTCATAGTCCTCATGTATGTGATTAGATGTAAATGATGTGGAGGGTACTTTGGATCACTATGTATATCCTCAATGCTGCACCGCTGGATGACTTACAACTTTTTCATCCATTTCACTATTTTTGCACCCTACTTTATATGGCTGCACTGCATTTCAGCCATAATTTGATATATGATGTATATAATGCTATCTAGTTTTTTCTGGATGGGAAGCATGTCTGCTTAACGGGATTAAAATATATGATCTAAGATATAGATGAGTGATGACTAAAAATATATTTTAATCTCATATGATAATACATTACGCTTCTTTTGTATTAAAGAAATTAAAAAAAAAAAAACAAACAAAACTGTACTTTTATTCCAATGATACTTTATACGGACACATAAAGAGCGAAATAACAATTAATTCCTATGCTTAAAAATAAAATAAAAAAAATTTGGATATAACCTAAGTATTTTAAATTAGACTGCATATATAACAATATTAAATAGCCAGAGATGGCTGTCCTCACTGTTGGTTTGACACCTGAGTTGATAGGTTTTACCACCTTCGGAAAAAAAAAAACAATATTAAATACGCTAGTACAAAATACATATTATTTGTTATATTAATACAGCGGGAAATAAAACTCAGCTAATATAATATAACTAAATGAACGGGGAGGGAGTCCTAAGGTGTGTACGTGCCGTATGAATGACGGACAACCGTTTCTCCCAGAAAAAATGGTGTAGATTTCTCCAGCAGAGACCCGTCCTACCCACCCGTCTTCCCAGCACGAAATTAACGGAATGGTAGCAAAAGGACTTCATTTTTAAATAATTTATTAAGTTTTTTCAGGAGTTTAATCATGTCCAAATTTATGGATACTGGAACTTTGTTCAAAAGCGGTCTCATTTGAAATTTCAAATCCATCTGAATCAGATTTATGGAGTCACGGATTTCGAAGGGAGAGAAAATATTAGTTTCTATCTATTTTTCAAAAAAATAATGTAGTAGTTGTTTTTTTGGTTTTTAGTTCGAAAATATGGAAATTTTGGCAATATTTTGATAAAATTTAATAGAGAATTTTGTAAATTTAAGTGCTTGCTGTCAAATTTCAAAATTCTGAGTATTTTAGAAGATTTTGATGGTGCTGAATCCATTTGCATCATAAAAATATGATTCAAACACTATTACTACAAAAATTCTTGAATTTTTTTGTCCACATTCCAACTACAAATCAACCAACTACATGTCAACCACCTCGCTAAAATTCTGAGTATTTTAGAAGATTTTGATGGTGCTAAATCCATTTCCATCATAAAAATATGATTCAAACACTACTATTACAAAAATTCTTGAATTTTTTTGTCCACATTCCAACTACAAATCAACCAACTACAAGTCAACTGCCTCGCTAAAATTCTGAGTATTTTAGAAGATCTTGATGGTGCTGAATCCATTTCCATCATAAAAATATGATTCAAACACTACTACTACAAAAATTCTTGAATTTTTTTGTCCACATTCCAACTACAAATCAACAGGCTCCCTAATGTTTACTTCTGTAGCCAGAATATTGCCACGTAGTTCCCTACGGCATCGATTTTCGTGATGTGAAATAAAGTTATAAACGCGTAATGCCATGACGACTCCACTTCCGTTCCCGTGATGTGATGTGATGTGATGTGAAACTTCATATACTCCCGATAAAACAATGCCAGTTATTCACCACCTTTTCTGCAATTGCTTCGAATGACAGCGATTTTAAGAGGAGTGGTGCGGGGTCTATTTCTTTCTTAATATGCGGTTGCATAACCCAAAGTACAAATAAAAGTCACAACAACCATTAAGGTTTGTCTGTCAAATAAATAATTGACATTTATCATTATCTTGTTTATTCGGTAGCATTCGTACGTTTGGTAGATTATCAAGTTTGAAGTGTCATTTTAATTTTTCATCTATGTTTAGAGGAGTACAGAGGTGAATTTTTTTAAGATGAATTTTTTTTTATGGTGAAAATGTCTGCTTCAAGGAGTGCAGTTGGGTATTTGGGTAAATTTCAATGCATATAATACAAATTATCATTTTGAATGGGCTATATCATGGTACTAGGTGTATCAAGTTATTATTATAAAACAACACAATTATTATGGTTATTAACTCTCTTTTTTTCAAGTCTTTTTTTCTTTTTTTATTATTAGTGATTGTCATAATTTTGATTTGTTGGATGTCAAATTATTTAAGCTTGCTATTAGTTTATTTTCTTTACATTATTTTTTTTATATAGTTTTGAAAAGTTTACACACATATATATATATACTCTCAAGGGTTAGCTCAATTGGTTGGGTCTTGTCAAAGTACCATTGCTATTGAGATGTCACTTGTTTAATTCTTTCGGCACTGTCAAGGTAAGGCTCCATGGTTGAGCAGGCAAGAAGTGATCCCTTTCGGTGGATTTGTCTGTTACAAATATTCCATGGACGTAGCAGTCACCGATCTCCAGGGTTCATCGATTCTTTCTTGCCATTGTTTGAAGAGTATATTGATGGGATGTAAATCCTTAAGTGACCAAGATAATTTGTAAGAGTAAAAGAAATAAGATAGAAATAATTGAACATGTTTCTTTATGCAATAATGACATTTTGATATAACTTGAAATTGCATTAGGGTTAGCGTTGTTTCTAGCTCTATCAATAAAATATGTATGAAGTTGAATGGTCTATGTGGTCACCATGTTATCAACAAACATTAAGAGTGCCAAGAAGGTGCATAAGATTATTATTGACAATATGGGCATCAATATGGTTTCCAATCAACCATTTATTGGCATATCTAAAAATGGATATAAGCTCTCCTTTTTCCTTTCAAATTGTTTGTTCATTTTTTAAAATGTAGTTGCAACCCTTAATGTTCTTACAAGTTTCTTTGTGGCCTTCATAACTTCCAAGGATTTGTAGATTATTTTTTATTGAGGGCAAAGTAAATAACCAAAGTTGAGAGCTAGGGTATCCCACTAGGCATAGAGTAGACAATGACACGGTGCTATGTTAAGGCACTCCATGGTGTAAGGTCACTGGTTCGAAACTCTATGGGCAAAAATACAATCATGCTAAGGGTCGATGTGGCCCAAGCTAGGTGCGATTCCTTAGTAATTTTGATGACTTAGATGCCCCTAGGTTGTGGCTACTCAAGCCATAAGTTAGTCATGCCAGTCATCTCAAGGCTCACATAAACTAGCAAACAAAAAGTTGAGAGCTAGGGTGTACTAAGATTAAGATTGTCATTGGCAATGTCAAAGCCAATATGAGAATCAAGTTAGGCATTATTGATATGGGCATAGCTCATAATTTTGGTGAAAAAATAAATGTCATTTATAAGGAGTTGTTGATGATTTTCAATTATGGGTGAACACTTTCCCAGTTTGAGTTTTCCTTTTTTCTTGCTCATGTATTTTGGTATCTACCTTTGTTAATTTACATAACCTATTTTTTATATATTGTGGGGTTTAAACATCTTCCATATATGTTTGTAGTAAATTATGAATCAATATTATCCTTGTTTTATAATATGAGCATTGTTGGATTGTTTATTTCAAAATAAGAGAGAATAGACATTTAAAACATTCAATCAATTAAAAGAATCCTTACCAAAGAAGTAGCGTAAAGCTATTTATTTTCTTTCATTTGAGTAACTAGAATGCATGATCGAATTAACTAGAACTCAAACCTTATAGATCCATCTTTGGTTCCAAGCCCTTATCACATCATAATATACTTTTCCCTTATATATTATTATAGGGTCATATTGTTATGGCACAATCAATTTTGTTCAATAAAAATAGGGCATTGTAATTTCTAGTACTCCAAAAAATTATATAGCTTACATTGCATTAAGATCTCTACACATCTAAACATGAAGTGTCATGTATAACTCTCATCCTAGCCACTATTACTTTTTCATTATGATGCACCCATTGAGGCAATAAGCCGAAATAACCAAATAAATAATTCAAATTAGTGAAGTGCTTATTTAAAAAGGCCAAAAGTCTTGTTTGATACAATTGGACAATCAAAAGTCTTGCTTTGGATATAATTGGACAATGGAATTTTACTTTAGTATCTACAACATGTTGGAGGAGGATTTGTTGAGGGTTAAGAAAAGATAATGGAATTTTATTTGGGTTTCCATAACATGTATTTCAGTGGCATAGATCCATCTTAAGCACAAATCTAACATGAGCTGAGACGGATCAAATTTCTTCAAGTGCAAACTTATTTTAGAATGCAAAAAACAATGTGTAACATTTCATTGTCTAATTGTATTTTTGAATGCTATAGAGATTACATAACTTAAGCTTGTATGCCCAAAAAATCTTTGTTGGATTTCGACAAAAACATACATACATTAAACTGTAAAATACTAACACCACTTCAAAAATTTTAACTATAAAAACTTATTTTTACATAACATGTGCATTGAGGCATTTTCTCAGCATTAAACTGTCTTATTTTTAAGTATACTTCAATATTAATTCATATTAAAATATTATTTTCATAACTCACATTGGATATTTTATTATATACAATAGTAAAATATTTTCTTTTAAATATATATTTTTTTCCATATAATATATATGAAGTTTCAAATACCATGGGTTGTTAAAACTTGGAACCAATGTTAAAACTTCATATATATCTATATATATAAAAAATTGTTAAAAGAAAATATTTTAATATTGTATATAATAAATATCTAATGCGAGTTACTAATAAAATATTTTAATATGAATTAATATTCACGTATACTTAAAAATATATTAATAACAAACAAAAACCATTTTAATGTGTGTTGATCTATGTTGGTTATAGCCAACATTTCTTTTCTATTTAGCAAATATTTTATTTTTATTTTAAGAGGGACACATGTCACCTCCAAATTGATAAAATATATTAATAACAAACAAAAACAATTTTAATGTGTGTTGATCTATGTTGGTTATAGCATTGTTTTTCTATTTCCTGAATATTTTATTTTTATTTTAAGAGGGACACCTATCAACTCCAAATTGAGCTTAGCCTTCATACTGGGTTGTAAAATGAAAATATTTTAATATGAATTGTATACTTAAAAATATATTAATAACAAACAAAAACCATTTTAATGTGTGTTGATCTATGTTGGTTATAGCCAACATTGTTTTTCTATTTAGAGAATATTTTATTTTTATTTTAAGAGGGACATTTGTCAACTCCAAATTGAGCTCAGACATACTTACACATAGCCTTCACACTAGGTTGTAAAACCAGCTTAGATCCATCTAACACGGTATCTATCCTGCACTGAGAGGGATCAAATCGCTCAAGGTGCAACCCTTCTTTTTGGAGTGTAGAACTTGAGGAAAGGTTTGCACCTCGAGGGATTTGATCCCTCTCGACCCATGATAGATCCAGTGTTAGATGGATCTAAGCTAGTTCCACTTGAGCAACACTGTCACATTTTTAGATTATCATTAATATGTATATCTTTGAGATTAACTTCAAAATTCACATTATGTTTTCTTTGCTTGGCATGACCATATCATTCTCTTCTTTAATTTAGTCTGTGTTGCTTGCCTTGAATGATTTATATATCTTTGTTTGGATGCTTTGAGTGGTTTGTGTGTTTATGTGTTTGGATTTGGATGATAATGTTTTTGAATGTTAGAGTGATTGTGTTATATTTTTATATGTGTATGTAATTGTTTATTAGTAATTAGTTGGTGATGAAGAAGGGAGACAATCTTGTCAATAATTTGCAGGAGGAGGATTGATACTACACATCTATTTCATTTAATTTTAGGTAACACAACTTCTGACAACTAACTAATTCTCAATAGTGTCGCTCTAGGTATTACTGAATATATCTTGAAGAGTAGTTTTAATCATTTATTGCATCAAGATTACTTTGAAAATAATTTTTTCTCTACTAATGTTTGAAATAATTTATTTCCTTCAATAATATTTTGATGATTTTTTTTTTATCTATAGTCTATTCAACAAAGTAATATATTTTTGAATTTTTTTTAATGAGTGGCTAAAATTATAAAATCTTTACCTTATTTATTTCTCCAAACAATTATCACATATCCTTCAAGAATATTTTGTTTTGTTTTGAATGTTTATAAATATATCTTTTCCTCTTATAAAATTTATGAATACATTATTATATGCAATTATCTATTAGTAATTTTGAATATATGTAATTTTGAATATATTTTGAATATACATAATTTCCTATTAGTAATTAGTTGGTGATGTAGAAGGGAGACGATATTATCAAGGATTAATTTGCACTTTGTAGGAGGATTGATTATGCACATCTATTTCATTTTAATTCTAGGTATCACAACTTTTGACAACTAATTAATTCTTAATAGTGTCCTTTTAGGTATTACTATATATCTTGAAAATATTTTTTCTTAATAATCTACAACGTCAAGATTAACAACATCTAATGCATCTAACGCAAGCAATCAAATAAGATTACAAAACAACATCTACATTGAAATCAATGCATCTAATGCAAGCAATCAAATGAGATTAGAAATCAATATCTACACTAAAATCAATGCATCTAGTGAAAGAAATCAAATAGGACGAGAAATCCAAATCTACGCTAAAATAATTTCATCTAGTGCAAGCAATAAAAAATGAGTAGAAATCAACATCTACACTGAAATCAATGCATCTAGAGAAAGCAATCAAATAGGATTAGAAATCAACATCTACACTGAAATCAATGCATCTAGTGCAAGCAATTGAATATAATTCTAAGAAAACATCATCTACATTGAAATCAATGCATCTAGTGCAAGAAATATTCTTCTCTCTTGCTTCCCTCCATCTAATCTTGAAAAATATTTTTAATAATTTACAGTCTCAAGATTAAAAACATCCAATCCATCTAATGCGAGCAATCAAATAGGGTTAGAAAACATCTACACTAAAATTAAGGCATATAATGCAAAACAATCAAATAAGATTAGAAATCAACATCTACACTGAAATAAATGCATCTAGTGCAAGCAATCAAATATAATTAGAAATAAATATCTACACTAAAATCAATGCATCTAGTGCAAGCAATCAAATAGGATTAGAAATCATCATCTACACTAGAATCAATGCATCTAGACCAAGCAATCAAATAAGATTAGAAATAAACATCGACACTAAAATAAATGCATCTAGTGCAAACAATAAAATATAATTAGAAATCAACATCTACACTAAAATAAATTCATCTAGTGAAAACAATCGAATAGGATTATAATTCATCCTATACACTGAAATCCATGCATCTTGTGTAAGAAAACGTCTTCCCTCTCTCCCCCCTCCATCTTTATCTATATCTCCCTTTATCTTTCCTTTGTCTCTCTATCTCATCCCCCCAAACACACATGCTCTCTCTCTCCATATCTATCTATATATCCCTCCCTCTCTCTATTTCTCTCTTCTTCCCTCTCTTCACCTCTCATCGATATCTCTATCTCCTTTTGCCTCTCCTTTGTCTCTATATATCACCCCCAAAGCATATACACTATTTCTCCATATCTATCTATAGCTCCCGCCCTTTACTCTCCCTCTCCCTCTCTCCCCCTTTTATTTCTCTTCCCTCCCGCTCTCCTCTCTCCCTCTCTCTGCCTTATCATTGCCTCTCTTTATCTTTCTCTCATTATGTCTTTCTTCTTACCTACCTCTCTCCCCCCTTCCAACTCACTCTCTCTCCCTCCCTCTCTCCTCTATGTCATGTCATCTCTATCTTCCTTCCTCTCTGTCCCTTTCTCTCCCACCTCACTCTATCTCCCCTCCTCCCTCTTCGCCCTCCAACTCTGTCACTATCTCCCTCCCTCTCTCCTCTCTCCATCTCTCCCCCCTTCATTCCGTCTCTCCTTCTTGTCTCCTTATCTCACCCCAAAACATACACACTCTCTCTCCATCTCTCCCTTATCACTCCCTCTCTCCCCCTCCAACTCCATCTCTTCGTCCCTCCCTCTCTCATCCTCTCTCTCAAGTCCTCTCTCTAGTCCTTCCCCTCTCTCCATTTCTCTCCTACCTCCCTCTCTCTCCCCCCATCTCTTTCTCTCTCTCTCTGCCTTCTAACCTTTTCACTATCTCTCTCCTCTCTCTCTTTCTATCTGCCCTCTAACCTTGTCACTGTCTCTCCCCCCCCCCTCTCTCCCTCTCTATCTGCCCTCCAACCTTGTCACTATCTCTCCCCCTCTGTCACGCCCCTATCCTGGCGATAGTCTTTCAACCGTTCTTAGGAGGTGCAACACTACCACCCAATTTCTTTTCAACAATACTTTCAAGTGTGGACTACACCTAACATTCCATACTTAGTTTATTTTTCACTTTCTAAGTATTAACATTCATATGCACAGCGAAAACATTCAATTACACATATTTCTTCATCATTATCATTTTACACACATGTGTAACAGATACAATATTTAATGGGAGGGGTAACTCCCTGAAGATGAGTTTGCCCACAATAATAATGAAAATTAATCAAATTCTACAATAACAGTCCTTGGAGAGGAACCCCAACTTCCTTCTCTCAAAATCTGCGAAAATACACAACTCGGCCTGCACCGTGCAACCTACCCAAACCTTCGTTCAGGAGCGCCCACCCTTCACCGAGTCGGGTCGCCTAACTCGTCGGGCAGGGGTTCCCACTCCTGGGCCTCCCTCTGCACTGCTCGTCGTGTATGTCGTTCCACTGCCCGTCATGTTTCACCAACTCGTGCCTCGTGTAAGTCTTCCCACGATGTGCCACCCACCCAGCCTTCACCCGCGGCTCTCCCGCACCATTCAACACTCGCCTTGTTGTTCAACCGAACTTGCCTGTTCGTTCAGGCCTGCCCATGGTGTGTCGCACGCTCGGCGCCCACCCGTAACTCGAACTTTTGTTCAGTGCTCGCCCAGCTCGCAACTCTACCATAGACTCGGATGCCCACACTGCAGAATTGTTCCAACCGTAGACTCATTACGCCTTTTTGCAAAATTGTCCAATCGCAGACCCGCCCGTTCAGCTTGACTCGCTGGCATGTAGCGCACCCTTCACTAGTCCCCTGCCTCACCCAACTTGCCTGTCCACTAGGTTCACCCGTCGGGCAACGCACCCAACCTGTAGCTCATCGATTTTTGAACTTGCGTTTTGTTCATCCCGGCTTGGTTCTTCGGTTAGGCTGTCGCCTACACCTCGCCTTGTCTTATGTGACCAACTCTCTAGCTTGCCCTTCACCTTGGCTCGCACTTGTTGAACTTCAACTTGATATCTTGATTGCTTTCTCTCCCATGGCGTCCGCTAATATATACGCTTCCCCCACGGTTTACTCATGGGTCAACCTGCTCTAGCCAACCTTCCAATTCGGCTAACTCGCCCACATACCACATCGGCTTGTCCAACCTTCATGTCGGCTCACCCACATCGTCGCCTCGTCGGGTCCACATGCCAAACTCGCACGATATAAGCTTGCCTTTGTGAAGTTTTCCATACTTAGCCAAATTCTTGACTTTCGGTTTTTCGACTCCTACATCGGCTCGTCGCGCTTGTGCCCCTGGCGCCTTTAACTGACCACCCCAGCTTGTCACTCTCCTCCAACTCATCCCATCGTCGCAAGGAAACATCACAACCAACATGCCCGCTTGCCGACTCGTCACTCACTTGGCTTATCACATTTAACGGGAGCGCTCACCCAACTTGTTGCACATCACATCCGAAACTCGTGGGCTTGACATACTCCCCCATTCTAAATGGTTGTTGTCCTCGAAAACTCTCCCCACCCCGATAAACTCCATTCACCAAGATATTTCAATCCACTGTCATAAAGTGCTACTAGCTCCAACACCCAATGATGTTCATGCTGCCTGCCTCCACTCCAATGTCACATAAACCATCAACCTATGTCCTTGTAAACAGGAAGTCTCCTCAATCCATGACTTCGCTCAGTGCATATATTGCAAACATCCCTGGAACATATATATAACGACTATCTCCATCATGTATCGTGAATCATGTGAATCTCTGCATAATACTCCATCCAACACAACATCTGAGTCGAAACCATGACATCTATATGACACAAACTTGGTGCATTGCATGCCCCCATGTCATCAAACTAGTTCGGTAGCTAATCCAACCGTAATTCTCAACCCATGAGAATGTACCTCCCCCATGCCACTGTTGGTTGTTTCTCAGCATCCTATCACAATCTCAACTCGATCAAGAATCCATCCAAATATAAGCCATGCTCAGGTCCATGGTATGCCCATCTCATTTGCAACATGTTTCCCATGATGCTAATGCCAATGTGCTGCTATGCAGTTGCATACATCCAAGCATCATTAACCCGTCAAATAAAGAAACCTTATCCCCAAGGCTCCTTAAAAAGGTGGTGCAACCCTCCTACATGTCAAGGCCACTACACCAACCCATCCCCAAGGTTGTCTATCAAGAGAGGAGGGTCAGGAAGTTTCCTCCCTGACTCTCATCCACCCATGTATTTGATTGATGCTGCATCCTCAAGTACTTGTGCACAACCTCAACCTCCTGATGTGTATAACCGAGCTTGTCAAGCTTGTCTTTTGTCAACTAAAAGTCATATATGCCCATGGAATACCTGCAAAACTCCATTATGCTAGCCGGATCTCTACCTGTGTAATCTTCCCCAACTACTGCCATCGAAGAAGTATTCAAACTTCCTTCATCCGCAACTCCATGGTGAAGATCTTTCATAGAAGATGCTTCTATCAAGTGCCTCAAAATGTGTGAAATTGATTTTCCACCTCCATCTTTCCTTCTAGCTCTCGCAACGACGTCTACTAACTTCCCTTCCTTCGTTGTTTGAGTCGTACATCCAAGTCATCTTTGCTCCACATTGTCATGCTTCACGTTCGAATCCTTTGGATACAAAGTCATAGAAGCCATCCTTGGCCTGTATCCCAAGCAACTCCTATTCATCAGAACTAACAAAGTTCTTCCTCTTGTTGTAATCAAGAGAATGCCCTGGTCCACCATTGGTATGGCTTATGCAATCTTCAAAAAATCTTGCCCCAACACCATAGAATGATCATCCAAGTCAACAATCCTCAAGTCCAACTTTCCAAACCAAGAGCCCACTCTCACCTGAGTGTTCTCCAATACACCAGTCACAGCTTTCATGGTAGAGTTTACTGCTTTGAAATCACTCCACTCTCTTCCCACTTTAGCTTTCTTCCCAAAAGACTTTGCTACTTTCTTACTAAGGAAACTATGAGTAGCTCCCAATCCACCAAAGCTGCAAACTTGTTGCCACATACGGTCCCCTACACAAAACTTAGCTTCAAGGCATCCCCATCCTCTTTCGGCTTGATCTTGCGCCTTACTTCCACAACCTTCTTCGACAATTCAGCCTCAGAAGAGTCTATCGACTTGTGCTTCGACCTGACTTCCTTCTTAAGGTACTTCAACTCCTTGCTTGGCTCATCTAAGCAATTCGATCCTGGTTCTGCTTGAGTTCCTTCAAGATTGTCCTCCATTGTATCCTGCTTAAGTGTACCAATCAAGCACACATTGACTTCTTCCATTCGAAGTGAACTAATCCTCCGAACATCTGGTTGCATGTTTCGGTGATAGTCCCCAAGTCTGTCAATGTAATCGAGCTCATCTTTCTCTATCACAACAACCTTTCTCCCAAGAAAGTCCTTCTTTATATCATCCTCAAGCTCCTTGACTTTAGCTTGCGCCATGGTGTTTTTCTCCCTTAGTCGAACTCTTTCCTTCATGAGTTCTTGGAGTCTAAGATCACCTTGCCGTATCTCCTCATCAAGTCCCTTGATTTCATCAGTCTTACCATGAAGATTATTCAAGTCTTCCCGCAAATCTGCTATCTTGCTTCCTATATGTAACAAGGGTTCCCACTCTTGTACAAAGGCTTCATAGCATTTCTGCGTTTCGTCTTTCTAATAATCATCCATGTCTTTCAGCTTTTGAAGTGCCCTTTCAACCATCTTCATCCGTTCGGCAAGTTTTCAACACCTACTTCTCCTTCAACAGTCATCAACCTTCAAACCCAAAACTTCAATTGAATCAACAAAGCTTGCAGAATACGAACCTCTAATACCATCTGTTAGGCCCCTATCCTAGCGGTAGTCTTTCAACCACTCATAGGAGGTGCAGCACCACCATTCGATTTCTTTTCAACAATACTTTCAAGTGTGGACTACGCCTAACATTCCATACTTAGGTTATTTTTCCCTTTCTAAGTATTAACATTCATATGCACAGCCGGAAACATTCAATTAAACATCTTTCTTCATCATTATCATTTTACACATATGCACAATGGATACAATATTTAACAGGAGGGGCAACTCCCTGAAGATGAATCTGCCCACAATAATAATGATAATTCTTCAAAATATACAATAACAGTCCTTGGAGAGGAACCCCAACTTCCTTCTCTCAAAATCTGCCAAAATACACAACTCGACCTGCACCGTGCAACCTACTCGAACCTTCGTTCAGGGGCACCCACCCTTCACTGGGTTGGGTCGCCCAACTCGCCAGGTAGGGGTGCCCACCCCTAGGCCGCCCTCCGCTCCGCTCGTCGTGTCTGCCCACAGCGTGCCGCCCACTCGACGTTCACCCATGGCTCGCCCGCACCATTCAACGCTCGCCCTGTCGTTCAACCAAACTCGCTTGCTCATTCAAGCCTGCCCACGGCGTGTTGCTTGCTTGGCACCCACTCGTAACTCGGCCCTCCGTTCAACGCTCGCCCAGCTTGCAGCTCTACCGTAGACTCGCTCGCTTGCATCGCAAAACTATTCCAACCACAGACCCGTTCCGCCTGTCCGCAGAACTGTCCAACCGTAGACCCACCCATTTAGATTGACTTGCTGGCATGCAACGCCATTTGCGGGTCGCTTGCCTCACCCAACTTGCGTGTCCACCCGGTTCGCCCGTCGGGCGATGCGCCCAACCTGCAGCTTGCCAATTTCTGAACTTGCATTCTGTTCGTCCCGGCTTGGTGCTTTGGTCAGGGCACCGCCTGCACCTCGCCTTGTCTTATGTGCCCAACTCTCTAGTTCACCCTTCACCTTGGCTCGCACTTGTTGAACTTCAACTTGATTGCTTGATTGCTTTCTCTCCCATGGCATCTGCCAATATATACACTTCCCCCACGGTTTACTCATGGGTCGGCCTGCTCAGGCCGACCTTCCAATTCGACTAACTTGCCCACATACCATGTCGGCTCGTCCAACCTTCATGTCGGCTCGCCCACACCATCGCCCCATCAGGTCCACATGCTGAACTCGCACGATATAAGCTTGCCTTTGCGAAGTTTTCCATACTTAGCCAAATTCTCGACTTTCGGTTTTTTGACTCCTTCGTTGGCTCATCACGCTCGTGCCCCAGGCGCCTTTAACCGACTACCCTAGCTCGTTTCTCTCCTCCAACTCATCCCATCGTCGCATCGAAACATCGCAATCAACATGCCCGCTTGCTGACTCGTCGCACCCGCCGACTCATTGCTCACCCGGCTCGTCGCGTTTAATCGAGATCGCTCACCCAACTTGTCGCACATTGCATCCGGAACTCGTGGGCTTGACACCCTCCATCTTTGTGTCTCCCCCCCTCTCTCGCTTACCCTTCTCTCTCTCTTTCACTCCTCTCTCTCTCTCTCTCTTCATTTCTCTTCTTCCCTCTCCTCCATTGTATCTATTCCTCTCCCTTGTCATTCCCCCTATCTCTCCATCTCTATCACTAAATGTATTTGTTCTTCCCTACATATATATTTAGAGTTAATATATATCATGATATATTAATATATATTATAATATAACAAATTTAATATTATATTAAATTTAATATTGCATTAATCCAAAGTTATTAAATTTAATAATATTAATACTATAATATATTAATATTAAATATAATATTAATATTATAGTATCAATATTATATTTGATGATGTCATTTACGTGACATGATAACAAAATTTATAATAAAACTACATCAAAATAATTTTTTCAAATATTACAACTTTGATGTGGAAATATTTATGTCTATAAAGATTTTAAGAAATAACTTTTTTTTTTGATTTAAGAAATAACACTAGCTTTAGTAAAGAGTAAAAATGTTTAAATTTTTACTTAATTTGGAATTTTAGTGTGGTAATTTTTTGTTGTTAAAGGTAAATTTAGTGTCCATTCAAATTCACAAATTTTTTTATATTAGTTTTTGAGGACGTGACATACTTACACATCAGGGTCATGGTCATACTCATACACTGAGAATGCGCCTATCCGGGCAATGAGAGAATGTAAGTTTATTTGGGTTTCTAATGTAAGTGACATAAGTTTATTTGGGTTTCTAATGTAATCAGGGTCATACTTATCAGGGCAATGAGATAATGTAAGTTTATTTGGGTTTCTAATGTAAGTGACATACTTTCATACTAGGCTGTAGAATAACTTTAGGCAATGAGATAATGTAAGTTTATTTGGGTTTATAATGTAAGTGACATACTTACACATTAGGGTCATACTAGGCTATAGAATAACTTGTTAGAGGAGGAGTACCTTGTTAGAGGAGGATTTGTTAACGGAATGGGTAACTTGTTAGAGGAGGAGTAACTTGTTAGAGGAGAACTTGTTAACGAAATAAGTAACTTGTTAGAGGAGGACTTGTTAACGAAATGAGTAACTTGTTAGAGGAGGACTTGTTAACGGAATGAGTAACTTGTTAGAGGAGGACTTGTTAATGGAATGAGTAGTGCAATAAGTAACTTGTTAGAGGAGGCAATGAGTAACTTGTCAAAGGAGAAGTAACTTGTTAGACGAGGACTCTTAGAGGAGCACTTGTTAACGGAATGCAGAGTGCAATGAGTAACTTGTTAACTTGTTAGAGGAGGATGTGCAATGAGTAACTTGTTTGAGGAGTGAGTAACTTGTTAACTTGTTAGAGGAGGATGTGCAATGAGTAACTTGTTTGAGGAGGACTTGTGCAGTGACTAACTTGTTAACAAAATGAGTAACTTGTTAGAGGAGGACTTGTTAACGAAATGAGTAACTTATTAGAGGAGTAACTTGTTAACTTGTTAGAGGAGGATGTGCAATGAGTAACTTGTTTGAGGAGGACTTGTGCAGTGACTAACTTGTTAACAAAATGAGTAACTTGTTAGAGGAGGACTTGTTAACGAAATGAGTAACTTATTAGAGGAGTAACTTGTTAACGGTTAAGGAAAGATAATGTAAGTTTATTTGGGTTTCTATAACATGTTGGAAGAGGATTTGTTGAGGGTAAGGGAAGATGGTGGAATTTTATATGGGAAAGGTAATGGAATTTTCATTGGGTTTCCATAACATGTTGGAAGAGGATTTGTTGAGGGTTAAGGAAAGATCATGGAATTTTATTTGGGTTTCTATAACATGTTGGAAGAGGATTTGTTGTGGGGTAAGGAAAGATGATGGAATTTTATTTGGGTTTCTATAACATGTTCTAGAAGGATTTATTGCGAGTTAAGGAAAAATTATTGGGGTATCTATCACACGTTGGAAGAGGATTTGTTGAGGGTGAAGAAAAGATAATGGAATTTTATATGGGTTTCTATAACATGTTGGAGAAGGATTTGTTGAAAGTTAATTAAAGAAAACAATAATTCTAAAGAAAAATTCTTTGGAATCTTTTGACTATAGCCTAATTTCTTAATTACCCAATTTATAAGATAATCACAAATATCCTAACAAATAGCTTGAAGAATGTATTATCATAGTTCATCTTGGAAGAATAATTTGGATTTCTCTTCAACCAAGAAATTTAAAATGCTATAGGGTTATCTTAGGAAATGAAAAACTATGTGGTAAGAAAGATCCTTAAATGAGATGAATCAAGATATTTTCAAATTTTTATATGTAAATGAAAATGACACTTTGTCAAAATCAAAATATTTTCAAATTCCTAATATATATTTAATTTTAGACTAAAAATATTTTGTACAAAACCAATAATGAGAAGCTATTTTTTTTCTTCATTATTCATTTAATTCAAAATCAACAATTAAATGATAAAATATTACAATAAAAATTTTCAAAATATTACATCTTAATTTTTTTTAATAATTATGATATTTTAATCTAATTTATATGCCCTTCACCCTCCCACATAATTGTTTTTTTAATGAGTTATCTTATTCCTAATATATATTTAATTTTAAACTAAAAATATTTTGTAAAAAACCAATAATGAGAAGCTATTTTTTTCTTCATTATTCATTTAATTCAAAATCAACAATTAAATGATAAAATATTACAATAAAAATTTTCAAAATATTACATCTTAATTTTTTTAATAATTATGATATTTTAATCTAATTTATATGCCCTTCACCCTCTCCCATAATTGTTTTTTTAATGAGTTGTCTTTTTTAGCTCTTATTTATTATTTTCGCTGATTTATCTTCTTCCACTTTTATCTTAAAATAAAAATTATAAACCCATTTTATGATTAAAATTTAATATTAAATGCATTAACTTGAATATCAAATACAACATGTCTATATACTACTTTAAAAGCAGAAGCAGGTCAAAATATACGGAAAATCCTATTTCCACCACTATAGGATCATTAATGTGCGGCTGCATGCGCCGGAGATAGCCAGCGATGACTAGATAATAAAACAATAAAAATAAAAAACGGCGTGTTCTGAGCGTGTTATAAACTATCTCCGACGCATGTAGCCGCGCATTAATGATCTTATAGTGGTGGAAATAGGATTTTCCAAAATATACCACTACTCCATCATACAATACTTTGCTTCACAATGATCATCATTTCTCTCTCTTTTTATTATCGATTACCATCTGTTTTAATTTGCTTAAACCCTTCTCGAGCTAAACCCTCTCTTACCACTTAACCATAATAATCTATTTTAAATATGCTCAACTGTTATCTCTGATTAAAGTACAATCTCTTTTAAATTTGTCAGAGATTCCATAAGCTAAACGCTGCAATTTTTTGGTAAACTCCAAATTTACAGTGCCGTTTGAAGGATCTTCAACTATCAACTCTGAACTTTTCTTAAACCAAACTTACCTATACTTTCTACTTTGCAAAGTATCATAAAAAGCCATTAAGACTGGCTCCATCAATTCAAAAGTGTGAATGTCAACCTGTGTCTAACTGCAAAAATATAAATAAAAACGAAAGAGAAAGCGAAATAGGATCCCTCCAAGGAGAAAACAGGACAGAAAGCGAAAAAGAAAGCGAAATAAGATCCCTCCAAGAACACAACAGGACAGTAATTCCATGTGATTCTGTGCTGTTCCTTTCTTTTGATGATCAGAGATGGCAGATGCTCAGTGGAAAGAGAGCGCCTGCGGTGAAAGTGAAAGGAGGGCGTGAGGTAGGTGAATGAATTAGGGCCAAAAGTGGGCGTAGAAGCCATGCCATCTGAGATCTGCAAGAAGTTCTTTCGCATTTTGCCTGGTGATCTTACCAAATCTGAACCAGTGGTAGTTCCACATGGATGGGTGATTGTAGTGAACCTCCACAAACAGCTCGTCCACAATGAGAGGCATCTCTGGATCGCTGAGCCATCGCTTCAGAATCGGCCACTCGCTTCCCTCGATGTCCATCTTTACAACCACTGTATCAGTCGCTTTCAATTGCAGCTCCTCTTTCATAAACCTCGTTATATTTATGGCATTGCTGGCTTTATCATCTCAGTCTGACACAAAGCTGTAGTGCAGCTGGATTCGATCCACCATCCACTGGGGAGGTTGGGGAGTGGCCTTTACAGTGAGGGAGGAGGGATTCGTCTGTGCCACGTTACTCTTTTCGTCAAAACCAGGCGGGCTCGGCTTTCGCAGGAGCTTGGAATTGACTTCGAAGGCGTGAACCTCGGTAAAATCGCAGGGGTACATGCGAAGAAACCAGGTTAGGCTGGTGCTGAATGCATTAGCACCCAGATCCAGCAGAACCCGTCGCCGTCTGCGATGGAGATCGATCGCCTTGGAAGGCAGAAGCCACGGCAAGATGTGCGTTTTGTCCTCCACATCGTTGGAAAATCGGAGGGCGAAACTTCTTCGGAAATTGTTGCGATCGTCGAGCTTCTCAATGAGATGACCTTTTACAGGGCAGGCAGCAGCCTCGCCTATCCACTTCATCTGCCGCCATGGATTCTCAACCTGATCTTCATCTTTGTCCAAGAATCCTTCTCTCGTCCCGCACAACTCGCTGCTGTTTCTGGCCATGGCTTCCCATTCATTATGCTTAAACACTTGCGCAGTGAAGCCTTGGCGTTTGCAATCCGCAGAAACGCCAAACCCACTGCCAAGAAAGGCAAAGCTGTGCATGTGGTTCACATAAATATCAAGAAAAATATATGTGGACAGTATGAGGACCAAGGCATAGAGCAGCCACAGGTGAATCGTTTTGCTTTTTCTGGTGCCCTCTGTGTCTGAGAAGGAAAATGGCAGCAGCAGCTTCTTCTGCCATGGCGGACTGGTGGAGGGATGGGCGTGAGGAGCCATCGCTGGTGGTACTACAGGCGTGAGAAGAATAATCTTTATAGGCGGAGCGAACGGCTCTCGTACAAAACGAGCTGTACTCCACCACCCGATTTCTTCCACGTGGCATACATACGGATGTACGGCCAATATGCCAGTTACGGCATCGACTTTGGCAGCTTACCCGTCCACACGCCACTATCCTTTTTCTCTTCCTTGTAATATTGGTTAACTACCTTCCCAAGAAAACAAGAAAGCCACAACTGCCCTTGCAATTTTATATTTGCCACGTGGCAATTTTATCCCTGTTAAAATGTAATAATAATTATTAACGATATTTCGCCGGACAGAATGTTACCACGTACATTCTCCACGGCACCGATTTCCTCGGATCAGATTAATAAGTAACCCTTAGACAAACTCCACTACACGGCAGGAATTTTAAAATGGCCTTGTTTAACAAGGCTATAATATAATTTTCCTGTCCTTAATTTTTTTTTTCAAGAAATTCAATTGTAATAGTGTTTAAATGGTTTTTTAATAATTTGGAAATGGATTCAGCATCATCAAAAATTGTTGAAAGGTGATTATTTTGTTGAATATGAATATTTTTTTCAAGAAATTTAAAAATAAGAATGTTTTTTCTGGGGGAAGGGCATCCCCACTGAAGAAGCAACATATACAATATTTACATCATCTGTACATCAGAAATGGTACCAATATCAGTTACGCGCATGCAACTCAGCATACCGACGGAGCGGCGAAATACAATGTTTACAAATCGCTGCAAAGCAGCGCATCATGCAACCCTGAATCGAATCCTGGTAAGGGACGACAAACCAACCATCCCGACCACCAGGACAAATTCAACACTATCAATAACTCAGAAACACCTAAAATCTTGAATTTTAATAATTTTAATCTTAATTTTAAAAAAATTCCATAATCTTTTTTCCCAAATCATCCTGGAATTTCTATGATTTTAGACCAATTTTGGCTTATTTAAACCACGCGTTTTAAAACCAAACCAGCCGTAAAATTTGACGGTTTTCTCATTCGCACTACCCGTTTTACCGTTTTTATCAAAAATGTTGGACGGTTACTCAATTTTTCAAACGTATTGGACGGCGTCAAATTCCTACTTGCCGCAAAATCCAAAGCCAACAATAGAACGATGACGGATCACGACTCACGAGCTTCATTGCGATATTTTCACTGCCACTTGGCAATGATCAGAAATGATGTGATATTACACCAAATATTTTATTTCACACTAATTATTTAACTTACTTTGTTGTTGGGGAGGACTAAACTAGTTTGCCCAACTTTTCTTTCTGTGACAATCCATTTAACTTTGAAATTAGTCAAAATAAATTAATTAAATAAAGGAATTGAGGAAGGTGGTCCCTTGTACTGAACAAAGATCATTTCTTTAGGAGACTGTTTAAGACTGCATTGATTGGTTGGACATGTTTAGATGGATGGTATTAATTTTCTTTAAAGAGAGAGTTTTTAAATGGTGATTACATTTAAGTTTTTTGTTTCTTTTTTTTTTAAATAAAGGTAGAAAGTATATTTTTATTTAATCTTTTCATAATGAAAAAGTTGAAAAAAAACTAATTATACTTTTATTAATAAAAATAAATGAATATACATTTCAAAATAAAATACTTTCCTTTCCATTTTTTTACCATGTTAAAAAGTCAAATTACCAATTAAATAAATTGTAGTTTTAATGTAAATAATAATGTCCATACTGTAAATGCCATTTTCTTATAGGTTATATTATCTAACACAATGATGGTCATACTTTAAAGTTTTAAATGTCAATAATAATGTTCACACTCTATAATTTTAAATAACACCTTCTTATAGGTTACCTATGCATATTATATAAGATACTAATTATCATGCTTCATAATTTTAGATGTCATTTTTTTTTAATAAGTTATGTGTAGATTATAATAAATAAAAAAATATAAAGTACAATATTTTAAATGATAAAATTAAGTTTAACTTTTAGAGGCAATGTGATTCACACATTTTTTATGGACATTATTAAAAGATGATATATTTTATTTTAAATGATAAAATTAAGTCTTAGAGATAATGTGATTCACACATTTTTAAAGGACACTTTTAAAAGGTGATATATTTTATGTGTTTATATTATAAGTGAGTATTATAATTTAGATTCAAATTTATAGCACATTACACTTATGTTAAATTTTGTGAGTTATGTTTTGTTGTAGATTTTATTAGAAAAGAACAAATTATCCTAGGCTTTGAGATCTTTGTTGAAAAGAGGTAATTTTATCAAAACACTATAAAATTTATGAAGCGATTTTGCTTGTTTTATAGGGCTTTGGGAATACACAAATCTACATGATTGCATCCTTTGATTTTTTGTAGGTTAAGATGTCTATAATTTGGAGATTCTCAAGATTGATACTAACACAAAGATAAAGGAAATTTCTCATCGAGACCACTAAGTATTTGCTTCTTATTAAGGACATTGATTGCTCACTCTATGTCTCAAACCATGTTTAAAAAAAGTGTGACAGTGTGGATGTTAGAGCAGATGTTATAGCATAATACCTATTGCATAGATCTAAGGATAACATTATTTATGTTACCTATTCCATATCACTTAAGAGTCCCAGCCAAACATCAAAACTATTGCTCTAGATGTTAGGGTTGTAAATGATACATCTCATTATTCTTAGGTTTACGTTAGGGTAAAGGGAAATAGATCTAATGAACATTCTCAGATATTTGAGATTTTCACGTTGATTAATGTTTAAAAAAAACAAGAAGTTTTATAGATAAAGATACATAAAGTTGGGGAAAGAGAAATAATTGAAGGAGTAAGGAATTGATGATGTAGAAAATTGAATGAATAGAATCATAAATCTCATTGTTGTAATTCCAATTTTAGGTTTTATGATGTTGACAGTGCCTATTTTGCATAAGCTCATACATAAACTTAATTAAGGATATATTGTAGATTATCATTCTAAATATCGTTTCTTTTTTTGCGATCCCAAACAAATCCTTAACATACTGTTATGTGAAACAGAGAAAGAATATGCATTATATTTACAATGATATTGAAAAAATCTATACAAGATTACTGAATTGTTGATGGATTTGTATTCAAGTATTAATTATGTGTTTTTTCTCTAAATGTCTATTACAATCATACAAATCTTGTGAACAATATATTAAGTGGTTGAGATGCTAGTGAATGTTCTCAAATGATAATAAAATATTAGCTATCAATGCTAAAACCATGTTGAATTTATCAACATGTTAGATGCTTTTACAGAGATGGACTATGTGAACATGAAGAAATAGAGATGACCTCATTTCCTTCGGTACAATTGATGTCTATTGTGTTCTTTTCAAAATCGTCATTGAACCACACATTTGTTGTAAATATTGCTAATAACTTTTCAATGCCATTGCAATTTACACCAATAACCCATGACTAACTATTTTGTTTTGTTGTGAATCTAGCTAATACGTTTTCAATGCCATTGCAATTTACACCAATAACCCATGCTTAACTATTTTGTTTTTTTGCAAAGCCAAGTGAGGAGGAAAAGATAACAAAAGAAATGACATACAATGAGTGTGAGATCTAAACATATTAAGTATGGACATTAAACATCATGCCAATTATCATATTGGTAAGTATAAAAAAATGCACAAAAAACTCATGAATTCAAGTGGGGATTAAGCTAAACAAGGGGTCTAAGCTTTTCTTTGAAACTTATATATAGGGACACTCAAGTTTGTTGGATTTGCAAATACAGTGATAGGATTATATAGGCTTGAGCTTTGTGATGGATTTGATGTTGTGAAAGGGTAACACCATATCAAGGAATAGATGAGAGCAAACAATAATTGAAATGATTTTATTTCTTATATGCCAAAGGCAAGTAATGTTTGTTGAATCATGAATCTTTCTCATGGTTCACATCCATCTTCATATAATATGAAAATTATAATGCTCATTTAGAATCAAAGAGTTGGAAATGAGATAAACGGGTTGTTGAAAATGAAACCCATCATTTGAAATTTTGTAATATTTGCTATCCTTCATCAATCAAAAATCAAAAGCAATTTAAAAAGAAAAAAAATTATTAAGGGCATTTTTGAAGTACGCTTTTAGGATGTGTTTGAACTCCTTGGAAAGGTTGGGAATGGTTCAATTTTGATTGTTGTTGTTAAAGTAATATTGAAGGTTGTGTGTTGTTTCCATTTAAAATTGGAAGACATGGGACGATGAACAATAGCTTTGTTTAATAACTACCCACCAACTAGCTATTGGCAAATGCCCCTATTTTCCTATGAAACCAATGATCATCCTCCAAATGAATTTTCTTGTGGGTTTTCTTACCAAAAGAGGGTCGACTTTGCTATTTATTTAATTTGGAGAAAACATCACATGCTTCATGGACATAAAACACAACATTGTGTAGAGAAAACATAACCAATGTATTCGAGCTTTTCAATCGTAGGAACAACTAGTTACTAGGTCACCCACTATATAGGTACACTAAATGTTATGCACCAATTTAATCATACAAGAAGAGCAACGCGATAAGCATGTTATAGGAATTCTAGAAGAAATAGATGATAGTATTAACAATATGGGTTTCTTCGTTTTCACATCATAACAATGTTGGCTAAGTCAGTATCACGTTAAATTTATTTTATATAATTAATTAATCAATTTCATAACTCTGAATTTCAGTTTAAAATCATTTAGGTATAAGTAGTTTTTAGAATTGAAAAATCCCAATATTTATCAATCTCTTAGTCCTCCTCTAACCAAACCATATATTTTTCTTGTTGATTTGATTGATTGTCTGAAAAGCAATATACTAAAACCTTTTCTAAATATCCCAATATTGATCAATCTCTTAGTCCTTCTCTAACAAAACAAGATATTTTTCTTGTTGATTTGATTGATTGTTTGAAAAGAAATATACTAAAACCTTTTCTAAATATCCCAATATTTATCAATCTCTTAGTCCTCCTCTAACCAAACAAGATACTAAAACCTTTCTAAATATCCCAATATTTATCAATCTCTTAGTCCTCCTCTAACCAAACAAGATATTTTTTCTTGTTGATTTGATTGATTGTCTGAAAATCAATATACTAAAACCTTTTCTAAATATATGCTAGTACCTGTTGCTTAGCTTAAATATAACTTAATTAAACTAAAAAATAATAAAAATAAAGATTTAATAACAAAAATAAAACAACTAATAAAATGTTGTAATATTGAATGTGATTACCAAAAATTAAGAAACATGATTAGTTTATATTAACATATATACACTTTAATATAGATGTTTATTTTTTTAAATATATTTATGTATTTTATTTTTTATTAAGCAATGTACTAAAATCTATTCTAAATATATGCTAGTATGTGCCACTTAGCTTAAATATAACTTAATTAAACTAAAAAATAATAAAAATAAAGATTTAATCACAAAAATAAAACAACTAATAAAATGTTGTAATATTGAATGTCATTACCAAAAATTAAGAAATATGATTAGTTTATATTAACATATATACACTTTAATATAGATGTTTATTTTTTAAATATATTTATGTATTTTATTTTTTATTATACCTTACACATTGGTTTTAGGCTAACCATGTATTACTTTGGTCAAACCTATTGAATAATTTTCAATTTCATAAAGTAAAACTTTAGATTATTTATTTATTTATTGCAATATTTTTATTAACATTTATTTGTCATGCCATTGGCTGTAATTTTGAACATCTTATAGGCCTAATATGATAGGATAATAAGGCTTGAATATTAATGCTACACACTGATGGTTGGTTGTAATGCAATTATGGCCAATCTATCATAATGTTCTCTAAATAAATGTTTTGATGATTTGATAAATGTTTTGATGATTTGATAATTTTAATGACAAAGCTATTAAATTTTAAAATATTAGTCAACCCATAATCTAAGAAATAAAGACTTTTTCTTAATAAAAAGAAATTCTATTAATTTAAAGTCATTTTTAACTTTTCCTTATTTTAAAGTACTTTTAAAAAGTTTTATATATATATATATATATATATATTTATTTATTTATTTATTGATCCACTTTAATCAATATTATAATAATTTTGATAACTATTTATTTCGCTAATAATAAAGACTATATCCAATTCATATTTGAATGATATAGTATATCGGCTTGAATAAAAAATTATCATAGTGAGGAAAACATTAATAATGTGTACAATTAGTATTTAAATTTAAATAAATTTAGTTATTTTTATTAATTTTTTCGAAGTTTAATAATTTTATGAAAAACTTATAATTATATTTAATAAATAAAAAAAGTTCATTTAATTTTATTTTGTAGAGAAAATATCTTAGTATGGTATTACATTCTTTGAAATTCTAAACTTTTACAAAAAATAGTATTGTTCCTTTATCCATTTACTCATTTTTAATGTTTTTACCTTAATTTAGGTATATCTAGCTACTATGTAGCATTTGCTTATATATATATATAGAGAGAGAGAGAAGAGAGAACTATAATTTGTGAAAATGGAAATAATAGAAAAAAAATAAAAAAAACATAAAGTTAAATAAAAAGGAAATAAAAGTAAAAGCAAAAAATTAGTAGTTAATAGAAATGGAAGTTACTAAAGAGCCCATAATTAGACCTCAACCAATCACTTTACAAATAAATAAATTTAAATAATAATAATAAATAACAAAAATTGATGTTAAACTATGAATAAGTTGCAATTTTTTTTGTCAAAGACAAACTAATACACTATCACAGAAAAATTGAATACGTAATACATTGTAGCTAGTACATGGGGCCTAGCTTAAATATAGCTTAATGAAACAAAAAATAGCAAAGATAAATATTTCATCACAAAAATAAAACAACTAATAAAATATTGCATTGTTAAATGCTATCACAAAAAAAATAAAAAATATGATTAACTAATATTGTTTTATATTAAAATACATATATCTATGTGTGTGTTTATAATAATAATAATAAGAAGAAGTCACCTTAAATTAAAAATATTGTGAAAAAATTATAATTCATGAAAATAGAAATAATAGAAAAAGAAAAAGAAAAAGAAAAAGAATAAAAAGTTAAATAAAAATGAAATAAAACTAAAAACAAAAAATTAGTAACTAATAGAAATGGAAGTTACTAAACCACCTATAATAAGACCTCAACCAATCACTTTACAGATAAATAAATATCAGTAATAAAAAAAATAATAAAAATTGAATTTCTAATATTAAATTATAGATAAACATCATAAATTTTTGATAAAAACAAATTAAAATCCAGTGAAAAACAAAATTAAATAAGTTATACCATAATTATGAAAAGTTATACCATACTTATGAATATAATAAAGAGAGAAATATTCCCCAAAGAAGTTTAAGAAAAAAAGCTCTACCACTGAGTTTCGTTAAGCCATGAAAATATGAAAACCCTAACATATGTGGAAGAAACCAACGGAGTTTCTTTTTCTTTCCTTTGTTGTGCCAACATGGTAAATTAAAATAGAATCTATAGACTTCACTCCTAGTTTAAAAAAAATAATACTTTAGGTATAACTTTGAATCAAGTGTTTCTGATTTCTTATGTTTGCATTTGTGATTTCTTCACGTTGCTTCTATAGTATATATTTTTGATAAGCATCCTCACGTTTCAAGTGTTATTTCTCCTCTTTTTCATACACATAATATTTTAGTAACTAATTTTTCCAATAAAGTGAATGATTTTCATTATATTTAACATTCTTATATCATTAATTTTATATTTATCCCTAACGTACTCCATTATCATTCATGGAAGTTTTAAGGTCAATAAAGTTTTTTTAAGATCTATTACGTCACTCTTGGTAGGTTACAAAGGGTTCAAATGCTTCTCTTAACTCAAAGAGATCGTCTTATTTTATAAAATGAATATCTCAATAGAAAATAATATGAATAAATTAATGTTGTAAAATATAGTATAGTTCAAATTCATGGAATACAATACTATAATTGATAGATTTTCACACACAAGAACTTAAACTTTTTAAAATAAAGTTTTTTTAATGAGTAAGTATAAAAGAATCTAATATCAATAACTTTATTTAAAAACTTTTTTTTAAAGAGTAAGTATAAAAGAATCTTATATCAATAACTTTATTTAACATAACTCGGTTTGTTTTTGTTTAGTAATTTTTTTATGGGATATTTATTTTACAAAATAAGATGATCTTTTTGAGCTGAAAGAAGCTTTTAAGTGTTTTTTTACTTATATTGATCAATTTAATAACTCTTTCGAAAGCACTTTATTAACCTTAAGCTTCCTTAGATTATATCATACATGCCATTTCGTGTAATTTATGAGTTCACTAAATATATATTTTAAGGATAAAGATGAAAATAATGATATGAGAAAGTTAAATGTGATGAAAATCATTTACTTTACAGAAAAATTAGTTATCAGGGATTGTGCGTATGGGAGAAAGAAGTAAGAGGAAGAACATATGAAATGTAGGGTGGGTTATCAAAGTACATATAATAGAGTTAATTTGAAGAAATGACAATTTCAAATATGAGAAAACAATGATACCCAATCTAGAGTCATCTCAAGTCTCTTTATTAACATGATCAAGTCTCTAAATTATATTGTAACTTACAATGTTGTTAAGTACAAGAGAAATAAGCCCTTGATTTTTTGCACGTAAGTCAAGGTTTTGATGACTAAAGAAAATTTTGTATTTGATCTTTTACAGACAAAGCATACAACCAACACATAGATGATGAAAATTGGCTCACAAAAAACACCCTACAAACTTGCACCAACCACTGCAAAGTTAGTGTGTATGTGCACATAGGCGTGTTTTTGTCTACTATAATGCAAAGTTGCCATATTTGTCTAATCAAATAATTTTGTATGAATAGACCTCTTTGAAGTGTAACTCAAGGAGAATGGTTACCTCATCTATATTTATTTCTAGTGATTTACATGTGTGTCATTTGTTATATATATATAATTTGGTAGTGTAGGAAAATGAAGTTTAGTTTATCACATGACTTCATTTTTTTGCAAACTTTATTTAATCCTTTGCCCATAGTCTAACATAATATTTTTTTAATAACAAATCCCTTCAAGTTGTAGGATTGGGAGAATGATGTTCTTTATGAACCAATATTTGACATTGAAGTAATAATTGCTATATTAAAGCACTAAAATTTGAATTTCTAGTATCCAGGTTGATTATTGAATTGTTATAAATTGTAGTTGTCTAATTGTTGACATTTTGGAAATTGCAATTCCCAATTTTGAATTAGGTGAGCGTAGTAGAGTTCTCCAAGTTATTTGGAAAGGAGTATTCATATAGATTTAAGTGATCCAATTTAAGTACATGTATGATGCATATTTCATTATTGCAATAAGTTGTTATCTTTTGCAAATTGCAAACTCTAATTGTAGAAATTGCTTAAATTTGATAGGATCGTAATGTGAAGAATTTGTCATTGATTTTGTAGTGAAACATTGTTGGAATAGGAAATGAGGATGTAGGCCCCTTGTTGCAACCATCCATGGGTGAGAAAGAATTGAAAATGAAAATTTAGCTAGTGGGTTAGATATTTTGTAGGTTGGATTTATGGAGGGGGAATAAGAGAATCGATCGAGTCTATCTTTGACAAGACACCTTGCATGGATCTTATTGCTTCACCTTTTTTTTATTACGACCCCCTTTTTGGTAAGACACCAAACACACCACTATCTCCTATGGTTGATTCATATGGAGATGTTTTTTATGTACCTCCTCTTGGTTCATTTGAGGTGGATATTAGAAATGCATGTCCCATTGGCCCTTGCTTTTTTTATGTTGGGAATGATCCCCTACATCAAGGAATATAAAAAAAAATAATAAAAGAGGAGTGTTAAGTTCACTTAGCTTTGTACTATCTTGCAGAAGAAAATGCACTCGGTTGAAAGCCCTATATAAGGGAGGGGAGGAAATAAAACCAAATATATCCAACTTGATATATTTTTAAGCTATGTTTCATATAATAAGAAGAGTCAAGAATTGTTACAAAAAATTATTAAGCTGTGGTATGTAAAAGTTATCTAAAAAAAAATGCCATGGAACTTCAAAAAGATCACAGTGGATTCCCCTTATTATAATTTTGCTTATTTACACACTTACATGGAATATAATAAACAAAATTACATATAATTTAATTTTACACCCTTACATAAAATAGAATAAACAAAATTACACATAATTTAATTTTACATCCTTACATGAAATAGAATAAACAAAATTACATATAATTTAATTTTGTAGCTTTTAGAAAAGTTTATATACAATAAAAATTAGAAAATATTTATTTTGTTACTCCAAAAAAACACTCCCCAACCCAATATGGGTGAGATGTTATCGTGTTAAATAACATAATCTTCCATTAAAAAATGAAAAAGATAAAAGTTAGTTCCAGGGGCACACATAAACACACAAAAAACACAATTGAAAGCCCTGGATTTGATCAACCTTTTTCCATTAATATACTTAACTTGATGTTATCTCTGTTACACCATGTTTGCTATTTAAATGACATGGATGGATTGTTGAATTGGAAATGCACCTTAAATCATTAAATTCGATGATGAATGGCTTTGTTCTAAATTCAAATTCAAAATTTAAATGGTCATAGTCGATTGCGTCCCATTCACATTTGAACTTGTTTAAAAAGATATTCCCTTTAATTCAAAGCGATGGAGGTTGACCCCGGATGCGGGTGTTCGCACGGCAGAAGGTGTGAGGCCACATGGCCAACATGTGACGCCTCGCGTTGATATATGGGAGGACACTCTGATCGCCGCCGAGGAATTAAATTCCGAGGCATTAACTCAGGGCCTTTAATGAGATCTGAGACGAATTGGGGAAGTTGCAGTGCGCATTTATGGCGCCCAAGGTTCAAGAGAATGTTGAGAGGGTTAAAGCGGAGGTTTGTATGGGGAAGAACCATATTCAGAGTGAGAGGCACGCTGCGCAGGCTGGTGTGGGCAATTTCTTCCTTCTGGCAGACGCTGCGGCTGGTTCAGACAGTGAACAAGAGGTCACGGAATATCTCGTGCTGTTTCTCCCTGTTGAAAGAATTGCGGGCATCACTGTGCTACTGCCAAGAGCCGAGGAGAGAGTCCTTAGCTTCGTTGGGAAGAGACTCGAGCAGGGGCTGCCAGCAATTGAAGCTCTGTTCCGCACCTCCAGCTCCACTGTCGAAATGGTCAAGCCAAGGGAAAGAATGCCATGTAGACGCGGCTCTGGTCGAGGGAGCTCCTCACGCCATCCAGCAGCGGATGCCCACCACCATTGCTGCTGTTGCTACTGTCACAGGAGAGCCGGGGCTACCCACATGCAGGCTACCCAATTCATGGACGCGGGCAGCCCCACAACAGAACCACCCTCCCTTCCAGCATTTGGCACAACAGTTTTTACTATGGGAAGCATTAATGCACACCTCTCCATCTTATTCATCAAGGGTACCAAGGAAAATGAAGACGGTGAGGGCAGCAGGGCGATGCTATACGCTGAACAACCGACAATTGCTGAGGAAAAGGCAGAGGGAACTATGGAGCAGGCTCCCACCCAATCTCAGAAGCCGGAGGCGTCGTCCTCGAAGAACGCTGCAGGGGAAGAAGGGGATGGCCTCCCTGAGTACTATGGATGGGTTCCGATTGTTGAGGAGAAGCCTGAGGAGTAGCACTCAGCGGCAGGCTCCGTCGACCATCTTTTTGTTCAGGTTCTGTTTAAGTTTTCTGTCTCGGTTGCCACCTGTGTCTGGGTATGGGATAAGCTATATGTTTATGTCTGGATCTTTAAAGTTTATGTCCAGTTTTTTATATGCTTTGGTTCAGCTAGTTGGTCGCCCCTGCGCGGGCAGTTTTTGCTTAAAGGCCCCTGCGTGGGTGATTATGGTCTGGAATGAAAACTATGATGTGTTTTGCTGTACTGGTCACAACTCCGGATGGAAATGTCGCCCCTGTAAGGGCTGTTATGGAGTTGCAAGACGCCAACCCACAGTGCCACAGTAGGCTTTGGGCATCATGCTTTTCTGTCTGTAATGCTTTTATGTACATAATATAACAGAATAGAATAGTTTCACTGAGAAAAAAAAAAAGCGATGGAGGTTGAAGCTAGAAGATAAATAAAACAAGAGCCTAGATAGTGGTCATTGCAATATATATTATGGTTTTTTACTTCATTGCTAGAAGCTATTAGGGAATAATCTCTCTACAAATTATGGCTAATGAATTTCAATTTCAAATTTTTTTTTTTAATTGTATTTCACAAGGCCCAGAAGTGGCCATGACAGTATATATTATGGTTTTTCTTTATCTCATTGCCAAAAGCTATTATTATGGAATAATCTATCCACTATGGTTAACATATTTTTTTCAATTTCTAAAGTGTTAAATGAGGATAGAAATAAAAATTTACATGGGACTATATTAAGTAGAAATAGATCTCATGTCAGCATTCTCACTTCTGATATCTCCAGGTCCCTTCCCCGATTGACAGAACGTCCCGCTACTGACACTTGGTTGGCGCCTTGCTTTCTCGCCGGCGTAGTCGAGCCACTAAACGTACCTCTCGATGGCGGCGATGGCGGCCCGAGAGTTCATTACTTACTTCACTTTAGGTGCTCGACCATAGGGAGAGGATGCGTAAGCAGGCTCTCAATCTAAGGCCGCCATCACCTTTAGGTGCTCGACCATAGGACCTTTAGGTACTCGACCATAAGGACCTTTAGGTGCTCGACTGTTAAGGACCTTTAGGTACTCGACCCCAAGGGAGAGGATGCGCAAGCAGGCTCGACTGTTAAGGCCGCCATCACCTTTAGGTGCTCGACCATAGGGAGAGGATGCTGAGACAAAAATTGAAATTAGCATGTATAATAAAATGAATGCATTAGAAATTGACATATATATAATTAATAGAAATTGACACATACATTGAAATCCATATTTTAGAAATTGAAATTGACCTAGACATTAAAAGAAATGCCTTAAAAATTGGCATTTATATTGAAATTGATGCATTTAAAAATTGATACTTACATTGAAATCAATGTGCTAGAAATTAAAGTACAAATAGAAATTGACATTGAAATATAAATAGAAATAGACATAGAAGTGAAATATAAATAGAAATAGAAATTGAAATTGAAATTGAAATTGACATTGAAATATAAATAGAAATAGACATAGAAGTGAAATATAAATACAAATAGAAATAGACATAGAAGTGAAATATAATATAAATATAAATAGAAATAGAAATAGAAATTAAATATAAATTGATAATGATAGGATTGCATAGGCACAAGATTTATGATCGATTTGATGTTGTGAAAAGGTAACACCATATCAAGAAATTAATGAGAGCCAACAATAATATGAGTAACTTAATTTTCAAAGCAAAAAGAAAGGAATGGGTGTTGAATTATGAATCTTTGTCACGGTTCACACCCATTCTCATATAAAATGAAAAGTACAATGCTCACTAAACATCCAAGATTAGGAAATGAGATAGATGGGTTGTTAAAAATGAGACCCTTCTTTCAAAAATTTATAGCATTTGTTGTCTTTCATAAATGATGAGTGATTTCAAAAAATTACATTTTATTTTAAAGGGTGTCTTTTGAATCACACTTTTAGGATAGGTTTGAACCCCTTTGAAAGATTGGGAATGGTCCAATTTTGATTTTTGCTCTCAAAATGATCCTCGATGTTATGTGTTGTCTCGATTTTGTGTGTTGTCACCCTTTAACATTGAAGAGTAAGGGATCATGAAAAACAACTTAACTTAGTAACTACCCAACAACCAATTGTTTGAAATGCACCTCTATTTTCCTTTGTAATTAATGATCATCCTCTTATTACTTATAGGTTTTCTTACAAGAAAGAGAGTGACTTTGCTATTTATTCAATTTGGAGAAAACATAACACTCTTCATGGATATAAAACACAACATTGTGTAGAGAAAACACAACCAATGGATTGGAACTTTTGAGTGTAAGAACAAGCAGTTACCATGCCAAATAATATATACGTATGCTAAATGCTATCCACTAAATTTAATAATAGAAGAAGAGCAATTTGATAAGGCATGTGATAAGAATTCTATAAGAAATTGATCATAGTATTAACAATTTGGGTTTCTTCATTTTCCCATCATAACAATGTTGGTTATATTGGTATCACATGAAATTATTTTATATAATTATTTATTGATTTCGTGACACTTGATTTTTTTTCTGGGTTCGAAAACATTTAGGTGTAAATGGTTTTTAGAATTATAATATTCCAATATGTATCAACGCTTAGTCCTACTATAACCAAGTTATCTTTTTTCTTATTTCTTTGATGGATTGTCGAAAAAAATGTACTAGAACCTTTTCTAAATGTATATTAGCATTTTGATAATGAAAAAAAAAACACTAAAATTATTGGGCCTAGACCAAATGAATCTATTTTAATTGAAATAAGGAGACAATAAGTATTCACTAAGGAAATCTACTACCATGGATCTACCACTTTGCTTATTTTAGCCGTGAAAGCATCAAAACCTTAACCTATGTGGAAAAACCAAGGGATTTGTTTTCCCACTTGTGGTTAATAACATGGTAAATTACAATAAAAATCTAGAGACTTAGACTCCAAATTTTAATAAAGAGACTTGGCATGGCATTGGATTAGGTGTCATTATTTTCTCGTGTTTGAATTAAAATTTTCAAGTTGCCTCCATACTATGTACTTTGATAACCAATTTCACATTTCATGTGCTCTTTCTCCTACTTCTCTTTTCCATACACACAATTCTTAACAACTAATATTTCGAATAAAGTAAATGGTTTTCATCTCATTTAAATTTATTATATCTATATTTATATCTTTATCCTTGGGATAAATGAACTCATAAATTACATAAAACAACTTATCCTCATGGAAATTTTAAGGTTGACAAAAGAATAAAGTAAATGGTTTTCATCACATTTAACTTTATTATATCTATATTTATATCTTTATCCTTGGGATAAATGAACTCATAAATTACATAAAATAACTTATCCGTTGTCATTCATGGAAATTTTAAGGTCGACAAAGTTCTTTTGGAAGAGCTATTAGATTGGTTACTGTAGGTCACAAAGGGTTTAAACACTTCTCTTAATTCAATTAGATCATCTTATTTTGTAAAATGAATATGCCATAGGAAATGATCCAAGCAAACTAATTTCTATAAAAATATAGTCGTTAATATTACATTCTCGATTAAAAAAACATTCCTTTAAAGATGAAAGAAGGATAATAGAAAGTTCATAGAATAAAGTACCATAATTGATGATCTCTATACACAAAAACTTGAACTTTTATTTTTATCTATTCTCTCAAAGAAAGTTCTTTTAATTAGTGGGTGTACAAAAGTGCAATGTAAATAACTATATTTTACATAAATGGGTTTGTCTAGGTCATTTTTCTATGGATTATTTATCTTACAATATGGGATGATCCCTTTGAATTGAGAGAAGCCTTTAATCCCTTTGTGACCTATATTGGGTAACTTAATAACTCTTGAAACTAAAATTTTTAACCTTAAAACTTCATTGTGTTATTTTGTAATTTATGAGTTCAATAAATATGTTAAGGATAAAGATGAAAATAATGATATAAGAAAGTTAAATATGATGAAAATCATTTGCTCTATTTTATGTAATTTATGAGTTCACTAAGTATTTTAAGGGTAAAGTTGAAAATAATGGCATACGAAAGTTAAATATGATGAAAATCATTTACTCTATTGGAAAAAAACAATTGTCATTTATTGTGTTTATTGGAAAGAGAAGGAAGATGTGCACATGAAATGAAAGGTGGGTTATCAAACTACATAATATAGAGGTAATTTGTAGAAATCACAATTTCAAATACAAGAAAACAATGATACTTGATCTAGAGCTATATCAAATCTCTTTATTAAAACCATCGAGTCTCTAGATTCTATTGTAATCTACAATGTTGTTAAGCATGAGAGAAAAGGACCCTTGATTGTTTCCATAGAAGTCAAGGTTTTGATGAAGAAATAATTAATCTTGTATACTATTTTATAGGCAAAGCATACGATCAATACATAAATGACAAACGTTGGTTCATAAAGGACACCCTACAAACTTGCCACCAACCACTATACATGTTAGTATGTATGTGCACATGGGTGTGTTTTTGTCTACTATAATGAAAAGTTGCCATATTTGTCTAATCAAATTTTTTGTATGAATATACCTCTTCAAAATGTAGCTAAAGGAGAATCATTACCTCATCTATATTCATTTCTAGTGATTTACATGTTGATCATTTTCTTTTTTATATCTATATGCTTTTTCTCATGTCTCAATTTTAATGAACAATTTGTTATTGTAGTAAAATGAATTTTAGTTTATCACATGTTTTCATCTTAATGCAAACTATATTTAATCCTTTGCACATAGTCTATTGTAATATTTTTTTTAAATAGCGAAGCCCTTCAAGGTGTACGACTGGGAGAAGGATGGTGTTATATGAACCAATATCTCACAATGAAGTAAGAAGTGTTATCTTAAAGCACTACAATTGGAATTTCTAGTATCTAGGTTGATTATTGGATTGTTTCAAATTGTAGTTGTTTCATTGTTGAAATTTTTAAATTTCCAATTTTTGAATCAGGTGAGTTGCAGTAGAGTTCTCCAAGATATTGGGAAAGGAGTATTCATATAGATTTGAGTGAGCCAATTTAAGTACATACAATGCATATTTCATCATTGCAGCAAGTTACTATCTTTTGAAAATTGTAAACTCTAATTATAAAAATTGCTTGAATAGGATAGGATGTAATGTGAAGAATTTGTAATGAAACATTGTTTGAATACCAAAATAAGGATGAAATCCATTTGTTGCAACCATCCATGGGTGACAAAGAATCAAGCATTGAAAATGAAAATTTAGTTATCGGAATGCATACTTTGCGGGTTGGAGCCATGGAGGTGGATGTAAGAGAATAGGTTCAATCTATCTTTGACAAGACACCTTGCATGGGTCTTACTGATTCACCTTTTTTTTATTCTAACCTCATGTTTGATATGACACCAAACACAACAATTTTTTCATTTCCTATGGTTGATTCACATGGATATATTTTCCATGTACCTCCTCTTGGTTTGCCTAATGTGGATGTTAGGATTACATCTCCCACTAGCCATTTCTCTTTTTACGTTGGAAATGATCCCTTACATCAAGAAATAAAAAGGTCTTCATAGAAGAGAGTTTCAAGTTCACTCAACCTCATATTATCTTGCATAGAAGTAAATGCACTAGGTTGACACCACTAGATCAAGGAGGGGAGGGAAGAAAACCAAACATATGCAACCCTAAATATTGTTACGATATTGAGACACTTAGGATTTAGTTAATTTCAACTTAGTCTAATGTGTCTATTAGGTAAAAATGTGTTCCTTAGTGTGTTTATTTATCATGCATTAGTTACATTGTAATCTAACGGTTCTAATATGTTCTAGACATAGAGTGATTCGATGAATCATATTCTCCTTGATACTAACAACTAATAATATATGGGTTGACAACCAATTGATCCCTAATCTTTATTTAAAAATCGTGGAGGTTCGTGGTTGATGATTGATTTTGAGAAATCTATTATGTAATTTTTTCTCTTCAGCATTAATAAAAATTTCCTCAAGTAGCCACATTGGCCAGGGATGTGGATTGTTTCCCTAATATAGGGTTTTAACTGTTGATATCTAATCTTTGGGATTAGGTAAATCCATGCAAATATTGTAAATAGAAAAATAAAGATAATTAGAAGATGAAGAGACATTGAGAGATGAAACCCAATAGTCTTCCTCTTCATGTATATATCCATGTTCCATATTAATTCCAAACACAATTCATTTCGTGGAGTTACTCCTAGCCCGACATGGTATCAGAGTCAGCCCTTGATTTTATTTTATTTTCTTCCATGTAACTCCTGTTTTCTCTGCCATATTTTGTCCCTTTATTCTCTGTCCAAACACATAAAGAAATTCATGTTTTGGTGACTGTATTTTATATTTTCTTGGAGTAAAATACATTTGACCAATACATTTGACCAAGTTTGGGTACCTCTAGAAGCTCGATTTGGTTTAGGTTACTCAAAAAGGAAGGATGACTTCTATTATGACTAGGGAAAAATATTGTTTATACTTGGGATGAGTTTGTCCACCCACCAGTTGGGTATTTCAGTGAATAAAGGGAAGTGTGTTATATTCTCAAAGTGGGGCCGAGTTCCGTTACTTCTGCTTGCTGGACGAGTTGGCAATATTACTGGTCGTGGATCCATTCTGTGTATAATTATGAAACATCATTGAAGTGACAAGCTGAGGTTGAGTAAGATTGTTGAAGTTGCCACGAATTCCACCATTGCTAAGTTTTCCCAAGTTCTAGTTGAGTTTTGAAGTGGAGTTTGGGTCTCTGCTCAAGAGAACGAGGAACACAAATATGGAGTGGAAAATTTTGCTAGTCAAAACTCCTGCAATGCTGGTTGAAATCGTGATTGTGCATCGGTTATGATGGTCGTGGTATCTCTGCGTTGAATGGTGCATAATAGTTCGTTGACACCTCTACATATAGTGCGTCGAACCAACAGTTCCTCTTATGTTGAATTGAGTATGGTATGCCAACAAATGGTATGTATTGCATGCATTGTCAACTTCTTGGGTTGAGCTCCAATTTTTGAAGACCGTATGGTGTATTGCATTGAAGCATAATATGTTTTGAATTGGGCATGGTCATTGTTTTTTATATGCTGGGTGAACTCCATGAAGGTCATATGAATTCTTTGTTTGGTGGTTATATAATGGTGTAAAGTTTCAGTTGATTTTTTTTAATGGAATTTTGAATATGATTCATAGATGTAATATATATATGAATTTTTAAAATAAAAAAAAGAAGAGGCTATGGTATATTATATATGAGGAGTATATATATTTTTAAGGTTGAAAGCATGAATGGTTGGTATGCCATATGAATTATATATGTGATGGAGGTATACTAATGTAGTTTTGAAGACATAGCCACTGAATTTTAATACAAATATATTAACTTTTTTTGCGACCACTAATTTTTTTTGAGGCGAGACTAGACTAAATGATGCATTCACTAATATCTATAATGGGAGTGGTTCTCACTGGCAAGGAGAACTACCTTGAGTGGTCCCAGAAGATAAAACACACCTTCATTTTCAGTGAGTTGTGGAAAGGAGTTTGTGAAGGAGATGGAGACAATGCACCTGAAAAACCATCTTGAGATAAGGAACTTGCCATTTGGTAAAACAAGAACAACAAGGCCAATTCCATGAAGAGGTGAGTCTTCATATTTCTCCATTTTCAAATGCTTTTAAAGCCTTGGAGAATTTGAAGGAATTGTATGAATCACACTCTGAACTTGAATTTGTTCAATTGATGATTAAGTTTTTCAGCCTTGAGTTGAAAAATGATGACCCTCTTGCCTTAGCATCAAAAGTAAGATCCATTATGCATGACATAAAAGCCACTAGTGTTGAAATAGATATTCCTCTCATAACTTATGTCAAGGCACTATATCCCACCTATTCAGATTATTTTGAGTCATTAAAAGCTAGTGACAACCTTAAGGATATTATCTTTGACTCCCGTGAGAAGAAGTTTTCTGAGAGAGAAGGATTTTGGGAAGAATACAACTCCTCAGTTTACTAAAGAAGTTGTGTGCCTTGCACAAAAAGAGAAGAATCATGCACAAGATTCTTCTAGAGGAAGAGGTGGCCAAAGAGGAAGAGGAAGGAGGAATTTTAGAGGTGGGGGGGCAGACATTTCCAAGGAGAAAGGTCTAATCTTCATTGCATACAATGCAATAGAGATCGACATGATTCTTCCACACGTAAGATGCCTTGGGATAGAATTTGGCAAGAAAGAAATGAATGAAAAGGTAACACACCTAACAAAGGGAATGGTAAAGCACTTGAGTCCACTCATTATGTTGTGGCACATTGCAACATTGGAGTAACTGAAGACTTATTCAATGCTTCACTTGCTTCATGGAAAGATGATTGGTTTCTTGATTCAGGAGCAACTTGACACATGAATTTTAGGAGAGATTTCCTTGAAGAATTCACTAAAAATGTTGATGGAGAAGTATATAAAAACTTTGCAGACAAGTCAAAACTCAAGCCATTAGGGCTTGGCACCATCAGGCTCAAACTACCTGGTCTTCCAGATTTTATTCTGTATGATGTTCTAAATCTCTCGGAGCTGAGGAGAAACTTATTGTCTTTGGTCCACATTCGACATAAAGGACACTCCATTCATACCATTCATATATTTGATGGCAAGGTTGAGGTCATAAAAGCATCAGATGACTCACTTGTCATGATGGGGAAAGAAGAAGAAAGACTTCTGAAGCTGCAAGGAACCTCTGCTTGAGCACAAAACTTCTCATACAATTCTCACTATGATGAAGGTACATTTCCATCAAGTCTTTTATGGCATGCTAGATTTGGACACTTGAACTATGACAACCTTCATTTGTTGAAGAAAAATGGTATTATTGTTTTTCCTACAATTCCTAAGAAACTTAAGCAATGTGATGCTTGTATCTTAAGAAAGCACAACAAACAATGTTTTCATGTTTCTTATTCCAGAGCACATAGAAAAATTGAACTCATTCATTCTGATTTATGTGGCCCAATGCCTATTCCTTATACAAATGGTAATAAATATATGATGACATTTATTGATGACTACACCAGAATGTGTTGGGTTTATTTATTAAAGAACAAATATGAAGCTTTTGAAACATTGAAGAAATTTAATACATGGATTGAAAATGACGCACAATCTCATATTGGCTCTATTCGCATTGATAATGGAAATAATACACTTGAAATGAATTTGAAAACTATCTTCACCATAATGCGATCAAACGTCAAACAACTGTGCCTTATAGTCCAACCCAGAATGGAGTAGTTGAAAGAATGAGCAAGACAATCTTAAATATGGTACGTTCCATGATGTTTTTCAAGAATGCTAACCTAATGTTTTGGGTTGATGTAGTTCTATGTGCTATGTGTCTAAAGAATAGGTGTCGATCTAATACTATAAAAAACAAGACTCCCTATGAAATGTGGTATAGCCACATTCCTTCCGTGAGGCATCTTGGGGATTTTGCTTCCACCTCTTATGCCTTGATACCTAAGGAACAAAGAAACAAACACAGTGCAAGGAGTCGCAAGTGTATCTTCTTGGGGTACTCAAATACCTGTAAAGAATATATTCTCTATGATGAAGTCAATAAGAAGTTTATAATATCTAGAGATGTGATCTTTCTTGAATATTCCAAGGCTGACAATGTTGTTTAGCGACAACTTGATCACCTGGATATATTCGGACATGCAATGTATTTTCAAGAGTTTGATAATGAGATTCCACATCTTGAAGGGGGGGTTCCTATACTGGATCAATTTTTGGAATCATCTTCTAAAGCATTCTCTCCTCCGCATGAAGCTCCAACCACTGATGACACTTTAAGTGATGTGATTGACAGAATTGGGAGACTAAATATTGATTCAACCCCAACTTAGTAAACTGAGCAGCCTGGGCTATCTATGAAAGGTCCCAAAATGGTTGATAAAGACAGTTGAAAGTGTTCATCCTGATGAGGTTGTAATGGTAGGAACAATAAGCTCAACTAGATAGAATGGAGGTGATGTAGACAATCTTGATTCACCGGTTGATATGGATGTTTCTTATGATTTTGAACTGAATTTGTCTACCTATTTCGAACCATTTTCCTTCAAGGAAGTCATTTCTCATGATGAATAGAAAGAAGCATGCAAAATTAATATGATTCTTTGATAAATAATGACACCTAGAAGCTGGTTGATCCTCCATTGGGAACCAAACCAATAGGTTGCAAGTGGGTCTTTAAGAACAAGTATAAAGAAGATTGCTCACTTGACAGGCATGAAGGCAGGCTTATGGAAAAAGGTTTTGGATAGAAGGAAGGGGTCAACTATGAGGAGACTTTCCTCCCCACAACAAAATGGGTTACCATCCAGACACTCACAAAACGATTGGAAAGTACATAAAATGGATGTAAAAACTACTTTCTTGAATGGATATCTAAAAGATAATGTTTTTATGTCCCAACCGGAAGTATTTGTTGTGAAGGGCTAGGAACATAAAGTATGCAAGCTTGTAAAATCCTTGTATGGCCTCAAGCAAGCATCGTGACCCTGGTACAAGAAGTTAACTAAGCATCTTCTGAAACTCAACTTCAAACATTATGATCTTGATGATGCAACTTTTTTTGTCAAGAAAGTTGGAAAATTAATTGTATATCTTGAGGTATATGTAGATGATCTTCGGATGACAAGGAATAATGAGAGCTACATTACATCCATAAAGAAGGAATTGAGGAAAGGTTTTGAAATGACATATTTGGGATTTTGTTATGAAACCAGCTTAAGAAAAGATAGAAAAGATAGATCAACGCCTTAGAATTCGGCCTCTTCGAGGGGGAAACCTCCTTTACATTACATAAATGAACAATTCTTAGATGATACAAATGACAAAACCTCCTTTCTATATATAGGAGTCTAAGGAGTCACAATATAATCCAGCCGACCTAACAATAATAATATAAAGCCACAAAAATAACAATAGAGGGATTCTATGGGGCACAGAAATAACAACATGGGGGTAATAGGGGCACAACAATATAAATAAGGGGTATAACTACAATAGTAATGGGGTAATCACTAGTATTATAGGGACCCAACATGCCCCTCTCCTTCAAAAAAGTGTTGTCCTCAACGCATGAGTAGTTCTGGATACTTCTACATAAAATTCTCATCCTCCCATGTGGAATCTTCAGCAGATAAGTTCTTCCACTTGATAAGATACTCTGAAATTGATCGATTTCGTAGCTGTCAAGTTCTTGTTTCTGTGACTGCTTCCGGTTCCAATATAATTTTTCCTTCCTCGTCAAGTTCTGGCAATATTGTTTGAACTGGGAGCTTGTTACCTATAACCTTCTTTAAACATGAAACATGGAAAACTGGGTGCAATCGAGAAGCTGCAGGAAGCTCCAATTTGTATGCCATAGTACCAATCTTTTGCAACACCTTGTACGGACCATAATACTTTGGTGATAATTTATTATCCTTCTTAGCTTGCTTTAGGGACATTTGCTTATATGGTTGTAGCCGTAGGAATACCCAATCACCTACATCAAAACTTCTTTCACTGCGATGTTGATCTACCTGTTGTTTCATTCTATTTTGTGCCAACACGAGGTTATCCTTTAAGAGTTGGAGGACTTGTTGTTGATGTTCGATGTGATGTTCCACTACCTGAACCTTAGAATTTTCTCTTAAATATGATGTGATGGATGGTGGTTGATACCCATAAAGTGCCATAAATGGGGTCATTTTTGTTGCTGTATGGAAGGAAGTGTTATACCACCATTCAGCCAGAGGCAACCATTTGACCCATTGTGTCTGTTTATCAGATACAAAGCAACGAAGATATCCTTCCAAACATTTGTTTACTATCTCAGTTTGCCCATCAGATTGAGGATGATAAGATGAGCTATGAGCTAACTGAGTACCAAGACAAGAAAATAATTCTGTCCAAAAATTTCCAGTGAAAATGGGATCTCTGTCACTTACAATAATCTTTGGGTTTCCATGTAGCTTTTGAATTGTTTCCATAAATGCAGTAGAAACTGTACTGGCTTTAAATGGATGTGATAATGCACAAAAGTGTGCATACTTGGTAAGTCTGTCAACTACCACCATGATGACACTCTTTCCCTCAGACTTGGGTAAACCTGTGATAAAATCCATTGAAACCTCCTCCCAACGTTGGCTTGGAATGGATAAAGGTTGTAATAGACCCGGTGTCTTAATTGTTTCAACTTTATTTTGTTGGCAAACCAAACATTCCGCCACAAACTTTTGAATATCTGATTTAAGGCCATCCCAAAAAAATTCCTTCTTAACCCTGTGGTAAGTTTTTAAAAATCCTGAGTGCCCTCCTAAGGGAGAAGTGTGCAATTCCATAAGAATCTTTTGTTTTAGCTGGGAATTCTTACAGAGGTATAAGCGATCTTTGTACCATAACGAATCATTTTGCCAGCTAAATGTATCAGACGTACTGGAATCTTGTTGTAGCTTTCGAATAAGTGCCCACACTTCTTCATCATTCTTCCATTCCTCCCTTGCTTCGTTTATCCAATCTGGTTGGATAATAGAAATGGCGCACAACAATGCTTCCACATCCTCATCCTTTCTTGAGAGTGCATCTGCCACCACATTTTGCTTCCCTTTTTTGTAGATGATTTCAAAGTCATAACCCAACATCTTTGTGACCCACTTTTGTTGCTCTTCAGAGGATAATCTTTGTTCTAAAAAGTATTTAAGGCTATCATGATCCGTTTTTACCTTGAAGTGTCTTCCCATTAGGTAGGGTCGCCATTTCTTAAGTGCATGGAGTATTGCCAACATTTCCTTCTCATAAATAGCTTTGCTTAAAAACTTTCCCTTGATTGGACGACTTTCAAAAGCAATGGGTCTTTCATCTTGCATTAGAACAACACCAATTCCATTTCCTGAAGCATCACATTCCACAATAAAGGTTTTTGTGAAGTCCGGTGTAGCTAAGACCGGTGCTTGGCACATTGCCTCTTTAAGATGTTCAAAGGCCTTTGTTGCTTCCGGAGTCCATGAAAATGCATCTTTCTTCAATAATGTTGTTAGAGGTGCTGCTATTCTCCCATAATTCTTAACAAACTTGCGATAATACCCTGTCAACCCAAGAAATCCTCGCAGATGCTTTATGGATGTGGGGATTTTCCATTCCTTAATGGCTTTAATTTTGCTAGGGTCTACCTTAACTCCTTCATGAGATACAATATGACCCAAATATTCCACCTCCTGGACTCCAAAGAAACATTTGGATCTTTTTGCATATAATTGTTTCTCCTCCAATAGTTGTAGCACCCTGTCAACATGTTCAACATGATCCTTCCAAGACTTGCTGTAGATTAGTATATCATCAAAAAATACTAACACAAATTTTCTAAGGAATGGTTTGAAAATTGAATTCATCAAACCTTGAAATGTTGAAGGTGCATTGGTAAGGCCAAAAGGCATGACCAAAAATTCATAATGACCCTCATGAGTTCTAAATGCTGTTTTCGGAATGTCTTCAATCTTCATTCTGATTTGATGATATCCCGAACGAAGATCCAACTTGGTGAAGTAAATTGATCCATGCAATTCATCCAGTAATTCATCAATGACAGGAATGGGGAACTTATCTTTAATAGTGAGCTTGTTGAGCTCCCTATAATCTGGACACATGCGCCATGATCCATCCTTCTTGTGCACCAATACTACTGGAGCAGAGAAAGAACTTTGACTTGGTTGAATTATACCAGCCTCTAGCATTTCTGCAACCATACGTTCAATTTCACTTTTTTGGACATAGGGATATCTGTACGGCCTGATGTTTGGAGGAACACTTCCTGGAATCAGATGAATAGCATGATCATGATCACGCATAGGTGGGAGACCTTTGGGAGTCTCAAATACCTTGGAATGATTGTCCAGGACTTTTTGGAGATCTGGAGAAATAGATGATTCCGATGTGGAAACATCTAGCGAACATAATTGTGCAATTACACCTCTTTGCTCCTTTTTTAGAAGCTTTGTCATACCATTAGAGCTGATTATCTTTCCTGGTTTCCCTGCAATACCCCTTAATTCAACTTCCTTTCCTTCCGTAGAAAATTTGATGAAAAGTTCTTGAAAATTAAAAGCTATTGTACCCAAGGATTGTAGCCATTGGACTCCTAGTACAACATCAGCACCTCCCATTGGAATGGAAAGCATTGGGCTAGTCAATACATATTCTCCCATGGATAGCTTGATATTATGGCACTTTCCAGAGCAATTTATTGTTCCTCCATTTGCAATCATCACTTGACACTCTGGTGCTGGATATAGGAAGCAATTCAATTCTTTTGCTACCCTACAATGAATAAAATTGTGGGTGCTTCCTGAATCAATCAACACTATTACCTTTTTCTTCTTGATTTGTCCTTCTATCTTGATGGTTTGAGGAGTGGTAATTCCCGCCAATGCATTACAAGATATGGTCGGATTTATTTGTTCTTCATCTAGGCTTTGTTCCTGGAGTATATCTTCTTCTTTTGACCTTTCTTGCTCCTTTTCTTCTTCCTCTTCACAATCTATGTAGAATAATTTCTTCTCAGCACACTTATGACCTTTAGTGTATTTGCTATCACAACTGTAACAAAGCCCTTTTGCTCTTTTTTCTTCCAATTGTTGTGGTGTCAACCTTATAGGTTGTGGAAGACTAGGGCCAACAACACTTCCGTCTTTATAGTTGTGAGTGGTATGCTTCCTGGTTGCCATAATTTTGCTTTCCATTTTTCTTGCTAACCTGAATGCCTTCTCTAATGAATCAGGTTCCCAAAGGCGAACATCATGTTGGATATTATCCTTTAAAGACCCTATGAACACATCAATCCTATGCTCCTCTGGAATATCTTTTACCCTTATGTTCAATTTTTGGAACTCCTCAATGTGCTCCATTACTGAACCCTTTTGTTTGAGACTTATCAATTGGCTAAAAAAAGTGTTGCTTTTTGTATCTTCATAATGTGCTATCAATTCTTCCGTAAAAATTGCCCAAGTGATAAATTGTTTACGAGAGCAAAGCCATTGATACCATACAAACTGATTTGGTTCCAAATATACAGTTGCCATACGTACCTTTTGTGTGTTTTGCACATTATTGAGATCGAAGAACTGCTCCATCTGTAATATCCATGTGGCGGGATCCTTGCCATCAAACTTCCTCATATCGATTTTTGGAATATGGTGGGTCTTCGATCCAAATTAGAGTCTATGGAATCATGATTAACATTACTTTTGTTCACATCATGAGTTTCCTTTACAACCTTTTCACCATTAGTAAGTATTTCTTGTAGAAAATTTGTCAAATTTGTCTTCAAATATGAAATGTCTCTCTTCAAATCTGCCATGTCTGTCTTCAAATCTGTCTTCAAATATGCCATGTCTCTCTTCAAATCTGTCTTTGAATCATCCATCTTAGCTTCCATGCCCTTTATCTTAGATTCCACGCCATTTATCTTAGCTTCTGTTAGCTTTTGTGAGCGTGACATTTGTTGCACTTGTTCTTGTAATTTTGATATATCATGTAGCATTTCTTCCTCTTCTTCATGAGTCATGCTAGAGCTTTCAGGTTCCTTACTAGGTATTTGAATTTTCTTTCCTCGGGGCATCAGTTACCGATAATAATGCTTTACTATGCCCTTTGAATTCCGTTAAACCAAGCTTACACAAAAATTTAAAAAAACTACACACCTTTTTTCACTTTATAGAAGCCTGATATTGAATCTGATGTATCTATGTAATTACGGATCATCCAATTCTGAAGTTGCGGCCTGTAGTAGTCTTCTGCGTCCTCTTTCTAATGCCACAAGTCTGACCCAAATTGGATTCTCCAAGGAAGAGTTATGTGAAATCTCCCACAGTGACATGCTTTTATACTAGTTCAGTAGAGCGAACTTGTACGACGTGACACAAGTCACTATTTCAACCTTTGGATCTGAAACACACCTACAAGAAACTACAGTCCGTCCTCTTTCTGTACCTTCTTACAAAATTTCAATCCAATCCCCAGAGAGAAAGTTATTATGATTTTCCCCAGGTCACCTGTTTTGAATGTAATTTAGGAGTCTGCAAAAAGACCAACTTCCTCAGATCATATCTCCGAAAATATCGCGCGAAAAGCTCTGAAATTTGGAGCCGAGGTTCAGCACGATTTCTTATCAAATGGGTTTTTTTTGCGACTTCTGAAATGTCACAGAAAAAAAGTTATAGCGAAAATTCCACGATGACCTGTTTGGAGCAGCGAAACCCTAGAATCCAAAGCTCTGATACCAAATGTTATGAAACCAGCTCAAGAAAAGATAGAAAAGATAGATCAATGCCTTAGAATTCAGCCTCTTCGAGAGGGCAACCTCCTTTAAATTACATAAATGAACAATTCTTGGATGATACAAATGACAAAACCTCCTTTCTATATATAGGAGTCTAAGGAGTCACAATATAATCCATCCGACCTAACAATAATAATATAAAGCCACAAAAATAACAATAGAGGGATTCTATGGGGCATAGAAATAACAACATGGGGGTAATAGGGGCACAACAATATAAATAAGGGGTATAACTACAATAGTAATGGGGTAATCACTAGTATTATAGGGACCTAACAGATTTGTTCACTACTATCTTGGTATTGAAGTAACTCACCATCCAAAGTTTATATTCCTCTCTCAGAAGAAGTACATTGGAGATATGTTGAATATGTTTGGCATGGCTAAGTACAATCGTTTGACTACTCCAATGCAATAGAACTTAAAGCTCACATCAACTAAAGGAAAATAATTTAAGGATGCAATGAAGTATATATAGCTCATAGGAAGTCTCAACTACCTGACTACCACCAGACCAAACATTTCATTTGTTGTTGGAACCCTCTCCAAGTTTATGCAAAATCCTTGTGTGGGTAATTGGTCTATTGAAAAAAAAGTTCTAAAGTACTTGAAAGGAACTCAAGACTTTGGAATTAAGTATACATAGGTGGGCGACTTCATCTTGATTGGATACTCTGATTCAAACTTCGACGGAGATATAAAAATTGGGGTATCTACTCCAGGTTATGTTATGAGCCTTGGATCAAGAGTTGTCCCCTGGAGGTCATGCAAACAATCAGTTCTAGCAAATTCCACAACTGAGGAAGAATATGTGGTAGCAACTGAAGTAACAAAGGAAATTGTGTGGCTCAGGAAAATTTTGGAAGATTTGCAGGAGAAACAAGTGCATTCAACTCCTCTCTTAATTGAAAACACTTCTCCAATAAAGTTGGCCAAGAACCCAAAGTTCCATGATTGAACGAAGCACATCAATACAAAATTCCATCTAATTCGACATCATGTTGAAGCCAAGGAAATCCACTTACACCATTGTTCCACAAATGAGTATATTGCAGACATCTTCACCAAAGTGATTGGAAGAGAAAAATTTAAAAGATTCAGAATGATGCTTGGACTCACCAACATTCCTTCAGATTAAGGGGGGGGGGGAATGTTGACACCTAATCTTTGGGATTAGGTAAATCCATGTAAAAATTATAAATAGAAAAAGAAAGAGAATTGTAATACGAAGAGACATTGGGAGATGAAACCCAATAGTGTCCCTCTCCATGTATATATCCATGTTCCATATTAATGAAAAACACAATTCATTTCGTGGAGTTACTCCTAGCCTGACATTAACCATGTAAAAATACTAGCATTATGATCTTTAATATTGTTTTTTGAGTGGTTACTAAAGGTGTTCGTCCTATATGGAATACCTTGTTTTCCCAAACATGTTATTAAAGCACATTTGAAGAATTTATTTCGTTGTTGATTGATATCTTGAGCCTGTGTTGCCTCATTTCTCAGATCTGTTATTTTGGTACATTTCTAGCCTCATTAGACTATTCCATTGTGTCTATAGTGCTTGCTTAATTTAATAATGCCTTTTTTCATTTGAAAAGGTGTATATGTGCCTAAGGTACAACATTTTTTGTCAGATATGGATGTATACAATCTGAATACGCCTTTATAATTTTTTTTAATTACAGAGTTCATTTTCCATTTTGTACTTATATTTTGGGTTTTCTACTCTTTCTAGTTTATATATTCTCAGTTCCATGTGCGCTACATAATCTCAACAAATTAGAATAGAGTGAAAAGAGTTTTCTTGACAATGTATGCTCTTTGTTGTGTTCTCTGTGCGATCTTGACAAATAAAAAATAGAGAGAAAACTAGAATTTTTCAGGTCAGATAAGTATATCTGACCACATTGTTGTTGAGTTTTGGATTTTTTTTCCAAGCTATTGTTTGTTTTTGGATGAGTACTTTTTTTCGTAAGCATGCACTTCAAAATGAAGCTATGACAACAAGAACACCTCCATTCTCCACTGCAATTGTTAAGTTTCTTGCATTAGCTCACTTGGTTAAAAGTGACTTTATTTAGAAAGAGGTCTTGAGTTCAAGCCTCTTTTTTTAAGTTACTATTTGAAAAAAATCATGAAAACTTAAGTTGTTTCATAAATTATTATATAATGTATTTCATTGTGTTATAAAAGTGAATCACACTAAAAAAAACTTCATAATTTTTTTAGTTGTTTTTTGCATGTAACTCTTATTTGGGTTTGGACTATGCCCTAAAACTACTTCTTCTTGGCTAAGAGCTCATCTTCCTTGTATGTAAGGAAACAAGTTAATGGCCCAAGATATAGAGTCATCTAGCATGAGTGAAAGCTTGACCCCTTACGGACCACCAGTGGGTAATTCCAAGTGGCACGATTTTCCTTGATAACGGTGATGAGTCAACCTAGATTCACATATAGTAGTCAATGATGGTTTTCCTCATTGTTGTTTTGACAATTGAGTTATGATAGATTTTTCCATTATGTGAAAAAAAAATTATGATTTACAAAGTAGCTTCATTGTAAAAGCGATTCACAATTGTTTTATAAAAGTGGGTCACTTTATTAAGTAACTTATTTTTAAAAGTGAGTTTATAGGCAAAGATAGTTAGGGAAAATAATTTTTAATCTTTCGGCAACATCCATCATCATGTGGGTCAACTTCTACCTGACACGTGACTCTTTGTTACCATCAATGCCTTTTTTTTAATAAGGGCATAACTTTCACATTCAAAGTTCATTTATAGTGGCATTTTTTTTAAACGTCCTATTATTTCAAGAGATTTCCATTTAGACAATCACTTTCAATTTTTAAAGCCATATTTTTTGCATCTTTTAATATGGCGACTCCAAGTGAAATTTTGTTTACTAATACTGACAACTTCTCATGGAAAACCCACATGAAGGATGTACTAAGAAGTAAAATATGTATCATATTACCTTGGGAAAAGAAAAGTCCCCCACTGATTCTAATAAAAGAGCCAAATGAGATAATAAGAATGATGAAGAATGTGTATTAATCAAAATGGCCATTTATCCTTATTTGTGATTTCACATCCAAGGAATCGATGACCCAGATGGAGTTTGGAAAAAAATGAAAATTATATTTGGTTAACCTAATGTGATTAGATCTCATTAGCTTAAAAATCAGATCATAACTTCAATTCCTAATGATTTCTCTACCATTGAAGATTATTTATCTAAGTTCAAATACTTGGACATTTACTTAAAGGTTGTTAAGTTGATATAAATGATGATAATTTCATATATATTATTCTCTCCAATATTGGTTCTACATATTCTATTTTCATATCTACATTTTATGCCACTAGAGAAGCATTAGGGGTTTCATATAAAAACAAATCTCTTGAATCTTTTTGTGACTCTCTTATTAGAGAGAAAGACAAACTATTGCATATTGGAGTGATTAACATTGTAGGTACATATAAAAATTCCCTAGTGTCCCAATAGAAAGACAAACAAAGCATCCAAAGAAGCAACATTCTTGCAACAACAAGCAAAACAAGGGTCCCAAACCCTCTTAGACAACTTCCACTCCTAATTGTAACAAAGGACCAAAATCAAAGAGTAAGAAGATTGAAATAAATTACAATTATTGTGTAAAAGATGGACAATTGAAGTTTATTTTTTTTAGAAAAGATGGAGGCCTTAGAAGCAACAATGAAGAAGCACAAGATCAATCTTGATTCTTCTTCTAACACTTGTTATCATGGACATGCACTTTCTACTTTTGGTTTCTCCTTCAACATAATCTCTACTTCTTCTTCTAATGAATAGCTTATTGATTATGTAGCATCTTATCATATGGCTAAGTATAAATCCATTTTTTTGTTGGTGATGATAAATTTCCTATTATTGTATGGTCTAGAAAAGTTCAAGTAGATAATGGTCATTTCAATGATTTTTTATGTGTTCCAAGTATTTCCTACAACTTTCTATCATTTAATTATATCACTCATTCAATTGAAGGTAAAATAATAGAGTTTTCACCTCACCAAGTTGTTATTAAGGATTTAAGAGATCCTAAGCATGTCCTTGCCACTAGAATAGTTGAACATATTATCAGGGTGTACAATTTTGACAACTTTGGTCCATCACATTTTCCCTCATTTTTTTTTATTTCTCATAGCAATGACTTGAAAAAAATTTGGTATGATTTATTTAGTCATTTAAATATGGCTCATTGCAACAACTATGTAATAAAATCATGGTGACTGGTCTTCCTTTGCCTCCTGTTTTCTCCATTGCATGTGGTTGCTCCACAACCTCTTGAAGATCATCTGGAGGCTCCTCCTTTGGAGCTAGAAGCTCCTATTCTCATGGGATACTCATCTCTCATTCTAGAGAGAATATCATAGCCTTCTCCTCATCGAACTTGACATCTCTCCTCACAACTATCATACTCAATGAATGTAGGTACACTCAGTAATTGTCTGGAGTTTCGGTTTATCCTAAAAAAACTCCCAAATTTGTTGTAGGCTCAAGTTTCTTCCTCAAATCCTTGGATACATGACAATAAAATGAAGTTCCAAAAATTCTAAAATGAGACACATAAGGATTTCTCCCAAAGAAAGCTTCCTCTGGTGTGATCTTGCCAAGTATTCTATGAGGACTCTGGTTCTGCAAGTAAACTATTGTATTTCATGCTTCTACCCATAAATGAAATGCCAACCCCTGATCATGAAACATGGTCCTTGTTGCTCCCATTATGCTCCTTTTCTTCCTCTTAGAAACCCCATTTTGTTATGGGTTATGGGGTGCTATCAGTTCCCTTCGAAACCTTCTTTCACACAAAAATCCTTGAAGACATGAGAAACAAATTCACCTCCATTGTCACTCTCTAGAGCCTTCACCTCCTTCCTAGTTTCCTTCTCAACCAATGGCTAGAAATAAACAAATTTTGAGAACTTCATCCTTCTTCCCCATGAAGAAGATCCAACATCTCCTAGATAAATCATCAATAAAAATAACTTAGTACTTATGTTTTTCTATGGGGGCTATAGAAAAGGGTCCACAAACATCATATTGGACTTGCTCCAAGATTGCATCTGCTCTGCTATCTCGGGCATTGAAAGTGGATTTGACATATTTTCCCAGTGTGCAACCCTTGCAGACATCCTATTGGTCAAGGGAGCCTTTAGGGAGACTGGTGGTAATTTACTGCATGATTTTTAAGGCACCATGGTGTAGATGACCTAATATCTTATGTCAGAGTTCTCCAACATCTCGGCTCTGCACACTTTTAGCTTTAATTCTCAATGTAGTGAAATCTCCCACCTCAAGTTTGTATAGGTTCTTCACACGAATCTTGATCTGCTTCACTTTCCCAGTAGCTATGTGTCTCAAAAAGGATTTCCATTTACTAAAAATAACATCATAGCCACGATCCTCCAAAACTGCTACAGATATCAGGTTCTTCTTTAGCCCAGGTACAAACATAACATATTTGAGGCAAAGAGGAGAGGCTTTCTCCCTCTTAAAGGTGATAGTACCAATTCCTGTAGTACTATACCTCCCATCATCCCCCATTTTGATATGGATCTGGAGATCCTTGTTGGCTTGATGGGATCTAATCCAGGTTCAACATTATCTGCGCTAACCAACAAAACCTTAATTGCTAGCCCTTTCAGCAACAACATGCATAACGCAGGCTGTAGTCTCACCCGAAGCAGTATTGGGGGATGATATAACTACTTTCATATCATATGGCTAAGTATAAATCCATTTTTTTTGTTGGTGATGATAAATTACCTATTATTGTATGGTCTAGAAAAGTTCAAGTAGATAATGGTCATTTCAATGATTTTTTATGTGTTCCAAGTATTTCCTACAACTTTCTATCATTTTATTATATCACTCATTCAATTGAAGGTAAAATAATAGAGTTTTCACCTCACCAAGTTGTTATTAAGGATTTAAGAGATCCTAAGCATGTCCTTGCCACTAGAATAGTTGAACATATTATCAAGGTGTACAATTTTGACAACTTTGGTCCATCACCTTTTCCCTCATTTTTTTCATTTCTCATAGCAATGACTTGAAAAAAAAATTGGCATGAGTTATTTAGTCATTTCAATATGGCTCATTGCAACAACTATGTAATAAAAATATGGTGACTGGTCTTCCTTTGCCTCCTGTTTTCTCCATTGCATGTGGTTGCTCCACAACCTCTTGAAGATCATCTCGAGGCTCCTCCTTTGGTGCTAGAAGCTCCTATTCTCATGGGATACTCATCTCTCATTCTAGAGAGAATATCATAGCCTTCTCCTCATTGAACTTGACATCTCTCCTCACAACTATCATCCTCTATGAATGTAGGTACACTCAGTAATTGTCTGGAGTTTCAGTTTATCCTAAAAAAACTCCCAAATTTGTTGTAGGCTCAAGTTTCTTCCTCAAATCCTTGGAGACATGACAATAAAATGAAGCTCCAAAAATTGACACATCAGGCTTTCTCCCAAAGAAAGCTTCCTCCGGTGTGATCTTGCCAAGTATTCTATGAGGACTTTGGTTCTGCAAGTAAACTATTGTATTTCATGCTTCTACCCATAAATGAAATGCCAACCCATGATCATGAAACATGGTCCTCGTTGCTCCCATTATGCTCCTTTTCTTCCTCTCAGAAACCCCATTTTGTTATGGGTTATGGGGTGCTATCAGTTCCCTTCGAATACCTTCTTTCACACAAAAATCCTTGAAGACATGAGAAACAAATTCACCTCCATTGTCACTCTCTAGAGCCTTCACCTCCTTCCTAGTTTCCTTCTCAACCAATGCCTTGAATTAAACAAATTTTGAGAACTTCATCCTTCTTCCCCATGAAGAAGATCCAACATTTTCTAGATAAATCATTAATAAAAATAACTTAGTACTTATGTTTTTCTATGGGGGCTATAGAAAAGGGTCCACAAACATCATATTGGACTTACTCCAAGATTGCATCTGCTCTGCTATCTCGGCCATTGAAAGTGGATTTGACATATTTTCCCAATGTGCAACCCTTGCAGACATCCTGTTGGTCAAGGGAGCCTTTAGGGAGACTGGTGGTAATTTGCTGCATGATTTTTAAGGCACCATGGTGTAGATGACCTAATATCTTGTGTCAGAGTTCTCCAACATCTCGGCTCTGCACACTTTTAGCTTTACTGCTCAATGTAGTGAAATCTCCCACCTCAAGTTTGTATAGGTTCTTCACTCGAACCTTGATCTGCTTCACTTTCCCAGTAGCTATGTGTCTCAAAAAGGATTTCCCTTTACTAAAAATAACATCATAGCCACGATCCTCCAAAACTGCTACAGATATCAAGTTCTTCTTCAGCCCAGGTACAAACATAACATATTTGAGGCAAAGAGGAGAGGCTTTCTCCCTCTTAAAGGTGACAGTACCAATTCTTGTAGTACTGTACCTCCCATCATCCCCCATTTTGATATGCATATGGAGATCCTTGTTGGCTTGATGGGATCTGACCCAGGTTCAATGTTATCTGCACTAACCAACAAAACCTTAATTGCTAGCCCTTTCGACAACAACATGCATAGCGTAGGCTGTAGTCTCACCCGAAGCAGTATTGGGGGATGATAGAACTACTTTTAGAGGCCTGTGTGATAGTTTCCCGAAGTCCTTATGGCTTAGATCTACTTTCGCGCACCCTTAACACTTCTGAATAGACAATTGTTGTCAATGCACTTAAACAACTTCTAGATCTTCGCGAAGGTTCTTAATTATTCTTAACATGCATAAATATTACAGATCTACTATTTTCACGTAGAAAATAAGAATTAATTTATATAAATCATAACACAGAGTGAAGATAAAAAAATTGCAGAAGTAATAAGACTCAGATGCATCAGAATTGGCTCAAAGTTGTCTTTATTAAGTATAATCAATCTAGTACAGATTTCTTTTCTCTATGCACTCAGCTACAGGGGCCTGCGCACTCAGCTTGCGGACTTACCAAGGTCTTCGTGCACTCAGCTGCAGGAGCCTTCCCCTTTCACCTAAGTCTAGGAAACAAACCTCTCCTATCTTAGATACTTTCCCTTATAATGATTCTTACCATAAAGTTACCTTTTTAGGCTCGCTATGACTCATCTATATATAGAAATTTGCTTACAATACCATGGTTCGCTGACCATGGGCGGGTCTCAAAACCTCCATATCACTTACCCGCCTAAGGGACTAAAGCCCCTTTGACACGTACTAGCTTTGCGCTCTGATTCCACATTTAGTAGAAACTTTAGATTTTATACTAAAAGATATTAAAATTTACCCAAAATTTGGCCAAACTTGACCCGAGGGACCCTATCACAACAGGCCCCTAACACAAACTGGGTGACTCACCCTCGAGTCACTCGATTGGTACATAAATCTTGTCCTGGAGTTCACAAAACTCCATCTTCAACACCTACAAGTTAGCAGTACCCTACACCACAACCTGGTATACTTATTCGACCAACTTCTATGTAGTAGGGCCTTCCATCACAAGGCCCATCTTCCTTTGCGTTTGCTGGATGGTTTTCAACTTCTCTTGAACTCAAAGAGTGAGATGGCTTGCCTCTTCTATCCATGGCTGTGTCCTAGCCCTTAAGATGGCCTCTCTACGTTGCAACTCTTCAATCTTTGTCTGTAGATGTTGTCCTTCTTGTAGCTGAGTGAAGTGTTGGATTGGCTCCAAAGTGTGCACAGTCGACCTGATTTCGTCAAAGTGCTGATGCTTCTCTGTTGGCTTAGTGGGTCCTAACCCAGGTTCAGAGTTAAGGTTTCCAAACAAATCCCTACATTACTGGCCCTTTCGGCATCAATTCGCAGTGCGCAGACTAAAGTCTCACTCGAAGCAGTGTGGGGGGGTGCTGGAACCAAGTTTCTGCACCTAGAGATGAGCATGATGTCAGTTTATACCCTAAACCTACCTTCACGCAGATCTATAAGCCCTTAAGGCTTATCGATATAACTTCCTCTTACCAGCCTCTAGACCTTTGCGAAGGCCTACGACTGCCTTTCGCGGACCTTAGATAGGCGAATCAACTGCTTATGTGCCTCTGTAATTACCCTTAGTGCTGTATTTACCCAAATCGACTTAAGTGTCTAAAAAATTTAACATGTATTAAGATATTCTTCGCGTAAATAGATATTAGTACTTGCATTCATATAAAAATGTAAACCATGCATAATCGCGCATCAATACAGTACTAAATCATAAACCCCTCATTTATCATAACATAAATGCAATCATTCATAACAGAAGTAAATGGACAAAACACAAATATTTCTAGAATAATCTCTTTATTAATGCTTATGTTCTTCTTACAAACTTGAGACCACCCTACGCACTCAGCTGTAGGGGTCTGCGCACTCAACTGCGGACTCTACTCTAGGCCTCTGCACACACAGCTGCAGAGCCTATCTTATACTTTAAGAGTCTTCGCTCTTTTATTTTTAATGACCCATTACACCATCAACATCAACTATTTGAACTGCCTTAGACTCTCTAAGGCTCTCCTTTTTATACAATCCCATGGTCTGCGGACCATAGGTAGGTCTACTAAAGCCGACACAACTTACATAAAAGAAGGGAAAATCCCTTTATGACACTTACTATCTGCACGCTCCGTGACCACAACTTGTGGAGAATTTACATTTTACATAACAAAAACTTGGGTTTTTGCCCCAAAACCGATCGTAGGGGACCCTGTCCCAATAGGCCCCCAACACAAATATTGTGACTCGCCCTCGAGTCACTTTGCTGGCATGAATATCCTATTGTGGAGACCTCCTAGCTTGACCTATTCCACTGCTACCTCAGCTGTGCTTTGCGTGGTTTCCTACTTGAGCTACTCGACCAGCTGCTCTGTTGCTAGCCCTGCACTGTCTTCTTTTACCTTCTACTTTGTCCTCTGTAGGCTTGCCAACTTCTCTTCAATGGTGGAAGAGATAACACAGGCCTCGTCTAGCCAAGGCCCCAATCTGGCTTTGAGGACCACCTGTCTTTGTTGCGCTACCTCCACCTATTCGAGCAACTACTTTGCTTCATGCAACTTAGCCAATCGCTGTGATATAGTGACGGTGCGTGTTGTCAGTCTTTCTTCGTCGTACTGCTGCTGCAATTTGCGGGCTTCTGTGTTCAACCTCTGTAGGTCAGGATCCTCTTGTAGAGTCATAACGACCTCAATAGACTACTCAAAGAGCGTGTTGCAATATGCCACCGCGACATCTACTATTGCGACTACATTCTTTACAGCTTCCTCACGCTGTTCTTTGACCTCTAGTGGAGTTGAAGGCCGTGACTTCAACTCAAGATTTGTGATTTTAAGGTTCAGTTCAAACTGAACCTTGGCCATCTCTGTCTTTGCATCTTGCACACCTGCAACCAACTTCCTAATCTTGGCCTCCACCGACACTTCTTCTGGGATATGCAGTTTTGGAACAGTTCTGCATGCTTCGGCTACCACTGTTGCGGTTCACTCATTCTTCTCTTGAACCTTCTTCCATGCTTCTAACGTGACTATCTTCTCAAAGAATATATGTTCGTTGTTGACTTTCTGCTCACTCATCATGCTCAACGTGTGCTGCTCTTGGGCCTTAAGCTCTGCAATCACACCTTCTTGTAGCGTGTGAAGGAATTCACTGGGGAGTGCGGCCAAGTTTAGACCAATATTCTTTAAAGTGCTAAAAAAAGCCTTGTCAACTTTTGCCTCTGCGCTCAGAGCTCCATCCAACAGCGTGATTGCCTGGATATCCAAGGATCGAACCAACTCTACTGCTTGAGTGGTCCTTGATGCACAACTAGTTGATGCTACACTGCTTTGCCCTGTACCTACCTGCAGTCTAGTTGTTTGGATCTACAGCTCACGCAGACCCATCTGCATAGTGACCAGTGCTTGATTCTGCTGCTGCTCAAACTGTAGCAGCAGTTCCGTGGTCGTATCCCTTAAGTTTTCTCCAATATAGTCCAAGTCACCCTCCGTCAAGGTGATTGGATTGAGTGACAATTTGGAGGCTTTAGTCTTCTTGCGCTGTCCCTTCTTTTCCTTTTACCTATGTCGATTTATGCGGAAAGGAGTGATCTCCAGATCTTCGCCACCTTGTTCCGACTATTCTTCTTCCTCCATTAGGGGTGAAGGAGATTTCTAACTTCTGTTAGAGTCGCGCTCTTCTTGCTCCGCTTGTTCCTTTGCAGTGCACTCTACTTCTGTGCGGGCCTTCTCCTCAGTATCCTTCTACTTTTCAGCCAACTGCTAAACCTTTAGTTAGGCCACTTCCTTTTTTTGCTTTTCCGCGAACTTACTAATCCTGGTAGCCAAATCCAATGATGTGTTCCAATCTGTTGGCCATCGCTTAAGGACTTCGACAATGGCATCATCTGTAGCCAAGTAGGGAAGATCATACCACTTCTAATTTGGATCCTTCAGCGCCCGGATGTACACACGGTGGAAGTCTACTTTTAACTTTGCGTACCCAGATAATTACTCAAAGACGATTGGTGACAACCGTGGTTTTTGGTTGATGGCCATATGAATTCTCATCTCCATCAATACCCAAAAAACTTTACTTTCTCGAACCCGTGAAACGTCCTTTGTGGTCCATAGCAAAGAAAACTTCACTGCTTCTGGTAAATCTATCTGAATCAGAGGAAACTGGTTGTCCTCCGGCAAATACCATGTGATGAGAACAATTGATAGTAATAGCCAATAGTAATGGAAACTTTTACTTTGGTCATGTGCCTCACTGCAGTTTGCGAGGAACTTGCTGCATAGGTAGTGCGCCCAATTGAACTGTACGCCCTCTGTGCACTGAGCTGCTAATGAAACTACTGGTGCCAGCACCTCGTCCGTGCGAAACTTTCCCAACACTTTGCTAGCCAAAATTTGGGTGGCCACCTTCACTACGGGGTCAGTAATACTGGAGATAGAATACCCGCACACTTTCTTGACAAGTTTGAACTTGTCCTTCATCTTCTCGGCAAGGTCACACTCCCTCGTCTTTCCACCAAATGCCTTAGTAGGATTTAGTCTAGAGTGAGGTAACAATGTGATCCGATGGATCAGCATATCAATGATTGGTATTGGCTCACTCAACCATAAGCACCTGTCATGCACAAGGCACAACAACTGCTTAATGACTGTCAAGTTTATGGGGGCGTGGTGGTAGTGAGGCACCCATAGGAGGTTCAACAACCCTGCCTTCTTTACCCCGCGAATCCATTCCACCGGCTCTAGCGTGGTGACACTAGAATCCTTGTAGAATACTTGCTTCATGAAGGTATCGATAGCTAGGTAGGGAAACCACTCAACGTCTCCAAAATCCCAATCTTCAAGTTTCAGATGTGGGACACACACCAAGTGTGGACCTTCAAAAGTGATTTTTTTTGGCAGCAAGGGTGTGTTTAGGAGGAACTATCCCTCATCTGGGTCCTTCGGGACCTTCACCTTGCCTTGGCGTGGAGGGATGTACTCCGACAGCTTTGAAATAGGGTCTACCCCCTCAATATCTATGTCTTCCACACACTCGTCAGCCTCCAAGTCTACCACTTTACCTTTCTCCTGCACAGTTGGCTTTTCTATTCTCTGAGCCTATGTAACTGGATGTTTTCTTTGTGACTCACGTACCAACAACATCTTCTTTTGTTTATCCTTCTTCATCTTGGGAACCTCTCTCGTTGGTGTAGGCTTCGGCCTAGGTGACCTTGGTGCCTTAGGCACTGCTGTGGGAGCCTCCATACTTATGACCTCAAGGAAAACTCACTCAAAGGTGACAACACCCCAAGTACTAGCAGTTTTAGCTGGTGCAGACATGGAGTTGTTAATGAGGTTCTGATCAGATACAGGATACTAATCAGACATGGGGCTTGCAAGAAAATTTGTAAGGAGCTCGTGCAAGAGACAACACAGCTCAAAAATTCTTAGAATGCAAAGTGTTTCTCACTGGATAGCCATTTGTAATTTATAGGTAATTTTGAATTCAAATTCGACCATTCCCCCCAAAATCCGTCCACTAATGTGAGATTGGCGAAAGATTTCCAAATATTTCAAACTTGATTTCAGCCTTAAATGTCGGTCGCCCACTCCTCTTCACTATCTTTTGGCAGTCAAATTATGAACAATTACAGTAATGGTCACTTTATGGGTACACTGCACGGTCTCTCATCCTGTACCGCGACTCCCTTCATGTGTCTGCTGATACTGTGACACCCTTCTATTCCGCTCGGACCCCTCATCACGCAGCTTTGCAACCCGGGTAATGTAGTTTATAGTCCCGTGCCTCCTTACAACTTCCTAGAGTGCTAAGATTGTGATACTGTCATATAGTCATCTAGTCAGATCGCTGGTGTATGGCTTCAATCAGCTGCCATTTACCTTTTTGGGAAATGGATCTCCATTCAATTTCACAAGTTGAACTGCTCCACCATCGGTAATATCCTTGATCACATATGGCCCCAGCTAAGGCATCTAAAATTTTCCTGGAAATTTATCAAACTTGTTGTCATATAATAAAACTAAATCGTTTACCTTGAAGGTGTGCAGTTTGATGTGCCAATTGTGCCATGCCTTTTCGTGCTCCTTCTGAACTTGTTGATGGAATCTAGCCAAGAATCTATCTTCCTCCAGCTTTGTCAACTACGCGAGCTACTCTTCTAGGGCTCTACAGCCCACCATTCCTGTGAACATCACTATGCGTAGACTAAGCACAATGTATTCCATCGACATCACAACTTCTACGCCATAGACCAGCCTGAAAGATGTATCTCTTGTCAGGTTTTTACAGGTAGTCATATACACCCATAACACAGCGGGTACATGCATGTCCCAATCATTCCTCTGTGCATTGTAAATTTTTGTCAGCGCGTTCTCCAATATCTTATTAAATGCTTCCACCATCCTATTGGCCTGAGGATGATAGGGCGTGCTCTTTTGATGATGAACTTGGAACTCTTCCGTCAGCGTGTTGATCGTTTCATTAAGGAAATGTGTACCGCGATCACTCATCAAAATCTTTAGGCAACCGAACCTAGTCAGCACATATTCAAATAGGAACTTCACCTCGGTTGGCCCTATATAGTCCTTTACAGGCTCTGTGTTTGCCCATCTAGTCAAATGCTCAATTGCGGTGATGATATACTGCACACCCGTCTTCTTCCCTGAAGGCTGAATCGGTCCTATAAAGTCAAATGCCCACTTTTCAAATGGCTGCAATGACACTTGCGGATTCAGAGGTAACTCATCCCTCCACAATGGCCTACCCATCCTTTGACATGCATTTAATGCCCTACAATATGATTTGGAATCCTTCTACAATGTTGGCCACCACAACCCAGTGCGTAAGATCTTCTGCGTTGTTGCCTTTCCTGCATAGTGGCTTCCCATAGCTCCTCCATAAGCTTCAATGAGGATACCATTCCATTCAAAATCAGGCACATAACGTCACAATATTTCATGTGACCCCATCTTATACAAGTGACCTGCAATAACAAAGAAGTCTGTTGCATGCACCACTAATTCCTTCTTCTTTTGATTAGTGTACCCTTCTAGAGCCATTCTCGTAGTCAGGAAGTGGATGATGTCTGCAAAATGATTTTCTTCCACACGTACCACAAAGAGATGCACGTCAGACAGTCCTTCCTCCAAATTAGTAGGCTCCTCTCCTGTTTCAATGCACGACAGATGATCTGGTCCTGCATTCAATCTCCCTGGCTTCACAGTTACCTCAAAATCGTACTCCTGAAACAACAGCAACCATCTGCATATTTCCCCCCCAAGCACAGGGTTGTTGACCAGGTACTTTAATGCAGAATGGTCTGTGTACATCTTAAAGTATCCACCTAGCAAGTAATGCCTGAACTTCTGGAGTGTCTACACCATATCCAACCCTTCGTGCTCCGTCATCGAATAGTTCTTTTTAGCCTTCGACATCTTCCTGCTCGTGAATGCTATCAGTGATCAAGTTCTCCTTCATCGGTTTGTGTTAGTACTACTCCCAACGCAATACATGACGCATCCACATGCACATGAAATTCCTTCTTCCAATCTGGGAAGACTAGGATCGACGCGGTGACCATCTTTTCTTTTAACACATCCAGGCTCCATTGACATTCCTCATTCCAAAAGAATGTAGCATCCTTCTTCAACAATTTTTCCATTGGCGTGGTAATTTTATCATAACTCTTGATGAACTTTCGATAGTAACCAGTATGACCTAGTGTTGCGTGCAGCTGTTTAACACTTCTCGGCGCCTCCAAATTGATTATAACTATGATCTTAGCTGGGTCCACCATTAATCCTTGTCTGCACATTACATGACCCAACAAGATTTAGAAAGGGACGCAAAATAGACACTTCTTCAAGTTTAGCATGATTTAATACCTACGGCACGCATCCAACATCAAGCGCAAAGTAACTACATGGCACTTTACGAGCCGAAACACCATCCAATCATCAAAGTATACCTCCAAAAGCTTGTGAATTAACTCTTTGAATGCTGCAATGACTACGCACGAAAAGATTGCCGGCGCATTCTTAAGTCCAAAAGGAATTATAGTATACTGAAAAAATCCCCACTCAGTCCTGAAGGTGGTCTTACTCCTATCTTTCGGTGCGATCTTTATCTGATGATATTCAAAAAACCCATCAGTAAACGAATATGCTTCCTGTCCGCCAACATTATCCAATACCTCGTCCGTAAACAGGGTTGGAAAGGGATCATGTACGTAAGCATCATTTAGCTTCTTGAGATCTATGCATATCCTTATCTCATCCTTCTGCTTCTTTTCCTGAACTACCATGTGGCTTACCCAATCGAACTCCTCCACTAGTTCAATAATACCCGTTGCCAACATTTTGTCCAACTCCGAGTAGACTTTTTCCTTGTACTTAGGATTAAGATGATATGGCCTCTGCTTCACAGGCTTTGCGTCTAGTTTCAACATTGTCTTCATCACTCCTAAATCACCTATTATCCCCTTCAAGTCTGAAAAGTTTATAAGGAACAAATCTTGGTACTCATGGAGCAACTCAGAGACCTTATCCACCGTAGCATCATCCCAGTAGTCCCCTATCTTCACAAACTTCAGCTCCACCTCTGTTCCATTGTTCACTTGTCTATTTTTCAGCAACGCGGTGATATCTGGATTCTCTATCTGCGGCCCCTCAACTTTGTGGTGACCTTCTTCCTCTGGGATATTAATGTTCCTTATATCCTCCTCTTCTTCTTCAGCAGTCACATTGTAGCATTCCAGTGCATGGCGCAGCTGGGTGGTCCAATCTGGTTGAATCAATCCAAGGGATCCTACAGGATTCTGAAAATCGTTGCCTTAACCTCCTGCAGCACCTCATCGATGCACTCGAATCCATCCTCAAAGCTAAATTTCATCAAGAATCCCTGTCTTAAAATATTCCATTCATCCGTGATGTGACAGATCTCTGTTTCCAAGTACCAATTCATTGGTATTATGTCCAAAGTGTGACAAAAAAAATGCACCCACTCCGGTTGTGGTTATGCTCCATAAGCATTTGTCCATTTTTCTAAGTGATCATGTGGATCACTCCTACCATCGTATTTCTTTGTCAATCACACCTTTGGGCGACCAAACCACACCGTCATCATTCTTCTGTACTCATGCCTTCCATCAAAATTGTCTTTATGCGTACCCGCCCATCTTGTAGGCGTAGCGCGCAACGCCAAGTCCAAGGCTTGGAAGCGATGCTTCTCTATCACTTCTCTTTCAAATGCATCCAAAAATGTATCAATTTCAGTTAAACCATCATAATATGGAAAACTTCTTACCTCCGACGATACACAGTGCAACGATTTGGTCATCATGTTACATTGTAGCGTAGACACTTCATGCAATCGATTCTTCCAGTGTTCCAATTCCTCATATGAATCTGATGTGCAGGAGCTTTCGCGGTCCCCTGCAATACGTCCATCAGCTACCGATTCACCCAATCTTGATCTCACACCATTATCTTATAAATTTGGTCCAAATCATCGTCACTTTCATAATCACTGACCGGTTTAGTACAATGCGGTCCTTTTGTAGGTTCCAAAGGTACTACTACGCAGAATGATTTTATTTCAAATGACATCATCTACTTCTTCAAAATGATCACCCCATTTCATGTCAACAGCCCAATCGATCCTAAGGAGCGTGGGGTAGGGATTGTTTTCATCGACAATCTCTATCACTTCGAAATTAGCCAACGCGCTTGCGCCTTCAATATCAACTGTCACTCCCTGCAATATTCCCATGGGGATAATATTTTGCTGATTCACCATCCTCAACTGAATCAGAGACCATTGTAGCATGGGTCTCCCCATTCTCTCCCATGTTTGTTTAGGCAAAACATTTGCATCTGATCCAAGATCTAGAATAACTTGGTCCATTTCATACTCCCCTATTTGCGCGGTGAGCCTCATCTCACACCCTGTTCTTGCCTTATTCTTACCAATTTTCCTGACCACATGCGGTCCCTCAGGAGAATTTTCTTTACCAGCACATTTATTTATTAACTCCCGTAATCCTTTCACGGCCTTTCTATCGCGTAGCAACTTCATATAGGTCTCCAAAAAGGTAGTAAGCATGGATGGGTCTATTTCTTCAGAATGCTTATCCTGACTTCCTGAGGTAGAAGATTCAGTGAAGCTTTTCTTCACTTCCATGAAGGTTTCTTTCGCGCACTCTAAATGAAAGCTAACCTCCTTGATTTGGAGATTTGCAGACCCGTTCACTTTCTTCAGGTTTCTTTCCCTTATCTTCACCGGTGGTCATTCCACTTCACAACACAATATTCACATTAGGATCCTCTTCTCAGGGTTCAATCCTCATCATTTGTAGGTTTTGGCTAGGATGCTGAGGTTGTGTCCCCTTTTAACACGTCTTAGCTATTAATACCGGGCAGCCTTCTATCGCATGGTCAAACTGAGTGCAGTATCAGCACGACAGGCGCATTGGGTTCGTACACTCTCGTGCGTAGTGTCCTGGCTCTCCACAATTGTAGCAAATATCTTGTCTCCGACCTTCACAGGTCCTTCTTTGCCTTGGCCTCATCCGCACCCCTGATATCCTCCTCACGCTCCCCCAACGCCTTGATCTAGAGGCCAATTTTTTGTCTGAATTCGATACATGGGCATTCTCTCGATCATTAACTCATAACCGTGGCAATTGCACTCATCGTGACCCACTGATTTGCAGAAGTTGTAGAAGAGTTGTTGTGGTGTCTATACAAATTTCTGTAGCAAGTGACAATTGTCCGTCACATGTTTTCCAGCTACCTGATATATAACACACCATAGTGCGGCCCTGTACTTGGAATTTCTTTATCTTCCGGCCTTAGAGGCATCAGCCCTCCTCCCACAGAATAATTCGCGAAGATAGGGCAATGATATTTATCATTCCCCTGACTCTTACATTTCAAACACAAAACTTCTTCGCGCGCCTCTGTCCAAGCTGCCCAATCCTTCTTCAGACTTTGGAATTCTTCGCAAAGATTCTACAACTCCGCATGCATCTGCTAAAATCCGAAAGTAGCATCTTGAATTGGTGTCTCATTCAATCTCATCGCAATCTCCAGGGCTTTCACTTGGGTCCCAATATTTTGTTGTGATAAAGCAACCCTTAGATGAGGCAAGAGTGAAGCCACCAACCATTTGGGGTGCTTCCCATTCGTAAGATTCATGTTAGCTTCGCGGATCTTGAATTTCAATCTCTAATCTAACTCCCAGGGTGTCTCGCCAGGCTTCATCATGATTTCCTTGAATCCCACGATTGATTGTGCTTCAGACTTGGGTCTATTGAATTCCTTATTCAGCGTAATCTGAATGTCTGCCAACGTATGTCTGCCAACGTAGCTGTGGGGTTATCGTTGCAGTACTTAATGTGCCATGTTAGCGTGCACTCCTGTAAAGTAGTAACCAATGTTGCTTTTTTCATCTAATCATTTGTAATGTTCTGGGCTTGCATAGCTCCAAACATCAAGGTAATTGCATAACCCGCTTTTCACACAAGAGAATTTTAATCCCAAGTATTCAAAGATCTTAAATACTTACCTCGCGGTCCTTTGAAGAAGCGTTGCTTTGCATCACTGTATCTGACCAAGGTATTGACCGTGAACTTTGTCACAAACCCTTCGAGGACACGATCAAGCCAGTGATTAACAGTGTGCATGATCTTATCTTCAGAGGCTTCCAATCTTCACACTAACTTCGAGGTCCACACTAGTGGACCATCAAGCCTCCACCTTCCCTGTCTGTCTGCTAGTTTAGTGATCCACTCGTATAATTCGATCAGGAAGGAACAAAAGAAAATATCATGTATCTTTGTGTACAGATACCTGTCCAACCACTATTATTTCATCAATCATGGATTCTTGTTCTCTTGTGCCGTGAATTCGTGGATCTTCCTATCCAACCAGTCTTCAATTTCCTTCTTGGTCAGATTCTAGTGATGTGACATCCCACATCTCTTTATGCAAATCCTAGTCTCGACAACCAAACCATTTGTTGGCTTAGTGGGTCCTGACCCAAGTTCAGAGTTAAGTTTGCTAAACAAATCCCTACACTACTAGCCCTTTCGGCATCAATCTGCGATGTGCGGACTGAAGTCTCACCCGAAGTAGTATGGGAGGGTGCTGGAACCAAGTTTCTGCACCCAGAGATGAGTGTGATGTCATTTTATACCCTAAACCTGCATTTGCATAGATCGATAAGCCCTTAAGGCTTGTCGATATAACTTCCTCTTACCAGCATCTAGACCTTCACGAAGGGCTACGACTGTCTTTCACGGACCTTGGACAGGTGAATCAGTCGCTTATGTGCCTCTATAATTACCCTTAGTACTGTATTTACCTAGATTGGCTTAAGTGTCTTATAACTTTAACATGTATTAAGATATTCTTCACGTAAACAGATATTAGTACTTGTGTTCATATAACAATGTAAACCATGCAGAATCGCGCATCAATACAATACTAAATCATAAACACCTCATTTATCATAACATAAACATAATCATTCATAACAGAAGTAAATGGACAAAACATAGATATTTCCAGAATAATCTCCTTATTAATGCTTCTGTTCTTCTTACACACTTGAGACCACCCTGCACACTCAGCTGCAGGGGTCGGCGCACTCAACTGCAGGCTCTACTCTAGGCCTCTGTGCACATAGCTGTAGAGCCTCTCTTCTACTCTAAGAATCTTCACTCTTTTCTTCTTAATGAACCATTACATCCATCAACATCAACTATCTGAACTGCCTTAGACTCTCTAAGACTCTCCTTTTTATACAATCCCATTATCCATGGATCATGGGTAGGTCTACTAAAGCCGACACAACTTACATAAAACAAGGGAAAATCCCTTTATGATACTTACTATCTACGCACTCCACGACCACAACCTGTGGAGACTTTACATTTTACATGAAAAAAACTTTGGTGCTCTGCCCCAAAACTTGGGTGTTTGCCCCAAAACTGACCGCATGGGACCCTATCCCAATATTCTCCCTTATATCTGTACCAATCTTCTGCAGAGTGGGTCCTCTTGCGGATATTTCCAAAGTTTCATAGCCTGCTTGAAGAGATCTGTGAAGTCCTTGACTGTTGTGTCCAAAGTGGCCATTCCCTCTTTAATTGATGCTCCGCGTTGTTCCCAGACTTTTGGCGGAGTGGTTGGCTACAAATTCACTTGCAACTTTGAGATCTGTAGCTGAAGTTCAAATCAGACTCTGCCAATTTCGTCCTTTGATTCCCTGACTGTTGCAGCCAACTTCCAAATCTTTGTTGTTGACTACGTCTTCCGGAATGTGGAGCTATGGTAGAGTATTACATTCCTGTGTAATTGCTGCTTCCAGAATCTGGCTGCAAGTGGCCATTTCTTCCTTATCCTTCAGCACCTGTGCCTTTTTGTGAATATTTTCTCATTGTTGGTCTTGACCGTGCTGATCACGAGTAGTGTGCGCTACTCCCTGACCTTGAGCTCTTCAAATACTCCTTGATGTAATTCATGGAGGGTCTGAATAGAAAGTGCTGTGAGATTGAACCCCAGGTCCTTGAGCTGTGACAATTAAGTGTTCACTTCCTCAGACTGTGCATGCAGGGACCCCTATAGAAATGGAATGACTCTAAGATCTAGAGTCCGATCAGTATCCAACACCATCTCACTCGCTTGCTGTAGGTTCTCTTGAATCCCGCTCACCTGGCCAACAGTCACTTGCAGCCATCTCGTCTAAATCTGCAGGTCGCACAGATCCTTCTGCACATTCCCTAGTTCCTACTTGTATTGTTGCTTGAACTACTTCCATAGTTCTATTGTGGTATCACGGAACTTATCCTTGATTTCATGTTAGTCCTGCTCAATGAGGACCATTAGATCAACATGTGCATTCATGTCAAATTTCTGCTTCTTTCTAGGTCCGTAAATTTTCTCCTTGGGGTGCTTCGTTACTCTAAAGGGAGTGCCCTACTCCTTGCTCCTAACTCCTTCAACATCGAATTCCTCCTTGTCCATGGTATGCTAAGAAGTAGATTCCTCAACATCGACAGTGGTCTCCTTAGCAACATGCTCTTTCTCAGCATCTGCCTTAGCAGCAACCACCTTGGCAACAACTTCCTTCTTTTGTTGTGCATCTTTCTCTCAAGCTGCAGCCTACTCAGCCTCCTTCTGCTTTTGTGTTGCTGTGGTCTATGCGGAGGAACTCTCCCCTGCCTTACTTTACCCGCACCGAGATCTTAAGGGTGTATCCACTCCCCTGGCCATTCCCCACAATTTCCTTTACATCAGCCTCACTCACTAGGTACGACAACTTGTACAGTGTCTTCTTTGGATCCTTTCTCATGTGGATAGACACATTGTGAAAATATGCCTTGAACTCTGCATAAGCCTCCAATTGCTCAAATAGAGTTGGTGATAGCCTCAGCCACTGGCTGATCACCGTGCGGAGATCCATCTCAACCAATACCCAAAACATTTTTTTCTCCATGACCCTCGCAGGGCCCTTTGTCACCCACAACGAAGCAAACATCACAACTTCTAGTAAGTCAGATTCCTGTGGAGGGAATTGACTGTCTTCTGGAAGCATCCACGTGATTAGGGAAATCAACAACAATAGTCAAGCATAATGGAATGCCTTGCCCTCATCCTATGCTTTGCGACAATTGAGCAACAATTCTTTACAGAGGTATTGTGCCTAGTTGTACTGCACACCCTTAGCACATTGTGCAGCAAGTGAAATTATCGATGCCCGAACCTCATCCACACGATACTTCCTCATGATCTTGTAGGCAACATCTGCATGGAAAATTGCACCACCTTGTCTATAATAGAGCGGATGGAATATCTGTGTGACTTTTTCACTAAGCCGAACTCGCTCTTCATTTGGTCTGTGAGTTTCTTTTCTTTGGCTTTTCCTCCAAATGCTTCGGTTGGATCCACCCCTTGGTAGGGAAACATCATGATGCAGTGGATTATCATATCTGTAATGGGGATGGGTTCTCCCAACCAGAGACACCCATCATGTACCAAGGTGAGAAATTGGCGAACACAGACTGTGTTAATGATTGTTCTGCTAAAATGTAGCACACAGAGCATATTCAACAGGCCTTCTTTCTCAACCCCCATGACCCACTTCATTGGCTCTAGCCGCGTTACTCCTGTGTCTTCGTAATAAATCTTCACCAAATACTTGTTCGGCACAAGCTAACTTCTAGCCCTTTCGGAAACAACCTGCGTAGCATAGGCTACAGTCTCACTCGAAGCAGTATTGGGGGCCTGTGTGATAGGTTCCTGCAGTCCTCATGACTTAGATATACTTTCATGCATCCTTAACCCTTATGAATAGAAAATTATTGTCAATGCACTTAAACAACTTCCATATCTTCGCGAAGGTTCTTAATTATTCTTAACATGCATAAATATTATAGATATACTATTTTCACGCAAAAAATAAGCATTAATTCATATAAATCATAACACAGAGCGAAGATACAAAACTTGCAGAAGTAATAAATGACTCAGATGCATTAGAATTGGCTAAAAATTGTCTTTATTAAGTATAATCAATCTAGTACAGACTTCTTATCCTTGCGCATTCAACTTGCGTACTTACCAAGGTATTCGTGCACTCAGCTGCAGAAGCCTTCCCCTTTCACCTAAGTACTCGAAACATACCTTTCCTGTCTTAGCTACTTTCCCTTACAAAAATTCTTACCAAAAAGTTACCTTTTTAGACTCATCTATATATACAATTTTCTTACAATACCATGGTCCTTGGACCATGGGATGGTCTCATAACCTCCATATCACTTACCCACCTAAGGGACTAAAGTCCCTTTGACTCAAACTAGCTTTGCGCTCTGCCTCTACATTTTGTGGATACTTTACATTTTATACAAAAATATATTAAAATTTACCCAAAATTTGGCCAAACTTGACCCTAGGGACCCTATCCCAACAATCCTTCTCCTCTATGCTACTGAAAAACTGCTTACACCCTGTCATATGGAACAAGGCACCAAAATTAAGGTACCACACACTCCCCATAACAGTGTTGGCCATGCATGATATTAGGATGAAGTCTAATTCAAAGTGTGAAGCCAATGCTTCACATAATGCTCCTCCTGAAGGCTTCTTGGTAGACTTCTTGTGCATACTTTTTTTTGCATAGTGCCCATATTCGTGGTTGTTGAAGAATTTAATCTTGCTCAAATATTTCTTCTTTCCATTATTTTGGTTGGATTAAGGTTTTCACTAGGTCTTCTTCCCTTTTCCCTTCTTCCCCTTTCCGAACAAGGAAAAATTCTCTTCATCCTCAGCTCTGGATCATGTTCCATCTCTGTTATTTCTCCTGAACTCTTCTTGAACCAAATCAGACCACAACCTTTCCCAATTCGGTAATTTTTCCCTTCTATTCATAGAGTCCTGGTAGCTGTGCCAGGATTTTGGAAGGCCTAGAAGAGCTAGGCTCACCATGTCATGTTTTGTAACATTCACACCAACCCCTCCAAGGTCATCATGAACTTGTGTAAACCTGGATAGATATTATGGAATAATCTCATTCTTCTACATTCTTATGTTTCGAGGTTTGTCTTTCAGGGCCAATTTTCTATGGTCACTGCTATTTTCAAATAGCCTAGCTAGTGTCTTCCACATAGAAAATGGTGTCTCTTTTCCATGGAGATTTTAGAGCACATAGTCTCTCACACCTTCCAGAAGTATTCCCCTTGTCGTTCCAACATCCTTCTCCCGATGGGCTAATTATTATGCATCTAACTACTAGGGTTTTGCAATGTCAGTTTAGACATATTCTAACACACCATTATCATTAAGCATTGCTTCCATTCGATCCTTCCAGTTTATGAAATTTGATTTGGCACTGAAGCTTCCAAATAAAAAAAAAGAAAGAGAGACAAGTTCAAAGTAGTGGTTCTAAAGTGATTTCAAGGCTCAAATACCATGTAGAAATTTGATATAAATTGCAACTACTCAATATTTTAAACTGAAAAACAAGAGACACAATTCTACTCTACTGATATGTGGAATTAAAGCGACAATTTAGAGCAACATGCATAGACATGCAATAAGCAAAACCACAAATACACACTGGTTTCTAGGGGAACCCAATTGGGAAAAAGCCCTCAATCCTCTTTGCATTAATTAATTGAATAGAGAAATTATCTCAATTGCTAGCTCCAACTATGAGCTCAATCTGCAAAAGGATAATTGTTCTCTCTACTCAATGAGAAGCTCTAGCCAACACTTAGTCAATTATTTTCTCACCAATCCTCATATTTCCCTGCGCAAATCCTGAGGAAATTAACCCCTAAAACATATGAATTTCCTCCAAATTGATTGCGCAACTTCCAAGGATTGATATTCTGACTCGTGCAACACCTTTATGCTAAAAAATAGTCAACAACTGATGTTACACTGCCTTATCATCTCCACTTCAGCTGGGAAACTAAAATTCCTTGCATACACTAGTTATTTTGGGTTGATTGATCAGTTAATTGACAAATCTTCAAGTTAGACTATTGTCCCACTACACAACTGACCTTCAACCGACTTTATCAATAGTTAGAGGTCAGTTAACTAAAGACAACTAAAACTAACTAAATTAGATTACTAAAATTTAACAATCACACATGCATAATTGAACTCCAAGACATGTAAATCGAATTTATTAAGCTAACCGAGTGACAAGATCCATGTCACACTAGTTTACTGCCTCCAAGTTATCTTGCTGACGTGGAAATTTAATTTACTCAATTTGACTAAGTCTAAAGTCAAATTGAGCCTTTCTTGCTACATTTTTTCAACATGATACACTCATCACACGTGTTATTTTATGAAGTCTATGGATGTAGTATCTTTAGAGAATCTTGGAGAAGGATAGAGAAAATCCAAAATAATTTTGTGACTTATAATCTTATTATTAAAATTAATGCACCCTATCCTATTCTTAGAAGCGAGTGTCTCCTTCTATTGGTCATGACAAACCAAGTAATGCTTCTCGCTAGCAAACAATAAATTTTTATTACCCCAAAGTGGTTTCCTTCACTATTCAAATTCATGTATCGCTCCAAAAGTGGATTCCTCTATGATACAAAATTGTGCATTTATCTACAAATAACTTTTCCAACATTGCAAAGGGATATCTCACTCTAGCTACAACATCTCCAACAATATATCTCACAAGAAACAATGTTCGTGATGATATAAGGTTGGAAATTGTTATTCGAAGATATTTATTATCACGAAATTCCAATTAAATATCAAGACTAATAACCATTAGCTTATTGATGCTATTTGATTCAAGACCCAACACAATAACCTCAGGACATCACATTGCAAGTCTCTATCTTAATCATGGGACTTGTGTCCAATGGGTACCCTAAGGTTTAGAGCCTGTCATTTTGGATTACTAGCCCAAATTTTCTATGATTGAACCCCAATAATTGACCTTTCATTGCCTACAATTTCTTATATTGATGTTTTTCATGGTGAAAACAATAGGCTCAATTTGTAGTAGCACTATAATCGCAATTACCCTTGTCAAGCAATGAGACAAGAAATGTCGTTAAGACTCAAGAAGACCCAATTAAGAAAATCACTTATGTGAGTCCATGCACAGGGAATACTTGACAGCTTCAAGAAAGCTCTTAGTATATTCTTTCACTTGGTTTCTTTAACAAGACTTGTCATTTTTTAGCTACTATATAGAGGGAACTATGTACAAAATGGTTTTACATGCAGATCTTTACAAAGATGGAGGTCATGTGTTATTTTGAAGGTCTTCCAACCCCAAAAATTATGAATATAAAGTAAATATGTAGATGCCCTTTTATGGTTTTCACAACATCTAGATCATAACCTAGGATTCCCAAGGGTGATCTTGCAATAAATCTACTCAAGAAATGGAAACAACCTCCTTCGATATGTTAGCTACCAATACTAATATGAAGGTTATAATGCTTGAAATAAGATGAGGTCTTTCCTTTTTCATTACAATTATAGAAATGGGTACAAGGAGAGCTTGCTCTCGTTGTATGCCCAAGCTTACACCCAAAGTTGGTGAACTATCCAACGAGGATCATTCGAGTCAAATATTTACGATCCCATATTTTTCTCTCATCTCACCCATAGTAACCAATATGCTTCCTTGGGCCACAACCAATCCCTAATACAAGACCATAACCCTTCTACCTAGAGCTATACTTAGTTGTAGGATAGTGTTAGCGATGATTTAATGGCATCCCATCACCTCAAAGTCTTTCTACTTGAAGGATGGGAAAGGATTACATTGCCATTTCATAAAGCCATAATGACTCATACTTGGAAAACTTCAAAATCAACAAAAGGTGTCAGATTTTTTCCTTGGCCTCAATTTTTTTTTTTGCCTCATGCTATGTATCCAATGGAATTCATGTACAATCATTTTGGCTGAAGGCACATGATTCTAGCACTTAGTCTCATAGTGAATCCCATATCACCCCTTCCAATAACCAATCACCCAACAATCGTTGTTACAAGGTTATAAATATGGAATATCTTTGAGTGGGTATACTGGAATAATTTTAACACAAAATCCTCATTAGAGTAATATGTTTGGTAACATGAGGTGATACCCACCATAGGTCCTATATGATTCCAGGATGGGTTAGAGTCATCTAGGCTTCTTCCAAAGGATGGTTGGATATCTCTATGGAATGGAGGTCAAATCTCCCATTGTACCATGCTGTCCACATCATACAACTACAATCCATTAGAAAAATATTTTCAGGATCCATCACATGAAAGTGTTATTTGTTGACGCGTTTTGAACCAACTAATGTGATTCATCATCAAGACGATAAGATGGAGAAAATATGGTCCAACAAGGATATATAAAGAGAAAAAAGACTCAAAATTACCATTAAAAAAATATTACAATAAATCAAAATAACCATTAGGAAATAATAATAAATTAATATAAGAAATTATTATAACTTTTTATAATATTAATAAAAATGAATTAGGGGGATAATATTTATTAAAATGAGTGTAAGATAGTATTAGGGGAATAATTATATATTAAAAAGTGGGGTGGGGGGGTGGGGGAGGGGTAGGATAAGATAATATTAAGGATAACTAGGATAAAATAAGGAAAAATAAATAAAGTATAATTAATATATTAATACAATAGATTATGTTAGAAAATGATATATTACAGAGCAATGGAACACATAAAAATATTGCAGAAATATAAACACAGAAAACACATAAAACAAGAGAGACATAAATATACGTGGTTCACCCAATTTGGGCTATGTCCACAGAGAAACAACGAGTCCTTCCTTTTATATTATCCAACAAAATGAAGAGATACAACCTACAACAGATCCACTATAATTTCCTCTTCACTCTCACACAATCTCCTCTTTCTTTCTTGCTCAGAATACAGATCTCATAGACGCAATACAATTCCCTCATATATAGCGAGGGGTTGCCTTCCAAGGCAAAAAACCATAAATTAAACATAACTTCTATCGTCAGATTTCCACCTAATGAATGACCCCAATTGACTACAAAATTACAACATTTTATAAGGAAAATTTGCATCTATTTTTAGCTTCGGGGACGCTGCCCCTAATCCCCCGCCAGGGGGAGGGGCTCTAAAGAATCTGCGTCACCCCTCCTGGACCCCCCTGGTGGCGCGAATAAACAAGTGGCTTTTCCGCTCCATTGCGAACTGGGGTCCAATGCGGCAATACCTTTGAATAAAGAAGATAATCAGGCTCTACACCCAACAGATTCGTTATTTTATTGTAATTATCCTTAATACAATTCTATCCCTGCCTTTTTAATATAAAATTATTCCCATAATACTATCTCACCCCAATTTTAATAAAGATTACCCCCATAATTCATTTTTATTAATATTATTGTTTATATTAAGTTATTATTATTTCCTAATGGTTATTTTAATTTACTACATAATGCTTTAGCTCATGTGTATCAATTGTAATTTATTATGCTTATACAATTAGTATCAATTATTTTAATCTACTATATTTTCTCCATGTTCTTCTTACACTAAATAATGATCCCCTTACCCCTAACTACATCTTCTTTTCCTTTCCCCCCAAAAAAACAATATTTTCTAGTTTATAGCAAATGAATCCATGGGTTAGCAAATAAAAACGAGATGAGTACTAGTTGTACCATTTTCTAACACTTTTTTAGTTTTCTGAACCACTTCCCATACCATCGTAACTATGAGTAGTTGGTTTTCAAACTACCAAACTATATTCAATAATTGATTTTGGGGAAGTGGAAAAGGAAGGAAATATTTCAAATATAATTTTCCTTTCAATTGGAAGTTTGATAACATGGGTTTTCAAAAAAGGTTATATTATGGGCATGCAAGGTAATTGTAATACTCCTCTTGCAATTAACTTTACAATACTTTACGTTCATTTGTAATTATTTAAGTTATAAACATTGGTCATGGGGCCAAGACTAAATTTGAACATTTGAATGAAAAATGTAAATATTTGTGTGCAATAATAAATGATTTTTTATTGAAAATACTATGGAAATCAACACATTAGTAGTCGAGCTTCTTTACTATCATAAACAATTGAAGTGGTTGGAGTCCCAAGTAGTGGACATGTTAAGGTGTCAGTTGTCATAGTTATAACCTCCCACAGATTCCACAATATTTGGAGAGGAATAATCACCACCAAGGAGACATCATCACTAGAGTTAAATTTTATGTTGGGAGGTGCAAGTGGACAATAGAGCTAGAGAGAAATGTGATGTTGGAGGTTGAAAATAGATACCCTATAAAATCCTAGGCACAATCAAGAAGAGGAAAGACATATATAAGGAAAGACATTGATAGAGTCTGTGTGGGGAAGGAGGAGAAATATAATCAAATGTTTACAAGTTTCTAACAACAGAAAATCCTAAGGCCCAGGGGGGGATTGTTGTGGTTGCAATTCATTGGTTGGGAGGAATTTGCTATTTCCCACTATATGTTCAAGGGTTCAGATAAGTATAAAGGACTATTATAGGAAGTCTATTATTAAGACATTTAATTTTCTTAATACTAAGTGATATTTAGCATATAGATGTTAGCATTAAGAATAAACAATAATCATTAAATCTGATGTTTAAATAAAACAATGATTAGAATTCAACAATAGATGCATGATAATACTCATGTATGCATATGACTTGATAGTAAGAAAATACATATATTTCTAAGATGAATAGAGTAGAGATAATTATGCTTGTAAGAGACTGAAAATTCCTAAACGAATGTCTAAATTGGGAAATTCCACATATGGTAGTATTCTATTTAAAAAAAAATAGGGATGATTTGCTTATTATGATGAATAATGTATAGAGCTAGAAATTATGTAGATGTGTTTATTACCAGCTACCATATAGCTATCAGAAGGATCTAAGCATGTTATGCATGCTAGTAGTTAGATTGGAGGGGTAATGTCAATAATAATTTATAATGCATGAGATAAGTGACTTGGTTAAGCAAGCCATTCCTAGGAGATACTTACAAAATTTATTATTCTAAATATATGAAAATTGTCATCAAGAACCTTGAGTTTATAACTTGGCCGAATATTGAAGGGAGAGATCACTAAAGGAATTAGGCACAATGGATAAAGATATTATTTTTCAATAAAACAAGAAGTACTAGACTAATTAAAACAAGTAAATATGCAGATTATTGGTTGAGGACCATGTTGAAGTAAGCCATAGAAAGAAAGAAAAAATTTAGGGACTAAATGCATCCATATAGATAAAAAACATATTTGAATAACTTTCTTAAATCATATACATTAATTATGAAAAATTTGTGGGTTCCCTAGTTATACAAAATGAGTACAAGGTATTATTAAAAACATGAACAACTCCAAAATGAGTTTCTTATGCATACTCTAGAGTCAAATTGAACAGTTTGTTAAAAAATAGAGAATCAGGTTAAGAGGAATGGAATCCCTTAAGCAAATAGCATACTCGAGACCGAGCATGCAAATATCCCTATACTATAAAACTATAAATAAAAAATCATGGCCATCGTCGACCTATATCTTTCCCCATATCAATTTAATACTCGTAGAAGAAAATTGATATGAAGCGGAGGATTCATACTTGGAGAAGTAAATGTAAAGTATTAAACTGAATTAACTTTGAGTTGGGATATTGAGTTCAAACCTATAATAAAATAGTAAGAAAATAATTTATGTTAGTATTTGCATCATGATATTTAAACCATATAATAAAATATTAAATCTAGAACCTTGACAACAAACTACCTTGAGATTTTCGTAGGAGTAATGAGTAATGACCTATTGGAAACATGAGGATAATTAGAAAATATGAGCATATTGTTGAGATTATAATATTTTAAAATAGGAAATGTGAATTTCACAATATAAACCCTTGTTTTTACAATATTAATTCACTTGAAGTTGGAAACCACCTTTTGAAACAATAGACTCGAGTTTTGAAAATAAAACTAGTCCCATTTTGATGTTAATTTCAACACAAGGGTTTAATACTTAAAAAGAGACACCAATTCAAAAAGAAAATATTCCAAGACCAAAAACAATTTAAAGACCCATAAAACCCTAGTTTTTTAGATTTAAAAAGGAGTGGAAGAGTATGGGTTGCTTCTTGGTCAGAACTTCTATATCCTCCATCGACTAATTCTATGTTATTATGGGTTTCCTTGGCAATTGTTGTCTTAAATAAAAAACCTTGTAAGATTTCAACAAGAAAGCCTCATATTAAAACATGAGAGAGACTTACAGGAAAAATTCTCTTAACAATTAAAAATTTAATGTAACCATTTTAATCATGCTCACCTAAGGTAAGAAGGGTATGAGAAGGGAATAAAATAGTCTAGATACCATTGGTTTGATACTTCCGGAATGGACACACTCTTTTTTTATCGAAGGTCTAAAAAACCTTAAGTGACTACCAACCCTGCAAAGAGCCTTGACAATATATGTTTAAGGATATAAAATTTAGGGGGCATTGCTTCAAAGTTACCCTCTCCACAGAAAATATAACTCTATGAACTCCCCAAGGAAATATTAACCATTATAGCATTTTGAAAGGATCTTCACTATCCATAAATAATATTATTGAGAATCAACATAGATATATGGAAAAAATTTGTTGGTGCTCTTCGAATGTTTGGTGAATTCTCTGCAACAATACTGAAGATGACAATTGGAAGCCGATGCAAGCCCTCCTACTCTCATGATGATGATCGAACTTAGCCACTCAAGCTGAGCGACCCAATGAATGGTACCCTGGGGTGGGGTGAAACCCCATCCTATAGAAACATCATGGCCAGTAATCGTAGGATGACAAACAAAAATATTGGATCTTCCTCAAGTAGTAAAGATTAGTAGGAAATCCCTATGGAAAGCGAAAATGAGAGGAAGGTGTCTTCCAAAGGTTGAAAATAACCCACGGTTTTTTATCCCGAACAATAGACTAGAAAAATTGAGACAATTTATGAAAGACCATGCCCCGATCTGCAAATTGACGGGCATTTGGCCCAAAGAGAAGGATAATGTGAAATGGATTCAGATGAAATGGAACCCGAATGGATTAGTGGACTTACAATTGAGAGGAAAGGGGTTATTCATAGTCATCTTTGCATATTTATAAGAAAAGAAAATGTTTTTTTAGAATGGGTCGTATTTCATGAACAACGTCGGTCTTTCCATGAGATTTTGAGAGGAATGTTATAACCTAGAAAATTGAACAATTCTTGGCAGCCCCAGTTTTTAACTCTTCTCCCTGTCGAAATACCTATGGGAACTCGATATTTTAGAAGGCATAGGCAATGAAATAGGGGACTTTGTGAAAATGTTTGAGATCACCAAAAGAATAACACATGCCTCTTATGCCTGAATTTTTGTATACGTGAACATTTCGAAACCCCTTTTGGAAACAATCGAGTTAGAATATCATGATTCAATATGGAATCAACTAATCGACTATGAACATGTGTCATTTTAGTGCAGACAATGCCATGAAAATGGTAATCTCATAAGGGACTACTCTCTTACTATGGCGGAAACCTTGAGGAACATGGAGAAAGGAGAGGGAGATGGATTCCAACCTGCCATGCAAAAAAGGAACGAATATTTCCACAATCAAGCAGTGTAATCAGTGCAAGGTAAACCCAAGGAAAAAGAGTTTCCACCCCTAGGGTAAAATAAATTCATTGTATTATAGCAATTAGAAAACAAAGGTGTGAAGGAATCCCAATAACACAAGTCAACAACTAAATTAATGGAGATAAAGGCACCAAGTACTAACACCTCAGAAAGGATCATCCCCAAATGGAAAACCTCAGAGGATCTAGAGGAGGACTGAAAATTGAAGAAGGTGTTAGATCAAACCAACAAGATTATATAATTTGAGGATAAGAAGGTAAAACTAGGTTCCGGTGAAAGGATTATGCTGGGGTTTTTCTAGAGTTGTGAAAATACAGAGGTCAATGACATCCCTCTCAATCAACTTCAACTCTTTCTCCATATGTATGGAAAATAGCGAAATCATGATGGGCATACAGAATGAGATTGTTAGTTAGAAATCACATAAAGTGATAGTGGATCCAAAGGTATGCACCAAAACAAGGTCGTAACAATTGAAAGGAACCAAAAAGGTTGAAATACCACTAGGGATTCCCTTAAAGAAGCTAGGGAATACTTTGCCGAACTCTGGGAAGATGAAATGGATCACAAAATACTATCATCGAATCTCCTCACCCCCCCATTGAAAGTGATATCTTGGAATATAGTAGGGATAAAAAAAAAACGGAAACAATGATATTTGAAGTCCAAGATCGAGCAAGAGAAACTAGATATGCTATTCCTGTAAGAGACCAAAGTTTTTGGGTGAGAAGTTATTTGACATTCTGAATAAATGTTGGAGAGGTAATGAAATAATGGTGCTAGATGCAAGGGGTACCATAGGGGGGTTGGCAGTGGCATAGTATCCTATATTAATAGAATTCTAGGACTGTATAGCAACCCCTAATATTCTCTCCAACAGATTTCGTTTCCTAGGGGTTGGAGAGTGGGTTAGCTTATCAACAGTGTATGGGCCATCTATGCCTGGGTTAAAGGCGTAGATATTATCATATTTGAAGTAGAAAAGGAGGCTACACTAGGATGAGTGTTAGATAATGGGCAGGGACTTCAATATGATTCAGAACCTAGCGAATAAAAGAGGGGGTACTAGATGGTTAGAACTGATGATAAACATATTTCAAGAAGTTATCTAAGACCTCAGGGTTGTAGAAGCTAAGACATGGAATGGAACACACACCTGGAACAAGATGCAGAGTGAATGCCACTAGGTGGATGTTAGGCCCCTATACTACTAGTGTAACCCCTTATTATTAGTAGTACAACCCCTTTATTTATTGATGTACACATGTAGTGCCCATATTGTTACTCTTGTGCCCCATAGAAGCCCACTATTGTTATTATTGTGCCCTTACATTATTATTGTTATGTCAGCTCTGATTATGTTATGCCCCCTTAGACTCCTATATATAGAAAGGAGGTATTTTCATTTGTATCATCAAAGAATTGTTCATTTATGTAATGTAAAGGAGGTTGCCCCCTCGAAGAGGTTGAATTCTAAGGCGTTGATCTATATTTTCTATCTTTTCTTGAGCTGGTTTCATAACATTTGGTATCAGAGCTTTAGATTCTAGGGTTTTGCTGCTCCAAACAGGTCATCGTGGAATTTTTGCTATAACTTTTTTTCTGTGACGTTTCAGAAGTCTCAAAAAAAAACCATTTGAGAAGAAATCGCGCTGAACCTTGGGTCCGAATTTCAGAGATGTTCACGCGATATTTGCGGAGATATGATCTGAGGAAGTTGGTCTTTTTGCAGACTCCTAAATTACATTCAAAACAGGTGACCTGGGGAAAATCGTCATAACTTTCTCTCTGAGCATCGAATTGAAATTTCGTAAGAAGGTATAGAAAGAGGACGGACTGTAGTTTCCTGTATATCGTTTTCAGAACCAAAGGTCAAAAAATTGACACATGGCACTTCATACAAGTTCGCTCTTCTGTAAAGGTCTATAATCAGGTCATCTTGGGAGATTGTGCATAACTCTTTCTTGGAGAATCCAATTTGGATCAGACTAGTGGCATTGGAAAGAGGACACAGAGGGCTACTACAGGTAGCAATTTCAGAACTTAAATATCCGAAATTACAGAGTTACAGTCGTTTCAAGATCGAGGTCCTAAAATCAAGAAGAAGCAAGATGAGGAAGTTTGATGGCAAGGATCCAGTAAATTGGAGACTTCAGATGGAGCAATATTTTGATCTACATGGTGTACCACTATTACAAAAGGTATGTATTGCATCTTCATATTTAGAACCAGATCAATTTTTATGGTATAAAGGGCTTTGTTCTCATAAACAACTTGTTACGTGGTCAATTCTCACGGAGGAAATGATAGCACATTATGAGGATACAAAGAGCAACACCTTCTTTAGAGCAACACCACAGCAATTGGAAAGAGTAAAAGGGATTTTTGACATATTGGAAAGTAAAATTATGGCAACAAGGAAGTCTACCCCTCACAACTATAAAGATGGAAGTGTTGTTTCTCCTAGCCTTCCACAACCTACAAGGGTTACACCACAACAATTGGAAGAAAAAGAGAGAAAGGGCTTTGTTACAATTGTGATAGCAAATGCACTAAAGGTCATAAGTGTGCCGAGAAGAAATTATTTTACATAGAGTATGAAGAGGAGGAAGAAAAGGACCAAGATACATCAAAAGAAGAGGATATATTCCAGGACTCAACCCCAGAGAAAGAAGAAAAGAATAAGACCATATCTTGCAAACTATTAGCAAGAATGGCCACTCCTCAAACTCTCAAGATAGAAGGACATATGAAGAAGAAAAGGGTGAAAGAAGTGAAAGATCACGTCAAGAAAGAAGAAATGAATCCAACCATATCTTGTAATTCATTGGTCGGAATTACCACTCCTCAAACTATCAAGCTTGAAGGACATATCAAGAAGAAAAAGGTTCAAGCAGTGAAAGATCACATCGAGCATCAACAACAAGTTCTCCAACTTTTAAAGGATAACGCCACTTTGGTGCAAAATCAAATGAAACAACAGGAAATGTTGGCAATACTACATGCACTTAACAAATGGCGACCTTACCGAATGGGAAGACTCTTCAAAGATGAGGATGTGGAAGCATTGTTTTGTGCTATTTCTATTATCCAACCAGATTGGATAAACGAAGCAAGGGGTGAATGGAAGAAGGACAAAGAAGTATGGCCACTTATTCAAAAGTTGCAAAAGATTCCAATGCAAACAATATTGCCAGAAATTGAAGAGGAAGGAAAAATCATATTGGAACCTGGAGTAGTCACAGAAAAAAGAACCCAACAGCTACGAAATCGATCAATTTCAGAGTATCTCATCAAGTGGAAGAACTTACCTGCTGAAGATTCCACATGGGAGGACAAGAATTTTATACGGAAGCATCAAGAACTACTCAAGCGTTGAGGACAACGCTTTTTGAAGGAGAGGGGCATGTTAGGCCCCTATACTACTAGTGTAACCCCTTATTGTTAGTAGTACAACCCCCTTATTTATTGATGTACCCATGTAGTGCCCATATTGTTACTCTTGTGCCCCATAGAAGCCCACTATTGTTATTATTGTGCCCTTACATTATTATTATTATGTCGGCTCTGATTATGTTATGCCCCCTTAGACTCCTATATATAGAAAGGAGGTATTTTCATTTGTATCATCAAAGAATTGTTCATTTATGTAATGTAAAGGAGGTTGCCCCCTCAAAGAGGCTGAATTCTAAGGCGTTGATCTATCTTTTCTATCTTTTCTTGAGCTGGTTTCATAACAGTGGATTTCTGACTGGATAAGTTCCTTCTCTCTGAAGAAATCCTAGCTAAATATTTGTTTTTTAAATCAATGATTATTCCTATCATGGGGTTAGACCACTAGGAAATGAGGTTGGAGATTGATATGAAAATGGAATCCCAAAACACGCCCTTCCACTTTGAAATCCTTTTTCTTCAAAACCAGGATTTTATGGACAACATGGAGAAATGGTGGTAGGAAATCTCGATACAAGGAGCCAACTTGATGCAAATTTTCCAACTAAAATTAAAAGAGATGAAGAAAAGAATAAAAAAAAAGAACAAGAATGAATTCAAAAATATACATGTAGAGAAAAGGAAATTGGAGGGTCGTATGGAGGAGATTTAGAAAAAATGATTGTGGAAGGTGTTAGAAATTGAGATTTCACCCTAGGCTGAGGAAGGTAAACCTTCAAGGCAACATCAACCATTTCACCTCGTAGCTAGCCCTACGGGGTATGAGAAGGCTCTCTCCGGTCTATCTCGGCAAAATCTTCAATGGCGAGATGACCCACAAGGTAACACAGCTATTAGGCTAGTAAACTGATAAAAGGGGTTTTTTAATAAAATAACGGGGTTTTTCTGGGCTGCATGAGCAAAATCACAGCTTCAAACAAAGAAATATAATGAACAACACAGGTTGACGACTGAGGCAAGGTAGGCAAGGAATTTAGCATCAAATCTGGATTTCAATGGGATGGCAAGACTGGTGAGGAGCTAAGGAGGGCAGACAATAACTCTGAATCCTCCTTAAACAGTAGAAAACATTGAACGCGAACAAACTTATAGGAGGAGCATATAATACTATGAATTCCTACCTAATCACTTCATTTGTTTAGCTTGAAATGGTCATGAAATGAAATGAAACATAACAGTTTACATATGAGACAAAGGGAAAACTTATGCTAAATTAACATACCACATGAATCTCAGCAAACAGAGCTGTGAAATTCCATTAAATATCTCTGCCAATGACTGTACAATGAAGCTCTGCTACGCTACAGCAGCTCTTAGCACTCAGAAAAAACTTCCCCCTTCTGACTAACTCTCAAAATGAATTTTTAATACAATCCTCAAACGCTGCCCAAAACAGGGGCGCAGTTTTAACTAACATTACAAAAAGTAGGAAAGGGCATTCCCTAAACATAGAACAGCGTTCTGTAAATCTTATGATAATTGGCCAGCTGAGAGATAAATCGAGAGCAAAAATCCCATGAAATCATAATTAAGGATGAAAATAGGCGAATTTGTTTCTTTTGAAATCTTTGGAGCGCTGCTTAACTGAGGTTATAGATAAGAAAACGAATTTTATGCATCTGGTAACAGGTGTCTTCTGGTGACTGAAGTGAAGGGCAGGTGTCAATCCCATTTGCTGAAGCTACAGGCAATCGAATCCTGAATGCCAGTTTGCAACTGCTCCCCAAATCTGGAAATGCGTTGGCCATAAAAATAACCTTTAAACTAACATTCTGCTGATGGCTTGACATATGGAGAGCTGATCCTGTTTGAAGCATTGACTGAAGATAAAAAATAGGCGAATTGACCCTGTTTTCTGCTGTGACAGATGTCTTCGTGGTGTTTGGTCCCTTTATCACCAAAAAGGCTATGATACAGTTGAACTCGGGGGCAAAAATTCATGCTCAGTTTGCTTATAAATATTTCTGCTGCCTGCAGCTCGAATACTGTTCGTTATGTCAAATTCCTAGCATTCACATTTGTTTTAATTCCCGCAACATAATTTTTCCCTTACGTGCCACACATTTATTCTTGGAGACTGAGCAATTCATTGAATGAATATGCTTCAGAATTTCCTTTTCAGAGAGCTGAGGATACCTCAAAATCACACATTATTAGATCTGAAAAGTAACTTCAAACAGAGTCTTATACATTTGTACGCGCCAAAGAAAATTTCAAAACTTCGAAGGCTGGTGTTTCAATTTAAACTGGCTTTCCGAGCCATCAAAACCCTTAATCATTGTTTAATGCAATTTGAAGGAATGAATAGATCTTCACATCAACCGAACTGTAAACATGCCTTGTAGCAATTACCAAACCGAACATCAGAGTATCCCTATTTGAATCAGCTTGAGATGGATGAATGCTTCGAGACTATTGTAACGGTTCTGCTACAGATTTTCCTTGAAGGGGAGGCAGAATCCCTTATCATAGCTTTCTCCAGCGAATAAGAGAAGACTTCAGATCTCTTAGGCATATGCATGAACTGATCGAGTAATTTTGGATCTTGTTAGGCTACTAGGGAATACGTGCTCACAAATCTTTAAGATGATGCCGGGTTCTTTATCAATTTGAAGCCATTAACATCGTATTTATGCCCAATGCAATGCCTCAGAAGCTCGGTTACTTCAGCACACAATCTGGATCATGAAAGCATCCTGCGGTTCAGGCAAACTTTTGAAGTGATGCTAGACTTCGTGACCTGGTCCAGATCAAGGGGTTAGACCAGCAACAACACTTAGTATTGCAGTCAGATGTATTTCTTCGTGGGTTGCAAGAACAGTGCAAATATCTTCAACAGGTCCGCAACTCTAATATATTAATGGAACCATTAGATCAGATAAGTCTGTGTAGTGGCGTGTGGTGAATGAATTATGCGATCTAAGGCTGCCAAAGTTTCCAGAACCAACATCCATGATGAGACCAAAACATTATCCAACCGATGCGCTATGTTAAAAAGAGTCCTGAGCACCTGCACATTTCTTGGGTGTAAGAACAACAGAATCTTTTTAATCAGCAACATGTTCAGTACGCTTTGAGCCAGGAGGTGATAAGGGACCAACAGTGCTCCTCCTATCTGAATCATTTTGAGTACTTAATGTGAACTTTGCAAAGAGAAGCCAGAAATGCATTCAGAGGTTCCACTGCACGAAGAATGCTTGAAGCCGGTGTGAATGCTTGGTAACCTTTCAGTATTTCCAATACAATAGCCTCACCCTGTGACCTGGATAATACCAATGACAGAGCATGTAGAATAGTTCTCCACACTGAATTGACCATAGCAATGCAAAGAGATGCAAGCTCTCCACCAAATCTAGCTGATGATAGATTATTCTCACATCTAGGAGAGTCCAACTCACCATTTTCAACAGCTTCATCTGTTAATGTAGCTATAGTAAAAACAACTCCTAGTAATTCTTCAACTACTAATGTAATTGCATGAGCCTCACTTACAACCACCACAGCGGCATTCCTTCTCCCTCCATTTCCACCATCAATACATTTTATTTCCATATATATGCCTGTCACTGCTGCTCAAATGGGTCAATAAGTTCTATATTATAAGATAATTCATTTATGACCATTTCCAAAACAGGTGTTCGGGATCTCCAGTGAGACTTCTCCAAATAGCTTTTTGCCTCTGATTGCTGATGATGCTTTGAATTGTGTTTGTGCTTTTGCAGAGATAAGAGCTGAGGAAACTGCTCCCTTTTGAAGAGCTGGAGATAAATTACATAAATTTAAACAACACATTAATGATTTCTTCTTCAAAACAGGGTTTTGAAGAAGAATCAATCTCTGACATGAGACGGAGTCTAACATCGGCTCCATTTGGGATGGCAGCTGCAGCTTCCTGGAGGTGCCAAGAACCGCAGAACTTTGGGAGAGCAGACAGTGCCTCCACCATTGGGCAATGGAGTCATCATCAACACAACTCTTGACTTATTTTCAAACTGAAACTGAACTCAAACAAACTAAAAGCCAACTGAAACGAGATGCTGCCCTTATGGCTGCTTATTTATTTACAACATCTACTCTAATCTTTTGTATAAACAAGAGATCAGGTAATGCTAAAATGCCATATTAACCATTCAAGTAAACCTGAAAATGAAGCCGCTTGAGAATGCTGCCACGAAGTCACAGATGTCATTGTTGGCAGCCCTTCATGCACATACTGATCCTGGTCGCGGAAAAGACAGTCTGATCTGTCAATCAAACTGAAAAACATGCCCATGTATGCCGCAATAGGATCACGGACACCGGACTCTGTTGGCTGCCCCAACTCTGCAATGCATACTTCCAGCTGCACATTGTCAATGTATACCTCTATAGGCAAGTCTGTTATTGCTTGTTGTGAAGGAAGGAGGATTTCCAAGAACTTTTTAGGGTCTTGGAAATCATAAGACTGGATCTGCTCATCTAAATCTTGAATCTCCTTCTCGATTCTTTCAACAAGTAACTCACAGACGCTAGGATGATAATTCGGAGATTTCAAACATTGAAGGAAAAAACTTAAAATTCTTCATTAATTTCAATATCCACTAAGCTTTCTCTAAATTCGTTTAGAGCTTCACACAGTGCAGGGTTTGCCACATACCCTACCATTGCATGAACATATCAACATGCACTGGAATGTCTGGATCGAGTTGGAGTCGCCAGGTGAATGGTTCAGCCTGCATAAGTGTCTGACTGCTGTCCACCATCAGCATCAGATCTGCACCTTGATTGCATGTACTGGGACAAAACAATCCACGAATTGAATGTTCTCCCCAGTATGGTCGCCACTATGTTAGCGCTTGAGATTTCACCCTAGGCTGAGGAAGGTAAACCTTCAAGGCAACATCAAACCATTTCACCTCGTAGCTAGCCCTACGGGGTATGAGAAGGCTCTCTCCGGTCTATCTCGGCAAAATCTTCAATGGCGAGATGACCCACAAGGTAACACAGCTATTAGGCTAGTAAACTGATAAAAGGGGGTTTTTAATAAAATAACGGGGTTTTTCTGGGCTGCATGAGCAAAATCACAGCTTCAAACAAAGAAATATAATGCACAACACAGGTTGACGACTGAGGCAAGGTAGGCAAGGAATTTAGCATCAAATCTGGATTTCAATGGGATGGCAAGACTGGTGAGGAGCTAAGGAGGGCAAACAATAACTCTGAATCCTCCTTAAATAGTAGAAAACATTGAACGCGAACAAACTTATAGGAGGAGCATATAATACTATGAATTCCTACCTAATCACTTCATTTGTTCAGCTTGAAATGGTCATGAAATGAAATGAAACATAACAGTTTACATATGAGACAAAGGGAAAACTTATGCTAAATTAACATACCACATGAATCTCAGCAAACAGAGCTGTGAAATTCCATTAAATATCTCTGCCAATGACTGTACAATGAAGCTCTGCTACGCTACAGCAGCTCTCAGCACTCAGAAAAAACTTCCCCCTTCTGACTAACTCTCAAAAAGAATTTTTAATACAATCCTCAAACGCTGCCCAAAACAGGGGCGCAGTTTTAACTAACATTCCAAAAAGTAGGAAAGGGCGTTCCCTAAACATAGAACAACGTTCTGTAAATCTTATGATAATTGGCCAGCTGAGAGATAAATCCGGAGCAAAAATCCCATGAAATCATAATTAAGGATGAAAATAGGCGAATTTGTTTCTTTTGAAATCTTTGGAGCGCTGCTTAACTGAGGTTATAGATAAGAAAACGAATTTTATGCATCTGGTAACAGGTGTCTTCTGGTGACTGAAGTGAAGGGCAGGTGTCAATCCCATTTGCTGAAGCTACAGGCAATCGAATCCTGAATGCCAGTTTGCAACTGCTCCCCAAATCTGGAAATGCGTTGGCCATAAAAATAACCTTTAAACTAACATTCTGCTGATGGCTTGACATATGGAGAGCTGATCCTGTTTGAAGCATTGACTGAAGATAAAAAATAGGCGAATTGACCCTGTTTTCTGCTGTGACAGATGTCTTCGTGGTGTTTGGTCCCTTTATCACCAAAAACGCTATGATACAGTTGAACTCGGGGGCAAAAATTCATGCTCAGTTTGCTTATAAATATTTCTGCTGCCTGCAGCTCGAATACTGTTCGTTATGTCAAATTCCTAGCATTCACATTTGTTTTAATTCCCGCAACATAATTTTTCCCTTACGTGCCACACATTTATTCTTGGAGACTGAGCAATTCATTGAATGAATATGCTTCAGAATTTCCTTTTCAGAGAGCTGAGGATACCTCAAAATCACACATTATTAGATCTGAAAAGTAACTTCAAACAGAGTCTTATACATTTGTACGCGCCAAAGAAAATTTCAAAACTTCGAAGGCTGGTGTTTCAATTTAAACTGGCTTTCCGAGCCATCAAAACCCTTAATCATTGTTTAATGCAATTTGAAGGAATGAATAGATCTTCACATCAACCGAACTGTAAACATGCCTTGTAGCAATTACCAAACCGAACATCAGAGTATCCCTATTCGAATCAGCTTGAGATGGATGAATGCTTCGAAACTATTGTAACGGTTCTGCTACAGATTTTCCTTGAAGGGGAGGCAGAATCCCTTATCATAGCTTTCTCCAGCGAATAAGAGAAGACTTCAGATCTCTTAGACATATGCATGAACTGATCGAGTAATTTTGGATCTTGTTAGGCTACTAGGGAATACGTGCTCACAAATCTTTAAGATGATGCCGGGTTCTTTATCAATTTGAAGCCATTAACATCGTATTTATGCCCAATGCAATGCCTCAGAAGCTCGGTTACTTCAGCACACAATCTGGATCATGAAAGCATCCCGCGGTTCAGGCAAACTTTTGAAGTGATGCTAGACTTCGTGACCTGGTCCAGATCAAGGGGTTAGACCAGCAACAACACTTAGTATTGTAGTCGGATGTATTTCTTCGTGGGTTGCAAGAACAGTGCAAATATCTTCAACAGGTCCGCAACTCTAATATATTAATGGAACCATTAGATCAGATAAGTCTGTGTAGTGGCGTGTGGTGAATGAATGATGCGATCTAAGTCTGCCAAAGTTTCCAGAACCAACATCCATGATGAGACCAAAACATTATCCAACCGATGCGCTATGTTAAAAAGAGTCCTGAGCACCTGCACATTTCTTGGGTGTAAGAACAACATAATCTTTTTAATCAGCAACATGTTCAGTACGCTTTGAGCCAGGAGGTGATAAGGGACCAACAGTGCTCCTCCTATCTGAATCATTTTGAGTACTTAATGTGAACTTTGCAAAGAGAAGCCAGAAATGCATTCAGAGGTTCCACTGCACGAAGAATGCTTGAAGCCGGTGTGAATGCTTGGTAACCTTTCAGTATTTCCAATACAATAGCCTCACCCTGTGACCTGGATAATACCAATGACAGAGCATGTAGAATAGTTCTCCACACTGAATTGACCATAGCAATGCAAAGAGATGCAAGCTCTCCACCAAATCTAGCTGATGATAGATTATTCTCACATCTAGGAGAGTCCAACTCACCATTTTCAACAGCTTCATCTGTTAATGTAGCTATAGTAAAAACAACTCCTAGTAATTCTTCAACTACTAATGTAATTGCATGAGCCTCACTTACAACCACCACAGCGGAATTCCTTCTCCCTCCATTTCCACCATCAATACATTTTATTTCCATATATATGCCTGTCACTGCTGCTCAAATGGGTCAATAAGTTCTATATTATAAGATAATTCATTTATGACCATTTCCAAAACAGGTGTTCGGGATCTCCAGTGAGACTTCTCCAAATAGCTTTTTGCCTCTGATTGCTGATGATGCTTTGAATTGTGTTTGTGCTTTTGCAGAGATAAGAGCTGAGGAAACTGCTCCCTTTTGAAGAGCTGGAGATAAATTACATAAATTTAAACAACACATTAATGATTTCTTCTTCAAAACAGGGTTTTGAAGAAGAATCAATCTCTGACATGAGACGGAGTCTAACAGAAGGGAGATTAGAAGAATTGAAAGAAGAGGAAGGACATCTTATCAAAGATTTATAAATGCGATGCAAACAGGTATGACTGCTCTAGAAATAGAAATCCCGCATCCAATGGCTAAGAGAGGGAGAATGAAACTCTAAGTTTTTTCATAGATCTATGATCAAGCATCAACATAACAACTGAATTTTCTTCCTCACCTATAGAGAAGGAAACTGATTAGACGAACATGGGGACATGGAAGCAAAAGTAGTATCCTTCTATCAAAACCTTATTTCAAAGGATGAATAGGATAGATCAGAAGCTATCAATAGAGTGACTAGTGATATCCCTCGCCTGATCACCCCATATTAGAATGTGATCCTTATGAGAGAAAACACCCATGAGGAAGTGAAGGAAGTGGTGAGAAATATGCCCAACAAGAAAGCTCCCAAACCATATGGATACACAATAGAGTTTTTTAAGGCGTGCTAACACTTATTAGGAAAATAAATCCACGCTCTATGATGATTCCCATCAATAGATACAATTTCAAGATCAATATGCCATCCTCCAGCCTTAAAACTATCCTTCTCTTACATTAATTCACATTTTTATTTTATTTTATGCTTCGAAAGAGGAGTAAAAGGTGTTTTTCATAGCATGTGGCCTAATGTGGTTTAATTGTAGGAAAATGAAACATTTTTTAGGCTATTAATATGAAGGGGTTTGAAGGAGACAACTAGGAGAAAATCTGGGGGGTTTATCCACCTCCTTAAATCCCTAAACTCTACTTGGGATCACAATATCCTCTCTCACCAGTTTGATTTCATTGGTAGCCGAGTGTTTCCTAGTCCAAATGAAGATCAAGAGGGACAAGATCCACCATTTTTGAGATCAAGGAGGGAACCACTCCTTTCAAGGGATCTGCTTCGGCTACCCTTTTGTATAAATAAATTAGAAGAAGATATCATTAGGATTCAAAGTTTTTATTCAGCTAGGTGTAGCTATTGAGGTTAAAGCTTAACATTGTTATTTTCAACTTCTATGTGAGGTATTAGACCTGCACTTTTTGATAGTGAGAAGTTGGATTTTAAGTTGCATCTGAGTTAGTTTCAGAGGGTTGAGACCCTTGGGTTTGGGCCCAAACCAGAGGCTTTGGTCTCTTTTCTTGTACTTATGTTTCTTCTTGATTCCAATAAGTTCATAGTTCCTTGCATTTCAGTAGAAATTAATCTATAAAATCTCGTGGTTGCAGCCTCTAGATCACCTCTCTTGTGGGAGAATGAGCGGAAGGATTCAAAAAAACAACCCAAAAAGATTATGTTTATGATTTCTTGGAAAAAGATTAGTTTTATTTGTCATGTTTTTCATTTTATTTCTATAGCTTAGAAGTTAGTTTAGTGATTATATCAATGGTATTGCATGAATTAGATGTTATTTAAATTCAACTCATATTTTCCATCATAAGTTATTTCATTTTGTTAATGATAAATGGATGCATGCATGTGATTGATTGTAGGGTTGGTTGATCTATAGGGAGGGCACCTTCACCACTTCCATCCTAAGCTCCTTCATCTTCTCCTTCCACTTCCAAACTCTGTCCCAAAACCCTGTTTTATAAGTCATTCTGCCTAGTACACCGAGAGCACTCATCCTAGTGCAAGACAGGCCTCTAAGAGATCCTGAGCTTGGCTAGGGGATCAAACCAACCTCCCTCGATTTTATTCAACTTCCATCCACCTTTCCATACCCTCAAGACAATGTTTTCACCTTCAAAACCCACTTGGATGCCCTCTTGTAGCATTATAGGCCTACCTGTAGCATTATAGGCCTCCTATAGCAATTGCATGTAGCAAACTTGTAGTAGCATTTTCCTTCATCAATTTTGATCCCCATTGTAACTTTGAATTAACATAGATTCATAATGATCCCCAACTATGATTTTATGATTACGGAAAGCTCCTAGGCCACTCCAACCCTTCCTTTTCTTCACTACAAGAACATAGTAGAGTTAGTTTCTTTATCATGCAATTAGGTCACTGATTTATAAGCAAGTGTTAACTGGGTAGATGGTACATGAAATTATGATTGGTAGTTTGATTAATTATGCAAGATAAATTAGCTTCCTTTCTGCAAGTAGATGAGGTAATTTGATGAATTCTACAAGATAACATAGCTTTATTTCTACAATTAGATTAGCCTTTGTCCTTTCATGAATTGATGAGTTAGCATTTACAAGCTGAGTTAATGTAATTTCTATTTTCATAGCTAGAAGAAATTTCCAATTGTACCTTTAACATCAAGCTTTCATTCTAATTCAGTAGGAGGAAGGGTCTCTGAGAACTTTTTGATCTAATGTTATAGTTGAGCCTGGCATGAGTGGAATCCCATCTTTTGTGCATATATCACTGTCACCTCGAAGTATGTATGAACCCTAGATTGATAATTTGAGTTGAGGAGCCCTTGGGAGTTGCAACATTGTTGGTGAAATACCAAGGCTGACCACTTTTTGGCATCGTTTCCAGGGATGTGTCTAATTAGATGTTGTTACTTCTTACACATTGTTTTTTTTTTTTGCATACAGTTTTTGAAAAAGTAAAAAAAAATAATCTTTCATGCCTCGTAGGATTAGATATAATTGGGAAAATTCTTACCAAAAACCCAAACACCCTCAAACAGTCAACCTTCACTCTTCTTCGATGACTATGAGCTTCCCTCTCTGACTACAAGGGAGTTAGAAGACCCTTTAGTTGAGCAACCTGAAATTTTAGAAGAACCTATTGGGGAAGAAGAAGAACCCACTTCACCTACCCAAATTATGGTTGAAAACAGGGACAATGACATTTTCCCTATCAGAGAGACCAATGGAGGGGCCAAAATAAAAAACATAAGCCTTGTTGTCCTTCCACACTCCCATAACTTAACCTTTGAGGATCGTGATACCTTCATGTTTGAATTTGTTGGTGTCTGTAGGACCTATGACTATGCATATGATGAGAATAAACTGAAGTTATGCCCCTCTACCCTTAATGATTCAGCCTTGCACTGGATTATGGGTCTGCTTGGGGGTAGCATCACTACCTGGTCCAAAATACAACAAGCCTTCAATAGCAAGTACAAGGAATATTGTAGGTCCAAGGAAACCAAGGAATAAATATTTAGGATGACTCTTGGACTTGATGGATCTCTAGAAGACTATGAGGAGAGATTTCAACTCAGTTGTTGGAGGGCCAACTACACTCTTGATCATGAATCACTCAAAATAGTTCTTCTCTGAGGGATTGGGGAAGATATGTTGGAAACCCTCAACATGTTGTCTGGAGGATATATTTATTAGTTATCCTATGATGACATTAAAAATGTGTTCAAGAATCACTCTAGGGATGCCAAGAAGAAGGGTAGGGCTAGTCAAGGCTTGGTCAGTTCCTCTCCCTCCACAACATCCATTAAGAATGAGATAGGTAACATGTTGGAGGATTTCAAGAGTGAAATGTTGCATACCTTTGCACTACAAATGGATACCATGCAAATCAAAATAAATCAGGAGGAAGCATAAAGGGCACTAGCTATTTTATGCCCTAGATGCACCAAAAGACATCCTAGGAATGAGTGCCCATTGAATGTCATAGAGGTCTACCTAGTATGTGAAGAAAATCATGCAACAGAAAAATTCCCTTCTTTTCCAAGACTAAAAGTTGTATATCAAGGGCAGAAGGAGGGTCAGAGCAACTTTGTTTCATCAATCAAAGAAGACCTCAAGGACCTCGGCCATATCAACAAGGCATGCAAGGTGCACACTACTCTTATTATAATCCAAATTAGAATGCACCCTTGCAACCTTGGTACTCTTCCACTCATCCATCATGGTCCACACCTCCTTCTTGGCCTTATACTCCTCGATATCCTCCTCAACTTGTCAACCATCCTTTTTATCCATATCTACCCTGTTCTTCTCAATGGAGAAACCCATCACAAGGGTGGAGGCATCAAGTTAACCATCCTCCTGCTTTACTACCTCCACCCCACCCTCAACCACAACTCATTCATCCTACCACCTAAGAAACCTCAAATTCTTTCTCTACCAAATACGAATCCGAACAACATGCAAGAATAACAAGTCTATTGTGGAGAGACATCTTATCCTACTTATGCTGTGGAAATCCAGGAGATCAACCTTTGGTCTGGGAGAGTGATTCCAGATAACCACCCACCTTATCAACCCTAAGAGCTTGAAGAAGAGAAGGAAGAGAGTGTTCGTCAAGTCAATCCACCTCCTTTTCTTGAGAGGTTGATCCACCCTAGCCAACGCACCCCAAAAGAGGTTGAACTTCTGGGAGAATCGAAGAATTTGTGTGTTAAAGTACCCCTTCTCTGAGCTATTAAAGATGTTCCCATCTGTCATAATATCGTCAAGGAGAAACGTTTCAAAAATCATGGGGGAAGAAAAAGAGACACACCCACAATAAATGTTGTTGGGAAATTATTTGATTTGATGCTTGAGAGGGTGATCTTCCTGAAATATCTAGACCCTAGAATTCCTATAGTAGATGTGAAAATTGATTTCCTTATATTTCATAACACCTTGATTGATCTTGGGGTCGCAATCGATGTGAGGACTAAGGAAACCATGCTAAAGCTAAAACTCCAAGGGGCTTTGAGAAACACCACCACAGTGTTGTATCTTGCAGACAGTTCCACAATAGCTCCCGAGGGAGTTGTTGAAGATGTTATGGCCTCCATTGACTCTTGGGAGTATGCTACTGATTTCTTGTTTCTCTAGCTCAAAACCAAGTTTAATGGCTATCCTCGCATATTGGGAAGGCCATGGTTAGCCACTGTTGATGCTTACATTAGTTGTAGGGCTGGGAACATGACCATTAAGAATGGACATTTGTCTGAACAATTGATATTGTATCCTCCTGCTCAACCTTATATTGAGCATGAATTACCATTGTGGTTAGAAGAGGAGGAAGAAGATGAACTGTATCACACCACCCCCCACCCAATCTACACTCTGGAAATTATTTTAGGAGGGAGGCAACTTGATGAAGATGATCTCATTGACCGTATCCTTCAGAATCAACCTCCCACTCCCATACCAATTGATGATTTTATGAAGGAATATGGGAGTAATCCTTGGGCTAACTTATGCCCTATTGACTCAAGTTGAGAACATGTCAATATTGTAGAGTTTGTCCCATCCAAAACCTGAAATAACAACACTTCTCTCTTGGCTAAATAGGAAGAACAATTATGCAAAGTTCAGAGGCAACACTTGGATGCTTTTTCTTGGGACTATAAGGAAATTAAAGGTGTGCATCCCTCGGTTTGTACTCACCATATTTACATCAAGGAGGGATGCAAGCCTATGCGTTAACCCTAGAGGACGATGAACCTAGATCTTAAGGAAATTGTGAAAGAATAGCTGCAAAAAATACTAGATGTAGGGTTCATATACCCTATTTTAGATAGTGAATGGGTGTAACCTCTTGTGTTAGTTCCTAAGAAGAATGGGAAGTGGAGAATCTGTGTGGATTATCGGGAACTCAACAAGGCTATAAAGAAGGACTATTTTCCCTTGCCATTCATTGACCAAGTCCTAGATGGCTTTGCAGGGAAGAAATTCTTCTGCTTCCTAGATGGATTTAATGGATACAATCAAATCCAGATCATCCTTGAAGACCAAGATAAGACCACATTCATATGTCCTTGGGGTACCTTTTCTTATAGAGTTCTTCCATTTGGTTTGTGCAATGCCCCTGCTACTTTCTAGAGGGCGGTTTTGAGTATTTTTATTGAATTGGTTCATGACTTCATTGAAATATATATGGATGATTTCACTCCTTATGGATGTGACTTCCGTGAAGCTCTCCCCAATATGTGCCAGGTTTTGAATAAATGCATTGAAATTAATCTCTCTCTAAGCCCTGAGAAATGTGAGTTCTTGATGAATGAGGGGACTATCCTTTTCCATTCCATATCCAAGGAATGGATACAAGTAGACCACAACAAAATTATCATCATCAAAAGGGTCCCTATCCCCCAGAAGAAAAGTGATGTCAGAAGCTTCTTGGGACTAGCAGGGTATTATAGGAGATTCATCCAATAATTTAGTAAAGTGGCTTCACTTGTTTTTCTTTACTGGCCAAAGATTTATATTTTTGTTGGAACAATAGTTTTTAAGTGGCCCTTGAAGTGTTGAAAGAAACATTAACCATTGCACCCATCCTAAGAGGTCCAAACTAGGCATTGCCTTTCCATATCTATACTAATGCATCAGATAAATATATGGTGGGATCCTTGGGACAAGTAGAGGATAAGTTTCCTTATGCTCTTTACTTCATTATTAAGAATTTGTCTAAAGCTGAGATGAATTACACTGTCACTAAAAAATAGCTCTTAGTTGTTGGTACATTCTTTAAACAAATTTAGGCACAATATCACTAGGTACCAATTTTTTGTTCATACTGATCGTGAAACCATTAAATATTTGATGAACAAGCCTGATGTTAATGCTAGTATAATTAGGTGGTTCTTATTGTTACAACAGTTTGGTTTGAATATTATTGACAAACCAAGGAAAGAAAATGTGGTAGAATATTTTTTTATCCAGGTTAACCTTGCCCACAGGTAATGAAGAGATGGTGGATGATCAAATGCCATATGAGCACCTCTTTTCCATCTTGGTGATTTCTCCTTGGTTTGCTGACATAGAAAACTACTTGGTTGTTGGGAGGTTCCCTCCTAATCTATCATCTAGGGAGAAAAGCAAGATTGTAAGGAAAATCTCTCCTTTCACTTGGATTGGGGGCAATATTTTTAGATTGGGACCAGATAAAATCTTGAGGAGATGTGTAAGAGAGGAAGAGGTCTTTGACATCCTCTCAGCATTTCATGATGGTCCTTATGGAGGTCATTTTTCTATAAAAAGGACAACCTTTAAAGTTTTATAGGTTGGTTACTATTGGCCCACATTACATCAAGATGAAAGGAGATATACCACTAGATGTGATCAGTGCCAAAGGATGGGAAAACCCACACCCATGTATGAAATTACCCAACAACCTCAAGTGGCCTTAGAACCATTTGACAAGTGGGGTATGGATTTCATTGGGCCAATTGATCCACCATCAAGACAAAAAAAATACATCATTATGTGCACTGATTACTTGACAAAGTGGGCCGAGACAAAGGCAGTCAAATCAACAACTGAGAATAAAGTGGCTTAATTTTTAGGAGAAAACATCTTCTACAAGTTTAGGTATCTAAGGGAGGTAGTCATTGATAAAGGAGCACAATTCACATTCAATTTGATTGAAGATCTCATGAGTTAGTGCCATATCAATCATAAGACATCCACTGCCTATCATCCTCAAGCAAATGGGAAAGTACAGGTCACAAATAGAGTATTGGAAAGCACCCTCACCAAGGTTGTTAGTAGCAACAGGAAAGATTGGGCAGAGAGACTAGTAGAGGCCACTTCGGCCTACAATACCACTTGGAAAATCACCACTGGATTCACTCCATATGATTTTGTTTATGGGAAGAAAGCCCTACTTTCTATTGAGTTTGAATATAACACTTTGAGAATGGCAGCTCAGTTGGACTTAGATGTCACCACAACAAAACAAGAGAGGTTTCTCCAATTGAATGGCTTAGATGAGCTCATAATGCAATATCTCTTACACATTGAAGTCATAAAACTACAAAGGAAGGTATGGCATGACAAGCATATCAAGGAAAATACTTTTCAAGAAAGGGATTGGGCCCTGTTATATGATTCTAGGTTCAAATTCTTTAAAGGGAAGCTAATGACAATATGGTTAGGTCCATACTTAGTGGAAAAGTGTCATGAAATTCGATTTGTCCATATCAGAACCATTGATGAGGAATTCATTCCCTTGCTTGTAAATGGTTATAGGTTGGAGTTATATAGAAGACCTCTATCCAAGGAGGAATTTATCAGTTTAGCCAACAAATAATTGAATGTGATTGGGAGTTTCTTAGCTTCCAGTCCAAAAAATTCCTAGAAATTTGAAAAATAAAATAAAATGCCTAGATGAAAACCTCTATGAGGCATCTGAGGCCAACTCTAGGGTTGAAAACCTCTTTGAGGCAGCTCAAGAGAAAAAAAAATAGAGGAAAAAACAATAAAGATCCCTAGGTGAAAACCTCGCTTGAGGCACATAGGGAATGCATGTAGGTTGAAAACCTCCTCTGAGGTAGCCTATGTGTCTCAAGAAAAAGAAAAATAAAAAAAAAGAGAGAGAAGAAAAAGAGAATAAGGAATAATCTTATATCATATTTGCTAAACTTTCTTTTGTTTTCTAGAATTGTACATAGTGGTAGATTTCATGGCTACATGCCAAGACCTACAAGCTATCATCCATTCCTCCATCTATACACCTCATATTCATCCTCTCCATTCATATTAATATCTCTCTCCACCATCCCATAATAAAGGGATCCAAATTCACCTCCTCTCTGTGATTCTACATGAAGGACCTGTATTGCTACAGGAAGGTCCTATAATTCTACAGGAGGATCTTGTGGAGCTACAGGAGGGAGATCTGAGGAGGAAAATGATCTAAAATACCATCTTGACTTTGAGAAATGATAAATAATGCCCTCCTATGACTTTTCCAACATCCATCCATCACCCATCCACTCATTTCACCAAAACTTTTCTCAAATTCTCCACGTTGTCCTACCTTAAGAAAAAACACATAAACTATTGTTTTCTATCTCTATTGTGTCTACACTACTCCTCCATGATTCTTAGCATGTCCTCATATCTTATCATCATCTCCCTCATCTCCTTCATGCAAATTGAAGACTTCAAGGGGAGAACAAAAGAATACTATAGAAAGAAACTCCTCTTGTAGCAGCCTGTGTAGCCACACAAAAATCATTGATATTATTTTTTTTCCACCACCAAGAGGGATGATGAATCTTTGTTTGTAGCTATGAAGAGACACCTCATTCTTAGGGAGGCTTTCCACCAGCAGCAATAACTTGGATATCATAAGAGGCACCTGCAAACACACAACAAAAGTAACAGTCAAGGTAGCATCAAGAATAAAGACATGCACAGGAAATAAGTCAAAGTGGTCAACTCACTTGATAATAATGATATATGGTCTAGCTCCAGCATGCAAACCTCTACAACAGTTCAATCCACAGGACATCTAAGGCATGGAAACCCTAACCTCCTCCCTCTGCATAAAAATGAAAAAAATGTGTTTTAAGCAAGAAAAGGTGTCTTAATAGGCTGGAGGTGGCCAGTGATCTTGGCCACCCTTGACTATTAAACTCAAGTGTGAGTTAAATCACCCATGCAATGCAGAAATTCCAACTCAAAAGAAAGCGGTGTCCTCGAAGAGTGGGGTGATAATCATGAGGAGGGATAAATGATTACAATTAGTGGGGAAAAAAATCCAAAAGAGGAAACTCGCGTTAATGCCAAGTCACTAGAGCGCTCCAATATTTTAACCAAAATAGGGTTTTTTTGTTGGTTTAACTGCATTTTCACCATCACCCATTCCAAGAATAGGTAGAGGAAGAATGATCTAGTTCATCAAGTAGCCTAGAGTGCCACCAAGGAGTTTTAAACCCTGCCTGCAAAGTGTTACAGGAGAAAGCTATAAGCAGGCCTGCAATTGCTACAGGAGGGCTGAGAGGAGCTACATGAGGAGTTGGGAGGAGAAAAATGAGTCATAGTGGCACGATACTATCTCAAAAGCTTCATGTATACCTAGAATTTCTTTGATAAGAAGTAAGTGATACCCTCCTTCTTTGTTTCTAGAACCAATTTCATGAGTAGTTTGCTTGAAATTAAGAACCTATAAAAGTCAATTGATTAGTAGGGGGTCCTTTTGGAAGTTTTCTGTGGTTAAGAGAAAATAAAATAGTTTGGTTGATATCAATTTGAGCACTATGGCACTATTTCACCATTGAGACTGTTTGAATTTTCTTGAATTCCACACCTACATAGCATCCAGGAGTAATAGAGAAGAGATGGGGGGAGGATTTAATAGAAGGGAACCCTCACACACCAAGATAATTCACCAACACCCTCTTGTGGTTGACATCTCTAGAAACCACCATTGGTTGGGTTTCTTTGAGCTACTAAAGGGGTATGATGATGATCTTGCCCATGAATTTTCCATGGCATTACACTCTCAAGAGGAAGACAGTGCCACAACTATTATCAGAGGGTTGTCCATCTCTCTTATTCCTGAAACCATCAACAAAGTGATCACCTTGCCTCTAAGAATTAGATGGATCAAAGAAGACAAGCAAGTAAGTGTCAAAACTAGGAAAAAATTCTTCCTTTCAAAAGAGAAGCCTGTAGAAGACAAGAATGGAGTGAGAAGAGAAAGTTTGACTTAACCTTGGAATGAGGTAGGTTACCATATCCATAAATACATATCTTGTGAAGGGAGATTAAGTGTGGTTTATGCATACCACTTCAGGCTGCTCCAGGAGCTGATATTCAAGGCAGAATTACCCCTTTCTCAAAGATTTAGTAACCCTCATTTCCTTCTACAGCCAATCATAGAGATGAGTCAGAAGGTAAGGGAAGGAAAACATCAACATTTAGCTCACCATGGCCTCATCAAATTGATAGTAGTATATTATCTGAACCACTTGAGAATCCCTCTCATATGGAATAAATTTGAGGACATGGATAGGGAGACATTCATAGAAACAAAAACCCTCACACTAGGAGAGAATTCGACATATATTATTGGAGGAAGAGAAGGAAAAACAAAGGAAGAAGAAGGAGAAACTATGGAGGAGAAAGAAGCAACAAGAACAAAAGAAGAAAGAAAAAAATAGAGGAAAAAGATGTAGCAGAGACAAAGGAAGGAGAAGCATACATGAAAGGAGAAGAGGAAGAGAAGAAAGGGGAAGAAAGAATAAGCCCTGAGGAGAATCTTGCACCCCCAAGGAGCAGAAGGCACTGAACAAGAAATAGCTTCAACCTTAGCTACATTGGGCACTCTTTTCAAGCACAAGAGGAAGCAATCAAGACCAAGTTAAATTTATTTCAAAACCCAGAAAAGCACTAGAATTAGACAAGGGAAGCCACAATCTCCTACAAGGGTACTTATAATTATTGATCAGTTACCAAGAAAAAACGAAGAAATAGGAACCTGTGAGGGAAATTTTGAGGAGGTCACTTCTCCTAAAACGAAAGCCAAGTCACCATAGCACCTGTGAGCAGGCCTGCCACTATGTATGTCACCTTCAAGAAGCCAAGGGCACAATCCTCCTTTGAGGAAGAGGAAAAAGAGAAGCTACAGGAGGATTGGGGTTTGCTATAGGAGAGATGGGGTTTGCTACATGAGGGGTAGAGTCTGCGACATGTAGGATAGGGGAGGCTGACAGGGCCGTGAAAGAGATGCACATGGATGATTGAGTTTCTCAGAGAATGATAAACACCTTCAACACGGGGTGATGATAAGTCCCATCAAGAAGTACATTTTAAAGATAAATATGCCATCCTCCATCCTTAAAACTATCATTCTCTTACATTAATTCACATTTTTTTATTATATTATGTTTATTAAGAGCAGTAAAAGGTGTTTTTCATAGTATGTTGCATAATGTGGTTTAATTGTAGGAAAATGAAGCATTTTTTAGGCTATTACTATTTAGGGACTTGATGGAGACAACTAGGATAGAATCTAGGGGGTTTTCCCACCTCCTTAACTCATTAAACTCGGCTTGATATCACAATATCTTATCTCACCAGTTCGATTTCATTGGCAACTGAGTGACTCCTAGTCCAAGTGAAGAACAAGAGGGACAAGATTCACCATTTTTGAGATCAAGGAGGGAACCACTCCTACTTTCAAGCGAGCTAATTCAACTGCACTTTTTGTATAAATAAACTATAATAAGAGCTCATTAGGATTCTAAATTTTTGTTCAGCTAGGTGTAGCTATTGAGTTTCAAGCTTGACATTGTTATTTTAAACTTCTATGTGTTGTATTAGACCTACACATTTTTATAATGAGAAGTTGGATTTTAAGTTGCATATGAGTTAGTTTTAGAGGGCTGAGACCCTTGGCTTTGGGCCCAACCCAGAGGCTTTGGTCCCTCTTCTTCTACTTATGTTTCTTCTTGATTCCAAGTAGTTCATAGTTTTTCTTGCATTTTGTTAGAGATTAATCTATAAATTCTTATGGTTGCAGCCTCTACATCACCTCTCTTGTGGGAGAATGAGTGGAAGGATTCACAACCACAACCCAAAAATATTGTGTTTATGATTTCTTGGAAATAGATTAGCATTATTTGTCCTATTTTACATTTTCTTTATGTAGATTATAAGTCAGTTTAGTGATTAGATCAGTGGCATTGCATGAATTAGATGTTATTTAAAATCAACTAATCTTTTCCACCAGAATGTAGGTTTTAACCCCGTACAGAAATTAGTTGCATTAGAATTCTAAAACATAGAAAAATAAACAATGCGAGAGCATAACACATAAAACACATATACACTGAGATTTTCCCACTGGATCCCAAAACCGGGACTATCAACTTGAATTTTCATTATGTTCCTTTCAATGTTATAATACATATTTATACATGCCGAAGCATCCAATACCATGGACCGAAAACCATCGCGTCCAATACCATGGACTGAAAATCATCATGTCCAATACCAAGGATCGAAAACCATCACGTCCAATACCATGGACTGAAAAACCATCACGTCCAAAAAACATGTGCGAAAATCATGCACAAAACCATAGGTGGGTCCGCCAACCTAACATAAGGTCCAAAATCAAAATTTTCTAGGGTGCTACCCCGGACCCCATAAAGTGGGGTTATGGGTACCCCTCAAACCCCTTGTTAACTATGTGGAAAGAATATAACACAACCCAACACATAATTTATTTCATTTTGTTAATGATAAATGGATGCATGCATTTGATTGATTGCAAGGCTAATTGATCTATAGGGAAGGACACCTTCACCACTTCCATCCTAAGCTCCTTCATCTTCTCTTTCCACTTCCAAACTTTGTTCCAAAACTTTGTTTTAAAAGCCAGTCTACCTATTACACCGAGAGCACTCATCCTAGTGCAAGATAGGCCTCTGAGAGGTCTTGAGCTTGGCTAGGGGCTCAAACCAACCTCCCTTCATTTGATTCAAATTCAATCCACCTCTACATACCCTCAAGACAATGTTTTCACCTTCAAAAACCACTTGGATGCCTTCTTGTAGGATTACAGACCTACCTCAAGCATTACAGGTGTCTTGTAGCAAACGCCTATAGAAAATCTGTAGAAACATTTCCCTTCATTTGTTTAATACCCACTGCAACTTTGACTTAGCATAGATGCATAATGACCCCCAACTATGCTTTTATGATTAGGGAATGCTCTTAGGCCACTCCAATCCTTCCTTTTCTTCATTGCAAAAACATAGTAGAGTTAGTTTCTTTATCATGCAAGTAGGTTACTGATGTATAAGCAAGTGTGAACTAGGTAGATGGTACACGAAATTCTAATTGGCAGTTTGATCAATTATGCAAGATAAATTAACTTCCTTTTTGTAAGTAGATGAGGTAATTTAATGATTTCTGCAAGATAACATAACTTTCTTTCTGCAAGTAGATTGGCCTTTTTCCTTTCATGAATTGATTAGTTAGCATTTACAAGTTGAGTCAATGGAATTTCTATTTTCATACCTATAAGAAATTTCCAATTCTACCTTTATAATCAATCTTTCATTCTAATTCAGTAGGAGGAAGGGTCTATTATCACTTTTTGATCTAATGTCATAACTAAGGGTGGCATGAGTGGAATCCTATCTACTGTGCTTATAACACTGTCATCTCGAAGTTTGTAAAAACCCCAGGTTGATAATTTGTGTTGAGGAGCCCTTGGGAGTTTCAACATTCTTGGTGCAATACCAGGGCTCACCTCTATGGTCAAGGAATCATGATAATCTCAATTTTAAATGCAACTTTTTTTAATCTCACTCCTAAATCTGGTAACTCCAATGATCTGAGTGGCTTTAGAACCATTTTTATGTGTAATGTGATGTATAAAATAATTTCCTGAATCTTTGCGAGGATACTGAAACACCTTCTGTTATAAGCCTAGAGAAAGTTGGATTTGTGGAGGGGCGACAACTACTTGATGGCATTGTGACAACACATGAGATAGTCCATTTATTAAAGTAATCCAAGAAAGCTGGGATGGTGATCAAACTAGATCTGTCCAAGGCATATGATAGGAAGAATTGGACCTATCTCATCAAAACCCTCGAGGAATTTGGTTTCTCATTTATGTGGATCAGCTGGATAAGGTACCTTATCTCCACCCCATTGTTATCTATTTTTCTCAATGGATCCCCTACGTACACCTTTCGCTTATCTCGGGGGATTAGGTAGGGAGACCCACTCTCCCCCATCCTATTCATCATTACAATTGAAGGATTGGGACATTACATCAATATAGAAATGAAATCTAGACATGTGATAGGAATAATCTTATTGGGAAAGGATTTGGCCATGCACCAATAATTTGTGGACGATATTATGCTATTTGGAGAACCAACTTTGCAGGAGACGCAAACATTGTATACTATTCTACCATATTTCCAGGATGTTTCTAGAATGTTGATCAATGGCAATAAAACCAACATGTACTTCTTTAATACACCTAAGTTGATACAAAGAAATTTAGCCAAGACACTAGGATTCAAAGTAGGGTCATTTCCAACAAAATACCTAGAAGGCCCTCTGACAACAAATTCATTGAGGATGAACTATTGGTAGGAGGTCAAAGACAATATTTCCAAATGGTTGGAAAATTGGAAGTTTTGCTCCCTAAACGTTGTTGGATGGGCCACCCTTTTAAATGCAGTCCTGCAAGCTATCACCATATACCAATTATTAATGTTCCTAGCCCTAAAAGGGGTGTATAATGATATTCTCTTTGCATTGCATAAATTTCTTTGGCAAGGGACACAACATACAAAGAAACTGGCATCATTGATGTGGGAAACATTATTCCTTCTTAAATGGGGCGGGGGACTTGGTCTACGCGATCAGGAGAAGATTAATAATATGATGGGATCAAAGCTTTGGTGGGGTTGGATTCAAGGAGGCTTTGAATTATGGAAGGTAATGTGGGACAAGAAATATAGCAAGGGTCTCTCTATGGAGGAGACAATTATAACAGAAGGGTTTCCTATTGGATCACATATTTAGAACTTGGCAAGAAACAATAGGAATATTGCTAAAAATCATCTTTTTTGCAAGATTTGAGATGGCACCACTGCTAGGTTCTGGGAGGATTCATGGGAATAGTTTCCAAGATTGGATAGAGAAGAAAATATCAAGACTATCAGGGAATTTATGTTGGTGCAAGGTGCTAATTGAGTTTTTGGCTACTGGATAGTTTCCAACCCCCAATATCCATGGCTTGAATTGAAAACATACACAAAACTAGCCCAATGGTGGCAATATCCAAAACTGGTTAGTCCTTCAACACTCCCCATGAGAAAGGAGAATTTAGAAAGTAGAGGGTAGAGATAAAATGAGATGGGGTTATAGGCCCTTGAGTATGTTCATAATTAAGGAAGCCTATTGATTAGTTGCATAACATGCGACAATCCCACAAGAATCGCTATGGAAAAATTTATGGTATGCTAGTTTATGGATGAAAATTTCTCACTTCCTTTGGCTCATAGGCCAAATATGGCTCCTCACTTGGGATCACCTGTAGAGTAAAGGCTTCATTGTTCCCTCTTGGTGCCCTATATGTTAGTGTAATGAGGAAAGCATGGAACATTTGCTAAACACATTGGAGAGGTAGAGTAATAATTGGATAGGGTGAGACAAACATTTGGATACCTAGATTGCTCACCTAATAGTCTTTGGGAGACTTTAGATTCATGAAGGGGTGCCCTATTTAAAATTCCATTGGTGAATCATGCATGGATATTGATTTTGGGATTCCTAATTTGGAATCTATGGAAAAAGAGAAACCTAATTGTATTCAATAATCAGCAAACTTGAGCCTAGATGGTATGGAAAATATCCATTGGAAATGTTTGGGAAACATTTTTCATAAATAAATGGAGCAGTGATGATTGGAAGGCAGAAGGGGAGGAAGCCTTGATACTAAATAAGTTGGAACTCTCTCGGGAGATGATGGGTCCACATCTGAATCCCATTGTTTGGGCTCCAAATTCCTCACTGCCAGGCTTCTCTTTTCCATTGATAGGCTTTGTGAAATTAAAATTTGATGGATCCACCAAAGGGAATCCTCAACCAGCTAGATTTGGGGGAATTCTTTGAGATGAAAAGGGAAATTCTATAAAAATATATGCTAGATATGGGCTCACTAGAAACAATTTAGTTGAATTAAAATCATTGTAAGAAGGCCTTCTACTAGCTAAGTGGTTAGGGGTTGTCAATATTCAAATCATGGGTGACTCACAATTGCTAATCATTGCACTCTAAAAGTTTATCAATGGCTCCCCTACATCTAAAATAATTAAAAGTTGGCACCTTGAGATTCAAGAAGGGAGATTTTAGTATTTACTTTTTTCATTCCCTTATGTAATAACCTTACATACCATAGGTTCAGGAAATGAGGCAATGGATTGGTTTGTGAACTGGGGAAAGAGGAGTCCCATCCTGAATTTTCCTCTCCCTGTGGCCCCCCCCCAAAATCCAAGGGAGATGGAACAACTAACGAACATAATTGAGAAATATAGGCTTTCTCCAATGGGGGTGATATCAATGTTAATGGAGGAAAACAAGGGACATTAACTCCCTTGCCCATGTGTAATGAACATTGATGAAGCATGTCCCGGAAGCACCTTGGGACTGGAGGAAAGGGATGGTTCCAAAACTTGTAGGAAATACAAGAGTTCATGATGACCCTTTGGATCACTGTTGATGGGATTTCACGTGGTTAACATAATTGTTCCTAGGAGTGTGCAGGGCGGCCTTTGCCTTTTCCAACCTTGACACTTCGAGTTGTGACAAGAGGTAGCACAATTACACTTGGTTCAGAAGTAACTGATTTGATTACTAAGGGGATGTAGAGAAAGAATAATTAGGGCCCAAGCTCGTGGTCATGTGCACTGCATTTGAGAGAAGATTTTGAATCTTGACGAGGAAGGCAACATCAGAGCGAGACAATCATGGAGCCTTCGCCAGAACTGTTAGTTCTTCAAATTTTCTGGGTAGCTTTCCTCTTTTTAATTGTCATTTTGGCCCTCAATTTCACTCTCAAAAAGTCTGTTGGTGTACCTATTTAAATAACTGTGTGGTTCTTGGCTATTAATTTTGTCCTTGGTGTGGGTACCAGGAATAGAGGGCTAAACCCTTCTTAGGAGGTGTGGGAAAAAATTATGGTTAAACATTTGGGAATTTACAACTCTACAACTATATTTTTCATCGCTTTTCCCCATATATTTTTTAATTGTGGCCTTCAATCTGTGTGAGGTTTTGTCTTCATGGAGTTCTAGGTGATTTGGATTGACATATATTGGCTTATATTTTTCTTTTCCAAACTTTTAGATCTTGATGGAACCCATGGTATCTCCAGATTGGGGGTGGGTGGTTGTGATTTTAGAGTTGAAAAATCATTTGTGGAAGGGTACACCTCAACTCAGCCCTCTCACCCTATCCTTCCATGCTATCGCTGCTTTGGTTTTGGGCTCACCCGCTAAGGGTGGAATAATTGGGAGAACCAATACAAGGGGGGTTGGACATGGGTTAGGTATAGAAAAAGTTCCACCATAGATGCCATGCAATGTCAAGGGGGTCGTGCACACCTAGGTAGTGGAGAAAGGGGACCCAATGTTTAGAGCATAATGGAGCTAAGAGATATAGGTGAGAATATAGACTAGTAAGTTGTCCATTCCTCGGGCATAATAGAGTTTCCTCTGCCATTCGATACGCTAGAAATCCACCTTCACCAAGTTACTCAATTTTTAGAAAAAATTTCTTGAGACTTCCATAACGGCTGGAATGAGATCATTGGCTCTATGGACGATCTTCAACATAATCAATTGCATATGATGGATCACCTAGTTGCCATGTGTTTCAGTCAGAAAATAATTATAAAGAGGTTGAATAGCTTGGAAGGCAATATGGAGCTTATTGAGGGTCATGTGCATGAGGTTTTTCATGTGCATTTGCCACTAGGAAACAACCCAAATGATCCAAGGCCAGGAAACCCCACAGTTCAAGGATGAAAATTGGATGTTTGTTTATTCTTGGGACCTTTTGGTTGTATTGGTCTATCTGTATGTGGTTTGGTAGTTTTTATTTGTTGTTGACTATGTTATTCTGATATTACCTTTTGGCCAATAAGTCTGGTAGGAATGACGATGAAAGTGTTTTGGTTAAAACCCCATCATGATGTACAAATGTCAAGAGTTAATAGAAAATCTATATTTACTAACTTGTAAAAAACATAAGTGAACCATTAGCTAGTAGATGTTTATGAAGAGCTCCTCAAAGAACTTGTAAAACCCAATAAATATAATAAAATAAAATTTATATTCCTTCAACCAGTTGATAAATCAAAGGAAAAACTGATAAAAACCCTCACCAAAAATAGTCAACAAAGACTTGAGGGTTTACCTAATGCCTGCAGCACGAAGGGTTTCAGATGGCAAAATTTCACTATGGAATCCAAGTACCATCAATCACAGAGGACATAGAACAAAGGTTAAAACCTAGCTTCATGTTGTAGAATTCACTGGTTGCAAAGAGAAAACAATACCAAATAACAATCTGGAAGGGTAGTCAATGAAAATGACATGATTCATTAAACCCTTATCATTAAAAAATCATTTGAGCCATCCATTCATGACCTTGTAACATGGGTAGGTCAGAGGGAATAATCGCATGTTCAACACGTAGCTTAGGACCCATATCATTATGGACAACATATGCGACTTGTAAATGGGATCCATGGCATAGTGATAGAATGTTTGACTTGAGAACTGAAGGTGGTATGTTTGATTCATGGTAGACCAATCTCAAAAGACAGATCTATAACATAGTGGTTGAATTTTTACTTGAGAACTGAAGGCGGTGTGTTCAATTCACGATGGGAAAATATGAAAAGGTCCACTATATTTTGTTAATTAAAGAAAGAAAAATATAATAAAATATCATGAGCTTAATAAGTCCTTGTAATATGGTAGAAAATTTGTATAACACATAATATGAAGGCTTAATGGTTGATATGAGGCACATGCGTTTTTAAAAGGCATACATGTCTAGGGTTCAAGTAGCCACAAAGTAAAGATAATACAATGGTTTAGTACCAAAATAATTTTTTATTACAAGATAAACAATGTATTAGATAAAGAGGCATTGTGGATAGATAAGGAAACTTCAAGTAATTGTTGAACCCAAGGTTAAGAGTTCAAGTATCATATCTTTTAAAGGATAGAAAGTAATTTTTGATATCCATAATGGTACATGTACATTATGTTAATTGAAATCTCACTTAGGAATTTACTCATGGGGAACATCACCTCTAAATGACCTTAGATATAGATTTTTTTTTTAAATAACAATCTTTAGCAATGACCATATGTAAACAATAGATTAATTATGAGTAACATTTTTTTTTAGCATGTAATTTGGAGGTCCATTATATGTGGTATCAAAATTTTAGTTTACAAAACAGAGGCTTATGAGCCATATTATAGCTATAATTTAACAAAGTAAATGTTTTGTCGTACACAATAAGGATAAAGGTAAAGAATAATCATGATAGAACTATCTTCAAGGCCTCATGATAGAGAGGAACTTTGTGTACAACTTGGTGGTGATTCATCATCACATTCATCAGAGCTATTAGAGATTGTGAGAGGTATAAAAGAGGAATTAAAAATTATTAGAGAAGATAATAAAAATTTGCTAAAAGCTAGTGCTGTAAAGAAAAACTTATAAAAATTTTAATTGAAAATCCAAATTAGAAAACATTAGGACAAACCTCATATAATGGAGATAAAGAGGAGTCACTTAAAAGGAAGGATTGGGAAAATATATATGAGAGTGAGCCTCTCAAACTATAAAACCAAAAGGAAGTTATTGAAGAGTAAATTGAACATAGTTTAGCCAAAATACCACTGATAGAGCCTAATCAGATGAAGAAATACAAAGTACAATTGCAGTGAGAATTTAAGAAGATTAGGACTTTAGTATTTTACAGTGAATTGGAGGTGGAAGATGAAGCATGGTTATTAAATACAAATAAATATTTTCAGGTATACAAATATCTCGGTAATTTTAAGGCCAGATTAGCCACTTACCATTTGCAAGGTAAGGCATCCCTTTGGTGGGACGAAATTAGAACTGTACATAACATAGAGGATAAGAAGATGAGTTGGGAGGGTATATCTAACAAAAAGGTATTATGATGATAGAGAGAAAGAGTTCCAGGAACTGAAGCTTGGTTAGATGACCATGGATGAATTGGTCACTAAATTCACCCATCCCTTACAATATGTACCATACTTTCATGAGGAGAAATCCGATTCATCAATTGTTTACCACTTTCCTTCAAACATAAGATATAGTATGTCAATCCCAAGACAATGGATGAAGCTATCTGAAAGGCAAAAATATGTTACTATAATTCTAAACAAAGAAATGATAACTCAAAACATTGGAAAAATAAGAAAAATGATAGATTCATGCAAGGGAATAAAGGGTTCAAACCATCCTCCCTTAATAATTCTCTCAAGAATCATCATAATAGAGATTTCAATAGGAATAATAATCAACAGAAGACTTAGTCACAAACAAGATCCAAACAAATTGATCTAAATGGGAAATGAGCCAATGAGAAGGAAAGAGAACCCTTAAAGTGTTGGGGTTGTGTAAGCCTCATCTGCTTTGAAATTAATTGTATAATGTTAAGTCTAATCAAGATTCACATAATGTACAAGAAGCTTCCATGATAAATGATGTGGCTAGAAGTATTCCTAGAATTAATGCAACCTTGGAGGATTGACAAGCTAAACATAAATCCACCATGATTGAAATAGAAGGTAATATTATGAATCAAGTTGTGTCAATTTTAATATACCCAGGATATATCTTAAGTTATGTTAGTCCAAAAATAGTGGAAAAATGCAAGTTAAAAATGGAAAAACATAAAAAATCTTAGTTGGTACAACTAGCTGTTGAGAAATCTATAGGGCTATAGTTAGGACAGTTTCTCTTAAACTTGATAACTGCTTGTGATGTGTTTTAATGTTTTCTTACTTAATAAATTATTCTTTTATTATTATGTTATTCTTATCATCAAACAACTACCAAAACAAGTATATCAACAATACACAGGAACATAGGATAAAGGTTGCAAGCCACGGTCAAAACCTCTCCACTTCAGAGTAAAACCCACAAATATCTTCTCTTCTTATAGATTCTTCAAATGATGAATTCCAAGACGTCTAGACCAATACCAATACCATTCCAAGACTAAGTTTGACCTTCCTAATGATGTGCTCCCCTTTCCCAAGCCAAACCCAGTAAAATATCTTCCAGCTGTACAACTTCGTCCCCTAGCTACAAAATTTCTGCCTCTACTGCAGGTCTGAGAATATTTAGGGCTTCCAAGGCTTCCTTTGACCTTCATTTTAGTTTCCGCTTCTTCTAGGGCTTCTGGATGACCTAATATACCTTCCTTCGACCTTTTTTCTACAATTTCTCCAAGTTTTATCTTCCAACAACAAAACCCTAACCTCCTTACTTTTCACATGTGAAAAGAGAGAGGGAAATGACCTAGACACTTGTCTTTCCTCCTTATTTCCTAGCTTGTCTTCTTCTTCTTCGTATTCTTTGCTTGTATGATGAGAGGATACATGTTGGCCATAGGAAGTTGAGTTCTTTCCTATACATAGGCTTCTAAGGCGGACAAAATTCCCTAATTGAGGTCAATTTCTTAGTTGCAAGACCAACTTGGCCTTGGAGGGTATTTTGAATCTTTTAAATACAAGAATAATTCTTTTTACAAGTTACAACATTCCCGATGGGGTATTCTTCATGCGAAAATGACTATTTTGAATTATTGACCCTAGGACAAGCCCTTGAAGCACTCAATGGGTGCTTGACCTCTAAAGTAAAATACCTTGAGCATGAAACCCATGCTTCAAAAATAAAAATAATATTTTCCCTTTCATTTTACAATATACAATAATCAAAATTACATTTCATATTTATGAAGGCCAAACCTAGTTACACATTTTTCAACACTCCCTCTTAAATAGGGAGGCATTCATAAATGGTGCATGGACATTCTCAAACTAAAGAGATATCATAAGAAGAGTCAGATTGATAAGCCATCTCTTTGCATCATTCCAACCAACATTGTCACATAACAAGGCCTTCACAAACAACTCTATCTATCCACAAGATCAGAGCACAATGCTAGCAAGATCAATGACTAATATACACCATCATCATTGTCTCTCAAGGCACATACCCCACCTGGGTGTTCACAAGGTATGTCCTTCCAGGGAAATTCCTATATTGGAATACCACATCCTCAATGAATTTCCTCTATGACTACTCTTATCTTGAATGCCTTACCTCATCTTTAAAGAGTATCAGATGCCAAATACTTACCCAACCATAAATTCTTTCTGCACGGAGTGAAGTCTACAAGAATGATGTGTCTATTTCTCCCTCTCAACTAGGGAGGATATATCAACTAGTACAAGCTTGTATCTCAAATACAAAATCCTCTTATTAGGAAGAGATTTTTTTGAGATGTTGGCCACTTGCTCATCAATGGAGATATACCATAGCTGCAACACTCCATCGTGCACCACCTTTCAAATGTAGTGATAATTGTTATTTATGTTCTTCGTATTTCCATGACACATTGGGTCTTCAAACAACCTTATATATTTGGTGTTGTCACAATATATCACCATAGGATCCATTGATACTTCAAACAAGTTGTACAACAACTTCCTCAACCAAACAACTTCTTTGCTTACTTCATAGATTATAGTATATTCAACCTAAGCACTACCCAAAGCAATTGATTCTCACTTTCTACTCATCTAGGTGATCATGCAGTATCCCAAACTAAAACATCCAACTATACTGCTTCTCCCATCCATATCACTACATCCCCAGTCGGAATATATATACCCAATCAAGTGGACATCATTCCTCTTATTGTATTTTTGGAAGTAGTGGATTGTTCCTTGAAGATATATTAGTATATGCTTTGGTTGTTGTATAATCATCATGCTTGGGCTCTACCTAGAACTGACAGAGAAATTTCACTATAAAACAAATGTATGGTTGATTGTTTACAAAATACATTAGTGAGCCAATGAATTGTCTATACCTTGTAGGATCCATTGGGCTTGATTAAGAGTTCTTAGCTTCTTCAAGTTTGTGATCATAGGGGTTGTCAAAGGTTTTCAATCCATCATGTCCATCCTATTCAACATATCAATCACATACTTTCCTTGACCTAGATAAATCTCATTAGGTCCTTGCCAAAATTTCAAGCCCAAATAATAGTCTATCAACACTAGGTCCTTCATATCAAATTTTGTTGCTAGATTCTTCTTGAAGTCTTGAATATGACCTTCTACACCTGTCATTATAATATCATCCACATATAGAAGAATAACTATAGGACAATCCTTCAAAACCTTAATGTAGAGGTTTGTATGAGCATAACTCTTCAAGAAGCCCAATATTTGTAGGTATGCATTCATCCTTCCATACCATGCCCTTGGTTCTTGCTTAAGGCCATACAATGACTCTTTTAAATACAAAAATAATTCTTTTTACAAGTTACAATGTTCCTGATGGGGTCTTTTTCATGCGACAATGACTCTTTTGACTTCTTGACCCTATGAGAAGCCCTAGAAGCACTCAATGGGTGCTTAACCTCTAAAATAAAATACCTTGAGCTTGAAACCCATGCTTCAAAAATAACAATTATAATTTTTCTTTCATTTTACAATATAGAAGAATCAAAATTACATTTCATATTTATGAAGACCGAACCTAGTTACACATTTTTTGACACTTCCTCTTAACTAGGGATGTATTCATAAATGGTACATGTACATTCTCAAACTAAAGATATATCAAAAGAAGATTCGGATTAGTAAGCCATCCCCAACAAACATTGTCACATAACAAGGCCTTTACTAACAACTCTATCTATCCATAAGATCAGATCACAATGATAGCAAGACCAATGACTAATAATCACCATCATAATTGTCTCTTAGGGCACATACCCCACCTAGGTGTTCACAAGGTATGTCCTTCTAGGGAAATTCCTATCTTGGAATACCACATCCTCAAGGAATTTCCTCTACGACTACTCTTATCTTGGATGTCCTAGCTCATCCTTAAAGAGTATCAGATGCCAAATGCTTACCCAACCCTCCATTCCTTCTTCACGAAGTGAAGACAAAAATGATGTGTCTATCTCTCCATCTCAACTAGGGAGGATATATCAACCATTCCAAGCATATATCTCAAATACACAATATTTTTATTAAGAAGAGATTTTGTTGAGATGTCAGCTACTTTTTCATCATTGGAGATATACCGTAGCTGCAACACTCCATCTTGCACCAAATTTCAAATGTAGTGATACTTGTTATTTATGTGCTTCGTATTTCCATGAAACATTGGGTCTTCAGATAACCTTATATATTTCTTGTTGGCACAATGTATCACCATAGGGTCCATTGGTCCTTCAAACAAGTCTTTCAACAACTTCCTCAACCAAACAACTTCTTACCTTACTTCATAGATTGTAATATATTCAACCTAAGCACTAATCAAAGCAACCGATTCTTGATTTATGCTCATCTAGGAGATCATGGAGGATCCAAAACTAAAACATCATCTAGTAGTTCTTCTCCCATCCATCTCACTACATCCCCAATCAGAATCTATATACCCAATCAAGTGGACATCATTCCTCTTATCATATTTCAGGAGGTAGTGGATTGTTCCTTGCAGATATTTTCGTATATTCTTGGCTTCTATCTAGTGATCATGCTTGGTCTCTGCCTGGAACTGACTAAGAATGTTCATGGCAAAACAAATGTATGGTTGAGTGTTTACCAAATACGTTAGTGAGCCAATGAATTTTTTATATCTTGTTGGATCCATTGGGCTTGATTCATAGTTCTTAGCTTCTTCAAGTTTGAGATCCATTAGGGGAATTTTGAGGTCTAAAATGGGCCTCCTAAGGAAATTATAAAATAATAGTGGAAATAATAAAATAAGATTAGATTACATCATCAAATTTCAGAGGGAAAAAAGATAAAACTATTTTTTTTAACTTGTATTTTCAACTTATCTCGCTATGAGTTTGCTCAAATTTCGAGCGGATGTTGGCATTATGACACAGGTTTGGCGCTATGACATAGGTGTTGTCCTTGATGGCAACCCACTCAGATGGAAGATCACTGTTCAGGCTCTCAGAATGAAAGAAAGAGAGGTATATGCAGGTTTCCTCTGACAAAGTCGTGTATACACACGGTATTGCCGATCAAAAGTCGCGTATGCGTATGCACGCACTTTCATGCACGGAAAAGCGTGTACATGTGGGAAAGCTTATTTTTAGATCCATGGTATTTGGACCTATGGGTTTTGGACCATGGTATCTCGTCTAAAATGTTGAACCCGGGGATTTGGTCCAAGGTATTGGTTATTTATGGTTTTGGACCATGGTATTGAATAAGGCCTAAGACTATAAAAAGGAGGAGATCATTTGGCAAAGGGATTGACTCAAGAATTGAATATCTTATGAAGAGGAAGATTTGAAATACCGGTGATTGGTTTATGGTGCATAGCTGAATTTGAATCAAGGAGGAACCTGAGCGCAAGAAGATGGATAAGTTCTATTGATGGGTCAAAACTCAAGTCTTGAATAGTAGTATCTTTGTGTGATTTTGATCTGTTATAATTGGCGCATGTCTTGATCTATAAATCTGATAATCTGGGTATAACTGATGTCTGAATATTTGAAAGAGTGAATTATGTTTTATAGATCTATACACAGGTTTGACACATCAGAGGCGTGTATACACACTAGTTCAGTAAATCAAAACAACGTATACGCTGGTTGGCCTTAATACAGAAGCATATGCACGCAGGTTTCTGCATATTGAAGTAGCGTACGTCTCTTGAAATATGTTTTAGCTACTTTTCTGTATTGTTGTAGCATTCTGGGTTCAGAATTGGTGTCTGGTTATTGTTATTATTTTCTGGGTACAACATTTAGAGAAGTGACTATTTGATTAAGTTTGTTTGGTGCAAAGGAGATTGGTTGATGCAAATATATTCGATGTTTGATTAATGTTATTCATGGATCCAATCTAAAAATTATGAAACGTGGTCCCTGGAAGAAAAGAGAAGGTTGTAGCCTTTTGTAGGTCAGCACCTACGTACTAGTACCTCAACTAGTACAAGAACTAAGGGGGTTGTAGCTCCCTTCTAGGAGAAGCTGGAGAACGATAGAAGGTTGTAGCCTTCTGCAGGTAGCAACCTGCGTACTAGTATAAGATTGCACCAGTACAAAATCATTGTAAAAAGAAGTTTCTAATTAAAGGAAGATAGAGACGAATTGCAGCAGGTGGTTTTCACCCACATTGGGTTTCCACCTTATATCTGTGTGTCCATGTGTGTGATGATCTGTTCTGTTTTACTGCTCCTGTTTACTGTTCTTATGATTAATGAAGTCCTGATGCATTGATTAAAGATCAACAATTAATGAATCTTAAGTTTTCTGATATACACTGGTTTCTTTAGACATAGTAGCGTATATACGCAGTTTCCCATAGCTAAAGTAGTGTATACAAATCTGATTGTGAAATGAAAAATAATTGATTTAATAATACTGATTCACCCCCCCTCTCAGTATTATTTCCAAAAATTGGAATCAGATCAGGTCCTTCAGAAGAAGCTTGATCGCTTGAAGGAAGATCTATCATCATGAGCAAATACGAGAAAGAAGCGTCGATCAGGCCACCAATTTTTGATTGGAGCAACTTCGTCTATTGGAAGGTAAGAATCACAACATATCTTCAATCTCTTGGTACAGAAGTCTGGGATATCGTGGAAACATGATACACATTTCCATCAGAAACTCCTATAGATACGGTTGGTAAGAAGCAGTATGAAACAAATGCAAAGGCTGTCAATCCTCTATTAGGGAGTCTATCTCAATCAGAATTTGTCAAGGTTATGCAGCTCAAAACCGCAAAAGAAATATGGGACAAGATCATTTTGAGCTATGAAGGAGATGATCAGGTAAAATGAGCAAAACTACAAACTCTCAGAATTCAATATGAAAATCTCAGAATGCATAATGACGAAAGTGTGGCTAACTATTTCTTACGTATAGATGAGATTGTTAATTGTATGAAAAATTTGGGTGATTTAATACACCAATGAATACTTAACATTAATGGTTTAGGAAATGTCAACGATTCCTATCTTAAAACATAATCACTTTATAAGTAAGAAGGTTACCTAAATATGAAGCTAATTAAAAGAACCAGCCATTTTGAGACATTTAATGGAAATAAAGCAATCAATACACGTGATGATGAAAACTTCACTTAAAATATTTAAAAGTATTGATTTGTATGGTATATAATGAAAAGAATAATAAACACATTGCTATAGTTCTTACAACTTGAAAAACAAAGACTAATTAGAAGCACTGGTACAAGAGTTGTTAAATATTTCACTTTATTAAATAACTTTCGAATTAAGTTTACACATAACTTATATTCTAAAGGAATATAATAACATTATAAACTAACATTATAAACTAAGTTATTGATTACTTTATGTTTTTCAATATTCCTTTATAGTATTGAAGTATTAATACATTTTCACCCAAGATTTATAGTTAACTTACACATAAGAAAACAATGAATAAATATCAGCTTATTAGGGGGAAGGTGAGAATCACTCCTACTCAAGACCTCTATCAAAGAAATGTTCGAAGTAAGTAATCATACCCTTTGAAGTAAGTAATCATACCCTTTGTTGGTTTTTGAATCAGTTGGATTTAGTACAAAATGACTTAACAACAAACACTAAAGTCTAGGAGGTGGTTAGTGTAGGTTAATAGGAGGTGGTTAGTGTATCTTAATATGCAAAACAGGGATAGCTTTTTAATCCAAAGTAGTTTTCTTATTTGGTTTTTTTGGTTTAACTTTTTTGGTTTAACAAATTAATAATTATTATATATTTGAATAAGAAATAAATAATTTGTTAATAGATATTAAATGAATAGAGATGGTATATACTCATTATTAAATTTAAATAAATCACTTATCCAATCATAAATTTATACAACCTTTCTCATTTTAATGCTCATTAACAATTAAGAAACCACCCTTCTCATTTTAATGTCCATTAACAAACCAACAAGCCACCACATATTTATTGCCCATTAACAAGCCAACAAACCACCCTTCTCATTTTAATTCCCATTAACAAACCAACAAACCACATATTTATTGCCCATTAACAAGCCACATATTTGTATTGGGTTGTAAATATATTGTTGAGTTGACTTCTCGTATTTTTACTCAAATTATATGTGGGCAGATTTTAATTGAGTGCTCATATTTTAATTGATTACTCCTATTTTAATTGACTTCTCGTATTTTCAACTCAAAATGAATATAAATTAGGTAAAATTCCGCTTGTCATGTCCTAACTTTTCTCTCTTTACATGTTGCATTAGTTATGATGTTTACATTATTAATTTCGTGTACGTTGGATTCCCTAAGTGGTCCCACTACACTAACATTACGTGTACCACATACATTGTAATGACTCGCAGCACCAAAACAAGATATGGTAGGAAATTCACATGGTTAGGTACTTAGGTGTAGCTATTTAAACCGTAGTGAAAATGACTCTCTAAATGTGGAGTTGTAAAATGGAGTGTTATGGTTTTAAATTTCTATAAGTTTATAGAATTTTAAATTTTGCTTTTAATTAAATTAATATTGTATATAAATGTTGTTAATTTAGAAAGTTTTGGTGGAGATTAGTTTTAATAGAGTTATTGGTTTAAATTTTATGTAGAGGAATTAAGTGTGAGAACTATTTTTGAAATTAAATTATCTTACGAGGTGTCAAGGCTCAATCTAGCTTTACACGATCTTGGTAACAACATCTTACATATAGTGATCGTTCTTCTATCCAATATTAAAATTGACCTAAACTTAACTTTAACCTAGCTTATATATATCTATGAAAAAAACATTAAATTTAATATGCATATTGGTTTTTATTAAATAAAATATATTTTGAAATTGTCTTATTAATATAATTTTATTATAAAAATAATATTTTTATTAAATGAACAATTTTTATTTGATTTTAATAAATATTAATAAAAATAATATTTATTATTATATTTCATCAATATAAAAATTTAAAAATATATTCTAAATAATTCCTATCTCATATTATCTATTTAATTATTTATTTAGTCGTATTAATTATTTATTTATATTTTCTTATAGTTTTCACACACACACACACACACACACATATATATATATATATATATATATATATATTGAAATAATTGACGATGATGATGATTAACATCCAATTTTATTATAATCCGCTTAACATGTTTTAAAAATAATACAAATTATTTACATTCATTTAAAATCTTATTTCTATGCCCAAAAAAATATTAAGAGAAACATTCCAAGATTATCATAGTTTTGTTGATTTAGGAAGTCAGGGAGGTCATATTGTAACAAATATTTTGAACTTGAGTTCTAATTTGGGTGTACGCAAGACACTCTAGGAGAGATTGTTTTTCATTTTCAACTTTCTTAGTTTCACAAAGATGACAGATTCTTGCATCCCACAATGTTTTGGGGTTTGTCCAATGCTAGTTTCACTATTTAGCTCATGGAGTTGGTTCATATTTTAGCAATTTGATTTCCTTCTTTGTGCTAGTTAGAAATGAAAGATATGTTTCATCTTTGATATTAGGGTTGACCATCTCCTTATGGTATCTTACCTTTTTTTATTTTCTAACTCTTTATTGCACAACAAATTCTCTTTTTAATATTGTTAGTAACCTACAAAATGACATCTGTAAAACCCCATTTTTCCCCAATATATAATTATAATTATGACTCAGTACCATCATGAGCCACAACAACAATATTTTAATGATTTTTGAATTGTGGTTGACAAGCAAAATATAATGTAATTGCTTTTTGTTGATTAATGAAGAAAAATCACTTAACAATTGAATGGTACTGAACACAAAATCATGAGTGAGAATTGGGGAGGGGGTTGGGGGATTACTCTAATAGACCTCCAAATTACATACTAAAAAATTGTTACTTGTAATTAATCCAATGCTAAAATATGGTCATTAATAAATATTGTTCTTTAAACAAAGATTCTATATCCAAGGTCATTCAAAGGTGATGTTCCCCGTGAATACATTCCTAAGTGGGATTTCAATTAGCATCATGTACATACACCATTATGGCTATCATAAATTAATTTTTATCCCTTAAAAGTGTGTGTGGAATGATATTTGAACCCTTAACCTCGGGTTCAACAATTACTTAAAGGTTCCTTGTCTATCCAAAACATCTCTTTACCTTAATACATTTTTTATCTTGTAGTTAAAAGAAAATTGTGTGCTATGAAAGCACCATATTATCTTTACTACATGGCTACTTGAACCCTAGACAAGTATGCCATTTTAAAATGCATGTGCCTCATATCAACCATTGAGCCCTCATATTATGTGTTATACAAATTTTGTGCCATATTCCAAGGTATTATTAAACTTGTGGTATTTTATTATATTTTTCCTTCTTTATTTAACAAAATATTGTGGACCTTTTTAGATTTGGTCCCACTGTGATCAAACACCCCACAATTAGTTCTTAAGTAGAGTGTTCTACCACTATGCCACAGATCTGCCTTTATATATTGGTCTATCATGAATCAAACACACCACCTTCAATTCTCAAGTAAAACGTTCTACCACTATGAAACATATCCCCTTCCCAAGTCACATATGTTGTCTATAATGCTACATGTCGAACATGCAATTATTCCCTCTGACCTGCCCATGTGACAAGGTCACAAATGGATGGCTTCAATGATTTTTTGATGATCAAATGATGATGAGGGTTTGATGAATCATGCAATTTCGATTGACTACCCTTCTATACTTTAGGCATTAGGTAAACTCTTAGTTCTCTATTGACTATTTTTGGTGAGGGTTTTTATCAGTTTCGGCTTTGGATTATCCACTGATCGAAGGAACATAAATTTTCTTATGTTCTTTTGGTTGCATAGATTCTTTAAGGAGCTCTTCATAAACATATGTTGGCTAACATTTCCCTTGGGGATTTTGTAGGTCAGTGAAGATCCTTTCAAAATGCTTTGATGCTTAATATTTTCTTGGGAGGTTTGCAAAGCTATTTTATCGAGGAGAGGGTAACTTTGAAGTAATACCCCTAAATTTTATATCCTTAAACATATACTATCAAAGCTCTCTGTAGGGTCGGCAACCACTTAATTCTTTTTAGACGTTAGAGAAAAGAGATAGTGTATCCAATTTGAAAGTATCAAACCATTGGTATCTAGAATGTCGTATTCCCTTCTCAAACCCTTCTTACCTCAGGTGAGCATGGTTAAAATGGTTACATTAGTTTTTTAACTATTAAGAGAATTTTTCTTGCAAGTATTTCTCTCGGGTTTTAGTACGAGGGTTTCTTGTTGAATTTCCCTTACATGGTTTTTGGTTGAAGACAATAATTTCTGAGGAAACCCCTAATGGCCTAGAATCCTCTAACAAAGGACGCAAAGGTTCTAGCCAGGTACCTACCCATACTCTGCCACTCCTTTCTGAATCTAAAAAAGTAGGGTTTTTTAGGTTTTAAGTTACTTTCAGTGCTGGCATATTTTCTTTTCAAATCTGTGTCTCTATTTAATTATTAAACTCTTATACTAAGCTTAACATCAAAATGGTACTAGTTTTATTTTCAAAAGGGGTTTCCAAGTTCAAGTAAATTAATACTATAGAAATAGGGGTTTATATTGTGAAATCCATTTTTCCTATTTTAAAATATTATAATCTTGACAATATGCTCATATTTTCTAATTATCTTCATGTTTCCAACATGTCGAAATTCTTTTCTTACTATTTTATTACAGGTTTGAACTCAAGATCCCAACTCAAAATTAATTCATTTTAATACTTTACATTTACCTCTCGAGGTATAGATCCTCCCCTTCATATCAATTTTCTTCTATAGGTATTAAATTAATATGGGGAAAGATATCAATTAATGATCACCATGGTTGTTTCTTTCAAGTTTATAGTAAAGGGCTCTTTGCATGCTCGGCCTTGAGTATGATATTTTCTTCAGGGCTTCCATTCTTCTTATCTTGATTCTCTGTTTCTAAACAAATTTTTCAATTTGACTCTAGATTATGCATAAGCAACTTGTTTTGGAGTTTTTCATGTTTTTAATAGTACCCTGTACTCATTTTGTATAACCAAGGTTCCTAAAACTACAACTTTTCATAGTTAATGTATATTATTTAATCAAGTTATTCGAATATGTTACTCCATATGAATGCAAATAATCTCTGAAATTTTTCTTTCTTTCTATGTCTTACTTTAGCATGGTCCTTAACCAATAATATGCATATTTACTTGTTTTGATTAGTACAATACTTCTTGTTTTATTGACAATTACTCTCTTTATCCATTATGCTTAATTCCTTTATTGATTCCCCCCTTGAGTATTCAGCCAAGATCTAAACTCAAGGTTCTTCTAGACAATCTACATAAAGTTAGAAAAATAAATTTTGTAACTATCTCCTAGGAAAGGTTTGCTTTACTAAGTATTATCTCATGCATTAGAAATTATTACTGAGATTACCCCTCCAATCTAACTACTAGCATTTGTAATATGCTTATATCCTTTTGATAGCTATATGGTAGCTGGTAATAAATGCATCTATGAAATTTCTATCTTTCTGTACTATTCATGATAATAAGAAAAACATCAATATTTTTTTTAAGAGAATACTACCATATGTAGAATTTTCCAATTTAGACATTCATTTAGGAATTTCCAATTTCTTACAATCATAATTGTCTCTACTATGTTCATCATATAAATATATGTATTTTCTTACTATCAAGTCATATGCATTCATGTATATTAACATGCATCTATTGTCGCATGCTAATCATTGTTTTCCTTTATTTAAACATTGAATGCACAATTTACTATTTATTCTTAATGCTAACATCTATATGATAAATATCGCTTAGTAGAAAACATGATTCAAACCAAATGTCTTAATAACAAAATGTCTACAATAGTCCCTTTTACTTATATAAACCCTTGAAGATATAGTGGGAATTAGCACAATCCTTCCAACCAACGAATTTCACCCACAACAATCCCCCCCCCCCCCATCCCCTGAGCCTCAAGATTTTCTGTTGTTAGAAACTTGTAAACATTTGATAATATTTATCCTCCTTTGCCACACAGACTCTAGAAGCATCTTGTCTTATTCATGTTTGTCCTCTTCTTCCCTATGCCTAGGCTTTTACAAGGTATCTCGTTTCATCCTCTGGCGTCACATTTCTTTTTAGCTCTACTATCCACTTGCCCCACCCAACATAACATTATCTCTAGTTATGTTGTCTCCTTGGTGGTGATTATTCCTCCTGGAATCTTGGGGAATCATGGGAGGATGTAACTATGACAACGACAACCTTAACATGTCCACTACTTGGGACTCCAACCACTTAAACTATTTCTAACAACAAAGAAGCCTGACTAGTCATGTGTTGATGTCCACTGTATTTTCAATAATAAAAACATGCATTTAATATCGCACACAAATATTTAAAATTTTCATTCAAATGCTCAAATCTATTCTTGGCCCCACATCCAATGTTTTTAACTTAAATAATTGCAAATGAACATAAAGGCTTGTAAAGGTGATTACGAAAAGGGTATTACATTTCCCTTCCCCTTAATTTGAACATTGTTCTCAATATTTTCTATACACTCATCATTTCTGAAAGAGTGAAGGGAATGCTTCTTACATTTTCTCTTCCATCTCCCAAGTGGCCTCCTTAGGCCTAAAGTGCTTCCATTGCACTTTAACCTGAGTGATGGCTCAATTCCAGAGTAATATTTCCCTCCTGTCTAAAATTTTCAGAGGATCGACCTAGAACTCACCTTCTGGTTCAACTTTTATCACATTCCAATCAATGATATGAGTTGGATCATGATTATATTTCTTTAAAATTGATACATAAATATATTATTCACTTTCATGTGAGCTGGTAGTGCTCGCTGGTAGGCCACTAGTCCTACCTTGGCTAGTATTTTAAATGGCCCACAGATATTTGGTGCTAATTTAGCCCAAACACCCAACCTCATTGTGCACCTCTTTAGTCTAACTTTGATATAAAAAATCCCCCCCACATTGTGTTCCTTGTTAATCATTTTCTCATCTGCATAATTTTTTTGTCTGCCTTGAGTTGTCTTTAAGTTTTTCCTTACCTTTCTAACCATTTTCTCCATATCTTTTAAGAGGTTAGGTCCCAAAACAAGTATGTCTTCTAGTTGACTCCAACTCAATGGAGTACAACATTTCCATCCATAAAGGAATTAAAAAGCACTCATATTAAGAGATGCTTGATAACTATTGTTATATGCAAATTAAACCAGATGTAAGTAGTCCTCCCACTTAGTGGATTGATCCATTGCATACATGTGAAGCATATCTTCAAAGGTCTAGTTGGTTCTTTCAGTATGTCCATGAGTTTGGAGATGGTAAGCAATAATGAAATTTAACTATGAACCTAATCCTGTAAATAGTTCCTTCGAAAAAATTGATGTGAACTTTGTGTCTCTGTAAAAAATGATTGTTTTTTACACCCCATGAAGTCTGAATATATCCTTCATAAAAATATCAGCTATGTGAACAAATTTAAATGTTGATTGCACGAGTATAAAATGGGTTTCCTTAACCAATTTATCAACTACAACCACGGTAGAATCATGTTGTCTTATGGTTTTGGGTAATCCTGTAATAAAATCCAAGGAGAGATTTCCCATTTCCACTCAAGAATGGCTAAAGGGGTTTAATAATACAAAATGATGTTGGTGCTCCACCTTTGCCTTTTGACACTCCAAACATTTTGCTAAGCACTGCGACTGCTTTTTCTTTCATCCTAGGCCAATAAAACAATTTTCTAAGTGTTATAATAAGTTTTTTTATAGCTTGGATGAGCTGAAAATGACTTCTTGTGATGTCCATCTAGCATCAACTATTTAATTATATGCACATTTGGAATATAAATTCTCTTTTTGAAAGTCAATAAACCATCACTAGTAAGAGCATAATCTGATCCTTCTGTTGGGCTAGTTTCATTTAAATTTTTTTTTTGTATTTGTTTGTATTCCTGATCTTCTAATGTTGTAGTCTTGACATGTTCATTAAGGTTTGTTTTAACACTGCTAGCAGATATCCCATAGATCTGATTTCATCTTCTACTCAATGCATCTGCCATTTTTTTTCTTTTCCATTGATTTGTTTGATTTCAAAATCGAATTCACTAAGGAAATCCATCCACCTTTCTTGCCTTGCATTTAAATCTAGTTGACTGAAGAAATATTTTAGACTGATGTGATTAATTACTAATGTGAAATTCTTACCCAAAAGGTAATGTCACTACATTTTCAAAGCACGAATTACTGTAGCTAATTCTAGATCATACACAGCTTAATTATTTCCATGCCCCTTTAGTTTCTTAGATTCATAGGATATAACATAGTTATCTTAAATTAACGCTCCACCTAATCCTTCCAAACAAGAATTTGCACACACTATATAATATTTATAGGGATTAGTAATCTTAAGTATAGGAACTACAATTAGCAAATATTTCAACTAATCAAAACATTGTTAACACTTTTGAGTCCATATGTATTTAAATCCTTTATTCTCTAAGGATGTTATAGGGTAGGCCAGTTTGGAAAAGCCTTCAATTATCCTTCAGTAATAACCCATAATTCCCATAAAGGATCTTATGTCAATGAAATCTCTAGGAATAGGCCAACTGAGAATTTCCTTGAGCTTTTAAGGGTTTACATCAATTCCCTTTTTTGATATTACATGCCCCAAAAATTGAATCCAACCTTGTCACACTTACTAAATTTGACACATAGTTGATGCTCTCCAAGTGTATGCAACACTATTCTTAAGTGTTGTTCATGCTCTTCTTGTGTCTTCGAATAAAGAAAATGTCATCAATGAATATTAATAAAAAATTATCTAAATACAGGCTAAAAACATTTTTCATTAGGCACATAAAGTGGATAGGGTGTTTGTGAGTCCAAAGGGAAGCACAATGAACTCATAATGGCAATATCAGGTTCTGAAAGCGGTCTTATGAATATCCTCTTCCTTAATTCTAATTTGATGGTAACTAGATCTTAAGTCTATCTTAGATAATATTGTTTCTCCCCTTCAAATGATCAATTAAATCATTAATTCTAGGCAATGGGTATTTATTTTTTATCATTAGCTTGTTCAGTTTTCTATAATAATTACATTATCTAAGAGTACCATAATTTTTCCTTACAAAAAGTATTGGTGCTCCCCAAGGTAAGACACTTGGTTGGATACTCCCCTTGTCCAACAATTCTTGAAGTTGCATATTTAACTCATCCAACTCTAGTACACTCATTATATAAGGTTACTTTGACACTCGTGCTTCCCCATGTACCAATTCAATGGTAAAACCAATGTCTTGTTTTGGTGGAAAGTTGGGAATTTCATCCAAGAAAACATCCTTGAATTCTTGTACCACTGTAAAGTCATCCAAAGTATTTTCTTTGTTTTCCTAGTTAAATCTTCCACCTAGATTGCAAATAGTTCACATCGCTTCCTTGCACGTATTTTTAATTGCAAGGATGATATCTATCTTGTTGAGATTGGTCTGATTATACCTCTAAATACTTGTAGTATTCCCTCATAATTTGTACAAGTAACATTATTTTCTAGGCATTTAATGATAGCTCTATGCTTTTCTATTCAATCTATACATACTAACACTTAATATGATCCTAGAGGTAGCATAGTCAAGTTCATTTATGTTTTTAACTCATTTAAATTGATAGGAAAGTCCCTATCCAAACTAATAATCTTCCTTTTAGTACCAATTTCTAGTGTTGAAAATTGTGTAACAAGGTTCGGTCTTCATAAATATGAAATGCACTTTTGATTCTTGTATATTGTAAAATGAAAGAAAAAATATTATTCTTATTTTTGAATCATGGGTTTCATGCTCAAGGTCTTTTTTCTAGAGGTCAAGCAACCATTGAGTGATTATAGGGTTTTTCCTAGGGTCAAGAAGTCAAAAGAGTCATTGGCATATGAAGAGAACCATATCTGGCACATTGTAACTTGTAAAAAGAATTATTTTTGTATTCAAAAGAGTCAAAATACCCTCCAAGACCAAGTCGGCCTGGTAGCTAAAAGGTTGGCCTCAATTAGGGCATTTCGTCCACTTTGGAAGCTTATATATAGGAAAGAACTCAACCTCATATGGACATCATTCATCCTCCCATCATCCAAGCGAAGAAGAAGAAGAAAGGCTAGCAAAGAAGGAAGAAGGAAGAAGGACAAGTGTTTGGGTTATTTCTCTTTCTCTTTTCACATGTGCGAAGGAGGGAGTTTAGGGTTTTGCTGGTGGGAGATCAAACTTGGAGAAATTGCAGAAAAAAGTCGAAGGAAGGTCTATTAAGTCATCCTAAAGCGCTAGAAGAAGGAGAAACTCAAACGAAGGTCAAAGGAAGTCTTGAAATCCCTAAATTTTATCACGCGTGTGGAGGCAACAATAGATGCAGGGGCCAAAAATTTTAGATCTGCATTAGAGGTTGAAATTGTAGTTGGGGTTTGAAATTGTGCAGCTAGAAGAGATTTGACTGGGTTTTACTTGGGAAAAGGAAGCATATCATCAGAAAGGTTTGACATGGTCTTGGAAGGGTATTTTTCTTGATCTAGAGGTCTTGGAATTTGTCATTTGAAGAATCTATAAGAAGAGAAGCGATTTATAGGTTTTCCTCTTAAGTGGAGAGGTTTTGGCCTTGGCTTGCAGTCTATATCCTGTGTTCCTATGTACTATTGATATTCTTGTTTTGGTATTTTTTTTATGATAATAATAACACAATAATAAGATAATAAGCTAATAAGTAAGAAAAAATTAAAATACATCGCAAGCAGTTATCAAGTTTAAGAGAAATCATCCTAACTATATCCCTCTAGATTTCTCAACATTATATCAAAGCTAAGGTTGTTAAATGGCATGATGAATATCATTAAATCCATGAAGAAGTCCTTAAAGAAGTGTTCTATGGTAGCAATTCAACTCAAGGAAGGTATCAAGGCATTGTGGAATATACTATTATCGACCAAGGGAAATATGACCAAGACTTATACAAAGGACGAAGGGTTATACTCAGCACTTACTGGCACATTTGAAGATGAGAATATTTAGGTAATCGATAGTGGATCATTAAGGCATATGATAGGTAAACACAAGTAACTAAAGACCTTATCAAGAGGAAAATATTCTTACTCTATTGAGCTTGGTGACCAGAAGAGCCATCTTGTAACGGGAATTGGATCAACCTTGTTAGAGCTAGAGAATGGAGGAAATATTCATCTCAAAAACATCATATGTGTTCCAAGTTTACAAAATAATCTACTTTTTGTTTCATGCCTAGAAGATAAAGGAGATAGAGTTTCCTTTATATATGGAAAAGTTGTAGTATGGGATACAAACTCTAGCATTGAAAATGAAAAGATCATTGGGATTTGTGAAGGAAGACTCTACTGACTGTTGACTCCTCTCTCAAGATTTAGTTCGCATTAAAGTAAGTCCATATGAACTTGGCATAGAGGTTTTGGTCACATTCACTACAAAACATTACCAACTCTAAATTCAATGGTGAAAGGCATCCCTAAACTCAAGGAGGATCATGAAGGAGTATCCAAAGGATGTGCAGTAGGTAAAAATGTTAAGAGACCATTTGGAAGTAGTGCTTCAAGTTCAAAAGAAATCATGGATCTCATTCACTATGATGTTTGTGGTCTTATGCCTACAAATTCTCTTGGAGGTCATTTATATTATGTAATGTTCATTTATGACCACTTAAGGAAAACTTGGGTCTCTTTTCTGAAATCCAAGGATGAAGTATTCAACAAATTTGAAGAATTCAAAGTTGAAGTAGATAACCTTATAGAAAGGAGAATAAAGATTCTAAGATACAAAAATGGAGTAGAATACACTTCAAAGGAAATCATAACTTTCTATAAGGAGGTTGGGATGATATGATAATGAGATCTTAGACAATTATTAAGGTATTACAGACTCATGTGCATGGATTTGCCTATATTACTTAGTGTAATAGATCAATAAGATTGCGAATAACATATACAATGAAGCAGTTAAAGAAACATAATAGACACACATAACATAGCAAGATAATCAAGGAGTTCACCCAACACTCCTGGGCTACGTCTCCAAGTCCAGCCTTCATTGGTGACCTCTCTATTATGTCTTTGAAAATAGAGTTTTACAAGAGTGAGCTCAATTTGAGTCTCACACAATAGATACAAAACAACAAGGCTTTACTTGGATCTCCCAAGTCTCTAAGAGTACACAGACTCTCCTCACTGACTCTCTATCTCGGTTTTCTCTCTGTCTCAACACTGCTTGTCTCTGTCTTCTATCTTCTGTGGCTTTAAAGCCAATTGGAACTGTCTATTCATTTCCCCTTCTGGGGCTCTCTGGGTCCCGACCTCTGTCCGCTCAAATCCCCCTTTGAGCGTCATCAATCATTGCTAAACGCCTTCAAGGATGGTGGCCACCTATTCTATAATGAAATGGACCATCGATGCTTTTGAAATCCCAAAAATGGTCATTCTCTGTTTACACAGAGAAATACACGTAAAACTGTGAAAATCCGCCAATTTGTCATTTATCAGATTTGAAATATCATATATTCCACTCTATACTCCTATCGGGTCTGCCTTTATATTACTTATCGCATCTCCACTATTGATCTAAGAGATCTTGATCCAATGACTAAGCTTCATTTCGGGTGGCTCTCCATACGGGAGTTAACTGCCCGAAAAGGGTGGTTTTCTCTCTCTGGTGCCTAGCCACGTGGTAGCCAGTGTATGGGCTTGGGTGGAGCCCGGCCAAAACCACTTACCGCCTACAGCTCACCCGAAATCCTCCTTGTTTTGGATCTCAAAACATATACACCTGCATGTATAAACCCTTTTAGGTCCGGTTTCATTGCTTTATTCGCATTTCTTTTGTTTTTCATTTATTTAATGAAAATGCAATTTACATTGAAAAAACCCTTTTACTGGACTTCAAATATTATCAACTATCACCCATAATCCTATCGGGTCCATTTTCATCGCATCGGCACTTTGTTCTTTGTGTTGCTCCGATGCAATATTGCGATGCGACTTGTCGCAATTGCTTATCGCATAAGCCCCCAGGCCGTTGTAAGCACTCTGTTGTAATCTACCGATGTGATATGGCAGGTTAAGCTGGGCCGTCGATTTGCGCGCTTGATCGACGGTCCTCATTGACCCCGCTAATCGCTATTGCAACATTTACATGGTCGCCTCCGATAAGCTCTGCCTGCCTTCGCCGATTGCGATATGTCGATCGGATTTGGACCATTGATTGGCCAGATCCAACGGCTCTCGTGCAAAGTAGTTTTAAGCCCCCGATAGCTCTGTTTTTCAAGGTTTTTCATGCCCGATAATGTTATCCACATTTTTTAAAGGTTTTCCCTTTGCGATAGTTTTTCACTATTTGAAGATTTAGAGGGTTTTAGGATCCATTTGGATCACGCCTTCCCACTAAAAAAGCTTTTGGACCACCAAAAGTTGGTTTTTAAGCATCAATCAAGTGAGGATACAACTTCCTCACTTGTCCAATCTCTATCCATCTTGCACTGCTTGGTTTTGAACCCTTGAGTCCGATTCTTAGGTACTCAACATCCCCTCTGCGCGTAGTTCTCACCTTCTTGTCCAGAACTATATCTTCCTACAACTCATTGAGATATTCAGGCAACAGATCATCAATAGAAGGCAACTAACTTTGCTCTTTGGGATCTTCAATCAATGAAGGTTCAAGTCTCAAGTTCTCTGCATTAACTACTGAATAGATGTGCATGTAAGCTGGCAAATCAAGGCGAAAAGCGTTCTCACCAATTTTCTCAAGTATCTTGAAAGGCCCATACCTTATTGGCTTCAGCTTCTTACCTTCACCTTGCATTCTGTCTTTGCTGATGCACAACCAGACTTGATCACCAACTTGGAAGCTATGCTCAATTCAATGCTTATCATTCCTTGCCTTATACTTGGCCTGGCTTCTTTCCAGCTATTCCTACACTGCCTAGTGAATTTCTTGGATCTATTCAATGAACTTGGTTGCTTTGTCCACATAATTGTGTCCATCAACTACTATGTCTTTACTAAAGACAAAATCCAAGGGAGACCTTGGTATAAAACCAAAACAAGTCTCAAAAGGAGATCTCTATGTAGAAGAGTGTTTGGCACAGTTGTAAGCATGTTGCACATAACACAAATGTTCATCCCAAAGCTTGGGATGTTTGCTGCAATAGCCTCTAAGCAACTGGATCACTGTCTTGTTGACCACCTTTGTTTAACCATCTATTTGAGGATGAAATGTTGTGCCCTTTTTCAATCTGGTGTCTATCAACTCCCATAGACTTGACCAAAACTTCCCAACAAATCAGGAATCTTGATCAAAGAAAATAGAAGTGGGTAACCCAAAATGAACCCATACATGCTGAAAGAACAACTTTGTTGTTTGTTCAGCTGTAATCTGCTTGTTACAAGGTATTAAAATACACATTTTGTTGAACCTGTCCACAATAACATATAAATAATCATGACCTTTTCTATATTTTGGCAATCCCCCAATAAAGTCCACGTAAACACTTTCCCAAGGATGAGAAGGAACTGGAAGTGGAGTGTACAAGCCTAGTTTTCTATTGTTGGGCTTGCTTTTAGCACACATGGTACACCCTTTAATATATCTAGAAATTGTTTCATGCATTCTTGGCCAATAACAGAATCTTTGCAGCTGTGCAACTATTTTACTTACCCCAAAATGACTTGATATTAGAGAAGTATGTGCTTCTCAGATTATATTAACTCTTTTAGTTTGAGGAATGCATACCTTTCCCAAATGATATAAGATTTGGTCCTTAACATGATAATCCAATTCTTCTACTTGTTTGTCATGACTTAAAGTTGCATATACATCTTTAAAATCTACATCTTGAGCATATTGTTCAATGTAGATTTCATGCAATACTGAGTTATGCTTAAGTATAATATATGCATTTATGATTGGTCTGGATAACATATTTGTAACCTTATTGTGTATGCATTTCTTATATCTGATGATAAGATGAAACTGTTGTAGAAAACCCATCCACCTATAGTGTCTTGATTGCTGCAATTTAGTTTGTGAGTGCAAATATTGAAGTGGTTGATGATATGTATGTATAATTGTTTCTTTGCCCAATAGGTAATGTTTCCACTTTTTCACACTCTGCACTAATGCATACAATTCTTTATCATATGTGGGATATAACTAACTACTGCAAAATTAAATGTCTTAGAATGATAGTATATGGGTTTACCGTGTTGCATCAACACTACTCCCATGGCATAGTCACTAGCATCTATTTCAATCTCAAATGGTCTTTGAAGATCTGGCAATGCTAGTACTGGTGTTGTACTAATTTTTTCTTTCAAGGTGTCGAAGGCTTTCTGTTGTTTGCATCCCCACTGAAACACCTTGTTCAACCTTGTCAAAGCATGTAAGGGAGCTGCAATCAAGGAAAAGTTAGTAATAAACTTTCTCCAATATTGTGTTGCTCCTAGGGAGCTCTTAACCTCTGTAGCAGATTTGGGTTTAGGCCAGTTCACAATTACTTCAACCTTAGAGGGATCTATCTTCAATTCACCACCCCCTACAATATGACCCAAATAATTTAAAGATGTTTTTCCAAATTCACATTTTGATAACTTACACAGAGATTTTCTCTTTTCAAAACATCTAGAGTCTGCTTTACATGCTTCAAATGTTCTTCCCATGTTTTACTGAAAACAAGAATGTCATCTAAATATACAATTACAAAATCATCAATAAAAGGTCTGAGTACATCATTCATAACTCCCATGAAAGTGGCAGGAGCATTAGTTAAGCCAAAAGGCATAACTAGCCATTCATACAACCCTTGCTTTGTTTTGAAAGTAGTCTTCCATGCATCTTGTTCTGCTACTCTGACCTGATGATAGCCACTACGCAAGTCCAACTTGGAAAAGTAAACTGCTTCTTTCAACTGATCTAATAGATCATCTATGCGAGGAAGAGGATAACGATTCTTGATCGTTATTTTATTCAGTGCTCTATAATCAATGCACATCCTCCACGAACCATCTTTCTTTCTCACCAACACAATTGGAGATCCACATGGTGATGTGCTTGGTCTTATGAACCCTTTATCGAGCAACTCCTGTACCTGCTTCTTGATCTCTGCATTCTCTAAAGCGGATAACCTGTACATTCTGATGTTAGGCAATGGAGCATCTTGCTGCAAATGAATATCATGTACTATTTCCCTTTTGGGTGGCAGACCTTTAGGTTCTTGAAATAGGATATCATATTCTAAAACAACATTTTCTAAATCAACTTTCTGTTTAGAATCACAACCTTCAAATACATTGCTTTTATCAGGGTTCTTTTCCTTTACAACCATTAGTAAAAATTGCTTGCATGAATTTACAATCCTTTTCATCTGCCCTGAGTTTATGAGAGTGTAGTCGTTTTTGAGCTAATGAGCTCTTACAATATATTATTCTATTCCATATTTTTTGATTTGATACTTATTTTCAGTTCTATAGAAAATCTCTTTTCTATCATACAAGTAAGGACTTCCTAAAACAATACCACATATATCCAGGGGAACTATATCTAGCTCAACCTCATCTACAAAAGTTAACCCAATAGCAAACCTAAGTTTACATTGTCTAGTCACTTGTAGCTTTGATTTATCACATACCCAACCTAATGGATATGGCTTCTTGTGAGGTGTTGTTAGTAAGCCCAACTTCTTTACAATTGTTTCAGAAATCAAGTTTACTTGTGAACCACTATAAAATAAAGTATCTATCTTTTGATCTTTGGAAATAACTCTAATATGAAAAAGCTCATGTCTTTTCCTCTCATTATCTTCATTATCAATAGATTGTGCAGTTTGTAGATGCTTTAGAATTTTTACCTTTTATACTTGTGGCTGTGAGTGTTGTTTCATCACCTGAGTCTGACCCCAAGTCTTTCTGAATAGCAGCAATAGTCTTCTTCTTCTTACCACCGAACTTCTTGGGTTTCAACTCCAGATGCAAATACTAGCAGTGTTCATCATCATGTCCATCCTTCTTACAATGAGTGCATGAAGGTTTGTCTTTTTGTACAGTGTTTGTCTTCCTCTCCTTCCATTTTTGCTTCTTCTTTTCCTTTTTCTTGCTTGCAGTGGGTTTTGATGATCCCCCAATCTCTAGGTTCACATTCTTGCCTCCAGCCTCCAGGGGTGTAGCCTGAACTAATACCTCATCTATGCTAGTAGGATTAAACATGAGAATGGTGTGCATCAAATAGCTATGTAGACCACCTATATACTTCAACAAAGTTTCAGGTGAGTTTAGAGAAATGCCTAGAATTAAAGCTCTTTTTCTAAATTCCTGGGTATAACTTTGTACACTTTTCCCCTTTAATTGGCGAAGAGTTTGCCAACTCATCATTGCTTGCTGCATATAAGCTAGTGGATAGAATTGTTTTTTAATGGCAAAAACAAATTCACTCCAGGTAGAAAGAATTTTACCATGCTTCTTCAAATCAGCTTGTGTCCTGCCTTCCCACCACACTAGGGCAGTTCCTCCAAGGCGAAGGCTGGCCAACTGAATCTTTCTCCTTTCTAAATCAATGTTCTGCACCCTGCAATATACATCAATTTGTCTAATCCAGTTATCTAGCTTTTCTGCATTTAATTCTCCATCATATATTGGAAAATCAAATTTTACATCTAATTTAATCAAAGATGTTTTCTTCTTTTTATTTTCAGGGCTAGAAGGAGGTGTTGATGGAGGAGGCTCTTCCCTTTTCCCTTTGCCTTCTGAATGGTCATATAGAAGAGGTTCCTCTGTTCCTTTGTCTTGTTTGGAGGTTGAAGTACTTTCACCTTGACCTTTCTTAAATTCTTGATACATCTCTTCCACCATGGCTCTCATGGTCATGAAACTGTGCATGAACTGAGAGTCTAATTCCAATGGAATCTCTTCTGCCATTTTCCTCCTAGGATAGACTCTTCCAATTTCTGGGTTAGCCTCAACTAGTTCTTCTTCTCCTAATTTGAGCTTTGACCTAGTTAGCATTCAACAATCCAGCACAAACTTGTCTAACCTTAGCAAAACTAAAGCTCTGATACCACTTGATCTGATAATGAGATCTTAGACAATTATTAAGGTATTACAGAGTCATTTTCATGGATTTTCCTATATTAATTAGTGCAATGGATCGATAAGATTGTGAATAACATAGACAATGAAGCAGTTAAAGAAACATAATAGGCACACATAACACAGCAAGATAATCAAGGAGTTCACCCAACACTCCTGGGCTACGTCTCCTGGTCCAGCCTTCAGTGGTGACCTCTCTATTATGTCTTTGAAAACAGAGTTTTACAAAAGTGAGTTCAATTTAAGTCTCACACAACAGATACAAAACAAAAAGGCTTTATTTGGATTCCCCCAAGTCTCTCTGAGTACATAGACTCTCCTCACTGACTCTCTGTCTCTGTTTGCTCTCTGTCTTAGCACTGCTTGTCTCTGTCTTCTGTCTTCTATGGCTTTAAAGCCAATCAGTGATGTCTATTTGTTTCCCCTTCTCGGACTCTCTGACTCCCGGCCTCTATCCGCTCGAATCCCCCTCTGGGCATTAGCAATCATTGCTAAATGCCTTCAGGGATAGTGGTCACCTGTTCTGTAACGGAATGGACCATCGATGCCTTTGAAATCCCAAAAATGGTTGTTCTCTGTTTACACGAGAAATACATGTAAAACTATGAAAATCCACCAATCTATCATTTATCGAATTTGAAATATTATAAATTCTGCTCTATACTCCTATTGGGTCCACCTTTATATCGCTTATCACATCTTCACTGTTGATCTAAGAGATCTTGATCCAACGGCTGAGGTTCGTTTCGGGCGGCTCATGCGTACGGGAGTTAACCGCCCAAAAAGGGTGGTTTTCTCTCTCCGGTGCCTAGCCACGTGGCAGCCAGTGTATGGGCTCGAGTGGAGCCCGACCAAAACCACTTACCACCTACGGCCCACCCAAAATCCCACTTATTTCGGATCTCAAAACATATACACCTGATGTATAAACCCTTTCGGGTCTGGTTTCATCACTTTATTCACATTTCTTTTATTTTTAGTTTATTTAACGAAAATGTGATTTACATTGAAAAAACCCTTTTATCGGACTAGAAATATTATCAACTATCGCCCATAATCCTATTAGGTCCATTTTCATCGCATCGACGCTTTGTTCTTTGTGTTGCTCCGATGCGATATTGCGATGTGACTTGTCACAATCACATATCGCATAAGCCCCCAAGCTGTTGTAAGTGCTCCGTTGTAATCTACCGATGCGATATGGTAGGTTAACCTGGGCCGTCGATCTGTGCGCTTGATCAACGATCCTCATTGACCTCGCTAATCACTATTGCAACATTTATATGGTTGCCTCCGATAAGCTCCGCCTGCCTTTGCCGATTGTGATATGCCGATCGGATCTGGACCGTTGATCGGCCAAACCTAACGACTCTCGTGCAAAGTAGTTTTAAGCCCCCGATAGCTCTATTTTTCAATGTTTTTCATGCCCGATAGTGTTATCCACCTTTTTTAAAGCTTTTCCCTTTGTGATAGTTTTTAACTATTTGAAGACTTAGAGGGTTTTACGATCGATTTGGATCATGGGATTAAGAGGGAGTCGATAGTCCCATATAATCCCGAACAAAATGGAGTTGTTGAAAGAAAGAATTGATCTATTGAAGAAAGTGTAAGAGCCATGTTACATGATCAAGCCTTGCTAAAATGTATATTGGGAGAAGCAACAAAGGCTGTTGTATATATTCCAAATCGAAATCCTCACAGATCACTAGACAACATGACTCCTGAAGAAGCATCATTAAGAAAAAAACCAAACGTGGACCATTTCTAAATATTTGGTTGTCATGTCTATATTCACATTCTGAAGGATAAAAGGAAGAAATTGGATCCTAGAAGCATGAAGGGAATATTTATTTTATATAGTAATACTTCAAAGCCATAGAGGATCTACATAAAGGAAGGGCATCGAATAGAAGTAAGCCAAGATGTGATCTTTAATGAAATTATTTCATTCAAGAAATAAAAGGAACTCCCTATGGACTTTAATGATGAAGAAATTCCAATATTTGAAGAAGAATGTACTAGGGAGGAAGAGGACTGAAAAGAATGTACTAGGGATGAAGAGGACTCAAATCATCAAGATAAAGGTCCCAGTGAACCAGTACAACCTATGATCATCCTTGGAAGAAGAAAGAGACCTAATTGGTTGAAGTATACCCTTTTAGATGTATAAGGACATGGAGTAGCCAATGGAACATTTAGGGAAAGTAAGAAGCCCAAAATATATTCATGTTATCCAGATGTTGTAGCGGCTACGACCACCCTCCAAAATTTTGGCCTGCACCCAATTTCAGAGCCTCCCTTGTTAGTTTCACTTGATGGTTGCACACACTCGGGTTCACTCCATGAGCTCGCGTGAGTCTTCACATTCGCCTTGCTTGTTCATTTCACCAAGTCTTTCATGTTGATGTCAAAGTCATGGTTGTGACCATGTTCTGGTTATGCTCAAGGTCTTCGCTTCATGTGTACTTGTTGTGTTTGCTATGAAAACATCTGTCACACTCACACACGGAGTCACATTCACTATCGCACAAGTGTCGTCACGGTTGACCAACGATCAATCACAAGTGTCACGCTTGTCGCCTACACCATTGGTCAGTCATGTTGTACATATGTGTCTGGATGGTTTGAGTCGTCCCGTCATCAAGTCGTGAAAGTGTGTGTTGCAAGATCACATATGCATGTTTCGCTCGTTCACACACTTAGTCATTTTGCTGAAGCGCTGACGACCAGATTCCCCTCTGACAGACGGACCATCACCCCGCAATTGACTTGATCGACTGTCACCAGAACAATACAGGAGAACCAAGAAAGTCATTTCAAGTTGTGTTGCCTGCAAGCAAAATAATCAGTCTCCATGCTAGTCAACCGAAGAGTTTGACCCAGCAGCCACCCCGGGACTGACTCCCGTAAAAAATTACGTAAAGGCTGCAAGAATTGCCCACTCTATTGACTGAGAAAAATTTCGTAGAGAGGCCAGATAGACACCCAGTGCCCGTCCCTATCTCTCTCAAGAAATTGCGCAATTTTTCCAACCAGCCCTCCCAACAGTGGACTGACTGCTCAACCAGGAAATTGTGTAGTTTTCATGAGCAGGCCCTCTACTGCCCAGCAATCTGCTCAGCTCAGAAATTGTGCAGAGATGATCAACAGGCAAGCCTCCCAACATTAGTGCAACTTCTTTTGCCATTAGCTCCCAGCAGCAGACTTCCAGTTCCCTCCAGGAATTGCGCAGTTTCTACTGCCAAGCTCCCGGCAGCTGACTGCCAATTCCCCTTAGGAATTGCATAGTTTCTGCTACTAGTGACCCAATAGCCAGCTGCCAGTTCCCTCCATGAATTGTGTAGTTTGGGCTGCCAAGCTCCAGGCCATCTCCTCCAAAACATTGTGCAATTTCTGTCTGCCAATCATCCTTGCAACCCGGCCCGTTCCTCCAAAAAATCATGCAGTTTTTACTGCCAAGCCCCGATGCCTGTTCGTTCTAGAAACTGCATAGATTTTGCTTGCCCAGCCTTCCTGTAGCCTGGAAAGTTCCCCTCAAAAATTGCACAGTTTTTTCCTCCAGTTGGGTCAGACCTCATGGATAGTCACTGTCCATCTGGATTTCCCATCTCCATCACCCAGTGACGCTTACGCAGTTTTCATCGGTAGTGCCCGAAGCCTCCATCCCGCCTCGCAACCTTATTGTCTCTCCTAGTCACCTACATCCGAAATGATCATGTATCATGGTAGAACAAGAGGTTTTTGGATTTTATGTTGTCTCGTCATGAGTGATTGTAGGAATAGGTACATAAACAAACATGGTGCGACGACGAACGAGATGAACGAAGGGGATCACATGCAAAATGATAGGTTCACCAACAGACAAACAAATGATGCATGAAAAGAGATGTTTTCGTGAACGGACGTCATGCAAAGATGTGTTCGCGGACGAACGAATGAGAAAACATGCAAGATGTGCTCACGGACAGATGAACGAACGAACATGCACCTTTCGCGAACAGACGAACCTGTCAAGCCTTCCAACATACAAGCAAGGAGCAACGTGAAAAAGCAACATCAAGCGAACCAATGACCATCGAAGACTTCACGCACTCTTCCTTGTAGAGGTGAAGCTATGACACACCATGAGGACATCCATGACCCAACAGCTCAACACGCACACTAGTAGAGGCACGAATGTACTAGCACTATCATATCGAGTCATGTCATCCACATCTCTATTGTGGGCCATATTGTCTATCAATGTAATGTAACGTGGAAGTCCAAGAGACCCACTTGTTGTACAAAGAGTCATGTAAAGTCGAAAATTCATGGAAGTCAAACAATCATGAGGGTAGTCGAACATCCACAAGGGTTAGTTTCACCCTTGGCTATAAATACCCCCTCATTTGTACATGCAAATGACTTTTTCACCTCATCTCCTCCCACATAGCCAAGACAGTCTGTAATCTTTTCTTTGAGGAGTAAGTAGTGGTTCCAATTCCCCTCACACAGGGTTAGTGATGTATGGTGGAACAATGCGTCTTGGACCTTTTGCTTAATTTAGAAGCCTGCTAACATGCTAGCATGTTTTCACACATGTATTTTAACTGTTTTAAGACTAATCTTTAACACTTGTGATGCATGTTGCTTTAGCCTGTGTTTCACATTTGAACTATTTCACTTGTTGTAATACATAATCTATTAATGAAAACATGTTGTATATGTTTCTAACGTTGTCTCGCCTATGTAGACTACTCTCCCGGACATCAGACATACCTTTTACATAAAACTTGTTGTAAATAATCGTTGCACTCGTGTGGACTAATCTGTTGAGTGTTATACGTGTTATCTTCCCTTGTGTGTTGTTATTGCCACATCTGTGTGGAATGCTCCACCGAAAGTTGTGCACATCCTATTGTATTGTGTGTTCCTAGCAGAGTTGGGACTCCTCCCAACTGACTTGGGACTCACTCTCACCCTCTTCCTCTACAATGAAAGAACCATTGACACAAGTGACACTTACACTCACCAAGCACGCGAACCTCACTTCTCGAAGACAAAACAGACCATTAACCTATGCTGACAAGCAAGAGTTGAGGAAAATCCTTAAGATAATGGCAAACGGGCCATCATACTGGATGGGACTCCCACACCAAATGGTGTGAGGTCTTGTTGGCTTAGTGGGTCCTGACCCAGGTCCACAGTTAATTGTGCCAAGCAAAACCCTACACTACTGGCCCTTTCGGCATCAAACATAGTTATCGATCAAATAGGAACTATTACCTCAAAATGGGTACTCGAGCTCAAAAATCCCAAGAGAACATGAAAAAACACCTTGAAATCAAAAAGTGTTGATGCCGGAATATATATATATATATATTTTAAGAGTAAATTTTCAATATTTTTTAAAAATAATAGTAAAAAGCAATAAAATCCATTTTGTTTGGTGCAAAAAACACCTTGAAATTGAAAAGTGTTGATGTCGGAATAAATTCTTCTTCTTCTTCTTCTTCTTTTTTTTTTTGCAGGGTACATTTTCAACACTTTTTAGTTATGACGTTAAAAACAAAATATCGTGACTCTGAAAAAACTTTAAATTTCCAATGATTTTTAAACATGACATTAACGATAAAATATCATGTCTTTGAAAACCCATAAAATTCCAATGATTTTTAAGCATGACATTAAATTTAAAATATCACTTCTTTGGAAAACTTTTAAATTCCAACAATTTTCAAGCATGGTGCTAAGAACAAATATTTATAATTGATTTCAGCCATAACATTAAAGATAAAATATCACTACTTAGAAAAACATTAAAAATCTTGACAATTTTTCAACAGTGGAATTAAACCCAAAGATTATGACTACAAAACGATCTTAAATTTTCAAAATATTTTAAGCATGACATTATGAAAAAAAATTATGACTAAAAAACCTTTAAAAATGAACACCCAAATGAAAGAGTTATTATACCAAGAGTAAATTTTTTTAAATGCTAAATGTATAGCGATTTTGAAATCTTATCCCAAAACAACTTGATACATTGCGAAAAAAATTAAAACTCAACTATCAAATTGACACGCAGTGTAGGTGAGCTCAACCCATTGTAATGAAAACTTAAAGACCAACCATGAAATTAACACATTATGGGGCAGACTCAATTCATTATAACGAAAAATTTAAAATCAACTATCAAATTGCACATAGTGGGATCGGGTTGCTAGACAAGCATCGACACATACCCTACAAAATCATCTATCTATATATATATATATATATGAAAACAAAAATTCAAATATTGAAAAAAAAAAATTTTAAAAGTAATAAAACATTAAAAAAAAACATTAAAAAAAGTTCAAACATAAAAAATATATAGTAATGACATAAAAAAAAACTATAAAATGTAAAAAAAATTAACCATACAATATAAAAAAAAAAGAGTAAAATAAAATAAAAACCAAATAAAAAAATAAAATACAAAAATTACAAAAATAAAATACAACATTAAAAAAATTTAAAAACTTAAAAAAAAATAAAAATCCCCTAGCGACCCCGAGGTCCAACTAGCTAAGGGTGGCAAGGGGACGATTCATGACAAAAAATAAATTAAATTTCATAAAATATATAAAATAAAAATAAAAAACCATAAAAATGTAAAAAGAAAAATCAAAATTAGCTTGTAAAAATGAAAAATTTAAATAAAAAATAAAAATAAATAAATAAATACAATATAAAAAATAAACAAATTATATATATATATATAAAAGAGAAAATATAAATAAAACTTTTAAAAATACCATTTTTTAAGTTAATATATATATATATATATATATCTTAAATAATTATCAAAAAAATTTCAATTAAAAAAAAAAAACAATTGGAAAAAAAAAATAGGTCAACATGTCTCTGTATTTAACCTTCTTCATAGATCTGTTTCTTCATCGTGTCCTGAAGATGAACCACACTTATTGGTTCGAAATGCGTCGACCAAAATCTTTAATGTGACTTATTCCGAAAAAAATATTTTATAATTATGATATGGATCATAGAAGCTTGAATTCGAAAAATTAAAATTATTTAAATTTAAATTTAATTAAAACAAAAAAACAAGAAAAAAAAAACTTAAATTAAAAATAAAAATAAATAAAAAATAAAACAATCTATATATATATATATATATATATATATATAAGATAATATAAAAAACAATTTATATATATATATATATATATATATATATATATATATATATATAAACAATTACGAATTACAACAACACCCCCCTCCCTCTACTCCCCTCTCCGCTCCCTAGTCGACTTCCACCCCACCCCACCGCACTCCCCTCCCCCCTTACCCCCCTCCTCCTCCCTGCCCAGGCCCCCAGCCAGCGGCCAAGAGGCCACAGGCTAGGCCCGAGCGGGAAGGGGAGGGGGGTAAGGTGGGGGAGGGGAGGGGAGGGGGGTAAGGTGGGGGAGAGGAGGGGAGGGGAGAGGGAGAGGGGTAAGGGGAGGAGGAATCAGCTTCCAGCCTCTTGGTTGCTATCTGGGGGCTCGGGCGTGGAGGGGAGGAGGTTAAGGGGGAAAGGGGAGAGGGGTGAGAGCAGAGGGTCAGGTGGAGGCCGAGTGGGGGAGGGGAGAGGGTAGTGGACGGAGGGGGAGGCAGATGAGGGCGGCCGGTCGATGGGCGAGGGGAGAGGAGAGCAGAGGGAGGAGGGAGGAGGGTGAGGGTAGGAGGTGGGATGAGCGCTGGGGGTGAGGGCGGGGTGTGGGGTGGCGGTCGGGTGGAGGAGGGGAGAGGGGAGCGGAAGGAGGGGGGTGAGCGTGGGGGCCGTGGTGGGGGTCGAGTGGGGGAGTGGAAAGGGGAGGGGTCAGGAGGGCGAGGAGCTCAATTTTCTTTTAATGTGTTTTTTAATTATGTTTATTTATTTATATATATTTTTTAATTTAATTATTTGTTTTTTTTTAATTGTTTTTTTTTCAAATTGTTTTTTATTAAAAAAAAAACAATTGTTTTTTATTTTAAAAAAATAAGTTTTTTTAATTGTTTTATTTTTTAAATTGTTTTTTTATTTTTAAATTGTTTTTTTTATTGTATTTTGTAAATGTTTTTTTTAAATTGTTTTTTTAATTGTTTTTTTTAAATTGATTATTGTAATTGTTTTTAATGAATTTAGGCTTCTGTGATCCATATCAATTTTGAGAAGAATCTTCGGCGAAAATCACATAGAGATATTTTTGTCGATGCGTTTCGAACCAACCAGTGTGGTTCATCGTCAGGACAAGTTGAATGAGCAGATCTTGCTATGCATTATAAATAGATCGGGTAGAATATCCAATGACCAAATTTCCAGATCAGGTAACGGCTAAAATGATAACAGCTAGATTTGACCAGGAAATGGCTAGTTTGACTATGAAGGGCATAATTTATTTAAATAAGTAAATTCAGTTATTAATTTCCTTATTAAAATAAACATAAATGGACAATTATATAATTATAAATATATGTTAGAATAAGTGAGTTAATATATTATAATCATAAAATAATTCAAGTAATAGAGAATAGTTAATTATATTTTAATTAAATATAAGTTAATTATATTTTAAATAAAATATAAGTAAAAGGGAAATTTAAATCTTAATTCAAATTAAGTAAATAAATGAATAAATTAATTTTGTTTTTTAATTTTTATAATTTTTTTTTGTTATTTTTTAAATGTTATTTCTTTATTTTTATAATTTAATTAAAAAAAAATCTTAATTTTTTATTTTATATTATTTTTTATTTTTAATTTTATTTATTTAAATTATTTAATTTAAATAGTTTATTTTTATTTTTTTTTCTTAAATCTTTTTGTGTTTTAATTTTATTTGGTAATTATTTTAAGTTTTTTTTGTAACGAGGTTTTTTTTTTTTTTACTTAAAAAATATGTTTTTAAACTTTTTTTGTGTGGAACACTTTGTTTTTCTTTAAATTATATATATATATTTTAAATCATTTATTTATTTATTTTCATTAATTTTCTATTCAATTTTTTTATTTTTACGAGTTAATTTTGGTTTTTTTTTGGTATTTGATTTGTTTTTGTCATGTTTTTTATATTTATATTTTTATGTTTTATTACTAACATGTTTTATGTCTTATGCTTTTTTATTTTTTTGTCATGTTTTTTTAAATTTATTTTTATTTTTATGTTTTTTATTTTATTATGTTTTTTAATTTAATTTTATATATTTTTATGTTTTATTACTAACATGTTTTTATTATTCTTATTTTTGTGATGCTTTATGTTTTATGTTTTTTTACATTTTTATAAGTTTTTTGTTTTTTTTTTTTATATATTTATATATATATTGTTTTGTATTTGATTTTTTTTGACATGTTTTTATTATTATTTCTTTTATGTTTTATTACTAACACGAAAATCACCAACATTTAAAAAAAATTATCCACACTTAATTCATTAGAAAATTTAAAGTGTAAAAACTAAGTCCTCTAAACAAAAAGGGTTGATGCTCATCAGCGCTTTTCGATATCAAGATAAAAATCACTAACAAAAAAAAAGGTTCACACTTGATACATAAAAAATTTAAAGTGTCAAAAATAATCCCTTTAAAAAAAATGTGTTGATGCTACATCAACACTTTTCAAAATCAGCATGAAAATCACTAACATTAAAAAAATGTGTTGACGCTACATCAACACTTTCCAAAATCAGCATGAAAATCACTATCATCGAAAAAAATGTTCATACTTGATACATAAGAAAATTTAAAGTGCCAAAAATATGCTTTAAAAAAAAGTGTATTCTGGCATCACCACTTTTCAAAATAGGGTGATTTTTTGCTACCTCAAAAAAATGGGTACTAGTTCACTCTCTCATTTGATGGGTAACTATTTTATCAACTCACATAGTGCGGACTGAAGTCTCACCCGAAGTAGTATGGGGGGATGCTGGAACCAAGTTTCTGCATCTAGAGATCAGTGTGATGTCCTTTTATGCCCTAGATCTACCTTCACGCAAATCTATATGCCTTTATGGCCTGGTACTGTAACTTCCTACAGACGATCTTTAGACCTCTGTGAAGGTCTACGATTGGCTTTTGTGGATCTTCAATAGATGGATTATCTATTTATGTGTACCATAAACTAGCCTCAGATTGGAATCCACACAGATCTACTTAAGTGCTCAATAAATGTAACATAATGTATTATAATCTTCGCGTAAATACTTAACATGTATTGCATTCAGTTAATAATACTTATCTAACAAAAACGCGCATCAATACATCATTATTTCATAAAGACATTATTTCATCACAGCATATATCGCAAACATAAATAACAGAAGTAAACAAATAAAACACATGAATATCTCTAATAGTGTTCTTTATTGATCTTCGATATGAGGTTATAGACTCAAAACATCCCTGCGCACTCAGTTGCATGGGTCTATGCACTTAGCTAGGGACACTACTCTAGGCCTCTACACACTCAGATGCAAAGCCTTTCCTTCCTCTAAGACTCTCTTATGCGTTATCTTCTATTGGCCCATTATTCATTACTTACTTATCCTTAGACTCTCTAAGACACATTTGTTTATGGCTTTTCTTCATACAATCCCATGGTCCACGGACCATGGGTAGGTCTCAAAACTGGCTAAAGTTTACATGGAAAAGTGGCTAAACCCCTTTTGACTTCTAACTATCTATACACTCCGCATTCACAAATTGCGGAGACTTTACATCTTTTTACCAAAATTTTACATCGAAACTTGAGTTTTTAACCCCAAAATTGACTCAAGGGACCCCATCCCAACAAGCCCCCAACACAAAGGCAGGGAAAATTTTAAAAACCACCCTAAATTTATATGTATAATAAATGGGCGAATCCCCATGATACATAGGAAAAATGGGAGGTGAATTTATCCCTAATATAATATGTATACATATATATTTTTTGGCAAATCTCTCACCAGATTATATTATTTTGTAAATTCATGGCAAATTTTTCACTGAATTATAAAATCTTGTAACATCTTGGAAAATATTTCACTGAATAATAAAACATTGTAAGGTCTTAGCAAATGTTTTGTTAAAGTATAAAACCATATATGATAATAATAAAACATATTCATTAAACTGTAATATACTAACATACATGTTTGGAAAAAAGAAACATAATTTTCACTTCCTACAAACAATGTTGCAAGTATTAGTGGCCATATTTGTCATGGTAAGAGAGATTAATGTTTTCTCTACCATTTTTTCAAGCTACCACTTTTGCCTAGCTATCAAATTTCTTTCTTATTCCATAGACTCCAATTGCGAGATTAAAAGAAAAACACATCAAGTTTGTTTACCCCAACACGCCAACAAGTAGCAAGCCCCAACTATATAATATAATGAAGTAGTAGGTATCCCAAAGGCCTGAAGGGGATCTAATGGAAAGAAGTGACCATTGTCAGAAGCCTTCCAATCAATATATAAATATATAAATGTAGATTTATTATTATTTTAATTGGAAATCTTCAATTAAATAATAAAATTTAATTATGGCTTCTCCCAATCTAAATTTATTATTAGCATAATTCACTACCTTCATACCATTTTTAACAACGTTGTAATATGTGGATTAATTTCCTTTTTGGTGCACAATATCCGCCTTTTAGGACAATATGGTGCAGTGACCCAACCCCTATAGATCATTACGAAAAACTAAGAATAGCAGAGAAGATGAAAGGTTGTACAAACCAACATATTTTTCAAACAACTAATCCAAGATTAGTACCTTAACTTTTTCATGAAGATATCATATTGAGAATGTTTGAAAAATGGTGGGAAATCTGGGCGGTGACTATTTCTCGTGATGCAGAAAGAGTTAAGATTTCATTGTTTTGAATTTTTTTTTTAAATTAGAAAAACCAATATTAAATGAGATATCAGTATTTTTTACTAAATTTTGTGAAGTGACTAAATGTAGCTTTAACCATTCACCTTAAGATTTTTTTTACAATATAATTTCCTAAGTCTATTTAATATCTTCATTATCATAAAAACCAACCTATATCCATCTTAACTCCACATCTACCACTCTTAGAGAGATGAAATCTATTTATCCCTCCCAACACTTGGTAGACCCAGAATTAAGATGGATCAAAGCTGATAGAATTTCACCTTTAAATAGTCTATGCTCACATGAATACCATGGTATTACCATGGGTTATCATAAACCTGGAGCTTAAAAACTATTATTAGTAATTTATAAAAATTAATAAAATTAATAATTGATTATTATTTTATTATTTTATTTTAATTAAGTTAAAATGTTTAAGTGACATTAAATTACAAGATCCATTTTTACTCTTGATATACGAAGCCCCCGATAGGGATCAAATATTTTTTCACTCTATGTTAGTTTGCATATCACTACTTTTGATCCAGAGTAAAGATGGATCTATGCTATTTTAATTCCCCCCTTTAAATAGGTTGCATTCCATGTGAATACCATGGGTCAATACCATGTGCCATCTTTATTTTTATTAATACTAATATTAGGGTTAATAATATTTTTTTTGTATGGTATTAATAATAATTTGGCCCATAGGCTTCACCTAAATATAACACATTTTTTGAGTGTTCATAAATATAAGGTGGCTTATGGAGTAAATATAAAAAATGTTTTATTTATTTACCATACCTCTAGTTTATTTATATTTTTATTAATTTACCATACATTTTTTATAAATATGGTATTTGGCCCATATGATTCAATTAAATAAAACCTCTTTTTTGAGCCTTCTTAAATAGAAAGAGGGTTATGGACTAAATATAGAAAAAGGTTTTATTTGTTTACCATACCTATAGTTTATTTATATTTTTATTTATTTAACATACCTTTGAAGTTTAAAAAGAGGTTTTATTTATTTACCATACCTCCACCTTATTTATATTTTTATTTATTTACTCTTGTGTTCATAAATATAAGGTGACATATGGAGTAAATATAAAAAAATGTTTTATTTATTTGCCATACCTCTCATCTATTTATATTTTTATTAATTTACCATACCTCTTTTATAAATATGGTATTTGGCCCATAGGATTCACTTAAATGAAACCTCGTTTTTGAGCCTTATTAAATAGAAAGAGGGTTATGGACTAAATATAAAAAGAGGGTTTATTTATTTACCATACCTCTAGTTTATTTTTATTTTTATTTATTTACCATACCTTTGGAGTAATTATAAAAAGAGCTTTTATTTATTTACCATACCTCCATCATAAATACATTTTCTTAAAAATGAGGGTGGATGGAAGATTGTAATTCCTAATTTCAAGGGCTAAATTTACTTGTTTTACCCTCTCCCTTAAAATAAGGTGGGCTAACCTCCATACCTAATTTTTTTATAAAATAAATTTGAGGCGATTTGTAACAATGTACTATGATACAAAATATTCGCCCAATAAAAATATAAAACCCCTTAATTTAGTCCAAGGGCAAAAATTCACCCCTAAAATTTTCCGTGCACAAAGGTCATGACTTGCCCTCGAGTCACTCGGTTGGTGCGGTGATCTTGGTACTAAGATCCCCCAGCTCCACTTGCACAACTACTACCTCAGCAGCGCTCTACGTAGCTGCTTACTTGAATTCTTCGACGAGCTGCTCTGTAGCTGGACCTTTCGCGGCCAACTTGATCTTTTGTTGTGCTTGCTGCAAGCCCGTCAACTTTTACTGAATGTTGGCTGTCACTTGGTAGGCTTCGTTTAACCAAGGTCCCAACCTAGCCTTAAGCACGACCTCCTTCTATTGGGTTGCTTCTACCTGTGTAGAGCTGCTTCCCTTCCTACAACTTGGTGAGGCATTGTGCTAGAGCAATTGAGCACGTCATCGCCCGGACCTCATCATACTACTTCTGCAGCTCGCGCACTTTTGTGTTCAGCATCTGCAGGGTTGGGTCTTCATGCAGAGTCATCACTAATTCCATTACTTGTTCCAATAAGGTCGAGCAGTCAGTTACTTCAACATCCAAAGTGGTCATACCTTCTTTCATAGTGGCTCCAAGCTGCTCCCTGGCCTCGAGCGGAGTCGAAGGCTGTGATTTGATCTGAAGCTCCATGATTTTCATGTTGAGCTCAAATTGAACTCTTGCAACCTCTGCCTTTGCCTCGCAGATGCCTGCAGCTAATTTTCGTATCTTGGCCTCCGGTTGTGCATCCTTGATCCAGGTGGCTCCAGGGACAAGCATAGGACAAAGAGGGCTTATGGAAGCTTGAAAATCAAAGTGATCATAATTATTTCAAACTAGGACCAAAGCATAGATCTTGTCATCCTGATCATAATGATGCAAACGGTTCGTCAATCTGAGCTCGTATGAGGGAGAACGATCCAGTCAAAGTTTTGGTCAAAGTTGGGTTGTGGGCCAAGTTTAAGTGTCCTACGATTTGACCGACCCCAAGGCATGAAACCTAGGTCCCGAAAGTAAGCAAATTTGTTGGATCGTTAATTTGTCTAATATCCCCTATATTAAACAAATTCAAAAATATGTGTTTGTTTGATAAAAATATCAAAAAATATATTTTATGGGGTGGCAGACCACCAACCCCACCACCCCCCCAACGACCAACACATATATATAAACTAAAATTTTAATTATGGGTCGATGGACCATGATCCCCATCGACCCTCCCTCAACCACGTATTACATTAAACATTTAAAAAACGGGTGGGTGGGCCACCTCTGTGGACCCGGTCCACACCCCATCCCACTTACCATATATATCATGGTATTAAAGTGGAGTCGGCAGGGATTGAACCCACTCGACCCACGTGGGCCGGCCCCCACCAGGAGGCCCCATATGGTAACGTACGCCAACCAAACCCTCACATCCTGCCAACCCAGCAATACATCCCCCATTTAATACAACAAATCATCCGCCCAACCAACATATCTAGGGAGGTTAAGGGGCGGGCCACCCAATGCGGACCCGATCCCCCAAAAATATATATTTGTGGTTTTTATTAAAACAGAATGTGCATTAATATGGAGGGCTTGTGGTTTGACCACCCGACCTCCTCCTTATAACTCGATGTTTATACCAATTCGCCTACAACCACCTCCTTGTAATATTCGCCCACAAACTTCAGTATAAAATCCTCATCTCGTCAATGCGCCCAGGCAGAGGAGAGACTGTTTTTTGAGACATATTATTTTTTTATTAATGTGCAGGTGGAACCATGAGCCCAAAGACAAGGCAGGCAAAACCATGATTGAGCAAAATTTTCAGAGGGTGAAATTTTGCCAGTGTCCAAATTAGACAAAATTTATGTTGATCTTACACCTCTCAGCGACATGAACCTGATGGCATAGTCAAAATTTTGATCTAAGCACCAGACCTTCAGATGACCCGGAGGAGGGAATCTTTGAGGAATATAGGGGGAATCTAAAAGATTCCTTAAACCCCAGATTTACACTTTCTCAGAATTCAGAAATTTTGCAGTCAATTTTGCACTATTCGACACCAACAATCTGATGGTGCATTCAGATTTTCCATTTGATCATTCTATTTTTCATCCACTTTTCAAAGTGGAGTGCAGGTGTCAACATTCAACGTGCAAGCAGTCCTTTCCAAGGGATTCGATGTCGTGAGATTGATGGTACGGCCAACTTCAGCAGTTTGACATCCTTTTCTTCAGATGCCCCCAGGATGTGAGGTATATGCAATGTGTTCATGTACTTCTTTTTGCTATGAGATATATTGTGCTGCATAGATCCCTGTTGGATGTTTGATGTGGTATCTTGTTTTCTTACTTGTTTCATGATTCTTACTTAATGTGATGCGGAATCATCTGTGGGATGTACTTATTGTCATGATTCATCATGTTTTGTTGGAGATCCCTTTGTTTTTATGTTGATGGGATACTCATGTGTCGCCATGTATGTTTGCATTGAGATCCCTTTGATGCCATGTTGGCAGGATGCTCATTATCATCATGCATGAGTTTAGGTCATACTGATAGGAGTCCTTTTTGAATGAGAGTTCCTATAGTGGAACATCTCTTGGAGCCACTCCTGTGTGAGGGAATTTTCCTTATATGATAGTGACGTCACCACCTATGTACATCATCACTCTTTCCAGCACTTAATGTAGTGGTCTACACCATTTTGACACTGGGGCCCGAAGATGTAGTCCCTCCCAAATGAACTCTGTTATCAACGTCTTATTATTTTATGTTTTTGATGATTGTCATGTTCCTTCTTCTTTATAGAATGCATATATGTTCAATTATGTTATTTTAAATGCAATTATAATCACATCATGAAAGTAAAAGATCTTGGTTAAATCTGGGAGTTGAGTCATCTCGGATCAAGTTTGATATCAAAGCGGTCTTTGCGTGGATGTGAATTGCAAGCATGAAAAATGGAACGTGCAATGACAGAGGATGAAAAAGCAATGTACAAGACCATGCTCAAAATTTCCAAAATGGTGGAAATAATGTATGAAGCTCTACAAAAAGAGACAGAGGAAAAGGAGCGATTGCAGCTTTAGTTGCGAGCCACGGAAGAGGCCCTAGAAGAACTGAAGCACAATAACCAAAACCTTCAAACAAAGAACATTGAATTGAATATGCTTCTACATGAAGAGAAAGAGGAGAAACATAGTTTGCTATGACAGCTGCAAGCTAAGGACGAGGCCTTGGAAAAGCTGCAGCATGACCCATGTGAGGTAAAAAGTAATTCTCTAAATTCATGTATGTGTCCTGATGATGATTTCGCTATTTTTGAAAATCATACCACAAGAATTAGCTCCAAATTGTTGAAGAAAATGGGTTATGAAGGAAAAGGCTTGGGCATTAATGGCCAAGGCATTGTCAACCCCATCAAAGTGGAGGAATTACCCCGTCAAACAGGACTTGGGTATGTTAGAAAGGAAGTTGGGGAATGCGCCAAGACAGCTAGCGAACCAACATCAACAGATGATGAGCAGCCCTCATCCAGTTCTTTCCAAATCGACAATGGAGGTAAAAGATGTTTATTTCCTTTCAATTTCGTTTTCACATAGTATGATTTATGTTGTAGATTTGGAGATCCCAATTATAGGGACAAACATGAGGCTCCTTACCAGGATGAGGCGCGAGAAGGAAGAAGAACTTAGTTTTAATAACCAAGGCATAACTCAACCACTAGAGGTTGTGCAGAGACCTCAATTTGCAGGCTTGGGATACACCAAAGGAGAATGCTCGAAGGTGTTAGATTCTTCTAAGACATCATTGAAATCGTCAAGGAAAGAGAATGATGGGAACACATCACCATCATCCCATGGTAGTGGCCATTGCAGGGAGAGAGCTGAGACAAACTCTTATCACCATAATTACAAAAAAGCGGCAAGGAAAGGTATAACCAGTCTCGATATTCGAATGTTCACTTCAATTATAATCATGTCGTTAATGATGGACATAAATCATGGAATCGAAAGACATGTACCTTTTGTGCATTACATAACCATACATTTTCTAAGTGTTGGAAAAGAATCGTAGCACCCAAAAGGAGGAGGCATGAAAGACGCTCTCAACAGCAGGTAAAGAAACACGTTAAGCAGATCTGGATGAAGAAGATGTATTGCAGTCATTGCAATAGAAGTGGCCATCAAAGAGCCACTTTTTGGAGGCTCCATCTAGAGCGGTGCCTTAAAGACAAAGTGTCAGTGCATGAACCAGGTGAAACAATTGTTCAAAAAACAAAACCACCACGGGGGGATGACCCATTCATAGCAATAAGTGAAAAATGGTTTCTAGATATGTTATCTTGTCGTGGTCATGCTTTTGTAAATCATTTGTTGCATTTTAAAATGTAAAAGTGATGATGTGTTTTCCATCACTTGCTAGGCAACAATGATGTTTTGTCTTATTTTGAGTTGCATGATAAACTGTGAAAGTGATGGTGCATTTCCATCACTTGTCAAAAAAAAATAGTGTTTGGCCTTATTATTGTAAATCATGTGTTGCAGTATGATGTGTTTTCCATCACTTGTTGAAGCAAAAATGATATGTTGGCCTTGTTTTCGTAGCTGGGGTATTGTGTCCATCTAGATGTAAACTTGACCACCGAGTATGTGTTATAAAATCGTGGCAAGTATGGGTGCTTGGGTCATTACTTGGTCATGAAATTCAAGCATGTAAAGTGAAAAAAAAAATGTACTACAATTTGCAGAGGTTGCGGGTGTCGGTTTATTGCTTAAGGCTTCGAAGAACAAAGGTGAAGGAGATGGAAGTGACCTTTTCAGGATGCTTGTGATGCAGAAAAGATACAAAGAATTTGCAGATTATTTTCCATGCCTTTAGAGGACCAAAAGCTCCACAATGGGGAGGATTGATCCAGGTGGCTCTAGGGACAAACACGGGACAAAGAGGGCTTATGGAAGCTCTAAAATCAAAGTGATCAGAATTCTTTCTAACTAGGACTAGAGCGTAGATCTTGTAGTCCTGATCGCAACGATGCAAACGGTTCGTCAATCCGAGCTCGTATGAGGGAGAAAAAAACAGTCAAAGTTTTGGTCAAAGTTCGGTTGTGGGCCAAGTTTAAGTGTCCTACGATTTGACCGACCCTGGGGCATGAAACCTAGGTCCCGAAAGTGGACAAATTTGTTGGATCGTTAATTTTCTAATATCCTCTATATTAAACAAATTCAAAAATATGTGTTTGTTTGGTAAAAAAATTAAAAAATATATTTTATGGGGTGGCGGGCCACCAACCCCTCCACCCCCACAATGACCAACACATATATATAAACTAAAATTTTAATTATGGGCCGACGGGCCATGACCCGATCCCACTTACCATATATATCATTGTATTAAAGTGGAGCCGGTGGTGATTGAACCTGCCTGACCCACGTGAGCCAGCGCCCATCGGGCGGCCCCACATGGTGGCGTATGCCAACCAAACCCTCACACTCCGCTAACCCAACAATATGTCCCCCCATTTAATACAACAAATCATCTTCCCAACCAACATATTCGGGGAGGTTAAGGGGCGGGCCGCCCAATGCGGACTTGGCCCCCCAAAAATATATGTTTTCGATTTTTATCAAAACGGAATGTGCGGTAGTATGGTGGGCTCAAGGTTTGACCACCCGACCTCCTCCTTATAACTCGACATTTATACCAATCCGCCTACAACCACCACCTTATAATATTCGCCCACAAACTTCAATATAAAACCCTGATTTCGTCAGTGCGCTCAGGCGGAGGAGAGCGCATTTTTCAAGACATATTAATTTTTTATCAATGTGCAGGTGGAACCATGAGCCTAGAGAAGAGGCAGGCGGAACCATGATTGAGAAAAATTTTCAGAGGGTGAAATTTTGCTAGTGTCCGAATTGGAAAAATTTTATGTCGATCTTACAATCTCAGTGACACGAACCTGATGGCGTAGTCAGGATTTTGATCTGAGCACCAGATCTTCAGATGACATGGAGGAGGGAATCTTTTAGGAATCTACGGGGAATTTAAAAGATTCCTTAAACCCCAGATTTCCACTTTCTCAGAATTCAGAAAGTTTACACTCAATTTTGCACTATTCGATGCCAAAAATCTGATGGTGCATTCAGATTTTCCATTTGACCATTCTATTTTTTGACCACTCTTCAAAGTGGAGTGCAGGTGTCAGCATTCAATGTGCGATCAGTCCTTTCCAAGAGATTCGACGCCGCGAGATTGATGGTATGGCCAACTTCAATAGTTTGACACCCTTTTCTTCAGATGCCCCTAGGGTGTGAGGTATATGCAGTGTGTTCATGTACTTCTTTTTGTTATGAGATGTATTGTGCTGCATAGATCCCTGTTGGATGTTTGATGTGGGATCTTGTTTTCTTACTTGTTTCATGATTCCTACTTGATGTGATGTGGAATCATCTATGGGATGTACTTGTTGTCATGATTGGTCATGTTTTGTTTGAGATCCCTTTGTTGTTATGTTGATGGGATATTCATGTGTCGCCATGTATGTTTGCATTGAGATCCCTTTGATGCCATGTTGGTGGGATCCTCATTATCATCATGCATGAGTTTAGGTCATACTCATAGGAGTCCTTTTTGAATGAGAGTTCCTATAGCGGAACATCTCTTGGAGCCACTCCTGCGTGAGGGAATTTTCCTTATATGATAGCGACGCCACCACCTATGTACATCATCACTCTTTCAACACTTAATGTAGCGACCTACACCATCTTGACACCAGGGCCTAGAGACATAGTCCCTCCTTGATGAACTTCGTTATCAATGTCTTGTTATTTTATGTTGTTGATGATTATCATGTTCCTTCTTCTTTACAACATGCATATATGTTCAATTATGCTATTTTAAATGCGATTCTAATCACATCACAAAAGTAAAAGATCTTGGTTAAATCCGGGAGTTGAGTCAACTCGGATCAATTCTCGAGTATGTGCAACTCCGGTACTATTTTGCGCAACTCTGTTACTGCAACCACCAACTTGGAACTTTGTGCCTGGCTAGTATCCCTCTCTTTCGAGGCCCGTATCTTCTCGGTGAATGTCTGTTCATTGTTCACCCGGTACTCCCTAATTAAACTGAGAGTGAGCTACTCCCTAGCTCTCAATTCCTCTACGACTCCTATCTGCAACGCATGAAGAAATTTGTTGGGGAGCCCTACAATGTTCAGCGCAACATCCTTAAGGGTGCTCAATATAACTCAGTTGTTGGCTGATTCTACTCACAGGGACCCTTCTAGTAGCACAACTGATCTAAGGTCCACTGTCCTTACCAGTTCTACAGCCTGACTTGTCCCCGGTGCTAGGCTCATTTGTGTTGCGCTCACTTGTCCTATGCCCACCTGTATTCTGCTAGTTTGGATCTACAGTTCATGAAGATTATTCTGGACGTTCCCCAGTGTCTTCATGTACTATTTCTCAAATCGCTGCAACAATTCAATTGTAGTATCACGCACTTTGTCATTGATCTCATCATGCTCGCCCTCTGTCAAGGTTAAAGGATCCCCCTGTGTTTTGTCTGATTTCTGATTTTTGTAGGAACCCTCTTGTTGCTGCTCTCTATGCTTCCTTAGCCAAATTGGGGTGCTCTGCCCCTCATCTCCTCCTCCACCCTGTTTCAATTTTTATTCCTCCTCTATGGCAGGCAAAGGAGACTTACCACTTTTTTACAATTCGTGATGTTCTTTCTCAGCCTTCTCCTTTTCAATGCACTCCTTCTCCATCCGAGCCTTTTCTGTGGCTTCCTTTTTCCGCTGCATAACCAATTTTTGTGCAGTCTGCTTTGTTGCATTCTTCCTCTTCTTTTCATCGGAGCTGCTCACACCCTTACTAGTTCTTGCATCCAAGTTTGACGGGGCGTGCCAATCTGTTGGCCAGCGCTTGATCACCTATTGTATGTCGTGATCTATAACCAAGTATGGTAAATCATACCATTTTTGTTGTGGGTCTTTGTGCGCTTAGATGTAGACGTGGTGGAAATATGCCTTGAACGCTACATATGTGTACAACTACTCATACAAGGTTGGGGACAACCTTGGGCATTGTTTGGTGCACATGCAGATGCTGGAATCCATCAAGACCTAGAAGATCTTTGTCTCAGTGATTTGCGTAGGATCCTTCATGGCCCACAAAGAGGCAAACTCCGCGGCCTCCGGAGACCCTTCCTTCAGTGGAGGAAATTGGTTGTCCTTTGGCGGCTCCCATGCGACCAATACGATTGAAAGAAATAGCCATGCATAGTGGAATGGTGTGGTCTCGTTCTAGACCTCGTGACAATTCGTAAGGAACTCACTGCGTAAGTACGGCTACCAGTTAAACTGCACACCATTCACGCATTGTGCAGCTAACGATACCACAGGCACCAGAACCTCATCCGCATGGCACTTTCTCATTACTTTTCTTGCCATGATTTGCGTAGTAATATTCATCGCGAGATCGTTAATGGATGTGATGGAATAGTCGTGCGACTTCTTCACAAGCTCAAACTCCTTTTTCATTTTATCTGTCAAGTCATTTTCTCTTGTCTTTCGCCAAATTCCTTGGTCAGATTCAAACCCTCATGTGATAGGTGTGTGATCCTATGGATGAGCATGTCGGTGATAAGTATAGGCATGCCAAGCCATAAGCACCCATCGTGCACACTAGTAAGTAACTGCCTCAAACAAGTGGTGTTAATATTAGTGTGGTGATAGTGGGCCACCCACAACAGGTTCAACAGCCCGTAATATTCCACTCCACAAATCCATTCCACCATCTCCAACTCAGTGGCACCTGAATCCCAGTAGTACACACGCTTCATGTAATTTGTGGTTGCTAGGTGCAGGAACCTCTCATGGTCCACCAAGTCCCAATCCTCCATTTTCAGCAGGGGGATTCGATCGAGGCGCAGACCTTCCAAGGGAACTTGTTCTAGCAGCAGGGGCGTAAAGATGGTGAACTTGTCAACATCTAGGTCCTTGGTGACCTTTGTCTTCCCTTTTCGTGGAGGGATGTACTCCAGTAACTTGGTAATGGGCTCTACTCCATCAGCATCTATGTCTTCGGTGCCCTGTCCCTCCTTAGACTCCAAATCGACAACCCTCTCGAATTACTTGTCCTTCTTCTGCTTTTGAGTGGCCGCATGTTTTCTGGGTGACTCGCGCACAGGCACTGGCTTCTTCTTCTTATTCTTCTTTGGCTTTTGGGTTTCTCGAGCCAGTGTAGGCTTCGACCTAGGCGACTTCAGCACCGTAGGCATAGGAGCCGGACCCTCCATGATCACCACCCCTGGAGCAACTCCTTTTAATGCAATATCTCCCCCGGTGCTTACAGTCTCAGTAGGGCTCGAGCTTAACATGGTTTCAAGGATAAATTTCTGGTTTAGCTTGGGTAAATTGGCAAACATAGGGTTCACAACCAAATCCTCAAAGAACGAGTGGCTCATAAGCAATAGACAACTCAACTCAAAAACTCTAAGTGTGCAAAGTGTTTTCTGTTGGATCGGTAAGCGTAATTTATAGGGGTTTTTTAATTCAAATCTGACCTTTCCCCCCAAAATTCAATCATTAATGCTTGTTTGGCAGCAGATCTTCAAATATTTTAGCCTTAAATGCCACCCGCCCACTCCTCTTAACCGTCTCATGGCTGTCAAATCATGAATAGTGACTCTAATAGTCACTTTTTGGCTGTGCTTCGCAACATCTCCCTTCACGCAACCTCTTATATGGTAACTTCGTCATATTACGCGAAGCCCATTTGCCGCGTAGTCCTCCAATCCGAGAAGTGTAGTTTATAGTCTCGCGCTCGCTTGCAACTTCCTGGAGCACTAAGACTGTCCTGTCGTCATATAGTCATTGAGTCAGATTCCCTGTATATGGCTTGAATCGGCTACCATTCACCCTTCCTAGAAAAGTTTCTCAATTCAGCTTCGCGAGCTGAACTAGGTCTCCATCTGTAATCTCCTTGATAACATATGGTCCAAGCCAGTGCATCTGAAATTTCCCTAGAAATTTAGTGAACTTCCTATCATACAACAATACCAAATCATTTACCTTGAACATGTGCATCTTGATGAGTCGATCGTGCCATGCTTTTTCATGCTCCTTTTGTACTTGTTGATGGAATCTAGCCAAGCACCTGTCTTCTTCAAGCTCCATCAACTACACGAGTCGATCTTCCAAGGCTTCGCAATCTAACATACCCGTGAAAGTTGTTATCCATAGACTAGGCACGATATATTCCATTGGAATTACAACTTCTATGCCATAGACCAATCGGAAAGGCATCTGTCCTGTCAAAATCTTGCAAGTAGTCCTGTATGCCCATAGCACCGCAGGTACACACACATCCCAGTCATTTCGTTGTGCATTCCAAATATTTGTTAGTGCGTTCTCCAAGATTATATTGAAGGCCTCAACTGTCCCATTAGCCTGAGGATGATATAGTGTGCTCTTTTGATGATAAACCTGGAACTCTTTAGTCAATGCACTGATTGTTTCATTTAGGAAGTGTGTACCCCGAGCACTCATCAATACTTTTGGGCAGCCAAATCTGGTTAACACATACTCAAACAAGAACTTTGTTGCCGTAGCCCTTGTACATTCCTTCACCGGTTCTACCTTTGCCCATCTAGTTAAGTACTCCGTCGTGTTGATGTTATAGCGTGCACCTGTCTTTTTTTCCTGGGGGCTGAATTGGCCCTATGAAGTCAATTGCCCATTTTTCGAATGGCAGTAATGATACCTGAGGATTTAGTGGCAACTCGTCCCTCCGTGATGGTCTACTTGTTCTTTGACATGCATCACATGCCCTACAATACGTTTTGGAATCTTTATGCAATGTGGGCCACTACAAACCTGCGCACAAAATCTTCTGTGCCGTAGCCTTTCCTGCATAATGTCCTCCGGCAACCCCTCCATGAGCTTCCACTAGGATGCTATTTCTCTCAAAGTCAGGCACATATCTTCGAAAGATATCGTCAACGCCCATATTATACAAATCTCCAACAATCACCAAAAGATCTGCCGCTCGCCCACTAGTTCCATCTTTTGCTGACTGGTATACCCTTAAGGAGCCATCTATGTAGTCAAAAAGTGGATAATATGTAATATCCCTCCCCTTAATAATAAATAATAAATAATAAATAATAAATAATAAATAATAATATAATAATAAATATTAAATAAATCACTTAATAATAAATAATAAATGATATTAAAAATATATACAAGAAAATAAATAAAAATAATAAAAATAAAAATAGTAATAACCATACTAAAGCTATAGATAAGAATAAATAGAAATAAAACAAGAGAACTATCAAAAAGAAGAAAATAAAACAAGAAATCTAGAAATCAAAAGAAAAGTAAAAAAATAAATTAAGAAAGCTAAAAATCAAAAGAAAGTCGCATGTATACACATGGAGTGTGTACATGTGGTTTCCCATCCAATGTTTGTTCTATTTATTAGATGGTGAGGAGGATGGGAGGCATTCCATCATTCCAAGATTCTATCTTTCATTCTCTTTGGAGAATGGTGTTCTAAGATAGAGGAGTCACTGGCAGTAGTACGTTGATTGAGGGCTCGGGGGTGGCTAGTTGTAGCAAATCCTTGCGCAATTGAGCCTATAGTTGGGCGGAGAGTCGTCCCCAAAACCTTGTTGTGCTAAACCTACTTCTACCATAGGTAAGCACTATTCATAGTTTGAAGTTAGTTTATTAATTATATGTTTATTTGGCTAAGGTAAGTGCCACTTTGATTTAAATTTAATGTTAATTAGAAAATTAATTAGATATTTATTTTGGGCTATTACATATGGTATCAGAGGCTAGGCTCAACCCTTAGGGCCTATGGGCATCTTAGAAAAAAAAATTATTTTGTTGGGATTTTTAACTTGACTTGTTTTGAAAGTTACAGGATGGTTACTTCCGGTACACGGGGCTTCTATTTTTTTTTTGTGATCAATAGTTGGCTTCTTTGGTCTTTATTTTCTGTCGTGACGAGGTTGATGCTTGTCTCTTTTTTGCTCGGTTAGATGCTGCATGTTCTTTATTATTTTCCCTCTGGGGAAAAATCCTAGAGGAAACCTTTATATTGAGTTTAGCTAGGTTGGAATACCTCCACATGGTAGGTGGTTGGTCCTATGCAAACATGATTCCATGAGAATGCAAATATGAAGTCAGGGTCACATGAGTGCAAATTCTGGCCATATAGAAGGCCAATTGCTCCAGCCTTCATCTACAATGATCAATTTAATCGTTTCCAGAATATTTTTGTGATTAAATATAGCCAAGGCATAGCCATTAGCTGATCATTTATTTCTTTATGACCTTTCTGCAACTCAATTTGACAATTTACAATAACACTATTTGAATTTAATGTAGTGTAATTAATTCTTAGATTTATTTCGAATGCTACCAATTGGAAATGGGATCATCAAACATCTATCCATTTTGGAAACTTGTCCATAGAAATCTAAAAGCCATTTAGCTGGTTTTACGCGTTAAAAGGCGTTACCGACACTGGATACCATGGATTTTCGGTCGGCTTGCATTGCTATAGAATTTATTATTGACTCCTTCGAAATTTAGGTTAATTAGTTTCCACCTCATATCCACCCAATTTGCTTTTGCATGGCATGCTGAATACTTGCTCCTAAAGAAAATATTAATGCTTCAAACTTTCTAGAAAGGAGATCTAAGGCCCCCAAGTCCAGCATTCCGTTGCAAGTTCTCATTCTTTCAGTGGCCTAATTTGACAGAGGAGAATCCATCGAGCAGCTATGCAGAGGGCACAGGGCCATATGATTGTGGTCAACGAGATAATTCTCTTCATTTAAGAGAACTTTTTCTACCCATCTCGAATATTTAATGTTTTGGTTTTTGAAGAGTTTATTAGAAAGTCACACTACCTGTCTTTGGCTTCTTGCAAACTGAAGAATTTTTGTTGAATTATACTGAAAAAATCTTTCCAGTTTATTCTTTCCATTCAATGAATCTATTGTGAATTTTGGAATCACCCAATATTTGTAAACTGTGCACTCCTCTTTCCGCAGCTAGTTTCCACAACAATTCAATTCTGTTCTGTTTCTGTATCCTGCTTTAAAAGAAATAATGCGATTTTTGGCCAGAAATAAAGAGATTCACAGCTCGAATCGCTGGAGACCAAATTGTTAGGTATACCTTCCAGTGCTGGTGTCTGCGATTCGCCAGGATAACACCTCCGCCATCTCAGGTTAAAGACCTGAGAGGCTCCCAGGTCTTCTGCATCGGAGTTTTCAGTGACAAATCTTTGACTGTGTTTTTTCTGTGCTTACATTCTGAATTGGAGCTATTTTTCTATACCTTTTACTTGTTGAAGTTCTATGTACTTTCCCTTAGTTCTTCATCTGTACGCTAATACTATTATGTCTTTTTTTCACCGACCTGCTTGAAAATGGCCTTGGGAAAACACTCTCTGAGGTCATCTTCGAGTTCCTGCCCGAGAGGCGCAGCGCCAGACATGATTATCTAGACAAACGAGACATCGTACTGGGAAATGATGGGGCTCCTTGTGATGTCCAAGACAATCAGAGGCACAATTTGGGCAACGATAACCTTGTATTTCTAAATCAGCTCCAGATAGGTCATAAGGTTGAATTTCTGCATAATCAGGGTCGCAACCTCGACACTGAGCGCTTATTTAGAATGTTAATATAGTAATATTTAGAATGTTGATATAGTAATGTGAGAATTGTTGATATAGTAATGTGAGAATTGTTGATATAATAATTAAAGATGCAGCTTGAATTTGCAGATAATGATTAAAAATCTAGATTGAAATTGCAGGAATTGTTACTTACTAGTTTGATAATTAAAATTTCAACATCTTGTTTGAAGTCACAGACTTTCGCTATCTATTGATCTGATCATGTCAGCATCCAAGTTACAGCCATTATCTCAAATGAAGTCTAAGCACTGAAAGAATCTCCTTCTCTCGTCAAGAATTCAAAGCACTAAAATCATTATAGCTAAAATGTATTGTAGCCAATACGTTTGTTCAAAGTTTCCAGATTTTTGTTTCGATCCTTATGTTGTAATTAATGAATGTAAAACCCGGTAGCTATTAAAGCTTTGATATGGTGTTGCCTTCACGGGTGCGCTTGCAGGTGGGCCATCTTATTAATAAAATGATTTTATTTTTTGGGGGAGGGATAACCTTCCCAGTCATCCAATCCCATTTTGGGTCGGGTGGCAGTGTCTCTTCTTTATGGTGTGGAATATTTCTTTGGTTGTTTGATTTCTTAAATTTCTTAAAGTAATCATTTAATAGCCATAAGAATCTCAAGATACATTCAATAAATTTGTTTAACGATTTATTTTGTTAAAAGCAGTCCATTTAATTCTTCTAACATAAGTTATGATTGCTTAAACAGATACTTAAATATTTCACTCTACAACACAAAATTTCAATTTATCTTTATCCTTAAAAATCATGAATCTGTAGAATTAATATTGGTGTGACATATAATGATGAATAAATTTTCTTTCGAAATTCAAGTACCTTTTAACACAATAATTCCACAAATATTATTAAGCTTTAGTCATTCGAATTTGGATTTTACATTGAGACAATTCTCTAAGTTTTATTTTGACATCATTAGTACCTTCTAACTCATGTTTTCAATGGTTTTATACTACAAAAATTGTGATTGTTGATAATTTATGATAAAATATAAAACTCATAAGGTCTCTATATCAACCTTCTTTTCTTTTTACAATTCATCAACTTTCTTTTCATTACATTTTGATAACTGATCTGGATTTGGTACACTGATATACTTTTAAACTAACTACAACCAGCTTATTTCTTTAGAATCATTATAAAAGTCTGATATTAGAAGTGAGACCTGAAATTCCGGGGGTATTACCATTTATTTTGGAAGATCAACTGTAAGTGTTTGGCTGGTATAATTTAAAGTTTGGTGCACTCATTAGTTCCTCATTGGTTTTCTCATGTGTCATTATAGACAGGTTATTGATATTTGCATTAGTATTGGAATGAGCCTCCTTTCTTATTTCTTGGTTGGTTTGGATACTGGTCCTTGCCTCTGTGGTTCTCTGCTCTCATTAGAATCTCATTGCATATGAGAATCCTGTGATACCATGCTATGATGTTAAACATATCTTGAATGATGGTCATTTCTGAACATTGTAAACAACTGAACATCACATCCTAAACATTTGTTCTTGTGATTGAACAAAACACCAACTGACATGATTCAATCCACAATGAATGGCATTTTCTTTAAAAAAAATTAGCACTATTGATATGGTATACTGGCATGTTTTGTGGAGGAACAAATCTTTAATGCTGGTGTAACTAATCACCACTGGTTCATTTTAGTTTACATAGCACTTGAAGTATTTGCATAATTTGTCACCAATTAAAGTGCTCTTAAATAATGAAATCTGTCCCAATTCACAATGGATAAACTTTGATATCTTATTACCTTTAGATGATCATTGTTCACTTGCATCTATTCATTATTCAATCTGATCTAACAGTCCTTGAATGCTGATCATATTATTCACTAATTATCTGGGTTGGATTACTGTTCTCATTGTCCTTTAGCAATAGCAGTGGCTTGGTATTTCTCTGGTCTATTATTGCAAGAACACAACTCTCTCAATATGATCTTGACAATTAAGACGTTGTGAACCCATTTGGAGTACTTACTTAGCTAAGACAGACTAAGTCATATTTTACGGTTTGAACGTTATGATACATCTAAATCGTACCCTATGATATCAGTTTAGTTTTGAGTATAAGTTACATGAGGTTTCGTGATTCAAGGTTAATTGCATATAGCGAATAAAAGTTGTCTAAGGAGAAATGGAAACGATAAACTTGCAATTTTTTTTAAGGATGATAACTAATGTGATTATGGCCAACGTGGATTAGATGCTTAAGGTGGTAGAGAAGAATTATCACAACAAAGGTAAGAAACCAGTAAGAAGAGGCAACCTATTTTGGAACATAATGGAAGAAACATAACTTGGTACTCTAAAGGTATCACTATAAGGTCTATCTAAGGATGATGCACATAAAGAAGAAAATATTGGCAATCAACTAATGAAGTTGAATAATCATGGTAATAATGAAGGACATTTTTACGGAACCTAGACGGTATGATAACATAGAATGATTGGAGAAGATAAGTTGTGTGCATAACAACATCTATAACAATGGGAGAGCCACATGGTAAAGTTTTTCATAGGTGACTAACTATATGAATGAATTATGGATAACAAGACGTATGATCAGGCAATTTTATAAGCAGATTACATTTGGTAGCTATCTTAATGAATTTATTACCCAAGTTGGGAAATAGTAACAACATTTCCAAGGTATATCAGTGTTATAGGAGAGGAGGAGAAGAAACCACAATGACTGGAGGTGAGAAATTAAAGTCAATTTAATAAAATAGAATGAAGTGAAGAAACTTCCATTTTTGAAGCCAGTAGACATGGAATAGTAGGAAATCAAGACAGGGAGAAAAATAAAAATATATCTATGAATATCGGGTAGGAGATGAAGGGATGTTCTATCAAGAAGAAAGTTCTTTTAAAGGTATTGATGAGTGGAGTGAGAAACATGATTGGTAATGGTCATAATGATGATCTACATATTTTAAAAATGTGAAGGTGTGAAGTTGCATGATGACCAAGTGATAATAAACAAGGAAAATATAGGAAGGAATGTTGCTAGAAATTTTATAAGGATACCTTGAGAAGGATTGTGTACATAGTGACAAAAGAAGTGAAAGTCAATTAATAGAGGTTGTACTTGACTATTTTTCACTCATTATTTCATGAGTAGGACTTCCCATAAAGTTAAAAGAGGTTGTTTCCACATAACACCTCACATTTAAATTTTTCATGGACAATGATGGTAGTCGTGTTTCCAATTGTTTCAAAATCTAAAATAATGATACTATTTAATAGGAAAAAGTCTTTTATGATAAGCAATCAAATGGTATTGAGATATGAACTTGACAAACTTGACGAGGTAATAAAATATTTCTGTGGATGAAGTGCTAATTGTTAAATAAGTGAACATGGATTAACAAATCCTCGTGCAAGTAAGTTAAGCATTATATAAAATTAAATCACGATGAAATAATATTTATATGCAATTGCATATAGCGGTATTGGAATCAGTAAGCCAAAGGGTAAATGGATGTAAATCAAGGAATTTTAATTTTGAGATAGATGATGATGGAACAACTAGTAATATCTTAAACAATGAATTTCTCCAGAATTTCCTTGGGGAAGGAAGAATATATAACCAGAGATTAAAATCCAAGATGACGAGGCTCATGTGAAATTTAATGATGATTATACCGTTGGTGTAAATGATCAACTACCTAGTACAAAGAAGTGGAAATGATTATTGAAAAGTAACTGACAACTTGATGAAAACATATTAACAATGTTTCATGATATCATGGTAGCAGGATAAAGATGTACATATGGTTCTTATAGTGTTAATATGATGATAGAGATATGCATAAGTATTATCACATTATGTCAAGGTATATTGACATATTCATTTACTACGTGATGATAAATATTTAATGTTGAATACTCATGATGGATATGATATGCATAACGTGGCATAAGAGTTATGATGTTGTAATATGAGGTTTACTGACATGTGGTTCATTTATGTGAAGTCATGATATGTCTTTGATATAATTATGTTGATGGTATAACTGAAGCATGTGATAGTTGCGTACAAATTTATGACATGCATAAGCATGCAATGCGTTATTACTCCTAATGTTGTGATTAACAATAATGAATGTTTTCTTGATGACATGCACGACTTGGCATGTGGATTATTTTCTATGATACTAAGATGGTATGGTTAATGCATTGGATGCATGTTGAGGTGTGATGATTCACAGGACTCCACAAATGGGCCGAGAGGGCCGGTTTATTTGATGATCTCGTGCGAGCCCATACGCACGAGGGAGAATAAGTAACACCATATGGGCTGGGGACAAAACTCAATCAACACTACATATGCCAGTGGTTCCTTTATCTTGTGTATAGCTCTCGATGGATAGCTCTTGAAGGGCTATGGGACCATCTTGAGGAGGCCAAGTGCATGATGTTCTAGGCTAGGTGCCTGTTATTGGATTGAGATGCTGAAGTCTGGTGGGGATGTAAGGACTTCGATGCCTAGGGTTGTGCGCCTTAGTAGTTGTGGAGGGAGTGGGCCAGCCTTGCGAGATGCTCGGAGTCATTGAGTACCGTACCGGATGCCTGCCTTGGGGCAGATGAGGTCTGAGTCAGGCACGAGCCTTGGGGCCAGCCTTGGACTAGGATACAGACCGGGTCAGGCTTATGCCTGGTGCCAAAAGTGGGAAAAAGGACAGAGATTCCTTGAGATTTCCCGGGTGTTGTGGAACTTTCGATGCCTGCTGGTTATACTAGTTCAGCAGAGGGTGTTGGCAACATGAAGTAATAAAAATAATAAATAATAAATAATTCAACTTAACTTCGGGACGAAGTTCCTTAAAGTGGGAGAGTATGTAATATCCCTCCCCTTAAAAATAAATAATAATATAATAATAAATAATAAAAGTAATAAATAATACAAAAATAATAAATAGTAATAAATAAATCACTTAATAATAAATAATAAAAATAATAAATCATAAATGTTAAATAATAAATGATATTAAAAATGTATACAAAAAAAATAAAAATTAATAAAAATAAAAATAGTAATAATCATACTAAAGCTCTAAATAAGAATAAATAGAAATAAAACAAGAAAACTATCAAAAAGAAGACAATAAAACAAGAAAGCTAAATATAAAAAGAAAAGTAAAGAAATAAAACAAGAAAGCTAAAAATCAAAAGAAAGTCACATGTAGACACATGGAGTGTGTACATGTGGTTTCCCATCCAATGTTTGTTCTATTTATTAGATGGTGAGGAGGATGGGAGGCATTCCATCATTCCAAGATTCTACCTTTCATTCTCTTGGGAGAATGGTGTTCTAAGATAGAGGAGTCACTGGCGGTAGTACGTTGATTGAGGGCTCGGGGGTGGCCACTTGTAGCAAATCCTTGCGCAATTGAGCCTACGGTTGGGTGGAGAGTCATCCCCAAAACCTTGTTGCAGTAAGCCTACTTCTACCACAAGTAAGCACTATTCATAGCTTGAATTTAGTTTATTAATTATATGTTTATTTGGCTAAGGTAAGTGCCACTTTGATTTAAATTTAATGTTAATTAGAAAGTTAATTAGATATTTATTTTGGGTTGTTACATAATATCTTCAAAATGATTATCTGCTACGTGCACCGCGAAGAGCTGCACATCGGGCAACCCTTCCTCCAAATTAGTGGGCTCCTCTCCTGTCTCAATATGTGATAGATGGTCAGTTCCTACATACAACCTACATAGCTTCACAATCACCTCAAAGTTGTATTCCTAAAATAGAAGAAACCATCGACAGATCTTCCCCCCCAACACAGGCTTATTGACCGGGTGTTTCAAAGCAAAATGATCTGTGTACATTTTGAAGTGTCCGCCCAACAAGTAGTGCCTGAAATTTTGAAGTGCGTACACCATAGCCAATCCTTCGCGCTCCATCGTTGAGTAATTCTTCTCGACCTTTGATAATTTTATGCTCGCGAAGGCTATAGGGTGGTCCATCTCTCCTTCACCGGCCTGTATTAGTACTTCTCCCAACACAATGCACGAGGCATCGACATGTACATGGAATTCTTTTTTCCAATCCAGGAAGACCAAGATCGGCATGGTGACCATATTCTCCTTCAATACATTCAAACTACGCTGACATTCTTCATCCCAACAAAATGTAGCATCCTTCTTCCACAATTTCTCCATAGGTGCGGTAATCTGAGCATAAGCCTTGATGAATTTCCTGTAATATCCTATATGCCCAACCATTGTGTGCAACATCTTGACACTTCTCGGGGCCTCCAAATTTACTATTACTGCAATCTTGGCAGGTTCCACCATCAGCCCCTTCTTGCACACCACATGACCTAGTAAAATTCCAAAGGGGGCACATAACAATCACTTCTTCAGGTTTAGCGCGATCTGATATCTACAGCATGTATCCAACATTAAGTATAGACTTTCTACATGGCACTTTACTAACGCAAACATTGTCCAATCATTAAAATATACTTCTAAGAATTTGTGAATAAATTCCTTGAACGTTGCGATGACTACACAAGAGAATATCGTCGGTGCATTCTTGAGACCAAATGGCATCACCGTATATTGGAAACAACCCCATTCAGTCATGAAGGTTGTTTTGCTCCTGTCTTCTGGCGCAATCTTAATCTGATGGTACTCAGAGAACCCATTAGTGAATGAGTAGGCCTCCTACCCTCCAACATTGTCCAATACCTCATCTGTAAATGGTGTCAAAAAGGGATAATGGACACAGGCATCATTAAGTTTCCTGAGATCTGTGCAAATCCTTATTTCTCCCTTCTGTTTCTTTTCTTGAACCACCATCGGGCTTACCCAATCAGATTCTTCCATAGGTTTGATAATGTCAGTCTCAAGCATCTTATCCAACTCCAAGCGGACCTTTTCTTTGTACTTGGGATTAAGGTGATATGACCTCTGCTTAATAGGCTTCTTGTCCTGTTTCAAAGTAATTTTCATCACACCCAAGTCAACTATGATTCCTTTTAGGTCCGAGAACTTGGTAGAAAAAAGATCTTGGTACTTGCAAAGTAACTCAGCAACTTTATCCACTATGGCATCATCCCAGTAGTCCCCAATCTTCCTAAATTTTGGCTCTACTTAAATACCAATGTTTACCTACCTAGTTTTCAACGGCACGATGATGTCCAGGTTTTCTATATGCATATTTTCGACCTCGAGATGGCCTTCTACCTCTGGGATATTGATATTTCTTGGATCTTCATCCTCCCCCTCAACAGTCACATTATAGCATTCCAACGCATGGTGCAACTGGGTGCTCTAATCTGGTTGAACCAACTCCAAAGGATCCTGTGGAATTCTGAATATTGCCGCCTTAACCGCCTGCAAAGCTTCATCAATGCATTCGAAACAATCTTCAAAGCTAAAGGTCATTAAGAATACTTCCCTTAATATATCCCACTTTGCGGTGCCATGGTGGAGCTCTGTCTCTAAGTACCAATTCATAGGAATTCTATCCAAAGTATGACAAAATAAGTGCACCCACTCCGACTATGGCTCTCTTCCATAGACTTTAGTCCATTTTGCCAAATGATTGCGCACATCATTTCTCCCATCCTATTTCTCAATTATTCAAACTTTAGGATGACCATATCACAACCTCATTAGCCTCCTGTAATCTCATCATTCATCAAAGTTGTCCTTGTGTGTACCCCACCATTGTGCAGGCATAACGCACAGCGCCAAATCTAGTGCTTGGAAGTGATGATCCTCAGGGACTTCTCGTTCAAAGGAATCCAAAAACTTATCTACGTCAGTTAAACCATCATAATAGGGTAAATTTCTTACCTCAGATGACACACAACGCAACGATTTAGTCATCATGTTGCAACGTAATGTAGATACTTCATGTAGCCTATTCTGCTAGTGCTCCAACTCTTCATCTAAATCTGAGGTACAGGAACTTTCCCGGTCCCATGAAATCCGTCCATCGGCTGTTGGATTAATCCAATCTTGGTCTCGCATAATTATTTTGTAGATCTAATCCAAGTCATCATCACTCTCTTCATAGTTGCGGACTGGTTCAATATAGCGTTGTCCCTTTGTAGGGTCCAATGGTACAACTACCCAAAACGATTTCCTTTCAAACGACATTGTCCGCTTCTTCAAGTTGATAACTCCGTTCATATCAATGGCCCAATAAATTCTAAGGAGCATGGGATATGGATTACTATCATCAACTATCTCTATTACTTCAAAATCAGCCAACGCACTCGCACCTTCAATATCTACAGTTACTCCATGTAATTGTCCCATAGGGATGATCTTTTGTTGGTTTGCCATTCTAAGCTAGATCGGAGACCACTGCAGCGCGGGTCTCCCCATCCTCTCCCATGTTTATTTAGGTAACACGTTCACGTCAGACCCCAGATCCAAAATAATCTAGTCCATCTCATAATCTCCTATCTGAGCGGTGAGCCTCATCTCATGACTTGTTCTTGCCTTATGTTTGCCTATTTTTCTTACTATGCAGTGTCCAACAAGAGAATTTTCCTTACCAACACACTTGTTTATTAACTTCTGCAGACCCTTCACAGCCTTGCTATCACATAGAAGTTTCATGCAAGTTTCCAGGAATGTGGTAAGTACAGAGGGATCAACCTCTGTAGGCGTGCTAGTTTCTACTACTTTGTTCTAACTTCCTGAAGTAGATGCCTCAATGAAGCTTTTCTTGGCTTCCATAAATGTTTCCTTTGCATGCACGAGATCAAAACCTGCTTCCTTTTCTGGGGCCTTGCGAACCCATCCATCTTCTTTAGGTTGTTTCCCCTTATCATCCCCTATTGTTACTCCGCTTCTTAGCATGATATTTACATTCAAATCTTCCTCGCAGGGCTCAACTCTCTTAATTTGTAAGTTTTACATAGGGTGTTGAGGTTGTGCCTTCTTCTCCTGCATCTTAGCTATCAGCATAGGGCATTCTTCGATAGTGTGGTCAAACTGGCTGCAGTATTGACAGGATGGGCGTGTCTGATTCTAACACTCTCGCGCATAGTTCCCTGGGGTCCCACAGTTATAGAAAATAACCTGACCGCGACCTCTACCAGATCCTCCTCCTCCTCCTCGGCCTCGTCCTCGTCCTTGATATTCTCCATGCACTCCCCCAACACCTTGATCTGGAGGCCAAGTTTCTTCTTGCATTTGATATGTAGGTGTTCTTTCCATTATCAATTCGTAGCTATGAACTGGCACTCATCATGGCCCACCGATTTGCATAAATCAAAGAATAATTGTTGTGATCATTACGTGTTTTCCCACTACCTAACGAATAACACACCATAGCGCGAGCTTTGCACTCGGTCCTGCTAGAGCTTCCTACCTCAGGGTAATCAGTCCTCCCCATATAATATAATTTGCGAAGACAGGGCAATGGTCTTTATCATGCCCCTGGCTCTTACACTTGAGGCACCAGACTTCCTCACGCACCTCTGGCCTAGCCTCCTTCTCTTTTTTCAAGCTCTGCAGTTCCAAGCAGAGGTTCTACAGCTACGAGTGAATCTATTGGACTCCCAAATTCATGTCGTGAATAGGTGTCTCATGTAATCTCATCACAGTTTCCAGGGCTTCTTCTTGAGTTCTTGTCTTCTGTTGTGACAAAGCAATCCTCAGGTGGGGCAAAAGTGAGGCTATAAACCATTCACGGTGCTGACCATCTGTAAGTTAAGTACTAGCTTCACGGATCACACATTTTAGCCTTTGATCTAACTCCCAGGGCATCTCACCAGCCCTCATCGTGATTTCCTTAAATCCAATTACTGACTGTGAGTCAGACTTAGGCTTACTAAACTCCTTGTTTAAAGCATCCTTAGTATCTGCTAGCTTTGCTAAAGGATGATTAGTACAATGCTTAATATACCATGTCAGCGTGGGATCCTGCAAAGCAATAACTAAGTGCGCCTTATTTATGCTATCATCAGTGATCTACTACATAGTCCATATAGCAGTTGCAAAAAACCAGAATTGATTCGTATCTTCGCTCCCTATACCCCTAAAAATCGGCAGCTTTACTAAGTTCGACATGTTGAACGGCACTGGTGGTGGCGGTGGTGTGGGCGAAGGTGTATGTTGTGGCGGTGAGGGAGGAGGTGGGGTGGATGGATGGTGTATCCATGGAAAACCATGTCTTATCAGCTGGACCGCACTTTGTGGTAAGGCTTGTGTTGTTCCCTCGTCGTCACTCGAGGGAGGTCCAATCAACGGGATATATTAAGGGCTTGCTTTTTCTTGATTTCTAAAGATCTATCCACTTCGCGTAGATCTGAACATCAAGGCAATGGTATAACCCGTTTGTCACACAAGAGCATCTTAATCCATGTATTCAAAGATATCATATACTTACCTCGCGATCCCTTGAAGAAGCACACTCTGCTTCACTATAGTTGACTGAGGTATCAACTGCGAACTCTGTAACAAATCCTCCTCCAATTCGATCGAGCCAGTGGTCAACAATGCGCATGATCTTTTTGTTAGAGGCTTCCAACCTTTGCACTAGCTCTGGAGTCCACACTATTGGACCGTCAAGCCTCCACCTTCCTTGGTCATCTGCCAACTTAGCTATCCACTCAATAATTCGATTAGGAAGATGTAGAAGAAAATTTCATGTAATTCTGTGTACAGATATTTGTCCAACCACTACTCCTTTGACAGGAGTGGGTTCTTGTTCTCTTGTGCCATGAATTTGTGAATCTTCCTATCCAACCACTTCTCAATTTCCTTCTTGGTCAAATTCCAATGATGCAACATCACACATCTCCTTATGCAGATCCCGGTCTCGGCAACGGAACCATTTTTTGGCTTAGTGGGTCCTGGCCCAGGTTCAAAGTTAATTGTACCAAGCAAAACCCTACACTACTGACCCTTTTGGTATCAACCCACGTAGTGCAGACTGAAGTCTCACCCGAAGCAGTATGGGGGGATGCTGGAACCAAGTTTCTGCATCCAGAGATCAGTGTGATGTCCTTTTATGCCCTGGATCTTCCTTCATGCATATCTATATGCCTTTATGGCCTGGTACTGTAACTTCCTACAAACAGTCTCTAGACCTTCACGAAGGTATACAATTGGCTTTTGTGGATCTTAAACAGATGGACTATCTATTTACGTGTACCATAAACTAGCCTCAAATCAGAATCCACACAGGTCTACTTAAGTGTTCAATAAACGTAATAAAATGTATTATAATCTCCGCGTAAATACTTAACATGTATTGCATTCAGTTACTAATACTTATCCAATAGAATCGTGCATCAATACATCATTATTTCATAAAGACATTATTTCATCACAACATATATCACAAACATAAATAACATAAGTAAATAAATAAAACACACAAATTTCTCCAATAGTCTTCTTTATTGATCTTCGATATGAGGTTTTAGACTCAAAACATCCCTGTGCACTTAGTTACAGGGGTCCGCGCACACTACTCTAGGCCTCTACACTACTCTAGGCCTCTACACACTCAACTATAGAGCCTTTCCTTCCTCTAAGACTCTCTTCTGCGTTATCTTCTATTGAGCCATTATTCATTACTTACTTCTCCTTAGACTCTCTAATACACATCTATTTATAGCTTTTCTTCATACAATACCATGGTCCGTGGACCATGGGTAGGTATCAAAACTGACTCAACTTTACATGGACAAGGGGCTAAACCCCTTTTGACTTCTAACTATCTACGCGCTCCGCATCCATAAATTACAGAGACTTTACATCCTTTTACGAAAATTTTACATCGAAACTCAGGTTTTTAACCCCAAATCTGACCAAGGGGACCTGATCCCAATAGGTATAGTTGGGACTTCATAATGGGGTGATCCCTTGAATTTTGGTGGGTCCAGCACCGTAAACATTTCTGGAGCTAGAAGGAGGGAAGCCAATTGTATATGGTTGAACATCCACTCGCACTCATTCATCAACCATCTGGTAAAGGCAGTAACTCGCACCCCCTCTCACCTACAAACGACTCTGCAGTTGGTTACTCCCCACCTCCCAGGATTGAACACGAGATTCCATATCATAAACTTCGCTCCGTTCTTCCCATCACTCGCGAGTTCGTGAAAGCAGTCAGACTGATCCCAAGCATACATCATCTTCCATATGTGTCAAGAAAGCCAAAAGCCACTCCTACAAGATTTGTTGTATCATCAATGGAAGAAGCAGTCCTTGCCACACTTGAAGATTTGGAAGAAGCTATTGAAGACGAAGAGGAACCTCTGGTCTTCCGAGAAGGTGAATAAGACACTCTTGTGATCTTGAGATCAGACTTCAATACAGGAGGTGAAGGGGAAGGAAGCAGAGGAGGCAGAGGTGGAGACAAACCAACAAACTCAGAGTTGGAATCATCAGATTCTGAAAGAGAGGAGGAGGACGAAGAAGAAGAAGAGTTCCTGACCCAAATCTGGAATGGATGACTCAGGGACCATTGGCTCTCCCGGTTGTTCTGCACAAGATGTCGAAGCAAGTGGAGAGAATGAACACCAATTTTAACCCTGACAGCACGGTGAAGGCGTAAGATTACTTGGACAACTTCTACCTGCATCTGCAAACCCTTGAGGTACGGTATGAAGACGTAGCATGTAGATTGTTTTGATGTACCTTGGATGGTCATGCAGTTGTATGGTATCACAACCTTCCACTGAACTCTATACAGAACTCGGGTGCATTCAAACGCATGTTCCTTGAAAATTTTGTTGATGACAAGACCCCAGCCATGCTACTCAAAGAATTAGGAAGCCTGAAGATGGAGAGGAAAGAAAAAGTAAAAGACTTCAATCATAGGTTTACACTCATATTGAACAAGTTTGTAGTGGACACTAAACCTAATGACTCCATCACCATTGATTACTACATGTCCACACTGCTGACCAACATTGCGCAGTTATCAAACGAGCTGGGAAACCAACACTCTTGGAAAGCTGTGAAGAGGCTATCGTTGTTGAAAAATACCTACACACAATTGGAGTCATCAAGGATAACAAACCAACAAAGGTCTCCAAAGATGCCAGCAGGAAGTCCCAAAATATGGTGAGCAAGGGTAGAGATAAGGAAGAAATTGATATTGAAACCCTCACTTGCCTCATCAAGAACTTGACCACGGAAGTGTTCGAGTTCAAACAATGGAAAATGAACACATCTGCAAGAATCCATCTTCACAGGTAGAGGAAGGCAAGCAGCTCATTAGGCTGCAACTGGTTTGCTCCAAAAATTGTGGAGAAATCTATGTTCTAGGTTGAAAAATGCACAGATCCCAAGTTCTGCTTATTCCACGAAGAACATCACCCTGAGAATTCTTGTTCGGACTAAAAGCGAATAGAAAAATCTGTATGTAGTCATACACTCGATGCGGAAAATGGTATGCAGGAGCAGCTGAAAGACACTAATGATGACAAAGAGGTTTCACTTGATGAACCAACAAGCTATGGGCATGTGGATAACGTGTATCAGTTCTCGTAAGCAATGCCAAAGACGAACATCAAGAAGCAACCCCAAAAGAAAAATGAGTGTTACAATCTTAGAAGTAAAGGGTCTCCCCTTACTCTTGGGGAAGCACAAGAAAAAATGAGGCTGATGATGATGAAGGTTGATCCACTGGCTGCCCTTAAGAAGAAAACACAAAACAAGTCCAGGAAGACTACAACGGACAAGAATACATCCATGAGCAGCAAGTTGCAGAACACTCTGTCGAACGACATGAACATCTGTTCTACCCTGGACACCTCTATGATTCTACCACCTCTCGACTACAATATTGTTGATGACATGAAGAAAAATTGGGCGAACATTAGTTTGTTCGAGTTAGCTAAGATCTAGAGTCAGTGAGACATCTTGTTGCGTGCATTAGGACAGACAACAATGAACAATGCAACCTCTACCAGCAAGGGAGCAAGCACACCTCTTGGATCACTTTCTACTGTGCTCAACATGCTTCGGATAGAAGAAGAAAACTCATGTTTCCCTCCATTCCTGCTATCCTTTGAAATCTTTAACTACAATGTTCACAACTGCTTGGTTGATTCTGGCGCGACCACCAACCTCATGCCACTCTCCATTGCAAAGCAGATCAATGCACAATGGAGTGAAACATCTGCGCGAATCATCCAACTTGATCAAACATCGATACCATCCATCGGTGAACTGCGAGGTGTGATCATCCAACTATCTCATTACAATCGAGTCCACCAATGCATCAACATGGTTTTTGTGGACATACCGGAAGCATACAGTCTACTACTCAGCAGAGACTGGTCCAACAAGCTGGACGGATACTTTTCTACAAACTGGTCCCACATGTGGCTTCTGTACAAGGGAAAATGCAACCAAATCTGGGTATTGTTCGAGAGGTATATGAAGCACAATGTTACCCCCCTTAATGGTGAGAATGAACCACTGTCCTTCACAAAACTCATGTTTGGCAACTACCTTCTAGAAACAACATTGGAGTTTTATCCTGCACAGGCAGTTCCAACCCCACCAGACACACAGTTGGGATTCCTTCCTTGCCCAACTGATGGTAATGAAACATGTATATTGCATTATACCAATAGTAGTAGTAGCAGTAGCAACAATAGCAGCAGCAGTACTAGCATGCCAAATGATCCATGTACAGACAAGCTGTGGGACTTGGATTTTGACGAATCAAAGACACATGATGACTCAAGGAATGGGTGTATCTCAGTCGCACAAAATAACAGAAAATGCACGATTTCAAGATGTGAGAAGTTCAAGTGATCCAACAACGTTGTTGAGTATGAAACACTCATGTTGAGCTTACAAAGGACCATCGGCCTCAATGTGGCCACACTCAAAGTGATACTACACCCCACGGACGGTGTTGATGCTTTCAAGGACATAAAAACTGATGAAGATAAGCATGAGCAGCCCCTAAAAAGTATAGCTAAGGGAAAGAAAGGCGACCCCACCCCCAAGGGTGTGATTTCCCTCAATGAGACTTATGAAATTTAGAACTTCTGTCGAGGGCCAAGAAACATCAGAACCCACAAGACCACCACTACAAACAAACAGAGCAACCTGGGAACCAGTCACGATCCGAAGATGGTCTGTATCGGTACAAACTGTACACCACAGCAGCAATAAGTCTTTGACCACTTGATTAAACAGCACCGGGATGTGTCTTCACGGGAAGATGATGGCCTGAGTACATGTGACACATGAATAATTCAACATAGGATTCCAGGTAAAGAAGGAGCCAAGCCATTACAACAAAAGCTAGGTAAAACACATATGTCAATTGAACTCCTCATACAGGAAAAATTGAATAATATTTTAGATGTTTGGATTACTTGAAAAGTTTTTCATCATGCTTGGGTTTCTAATTTAAGTTATGCAGGTAATAAATCCAGGGAAATCCACTTATGCATTGATTTCAAAAACTTGAACTGCTCCCGGAATAAAATAAAACTACCCCATTCCATCCACTGAGCCTATGTTGCATGCAGTATCTAAAATAGTGGTGTCGTCTTCACTTAAAGGTCTTTTGGAATACCATCAAATTCCAGTAGCGGAACTCGGTGGACTTATACTGGTCCACGAGAAACTTGGCACACACATGCCATCTATAATCACTTGACGGGAGGGTTGACAACCTTCCTATCAATGGCCAAGATCTCAAGCTTTACTTTTATTAAGTTGTGTCACGCCCCATGCCATGTACAAAGTTTGCTTGATCCTTTTTGTTTTCATATTGTTTGCTTTGCTTACTATATTTTTTTCACTTTATTTGTTTTGCTTTCTATTTTTGTTTACGTTCATTTTGTTTGCTTGATATATTACTATTTTTGTTTCCTGAAATAAGTGTTGCCAACTACTACGTTCTGGCTACTAAAGAGAGTATGTGGTTGAAATATGAAGAGACTTGTGACACTGCAACACTTGGCCAATCTTGTGTCTGTATTCTCTGTGATTGATTATAACCTTCGGCTGATGAAGTCTTGATGGAAAATATGAACCATCTACAAGGGAAGTTTTGGTCCAACCATAAACCTGTGTTCACACTAGGAAGCCCATGCCCGTACTCAGCCTTCTGCTCTGTGTTTTCAAGCTCATCCAACTAGTAGAAACAGAGAAGGGGAAAAACAAAACGAGAAAACCTATGTCAGAGGTCCTACATGCTTCTCTGAAGGAACAACCTCTTATGCTTTCAATAAGTCGGGATCCCTCTTCTGCCCCAAAAATATATAAGTGCCTATGCACAGTCCTCTTGAAAAATACAAAGGTGAAAGAAGAGAAAGGATTCCTGAATAGAGAGGTGAAGCATAACTCCACCAAGGTACTAACCAGGCTCGCTGGCAGTGGAGTAATGTGTGTGTTCCTGCGTGACTCCACCGGGGTACTGTCTAGGCATGCTGGAAGTGGAGCAACATGAGAGATGAAAACTTATACTCTGAAAATCTTCAACTCGTGAGCTAAACTACCCTTCACAAATTCGAGACATTGTGATCAAATTGAACTTTTGATTGTGTTTAACTGAGTTTGCAAAAGGTGAACCATGTATGTCCATGGGGTAAATGGGGAAGCTGAAGTAACCTGCACAATGATTCAATACTCCCTAAAAGACAAACGACCTGTGCTGTCAGTGAACCAAAACATAGAATGTGGAATTCTACCAGTGTATCAACAAGTGTTGTAGAAGCTAAGACCACCCTCCAAAATGTTGACCTGCACCCAATTTTGGAGCCTCCCTTGAGAGTTTCACTTCATGACTGCACACACTCGGGTTCACTCCATGAGCTCAAGTGAGTCTTCACATTCACCTTGCTTGTTCATTTCACCATGTCTTGCATGTTGATGTCAAAGTCATGCTTGCGACCATGTTTTGGTTATGCTCAAGGTCTTCGCTTCGTGTGTACTTGTTGTGTTAGCTATGAAAACATCTGCCACACTCACACACAGAGTCACATTCACTGTCGCACAAGCGTCATCACGGTCGACCAACGATTAATCACATGTATCGCGCTTGTTACCTACATTGTCGGTCAGTCATAATGTACATATGTGTCTAGATGGTTTAAGTCGTCTCGTCGTCAAGTCTTGCAAGTATGTGTTGCAAGATCACATATACATCTTTTGCTCATTCACACACTTAGTCATTTTGTTGAAGTGTTGACAACTGGATTCCCCTCTAATAGCTGGACCATCACCCCACCATCAACTCGATCGACTATCACTAGAACAATGTAGGAGCACCAAGCAATTCATTTCAAGCTATGCTGCCTGCATGAAAATTAATCAATCTCCATACTGGTCAACCCGAGAGTTTGACCTGGCAGCCACCCCAGGAATTACTCCCTTGACAAATTGCGCAAAGGCTAGAAGCATTACTCGCTCTGCTGACAGAGAAAAATTGTGCAGACAGGCCGGAATGAAACCTAGTTCTCATCCCTGCCTGTCTCAGGAAATTGCACAAATTTTTCTAGCCAGCCCTCCTGACAATCGACTGGTTGCTCATCTAGAAAATATCGCAATTTTCTAGAGCAAGCCCTCTACTGCCCAGCAATCCGCTCAGCTCAGAAATTGTGCAGAGATGATAAGCAAGTCAGCCTCCCAACATCAGTGCAATTTCTCTCGCCAACAGCTCCCAAAAGTAGACTACCAGTTCCCTCTAGGGATTGCAGAGCTTCTATTGCCAATCTCTCGGTAGCTGACTACCAGTTTCCCTCAGGAATTATGTAGTTTCTGATGCCAGTGACCTAGTAGCCAGCTGCCATTTCCCTCCAAGAATTGTGCAATTTTGGCTACCAATCTCCCGGTCAGTTCCTCCAAAAAATCATGCAATTTGTTTCTACAAAACCTCCCTGTAGCCTGCCCTATTCCTCCAAAAAATTGTGTCAATTTTACTACCAAGCCCCGCTACCCGCTCGTTCCAGAAACTATGTAGATTTTGCCCGCACAACCTTCCTACAGCGCAGACTATTCCCCTCAAAAACTGTGCAGTATTTTCCTCCAGCTTGGTCAGACCTCATGGAGGTCACTATCGATCCGGATTTCCCATCTCCATCACCCAATGACTCTTGCGCAGTTTTCATCAGCAGTGCCTGGAGCCTCCATCCCGCCTTGCAACCTTGTTCTCTATCCCAGTCACCTACATCTAAAATGATCATGTATCATGGTAGAATAGGAGCTTTTTGGATTTGATGTCGTCTCGTCATGAGTGACTACAAGAACAGGGACATGATGAGCCTCATCATTTTGGTAATTATATGGGCCTTAATTCACCTCATAGCTTATTCAAACCAACTATTCTCCCAACTTATTGCATACTTTTGATTATATTTTGTTTATGAGATGAGTTAGAGTTGGATATTTTGCTTTGTGGTCTAATGTGCATTTAATGCAGGATTAAAGGATAAAAGCAAGGAATTTTGGCAAAGACCTTGGTCAAAACTCAAATGGGACAAGGGAGAGGAATTATAGGAGGTAAATCCTCCTCATTTACTACCCCTCCATTCGAATATTCCTCCATCAGCTCAGAGTGCAAACAACCAAATCATGAGGACTAGAAGGTAGTCGAGCAAGTGAAAGACAAAGCACCAGTTTATCTCGAGTTTGGGAGACGAGCCTCCCTAATTTTAAGGAAGTTGTTGGAGACTTCAGATGTATAACTAGAGAGGCCTAGGACCTCAATAGGATTTGGATTTTTTATTGTGAAACTCTACCCTATTTTCAAGTTGCAAGACTTGTGACAGTTTTTTATGTAATCAATTGTTTTGATAATAAGAATGAGTTTTGTTTTGAGCCAACACTGAGTTAACTCAGAGGGCTGAAGCTCTTCGATTAGGGCCCAACCCTAGCAACCAAGGCTCCTCTTTACTGTACATGTATGTTAGCATAGATTCATGGTTTAATTGTTCATTTGCTTAAGTAGCTACAAATTTTCCATTACAGCAGTGTAGATTAGATTGGTTGTATGTTAGTTTGCTTCCATTTGTTACTTCTTTCAATTATCAGGTTAGCAAGGAGAAAAAGGATCACCATAAGGTTGTTAGCAAGTGTTTCGGCCTCACTTCCTCCCTTTGCGACCATGACTTGAGGAAGAGACCCTCCAGCAGCCCCAAAAACACAGGTTTCTAGTTCTTACATCAGCTTTGGAGTTTGTTGTCTTGATTCAGCATTTGGTTCATTTCATTGTCATATTTTTCCATTACTCCATTTCTTCAATAAGATCTCACTCACACTCTCATTCCCTTTAGCACTTTCTTCATGCATAGTATAGGAAATTGATTCATGCTTTTCTAGTTTATGAAAATGTATTTTGTCGCATAATTCTTGGGAAAAACATATGTTTAAGCACAACGGGTACTTTAGGAGGAGACCCAGACTTCATCACCAGCATCCATCTTCCACCTCATCAACCTTAACCATCTCTTGTTCCACCATCACCCTCACTTGTTTTTTTTGTCCTTTTTCATTGAAATTCCCTTAGACACATTGAGTGAATCTAGTCATCTCGTCTCTTGGATATTGACTCCTAAGTGTTCCTAGACCTTCTAACACCCTATCCCACTCATCAAACACCTTTTCCAAGCTTCCCAACACCTCCAACACCTCAAAATTAGCTCTCGACCGTATCTTGTAGGTTTTCTGTAATTCCTACAGGATCATCCTATAGGTTTCTAGTACATCCTATAGGTTTTCCTAAAACAGCACGTTTTGAGGCCGAATTGATGGGGAACCTCTAGGAAGTCACAAAAATCCTCCTGGGACCCTTCCAAACCATCCAACCACTCCATAAGCCTTTAAGCCATCCTCAATCACCTTCCATGCACCTGTCACATCCACAAGAACAATTAGTTTGCATACTTGATTTTGCCAAAAAAACCAAAAAAGCTGAAAACAGACTTAGTTTAATTTTCTTGCTTACACATTAGTATGGTTTGTTGCTCTTTAATTCTGTAGCTTAAATAGCAGCATTAGGTTAGTGTTGATTTAGCAATTCTGTTTAGCATAGTTGTTTATATGGTTAATTAGGATATGGTGTGATTTAGCATTACATGTTGGTTTCTTCATTACTCCGGTATAGTAGCTCTCTTAGAATATATTTGCTCTTCTTCCATCAAAGAATCAAGCTTCTTCTGACTCTATAGGATTCTAGCTTGGACCCCTGGGGTCTCTCCCCGGATGAATAGTGACAACAGGTAGGACATTCACTTTTACTTGTGCATATAGCACTGTCACCTCGATGTTTGTACAAACCCCGGGTTGATAAGTAAATCTGGTAGCCCAGGAGTTGCATCATCCTTGCTGCAATACTGGTGCTCATCACTTTTTGGTGCTGTTTCCAGGGAGGTGTCTGAGTAGAATGTGATCACGATTTTCTTTCCTTCTACTTCTTCTCTTCAATTTTCTGCCATTAGTTTATTTCTGCAAAAGTAATCTGGTAGCTTCCTTTCTTTCATCTTTCATTATCTGCTTTCCCTTCCATTCTGCAAATAGAATTTCAATTCAGCAAGTAGCTTCTTCATTCTATTAGTGATTTTTCATTCAATCAGCAATTTCATTTTTGTAAAGTACTTTTCAACTTAAAAAAAATCTTACAGAAAACCAACCCAAAAACATTTCCTTTCATGCTTCGTAGGAATAGGGACAATTTAGGGAAATTATTGCCAAATACCCCCACTACATCCAACAGCCAACCTTCTCTCTTCTTTGGTGGCTGTGAACTGGAGGAACCTTTAGGTGAGCAACCTGATATATTTGAAGAACCTACAGGGGAAGAAGAAGAAGAGGAACCCATTCCTACTTAACCATTGGCTGAAAACCGAAATGACAGAGGGAATAGAGAGAGAGTTGAGGGTGCCTTCCCCATCAAGGAAACCAACGGGGACACTAAGATGAAGAATATAAGCCCCTCTGCCTTACCTCATTTCCACAGCCTAACCACAGAGGACCCTGACACTTTCCTATTTGAGTTTGTTATTATATGCCGAACCTATGACTATACAAATGATGAGAAAAAGCTAAAACAATTTCCATCTACCCTCAAGGATGTAGCATTGTGCTAGTTCATGGGTTTACCTAGAGATAGCATCACAACTTGGGCTCAGATGCAGTAGCCTTTTAACAGCAAATATCAGGACTAATGTAGGTCAAAGGATACTAAAGAAGAAATTTTCAGGATGACCATGGGCCAGGATGAATCCTTAGAAGACTACGAAGAAAGATTATAACTCAGTTACAAAAGGGCCAGGTGCACACTTGACCCCGATTCACTAAAGTTGGTCCTGCTAAGAGGAGTAAGGGAAGATCTTCTGGATACCTTACATTTGTTAGCAGGAGGAGATATCTACCAATTACCCTATGAGGATATCAAGACTATCTTTATAAACCATTCTAGGGCATCTAGGAAAAATGGTAGGGGTAATCAACCTATGGCCAATACACCATCTTCCAACTCATCCATCAAGGGTGAAATTGGAAATATGCTGGAAGATTTTAAAAGTGAGATGTTGCAAACCCTTTCCTTGCAATTAGACACATGAACATCAAAAGGAAGCAATAGGAAGCAGAGAGAGCCTTGGCCATCTTTTTCCCTAGATGCACCAGGAGGCATTCTAGGAATGAATGTCCATTGAACTGTATTGAAAAACCACAAGGGTTAGTTTCACCCTTGGCTATAAATACCCCCTCATTTGTACATGTAAAGGAATTTCTCACCTCAGCTCCTCCCACATAGCCAAGAGATTTTGTAATCTTTTCTTTGAGGAGTAAGTAGTGGCTCCAGTGCCCCTCACACGGGGTTAGTGATGTATGGTGTAACGATGTGTCTTGGAACTTTCGCTTAATTCAGAAGCCTGCTAACAGGCCAGCACATTTTCACACATATATTGTAATTGTTGCAAGACTAATTTTTAACACTTGTGATGCATGTTGCTTCAACCTGTGTTTCACATTTTAACTATTTCATTTATTGTAATACATAATCTATTAATGAAAACATGTTGTATATGTTTTTAACATTGTCTCGCCCATGTAGACTACTCTCCCAGACATCAGACATACCTTTCACATAAAAATTGTTATAAATAATGTTTCACTCATGTGGAATAATCCATTGTTTTTTATATTTGTTATCTTAACATGGGTGTTGTGACTACCGCATCCATGTGGACTGCTCCACTAGACGCTGTGCACGTCCTGTTGTGTTGTGTGATCCTAGTAGAGTTGGGACTTCTCTCAACCGACATAGGACTCACTCTCACCCTCTTCCTCTATAGTGCCATTGACACAAGTGACACTTACACTCACTAGGCACACCAACCTCACTTCTCAAGGACAAAGAAAACCACTCTCCTATGGTGACAAGAAACCGGGCCATCATACCGGATGGGACTCCCACACCAAATGGTGTGAAGTCTAGTTGGGACTTCATACTGGGGTGATCCCCTGAATGTTGGCGGGTCCAACACTGTTAACAAAAGCCTACATGACAAAGTTAATATCAGTTGAACCATCCACCTTTGAAGAGGTTGTCAAACATCAAGAGTGGAAAGATGCCATGAATGAAGAATATCAATCAATAATGAAAAATGGAGTTTAAGAGATTGTACCTAGGCCTGAAGACAAATCTGTGGTAACTTCTAAGTGGATCTATAAGATTAAACATGTTGTAAATGGAAGTATCTATAAATATAAGGTAATATTTGTGGCTAGGGGATTCTCTCAACTAGAAGGCATTGATTATGAAGAGACATTTTCACCTACAGCAAGGTATGCAACTATATGTTTGTTGGTCTCTTTGGAAAAATCGATGGGATGGAACATCCATCAAATGGATGTCAAGACAAAATTCCTGAATGACACTATCGATGAAGAAGTATATATACAAAAACCCTTGGGATTTGAAGTAAAAGATAAAGAGACTTTGCAGGTTGAAGAAGGCATTATATGGCCTTAAGCAGGCACTAAGTGCGTGGTATGGAAGGATGGATGCATACCTACAAATATTGGACTTCTCGAAGAGTTCTGCTGATCCAAACCTCTACATTAAGGTTTTGAAGGACGAGCCTGTAATAATTCTTCTATATTTGGATGATATTCTAATGACATGTGTAGAAAGTCATATTCAAGGGTGCAAGAAGTAGTTAGGAACAAAATTTGATACGAAGGATCTAGGGTTGATGCACTATTATTTGGGATTAGAATTTTGGCAAGGACTTAATGAGATCTATCTAGGTCAAGGAAAGTATGTGATTGAGATGCAAGAGAGATTTGGCATGATGGATTGAAAACCTATGACAACCCATATGATCACAAACTTGAGAAGCTTGGAAATCTGAATCAATCCACATGGATCCGACAAGGTATAGACAATTCATTGGGTCACTAATGTATTCGATAAACACTCAACCATACATTTGTTTTATAGGGAACATTCTCAGTCAGTTCTAGGTAGAGCCCAAGCATGATCATTAGATTGCAGCCAAGCATATACTAAGATATCTGCAGGGAACAATCCACTACTTCCTGAAATATGAAAGAGCAATGATGTCCATGATCTCCTAGATGAGTAGAAATAAAGAATCAGTTGCTTTGAGTAGTTCTTAGGTTGAATATATTACAATCTATGAAGTAAGAAAAGAATTTGTTTGGTTAAGTAAGTTGTTATACGACTTGTTTGAAGGAACGATGGACCCTATGGAGATACATTGTGACAACAGAAACTATATAATGTTATCTGAAGACCCAATGTTTCATGGAAAGAGGAAGCACATAAATAACAAGTATCACTACATTTGAAAGTTGGTGCAGGATGCAGTGTTGCAGTGATCCGGATTTAAACAAGAACACAACAAAATACAGAGATAACCATATACACAAAGATCCAGCAGAAATAATACTTCATTTCATTACTATAAAATACTGAAATATGCTTACAAACAGAAATGGAAATAAACCAACTAGGGTGATGGTAGCTTATCTCTGAGAAGCGATGTAGCGGCTACATGCCTCTGAATTGTGTTACAATGAGGCTCAAAGGCCTATTTATTGTTTAGAAACAATGGAAAACCTGTAACATCCCAAAACCTAACCCTAGAAGATGAAACACCAAATTGTGGGCCCCATTTTGGGTAAGTTGGTACATCAACTTCCCGGGGTCGTAACTTTGGCATACAATCTCTGTTTGATGCGTACAATAAGTCATTAGAAAGATCTATCTAAGCACTACAACTTTGGGAAGAGAAAAATTAGTCCATGGACCCATGTTTCTCCCAGATTTCCCAAAAAATGTCTTTTAGGGCCTCAAAACGGCTCCGAAAGTTTAGGACCCGAAAAACTACTAAAAATAGTAAATTGTGCTACAATTACGGAAACCGAAATAAACTGAAAGAGACAGTTGTGGGGGTCCAAATGGGATAGGTGGGTGGCCACTAACATCCACCTGGATCATTCCTCCCCCTTAGGAAGCAATGGTCCTCATTGCGTTGAGTTCCTCCATCTGCTGAACTTGGTCCCTGGTGAGCTGTTCTGCAATCTCTGATGTGTCCAGTGATCGTGGGAAGCATGGTCGAGGGTGTTCCACATTGAACACTCGGTGCAAGCAAAGGAATGGAGGAATGTTTTGCTCCAAAGAATTATTTCCCACAGCCTTGGTAATGGTGTAAGGACCATGTCGTTGTGGTCGGAGCTTTTGATGGGCTCTTGTAAGGCATTCCTTCTACAGATACAACCAGACTTTGTTGCCCACCTGAAGCTTGTGTGGCACCCCTGTGGTTGAGGAGAAGTTGTTACTATGTTCTGTCATGATCGTATCCCTTTGTTGCTACTGCTGCGTGGAGGAACCCTTTGCAGGGGTCATGGATGTGGTGATGATATTCCCCTTACTTTTGGAGCGAACCAGACAAAAATAAATTTCCTAGTCTGTGAGATGAGCTTGATGCCTTTCTTAGCAGCAATCAAAGAGGTGGTGGTAGGTGGGGCTACTTGTTGAGCCCCAAACTTGCATCTTCCCTATACACCTTTCTAGCCTTTTTCCATTTACCTGGACCTCCTAAGCTGTCAAATCATTGCATATTAGTTTAAAAAGAGCTTATAAAGTGGTTTCCTAACTATTTTTTGTGTTTGCTGTTTGAATTAGATTTTTGCTCATTCAGCTGCGGAATCTTGTCACTTTCCGCAGCCTTTTTGTTAAAGTCTATTTTACAGGTGTCTTCAGGCAAATCTGGCCACATGGGCAAGTTGCAAATGACGTGGACATGGACCGTGTCCTATTGGTTCAGTCGAATCCATCAAAGAAGGCCATGGTAAAAGATAGTCAAGCGGTGGTCAACCAAAGAGTCCTACGGTGACAGAACTCTATTTTTCACCACGTGAAGACTTGCGTGGTTGTTCCTAAATCTCAGGAGACGTGTTAACACTTGTGGACTGCTCCATGAACCGAGTCCAACAACCACCCTCCTTAGATTTAATCTTCACGGCGGCCATAATGCTAGATTCCTGGATGTAGTTGTTCACGTGTCTTTTATCAGCACAGATTTTAGGAAAGTAGTTATGTCATCCTCTGTTATAAATAAAGCGTTCTCATACGCATAGTAGCTAGCTTTTGTAATGTAATTTTGTCTGTTAACGAGCCCACTGTGCCGTGACTTTATTTTTGTGTTATGACTGCATTTTAATACATGAGAAGACTCCGTTTATAAGCTCAATTCGTGGTTGATTGCTGACTGCCCGAGTTTGTGCAGAGGGCCCCTGTACACACCGAGGTTTTGTTAATTGCTGTATAGTTTCATGCTTTATTTATTTACGTTCCTTATGCCATAATCATTTACTTGTATACATTGCACTACTTATGGTATTCACATTGATTGATGTCCATAGTTTTTATGCTTTCTAATGTTGTTAACTGATCAGTGTCTTTGTTTCAGATTACAATAGGCAGCCCGGGCATTTGCACATAAGTTTTATAATGACTAATGACATGGAATTATTCTTGTCCTTCTGCTGATTTATTTTTCTTAGTTCTAGTTCCAACACTGTTTTATTTATTTCAGTTTTGCTCATTTACTTTTTTGCAAGATAGATATTAAATTACTCATGTCATTTTCAGTTACCTTTGAAAGCCATAGCAAGACTAATGGTGAGGGATTGAAGTATGAGTGTGTAGTTTGATATTAGTTTAGTTTTCTGCAAATTAGTTATTGAATTGCTCATGTCATTTTCAGTTACCTCCAAAAGCCAGAGCGAGACGAATGGTGAGGGATTGAAGTATGAGTGTGTAGTTTAATATTAGTTTTATTTTCTGCAAATTAGATATCAGATTGCTCAAGTTGTTTATGATTACCTCCAAAAGCCAGAGCGAGACGAATGGTGAGGGGTCAGAATATGAGTTGATGTAATTTGATTTTAGTTTACTTTGCTTACAATTTTTGGATTTCTTTGAGTTCAGTTTCTTTTATATTTACACAGCAGCAAGGATACTGGGTTTCATTGTCAATAGCTCACTGTTTGTTCAAGTAGAATAGTAACACATTTTCATTCTCTTTTAGGAATTAATTTCATCATTGCATGTTTTTAAAACCTTTTTGAAAATTTTGAAGTTTGGAAATCATTTTAAAGGACACCATTGCCTTGAACACTTATATCCGTACTTGTCTTTTAGGATTGCCATCTCGCATTAGGGAATCAACAAAGATAAACCCAAAAACAAACTAAAAATAAAAAACGACAAAAATTAAGAAATCAGTTATCTTGCATATATAGTGCGCCTCACTTCAGCAGTTTACGACTCCCAGATTGACAATTAATACAGCAATTTAGGACACTCTAAATTGACCAAACATTTTGGCGCTGTTAATGGGGAAGTGAAACTAGGTAGCCAATTTCTTAAAAAAAAAAACAGAAAAATTTCAAGGAAGGTAAAAATTGATAACTTCTCAAAGTATGCACTCGTCTTGCACCTAGTGTGATCTGGAGGATTAGAAAAGAGAGTTATTGGTTCAATAATTTCTTGAGTATGCTCTCTTCTTGCACCTAGAGTGACCTGGAAGATCAGAAAGAGAATTATTAGCTCGACTTGAAGAAGAAAAAAAAATGACATGCATAGAGCAAGAGATTCTAGGGGAAGGTTTATAGCTAGGGCCAAGAGTTCGATTTTTACAACTCCATCTACTTCAAGGCATAGACAAGATACACCTCCATCATCTCCAACTCACACCCCTAGCCTTAGGATTCCTAGAATTCAAAGGGCAGTAGCTGAATTAGGAGACTCTCGCACACTATCCACCGAATCTGACTTAGGAAAAGAACCTTTCTTTGCTTCTACAGGAGAACAAATTGTAATCAAGGAAGTAGAATCACCTGAAGAAGAAGAGGGAGAAATTCCTTCTCGTTCGCCATTAGTAGAAGAACCAGAGGACTCTAAAATCTCTAAGGAAACTATCATGATAGAGGAAGTAGTAAATGGGTTTGGAGGAGGAGGTAGAGGTAGAGGTAGAGGAGGAGGAAACAATGGAGGAGATAGAGGTAACAATGGGGGAAATAGGGATGGAGATAACACATTTGGATTTTATATAGTTGATGAGGAATCTCATACAACAACTAAAAACATCTCAGCATCTATCCTCCCAAAATTCTATGGGTTGCGAAGTGAGGATCCTGAAACATTTCCATTTGAGTTTGAAATCGTGTGCCGAACTTATGACTATATGGAAGACTCTCAAAAACTCAAATTGTTTCCTTCAACATTGAAGGGAGCTGCCTTGAAATGGTTCATGGGATTAGTCACTCAATCTATTAGGACTTGGAATGATATGAAACAAACATTTTTGGATAGATACCTGGACTATTGCATGTCCACCAATCATAAGGATGAGGTATTCAAAATGGTGCAAAAAGAAGATGAAAACTTAGAGGATTTACTTGAAATATTTCAATACAACCTGAAAAGAGAAAAAATGAGTAACTTAGATGAGGAAACCTTGAAATCCCTTCTATTAAAAGCCATCAGAGATGAATGGATAGATATTTTAAAGATGATGGGAAAGGGAGATATTTCTCAACTTCCACTTCATGATATAGCAGAACTATGTGTCCATCTCTCAAGGGGAAAATCTAAAACCGGGAAAGGGCCTAGAAATCCTTCTCTCATTAGAGCAAACAAATCTGCAACTGGATCAGTAAGTATGGATGAGATTGGAAATATGCTTGATGAGTTCAAAACTGATATTTTAGGGAGCCTTAGTGAGCAAATAGACACCCTTAAAATACAAAACAAGCAGAAAGCAGAAGCTGAAGCTTTGGCCATCTTTTGTCCAAAATGTAGGAAGAAACATGCTCTAAGGGAATGCCCCTTGGATGCAAAAGTTGTAGAAACATGCATGATTTTCTTTGAAAGCCATGAGACCAAGGATTGTCCTTAAATTCCTGGGCTCAAATCTGTCTTTCAAGAAGATCCAAATTCAATTGAGTCTCTTGGCTTTGTTTCAAGGAGACCTTGGTAGGGGCAACAAAATCAAGGGTTTAACAACCCCATGAACTTTCAACCCCCACCAAATTGGAATCCTTGGCAACAAACTTGGTCCCAACCTCAAAATCCATTTCAATCATGGGTACAAGGTATGCAAAATCCTTATGGGAGATTTGCTCAATTTTATCAATATCCTCCATATTTTCAAAAAATCAGCAAGCTCCACAACTTCCAAATCAGAATCCACAACTTTCATTGCCATTTCCACAACAACAACAACCTTCTCAACAAAATCCAAATTCTCAACTCTTGCTTCCATTCCAACAAAAGACAAATCAACTACCTTCCCAGCCATTGCCAAATCCCAATAATAAAAATCCTCAAAATGCTTACATGGTAGAAGGACAACAATTTCCCACCTATATGATTGTTCCTCTCAATGATGTACAACTCAGATCTGGTAGAGTTTTAGAAAAACCTTCTATAGATACTCAAAAGCAAAGTATTTCTGAGGAAGATTCTCTTGAAGCCAATAAAGGTTCTGAAGCATCTCTTCAAAACCCAAACACTCAAAAAGAAAAAGAAAAAGAGTCAACCCCCACAACTCCTATAGTTGAGCAACCTGCATCTTCATCCACACCTCCTTTTCCTGAAAGATTACAAATTGACAAAGGAGTGGAAAAACAAATCTTGTTGCCTGACTATGATTTCCTAGATGAATTAAAGAATGTCTGTATCAAGATTCCCTTGCTACAAGCCATTAGAGAGATTCCTATTCTAGCAAAAACAATAAAGGAGTTGAGTCTCAAAATACCAGGAAGGAAGCCAAGAGATACAAGAAGAATCCACCTGGTAGGAAAAATTACAGATATCAAGATGGGAAAAATTACCATGCAGAAGTATGTAGATCCCGGTAGTCCAATTGTCAAAACACATATCAATGGGGTAGAAATTCCAAATACTTTGATTGACTTAGGGGCTGCTATCAACATTATGAGTAGACAGACTATGGAACAGCTAAAACTTCCTAATCTTCTTTTTACACCTACTCTACTGCAACTTGCAGATCGATCAATTATCAAACCAGATGGTGTATTAGAAGATATTTCGGTCTCCTTAGATTCTTGGGAATATCTAGTAGATTTCATGATTTTGACTCCCAAGAGTAATTTAGGAGGGCACCCACTCATCTTAGGAAGACCTTGGCTAGCCACAGCTGATGCTTTCATCAGTTGTAGATCTGGGGATATGTACATTTATGATGGTAATTTGACAAAGAAATTCAATTTGTATCCTCCAACAAAAGAAATTACAGAAGTAGGAGATAATGAATGGGTCGATGATGAGGACACTATACAACCTGTCTTTACCATTTCTGAAATCAGTGAAGATAGTCAAATATTGAACACATTAGAAAATTTTGAAACATCTTTAGAATATGACCATACACAATTTCAGTTAGATTCTGACATTGAGTATCTATCATCTAGACAAATGTCTCTTTACTCTATGGAAGAGTTTGGTAGTTCCACCATTGAAATTTTTCCAGGTAAAACATTGAATATCAACAAAATCTTGGAAAAATCACAACAGGGAGAGCTAACCAAAATATTGCAAAAACATTCTACTACATTTGCATGGGAGTATATTGATATGAAAGGTATTGACCCTAAGACTTGCATTCATCACATCTACATCGAGGAAAACGGTAGACCAATCAGACAACCTCAGAGAAGGATGAATCCAAACCTTAGGGAGATAGTGAAAGAAGAGCTCCAAAAACTACTCAATGTAAACTTCATTTATCCAATTTCAGATAGTCGATGGGTTTCTCCTTTGGTTATAGTACCTAAAAAGAATGGTAAATGGAGAGTATGCATTGATTACAGGGAATTGAATAAAGCAAATTTGAAGGATCACTTTCCTTTTCCCTTTATCGATCAGGTATTAGATACTCTAGCAGGCAAAAAGTACTTTTCATTCTTGGATGGTTTTAGTGGCTATAATCAAATTCAGGTAGCACCTGAAGATCAAGATAAGACCACATTTACCTGTCCATGGGGAAATTTTGCTTACCGAGTGCTTCCTTTTGGATTATGTAATGCACCTGCAACATTCCAAAGAGTAGTACTAGGAATCTTTTATGATCTAATCCATGATTGTGTAGAGGTTTATATGGATGATTTTACAGTTTATGGTAATTCATTTGAAGAGGCATTAGAGAATTTGGAAAAAGTCCTTATAAGATGTAAAGAAACAAACCTTTCATTGAGTCATGAAAAATGCTTTATGATGTTTATTGAAGGTATTGTTTTGGGACATCACATTTTAGGGAATGGGATTAAAGTTGATAGATCAAAAGTTGAAGTCATCTCCAAGTTGCCTATTCCAAAATGTCAAAAATGAGTTAGAAGTTTTCTGGGATTTACTAGGTACTATAGAAGATTTATAGAGAACTTCACCAAAATAGCATCTCCACTCTTCAAATTGCTTACAAAAGACTTTGAACTCAAATGGGATCTTGATTGTCAATCAGCATTTGAAACTCTGAAAACAAGAATATCTGAAGCACCCATCTTGAGAGGGCCAAATTGAAAACTTCCTTTCCATATTTCTACAGGTGCTTCAGATACAACTCTAGGAGCTGTGTTGGGTCAAAAGGATTTAGTTCCTTATGCCATTTACTATACCAGTAAAAATTTGACTCCCACTAAGTTGAACTATACTGTGACTGAAAAAGAGTTCTTAGTTGTTGTTCATGAAATCAATAAGTTTAGACATCATATAACAGGCTATGAAATTTTTGTCCATACTGATCATTCTGTGATTAAATATCTAATGAACAAACCTGTTACTAATGGCAAAGTTACAAGATGGCTCTTACTTTTACAAGAATTCAATATTACTGTGTTGGATAGAACAGGGAAACAAAATACAGTAACTAATTTCTTGTCTAGGATATAAAATAATAAAGACGATTCTCCTGTAGAGGATAAGTTTCCAGATGAATATTTATTTGCAGTAACTACTAAGACTCCTTGGTATGCAAATATTGCTAACTATTTGGTTACAGGGAAACTAACTCCACATCTATTTCCTAGTGAAAGAAGAAACGTTATTCAGGAGAGTTCAAAATATTCATGGATTTCTAACGAATTGTTTAAAACAGGGCCAGATTTTATGATCAGAAGATGTGTTAGGGAAGATGAAATGCCTGACATCCTCAAGGCATGTCATGATGAACCATGCGGCGGACACTTTGCTGACAAGAGGATGGCCTATAAAATCATTTCTTTAGGATATCATTGGCCTTCCCACTTCAAAGATACAAAAGAATATGTCAAAAGGTGTGACAGCTGCCAAAGAGTAGGGAAACCGACTCTTTCAAATGAAATGCCATTACAACCACAGGTACTCATCGAAACCTTTGAAAAATGGGCTTTAGATTTCACTGGACCTATTAATCCACCATCTAAACAAAAGAAGTATATATTGGTATGTACTGATTATGCCACTAAATGGGTAGAAGCCAAAGCATTACTTTCTGCTACTGAAAATTCAGTTGTTAGTTTTCTTTATGAGGATATTTTTACTCGCTTTGGTGTCCCAAGAGAAATTGTGACAGATCAGGAAAGTCAATTCATATCCAACATGGTGGAGAAGCTGATGGAAGAATACAAAATCAAGCACATAAATTCTACTCCTTACCATCCGCAAGAAAATGGCCAAGTGGAGTCTACAAACAAAGTTATTAAAAGCATCATCACCAAAATTGTTCATCTACATAGAAGAGATTGGGCAGAAAGGCTTCCTGAAGCCTTATGGGCCTACAAAACTACATGAAGGAATACAACAGGAAATTCTCCCTATAGACTTGTTTATGGGAAAGAAGTCCTGATCGCCATTGAGTTTCAAGTCAAAACTTTCAAGATGGCATTTCAATTGGGGATGGATCTATCAGAAGCCCAAAAGAACAGAATGGAGTAGTTGAATGAGCTGGATGAGATCAGACAAGAAGCAATCCTAAGAACTGATCTAGTTCAGTATCAAAGAGCTAAGTGGCATGAAAAATACATCAAAGAGAAAAAGTTTCAAGAGGGAGATTGGGCATTACTATTTGATTCCAAGTTTAAAGACTTCAAAGGTAAATTTCAGACTCATTGGCTTGGGCCATATGAGATTGACAAAGTCTTTAGCAATGGAGCGGTAAGAATCAAGACCATTGATGAATTTCAAACTCCTCTTATTGTGAATGGCCACAAATTAAAGATCTATCATAAGCCACTCTCAAAAGAGGAATTTGTCAAAATGTTTCAAGAGAATTCTGCAATAAGGCTAGTGAAGAAGAATCCTTCTTCTCCACCAACCTAGCCTTCGTTCCTTTCTGTCAAAAAATAAATAAATAAATAAAAAATAAAAAATAATTTGTATAAACCTAAAAACCAATCACTGATTGGTAGTCTTATACAGAAAATATAGAGTGAAAATCAGGAACACCTGACACCCTATATTTTCCAAAAAAAAAAAATCTCTCTTTCTTTCCCATTTTCACTTCACTTCACTTCATTTTCATTCCACTCCATTTCATTTTCATTTCACTCCACTCCATTTCATCCCACTCCATTTCATCCATTTCATTTCATTTCATCAATAAAAGTCTCTTTCATGACCATTTTCATTCAGTTAGTTATTATCTATCCATCTTCATTCAGCCAAGTGGTTGCTGTGTTAGTTTCCGCAGCTGGAATCAGTTTCCGCAGCCAGAATCAGTTTTCACAACCACCACTCTGTTTTTCAAATTGACAGTCAAGATGTTAGTTCAATAATCATGAAAGCAAATGCAGGTATGACTAAGGATATATTATGAAGACATGGAGCATCTAAAGGCATCAATAAGGAGCAGTTGATCAAGGGCTAATGAACAACAAATGGCAAAGATTCCAAGGTATGGGTAAAAATTTCTTTCAAATAGCAATCAAAGCACATTTTTGCATAGTTATTAAACCATAGCTCCACTATATGCAATGATTGCCATGATAGCTCCATAACCATTCCACGACATTCCTCCACGAACCATGCATTTATTTTCCAAACGGTCTCATGATTAACTCTCGGGTTTAACTCATATTTGACTGCACTTTCACACTCCACCTGTAGTCATGGGACGTGACCGATTTAATTACGGTTCCTCTCCACCGCATAATTTCCGCAGCCATTTCATAAACGTGTTAACATCTCCTCCACAGCCGTTTAGTTTAAAAATTCTGCCAGGTTCACTTCACTCCCCTGCTATTTTATTGAAGCCACGGCTACATTACCACCTCGTTCACATATGTCTCCACTCCATTTCGTGAACTCACCTCCACTTCCTGTCCTCTGTTTTCCGCTTACAGTCCCTGAACACTCCCGCTACCTGTTCTCCAGTTTCCATTTTCAGCCACTGTTTTCTTCTCCATAAACCCCGTAACCTAGCCATCTTACCTCTGCTAAACCCCTCACATGCAGACAAATTTCAAACAATAGAAGGATGGGTCGGTTATTGAGGGAAGAACAGGAAGGGCCCAAGTTTCTAGAAGGATATCCTCAAGTGAAATACTTACTGAAGAAGGCAAAATGGCTACGTTTCATTCAAAAATTTAAGGGCCAAAATAAGGAGATTACAAAAGCTTTTGCAAGGTATTTTAACGGCCAGGTGGTGGAAATTGGGGACCTTAAGTTTACAGTCACCGAGGAATCCATAGAAACTACTACAGAACTGCCCCAAGAAGGTGAACGCTGGTTCAAGAACAAGAGTTTGGACGAGCAGCCTTGGAGAGTCATATTATGCAACCCAAGTATGGACGTAACTGTATTCATAAGAGGAATTCCTGTTCAGCTTTAAAAGAGGAGTGGGCCAGCTTACTGTTAATCATTCAAAATTTCATTACTTGTGAAGGCCGTTTTGGGGCAATGTACATGTATCATACTCGGTTATTGATGAACTTTTTAGAGAACCAAACCCTCAATTTGCCCTACTTTTTATTGCTTAGCTTGAAAAAAATGTGCACAACAGTCCAAAAGAACATAGAAGACATAGAACCTCATTTGTATCATCATGGGCTTGTGAGAATTCTAATTGAGGACCAATTGAAGAAAAATAGGGATGCCTGGGAATAGTTTTTGGTGAGAAACTACTTTCAAGAGCCATCCGAGGCACCTGAAAGCAGTACACCAAGAAGGAGTAGGAGAAAAGAGAAAAGTGCAATAATTCAAGACCCTCCTATTAGCAAAACCAAAGAAGTAGATCAAAAAGAGAGGGAGGAAAGAACCAAGGATAGAAAACAGAGAAAATTGAAAGGGAAAAGAAGCATAGAGGATGTCTACCAATCACCAGAACCTTCTTTAGAAGAAGACCATCAAGTATTGTCTGAAAGACTAGTGCATCTTCGAAAACAAGCGGCTACAACCAAGAAGAAAGAAAAAGGAAAACAGAGTATGGAAGAAGAGAGTACTAGCCCACAGCATTTAAGAAGAAGCAACAGGCTTAGAGGAAAGTGGAGGAAAGCACAAATAAAAGGAACCCACTTTATTAACTTGGGTGGGGAAACACTGGAGAAACCTCCAGCTGGCCGTATCCCACCTCATCTTCAGCCAAATATTGAAACTAGTCCTCCAGATGTTGATATGAGTCCTTCTCAGCCAGAGTTAGAAATCAGTCATTCTCAACAAGAATTTGGGGTCAGCCCAAGGAAAACACCCAAAATAGACCCAAATCAGCAAGAGGTGTATGATTATCTAGAATCCTTAGAGAAGACAGCTACAAACCCGAGCACGTCATCCACTCTGCCTCACACAACACAAGTCCAATCATTGAAACAAGAAGTGTTTGAATTAGAGGTCTTAAACAGACACATTAAACAAGAAAATGAAGCATTAAAGGAGTAAAGCAGATTGGGCAAGATCATTCATGACAACACTATGTTACATCTGGGACTGTGGCAGAAAAAGAACAAGAAACTAAAGAAAAAGTGCCAGAAGTTGAGTAGGGAATTGATCAATCTCAAATTCAGATGTTTGATGAGGAAACCCAGGATGATAGTAGTACCAAGGAAGAGGAGAAGAGGATCGAATGTACTGGCAGAAGCTTCAGAGCACATGGACTAAAAGGAGAATGATCAAAATTTTGGTTGCATGAGGACATGCAACACCTTCACAGTGGGGGTATGTTGAGCCCCAAACTTGCATCTTCCCTATACACCTTTCTAGCATTTTTCCATTTACCTGGACCTCCTAAGCTGTCAAATCATTGCATATTAGTTTAAAAAGAGCATATAAAGTGGTTTCCTAACTATGTTTTGTGTCTGCTATTTGAATTAGATTTTTGCTCATTCAGCTGCGGAATCTTGTCACTTTCCGCAGCCAGTTCAACTTTCCGCAGCCTTTTTGTTAAAGTCTATGTTACAGGTGTCTTCAGGCAAATCCAGCCACATGGGCAAGTTGCAAATGATGTGGACATGGACCGTGTCCTATTGGTTCAGTCGAATCCATCAAAGAAGGTCGTGGTCAAAGATAGTCAAGCGGTGGTCAACCTAAGAGTCCTACGGTGACAGAACTCTATTTTTCACCACGTGAAGACTTGCGTGGCCGTTCCTAAATCTCAGGAGACGTGTTAACACCTGTGGACTGCTCCATGAACCGAATCCAACAGCCACCCTCCTTAGATTTAATCTTCATGGCGGCCATAATACTAGATTCTTGGACGTGGTCGTTCAAGTGTCTTTTATCAGCGCATATTTTAGGAAAGTAGTTATGTCATCCTCTGTTATAAATAAAGCATTCTCATATGCATAGTAGATAGCTTTTGTAATGTAATTTTGTATGTTAACGAGCCCACTGTGCCGTGACTTTATTTTTGTGTTATGACTGCATTTTAATACATGAGAAGACTCTGTTTATAAGCTCAATTCGTGGTTGATTGTTGATTGCCCGAGGTTGTGTAGAGGGCCCCTATACACACCGAGGTTTTGCTAATTGCTGTATAGTTTCATGCTTTATTTATTTACGTTCCTTATGCCATAACCATTTACTTGTATATATTGCACTGCTTATGGTATTCATGTTGATTGTTGTCCATAGTTTTTATGCTTTCTAATGCTGTTAACTGATCAGTGTCTTTGTCTCAAATTACAATAGGCGGCCCGGGCATTTGCACATAAGTTTTATAATGACTAATGACATGGAATTATTCTTGTCCTTCTGCTGATTTATTTTTCTTAGTTCTAGTTCCAGCACTGTTTTATTTATTTCAGTTTTTCTCATTTACTTTTCTGCAAGATAGATATTAAATTACTCATGTCATTTTCAGTTACCTCCGAAAGCCATAGCAAGACTAATGGTGAGGGATTGAAGTATGAGTGTGTAGTTTGATATTAGTTTATTTTTCTGCAAGTTAGTTATTGAATTTCTCATGTCATTTTCAGTTACCTCCGAAAGCCAGAGCGAGACGAATGGTGAGGGATTGGAGTATGAGTGTGTAGTTTAATATTAGTTTTATTTTCTGCAAATTAGATATCAGATTGCTCAAGTTGTTTATGATTACCTCCGAAAGCCAGAGCGAGATGAATGGTGTTTGGTCAGAATATGAGTTGATGTAATTTGATTTTAGTTTACTTTGCTTGCAATTTTTGGATTTCTTTGAGTTCAGTTTCTTTTATATTTACACAGCAGCAAGGATACTGGGTTTCATGGTCAATAGCTCACTGTTTGTTCAAGTAGAATAGTAGCACATTTTCATTCTCTTTTAGGAATTAATTTCATCATTGCATGTTTTTAAAACCTTTTTGAAAATTTTGAAGTTTGGAAATCATTTTAAAGGACACCATTGCCTTGAACACTTATATCCATACTTGTCTTTTAGGATTGCCATCTCACATTAGGGAATCAACAAAGATAAACCCAAAAACAAACTAAAAATCAAAAACGACAAAAATTAAGAAATCGGTTATCTTGCATATATAGTGCACCTCACTTCAGCAGTTTACGACTCCCAGATTGACAATTAATATAGCAATTTAAGACACTCTAAATTGACCAAACACTACCTCCGGTGTCCTGTATAATGAATTATCCAAAGAAATAATAATAGCGTGAGGCCTGGACTCATACACAGCATGTCGCCTCCACAAGTATGGTTTGCCTAATAATACATCACAAACATCCAGAGGTGTAACATCACACAATACCTCATCTGTGAAGGGCTTGATGTTGTAGGGAAGGCGGAATTGCTGGCGGACTCAGAGATCTCGTCCTTTGTGAAGCCACCTGATACTGTACGGCTGAGGGTGTGTTGTAGTAAGTAGGCCCAACCACTTCACGACCTCTTCTAAAATGAGGTTCTTCTGGCTCCCACTGTCAACAATGTATTGCAGCGGTGAACCCTTCACCCACATTTATGAGTGGAAAAGACGCTCCCCCTCCTCTAGGTCTTTGGGCTCATTCTTCTAGATCTTGGCAGTGGCAACAGTGACGCTGGGTTCCACATCAATGATCTACTTCCCTTTGCCATTCCCCATGTCAGGTTCTAACACAGGGTCGGAACATGCATCTGATTTTGAAGCCTTCAACTTAGCCATCAACAACTGCTTGGTTCGACACTCACTTGTGTTGTGAGTGGGACTCTTATGGAACTCACACCACTTTCCTATGTCCTTCCTCGACTTTGTGGTGCTGTTATTTTCTTGTGGCTTCGACGGGTTGTCTTGGGTCACCCCACCTTAGCTTTGTCCTTTGGTCTTTGGATTCGCAGATCCAAAGTCTCTCTTCTTCTGTTTGAACTTTTGCTCAATTTTGACAGTGTATCGGTACGTTGTGCTGAGCGAGGAGATGTTCAGGAACTCCATCTCTTCCTGGATGTATCTGTGTAGGCAGCCGCGGTATTTGAGTACTAGATGCAGCTGAGAATCTTTGATACCCAACTATGTGTGAATGGTATGAAAAATGTTTGTGAACTTCGGCACATCTTGGTCTCATCCCTGCCGCAACGTGGTCCACTTTATGTATTTGTCCTCATAGCTTTTGACAGGGTAGTATTGTTCCTTGATGGAATCCCGGAATGAATCCCAAGTGGGTGTGGTTGAAAATAGTGAGCCCGTACTTTCATTCTTCTACTTGCAATAGGTTTCCCACTAGTCCTTGACGTGGGGGCCTGCTTTGAGAAGAGCAAAAACAATCTTTTCCCTACTCGAAAATTCATGAATAGAAAAATATCCTTCTAGTAGATTTAACCATTTATCTATGACATTTACATCTATTTGACCCTCTAAGATGGGGATTTCAAAATTATCTTGTACCTTAAAGGGTGTGGCATTTCCAGAGCAGCCGTTGGACGCTGATGTGTCGCCTCTGGGTAGCCGCTAAAGGATCTAGGCAAAGTTGTCCATCATCGCGTTCCTTTGTCGCTCGAGGGCTTCTTTGAGCAAGATTTTAATAGGATCTCCTGCCCCCTCATCTTTTTTCTCATCTTCCATGGGAGGCCATCGAGATTTGCGGGGCTGGTCTTGCAAAGGTTCGACCAGTTCAAGCCCTAACTCCTTATATCCCGACCTCGTTGGGGACATGCAAAGAAAAACAGAGAAAAAGCAGACCGCTCTAATACCACTTATCCAGATTTAAATAGGAATGCAACAAAATACAGAGATAACCATATACACAAAGATGCAATGGAAATAATACTTCATTTCATTACTGTAAAATACTGAAATATGCTTACAATAAAAAATGGAAATAAACCAGCTAGGGCGATGGTAGCTTATCTCTGAGAAGATATGTGGCAGCTACATGCCTCTAACCTATGTTACAATGAGGCTCGAAGGCCTATTTATTGTTGAGAAACAATGGAAAACCCTTAACATCCCAAAATCTTACCCTAGAAGATGAAACACCAAATTGTGGGCCCTGTTTTGGGTAAGTTGGTACATAACTTCTCGGGGTCGTAACTTTGGCATACGATCTCTGTTTGAAACATACAATAGCTCGTTAGAAAGATCTATCCGAGAACTAAAACTTTGGGAATAGCAACATCGGTCCATGGACCCATGTTGCTCCCATATTTCCAAAAAAACATTGTTTAGGGCCTCAAAACAGCTCCAAAAGTTCAGGACCTGAAAAACTGCTAAAAGTAGTAAATTGTGCTACAATTACGGAAACTGAAAAAAAAAAAAAAAAAAAAAAAAAAAAAAAAAAAAACTGAAAGAGATAGTTGTGGGGGTCCAAATGGGATAGGTGGGTGGCCACCAAAATCCACCTAGATCATGTAGCTACGATATGTCTCCTTTGACGAACAAGTGGTTGACATCTCGAAAAAATATCTTCCTAATAAGAAGATTTTTTATTTGAGATACAAGCTTGTACTGGTTGATATATCCTCCCTATTTAAGAGGGAGAGATAGACACATCATTTTGTCTTCACTTCGTGAAGAAAGAATGGAGGATTAGGTAAGAATTTGCCATCTGATACTCTTTGAGGATGAGGTAGGGCATCCAAGATAAGAGTCGTCGTAGAGAAAATTCCTTGAGGATGTGGTATTCCAAGATAGGAAATTCCCTAGAAGGACATACCTCTTGAACACCCGAGTGGGGCATTTCCCTTGAGAGAAAATGATGATGGTTTCTATTAGTCATTGGTCTTGCTATCATTGTGCTTCGATCCTGCGGAGGGATAGAGTTGTTAGTCAAGGCCTTGTTATGTGACAATGCTAGTTGGAATGATGTAAAGAGATGGCTTATCAATATGATTCTTCTTATGAAATCTCTTTAGTTTGAGAATTTCCATGTCCCATTTATGAATACCTCCCTAGTGAAGAGGGAGTATTGAAAAATGTGTAACTAGGATCTTCTTAAATATGAAATGTAATTTTGATTCTTGTATATTGTGAAATGAAAGAAAAAATATTATTTCTATTTTCAAAGCATGGGTTTCATGCTCAAGGTATTTTATTTAGAGGTAAAGCACCCATTGAGTGCTTCTAGGGCTTGTCCTAGGGTCAAGAAGTCAATGAGTCAATGTCGCATGAAGAGTACCCCATCAGGAATGTTGTGACTTATAAAAAGAATTATTCTTGTATTTAAAAGAGTCGTTGTATGGACTTAAGTAGGCACCAGGGGCATGGTATGGAAGGATGGATGCATACCTAAAAAAATTGGGCATCTCGAAGTGTTATGCTGATCCTAACCTATACATTAAGGTTTTGAAGGATGGGCCTGTAATAATTCTTCTATATGTGGATGATTTTCTCATGACAAGTGTAGAAGGTCATATTCAAGAGTTCAAGAAGTAGCTAGCAACAGAATTTGATATGAAGGATCTAGGGCTCATGCATTATTATTTGGGCTTGGAATTTTGGCAAGGAACTAATGAGATTTATCTAGGTTAAGGAAAGTATGTGATTGAGATGCTAAAGAGGTTTGACATGATGGATTGCAAACCTATGACAACCCCCATGATCACAAACTTGAAGAAGCTAAGAACTCTAAATCAATCCCAATGGATCCGACAAGGCATAAACAATTCATTGACTCTCTAATGTATTTGGTAAACACTTTTGTTTTGAAATGAACGTTCTCAGTCAGTTTTAGGTAGAGCCCAAGCATGATCATTAGATAGTGTCCAAGCATATATTAAGAAATCTGCAAGGAACAATCCACCACTTCCTGAAATATGATAAGAGGAATGATGTCCACTTGATTGGGTATATAGATTCTGACTGGGGTGGTAGTGAGATGGATGGGAGAAGAACTATAGGAGGATGTTTTAGTTTGGGATCCTCCATGATCTCCTATATGAGTAGAAAGAAAGAATCAATTGCTTTTAGTAGTTCTTAGGTTGAATATATTACAATATATGAAGTAAGCAAAGTAGTTGTTTGCTTGAGGGAGTTGTTGTATGACTTATTTGAAGGACCGATGGACCCTATGGTGATATATTGTCACAAAACCAGCTATATAAGGTTGTATTAAGACCCAATGTTTCATGGAAATACAAAGCACATAAATAAAAAGTATCACTACATTTGCTAGTTGGTGCATGATGGAGCGTTGCAACTACAGTATATCTCCACTGATGATCAAGTCGTTGAAATCTCGATAAAATATCTTCCTAATAAGAAGATCATTTATTTGAGATACAAACCTAGACTGGTTGATATATCCTCCCTAGTTGAGAGGGAGAGATAGACACATCATTTTTTTCTTCATTCCGTGAAGAAAGAATGGAGGATTGGGTAAGCATTTGCATCTGATACTATTTGAGGATGAGGTAGGGCATCCAATATAAGAGTAGTCATAGAGGGAATTCCTTGAGGATGTGGTATTCCAATATAGGAAATTCCTTGGGAAGAAATACGTTGTGAACACCTGGGTGGGGTATGTGCCTTGAGAGACAATGATGATGGTGTCTATTAGTCATTAGTCTTGCTAGCATTATGCACTGATCTTGTGTAGAGATAGAGTTGTTAGTCAAGGCCTAGTTATGTGAAAATGTTGGTTGGAATGATTTAAAGAGATGGCCTACCAATCCAACTCTTCTTATGATATCTCTTTAGCTTGAGAATGTACATGTACCATTTATGAATACCTTCCTAGTTAAGAGGGAGTGTTGAAAAAATTGTAACTAGGTTTGGTCTTCATAAATATGAAATGTAATTTTGATTCTTGTATATTGTAAAATGAAAGAAAAATTATTAATGTTATTTTTGAAGCATGGGTTTCATGCTCAAGGTATTTTATTTTATAGGTAAATCAACCATTGAGTTCTTCTAGGGCTTGTCCTAGGGTCAAGAAGTCAAAAGAGTTATTGTCGCGTGAAGAAGGCCCCATCAGGAACATTGTAACTTGTAAAAAGAATTATTCTTGTATTTAAAAGAGTCATTGTATGGCCTTAAGCAAGCACCAAGGGCATGGTATGGAAGGATGGATGCATACCTACAAATATTGGCCTTCTTGAAGAGTTCTACTAATCCAAACCTCTACATTAAGGTTTTAAAGGATGATCCTGTAATAATTCTTCTATATGTGGATGATATTCTAATGACAGGTGTAGAAGGTCGTATTCAAGAGTTCAAGAAGCATCTAGCAACAAAATCCGATATGAAGGATATAGGGTTGATGCACTATTATTTGTGATTGGAATTTTTTCAAGGACTTAATGAAATTTATCTAGGTCAAGGAAAGTATGTGATTGATATGTTGAAGAGGTTTGACATGATGGATTGAAAACCTATGAAAACCCTTATGATCACAAACTTGAAGAAGCTAAGAACTTTGAATCAAGCCCAATGGATCCAACATGGTATAGAAAATTCATTGGCTCACTAATGAATTTGGTAAACACTCAACCATACATTTGTTTTACAATGAATGTTCTTAGTCAGTTCTAGGTAGAGCCCAAGCATGATCATTAGATAGCATCCAAGCATATACTAAGATATATGCGAGGAACAACCCATACTTCATAAAATGTGATAAGAGTAATGATGTCCACTTGATTGTGTATATAGATTCTGACTGGGGAGGTAATGAGATGGATGGGAGAAGCACTACTGGAGGATGTTTTAGTTTGGGATCCTCCATGATCTCCTACATGACTAGAAAGAAGGAATCAATTTCTTTGAGTAGTGCTTACGTTGAATATATTACAATCTATGAAGTAAGAAAAGAAGTTGTTTGGTTGAGGAAGTTGTTGTGTGACTTGTTTGAAGGACCGATGGACCCTATAGTGTTACATTGTGACAACACCAACTTTATAAGGGTTACTGAAGACCTAATTTTTCATGGAAATATGAGGCGCATAAGTAACAAGTATCACTACATTTGAAAGTTGGTGCGGGATGGAGTGTTGCAGCTACGATATATCTCCACTAATGAACAAGCGGCTGACATCTCAACAAAATCACTTCCTAATAAGAAGATTGTGTATTTGTGATACAAGCTTGGACTGGTTGATATATCCTCCCTAGTTGAGAGGGAGATATAGACACATCATTTTTGTCTTCATTTCGTGAAAAAAGAATTGAGGATTGGGTAAGAATTTGGCATCTGATACTCTTTGAGGATGAGGTAGGGCATCCAAGATAAGAGTAGTCGTAGAGGAAATTCCTTGAGGATGTGGTATTCCAAGGTAGGAATTTCCTTGGAAGGACATATATCGTGAACACCCAGGTGGGGCATGTGCCTTGAGAGACAATGATGATGGCATCTATTTGTCATTGCTCTTGCTAGCATTGTGCTCCGATCATGTGGAGAGATAGAGTTGTTAGTCAAGGCCTTGTTATGTGACAATTTTGTTTGGAATGATTCAAAGGGATGGCTTACCAATCCGACTCTTATTATGATATCACTTTAGTTTGAGAATGTCCATGTACCATTTATGCATACCGGCCTAGTTAAGAGGGAGTGTTGAAAAATGTGTAACTAGGTTCGGTCTTCATAAATATGAAATGTAATTTTGTTTCTTGTATATTGTAAAATGAAAGAAAAAATTTTATTTTTATTTTTGAAGCATGGGTTTCATGCTTAAGGTATTTTATTTTAGAGTTCAAGCACCCATTGATTCCTTCTAGGGATCTCCCTATGGTCAAGAGGTCAAAAGAATCATTGTTGCATGAAGAATACCCCATCGGGAACGCTGTAACTTGTTAAAAGAATTATTATTGTATTTAAAAGAGTCATTATATGGCCTTAAGCAAGCACCAAGGGAATGGTATGGAAGGATGCATGCATACCTACAAAGATTGGGCTTCTTGAAGAGTTCTGTTGATCCAAACCTCTACATTAAGGTTTTGAAAGATGATCAAGTAATCATTCTTCTATATATGGATGATATTATAATGATACGTGAAGGTCATATTCAAGAGTTCAAGAAGCATCTAGCAACATAATTCAATATGAAGCATTAGTTCCAGGTAGAGCCCAAGCATGATCATTAGATAACATCCAAGCATATACTAAGATATCTGCAAGGAATAGTCCACGATTTCCTGAAATATGATAAGAGGAATGATGTCCACTTGATTATGTATATAGATTCTAACTGGGGACGTAGTGAGATGGATGGGAGAAGCACTACTGGAGGATGTTTTAGATTTGGATCCTCTAGGATCTCCTAGATGAGTAGAAATAAAGAATCATTTGCTTTGAGTAGTTCTTAGGTTGAATAAATTACAATCTATGAAGTAAGCAAAGAATATGTTTGGTTGAGGAAGTTATTATATGACTTGTTTTAAGGGTCGACGGATCCTATGGTGATACATTGTGAGAACACCAACTATATAAGGTTGTATAAAGACCCAATGTTTCATGGAAATATGAACCACATAAATAACAAAGTTTCACTACATTTGAAAGTTGGTGCAGGATGGAGTGTTGCAGCTACCATATATCTCCACTGATGAACAAGTGGTTGACATCTCGACAAAATCACTTCCTAATAAGAAGATTATGCATTTGAGATACAAGCTTGGAATGGTTGATATATCCTCCCTAGTTGAGATGGAGAGATAGACACATCATTTTTGTCTTCACTTCATGAAGAAAGAATGGAGGATTGGGTAAGCATTTGGCATATGATACTCTTTGAGGATGAGGTAGGGCATCCAAGATAAGAGTAGTCGTAGAGGAAACTCCTTGAGGATGTGGTATTCCAAGATAGGAATTTCCCTTGAAGGACATACCTTGTGAACACCCAGGTGGGTATGTGCCTTGAGAGACAATGATGATGGTGTCTATTAGTCACTGGTATTGCTAGCATTGTGCTCCAATCTTGCGAAGAGATAGATTTGTTTTTGAAGGCCTTGTTATGTGACAATGCTAGTTGGAATGATCCAAAGAGATGGCTTACCAATCCAACTCTTCTTATGATACATCTTTAGTTTGAGAATGTCCGTGTACCATTTATGAATACCTCCTATTTAAGAGGGAGTGTTGAAAAATGTGTAACTAGGTTCAGTCTTCATAAATATGAAATGCAATTTTGATTCTTGTATATTGTAAAATGAAAGAAAAAATATTATTGTTATTTTTGAAGCATGGGTTTCATTCTCAAGGTATTTTATTTTAGAGGTCAAGCACTCATTGAGTGCTTCTAGGGCTTGTCCTAGGCTCAAGAAGTTAAAAGAGTGATTGTCACATGAAGAATACCCCATTGGGAACGTTGTAACTTGTAAAAAGAATTATTCTTGTATTTAAAAAAGTCATTGTATGGCCTTAAACAGGCAATAAGGGCATGTTATGGAAGGATGGATGAATACCTACATTGATCGTACTTCTTGAAGAGTTCTACTAATCCAAACCTCTACATTAAGGTTTTGAAGGATGAGCCTGTAATCATTCTTCTATATGTGGATGATCTTCTCATGATAGGTGTAGAAGGTCATATTCAAGAGTTCAAGAAGCAGCGAGCAAAAAAAATCGATATGAATGATCTAAAGCTCATACACTATTATTTGGGCTTGGAATTTTGGCAAGGAACTAATGAATTTATATAGGTCAGGGAAAGTACTGTATTGAGATACTGAAGAGGTTTGACATGATGGATTGTAAACCTATGACAACCCCTATCATTAGGGGAATTTTGAGGTCTAAAATGGGCCTCCTAAGAAAAATGTACAACCAAAATAAACTTTATAAGAACCAATAGTATTCAAGATGATGATTTCAACCATGGGGGATGATTGACCATTTTTGGAGTAGAAAAGTAAAAATATTAAAAAATAATAAAATAATAAAACTACTTTTTCAAATCATGTTTTCAACTTATCTCCTTAAGGTTTTACTCAAATTTCGAGCGGGAGTACTCGTTGGATGCAAAATTTGATTCCTCATCCAAGGAGTACATATCTTTCATACTTTTGATGCACCCTACTACATGAAAAATGAGAAATACATGAAAAAACATGATTGCAATCATGTTTTTCATGTATTTCTCATTTTTCGTGTAGCAGGGTCCATCAAAAGTGTGCAACATGGGTACTCGGATGAGGAATCAAATTATGCATCCAAAGAGTGTTTCTGTTGTTGGAAATAATACTGAGAGGGGGGGTGAATTAGTATTATTAAATCAATTATTTTTCATTTCATAATCAGATTTGTATACGCTACTTCAGCTATGGGAAACTGCATATATACGCTACTGTGTCTAAAGAAACCAGCGTATATCAGAAAACTTAAGATTCATTAATTTTTGATCTTTAATCAGTGCATCAGGACTTCATTAATCATAAGAACAGTAAACAGGAGCAGTAAAACAGAACAGATCATCACACACATGGACACACAGATATAAGGTGGAAACCCAATGTGGGTGAAAACCACCTGCTACAATTCGTCTCTATCTTCCTTTAATTAGAAACTTCTTTTTACAATGATTTTGTACTGGTGCAGTCTTATACCAGTACGCAGGCTGCTACCTGCAGAAGGCTACAACCTTCTCTCGTTCTCCAGCTTCTCCTGGAAGGGAGCTACAACCCCCTTAGTTCTTGTACTAGCTGAGGTACTAGTACGTAGGTGCTAACCTACAGAAGGCTACAACCTTCTCTTTTCTTCCAGGGACCACGTTTCATAATTTTCAGACTGGATCCATGAATAACATTAATCAAACATCGAATATATCTGCATCAACCAATCTCCTTTGCACCAAACAAACTGAATCAAATAGTCACTTCTCTGAATGTTGTACCTAGAAAACAATAACAATAACCAGACACCAATTCTGAACCCAGAACACTACAACAATAAAGAAAAGTAGCTAAAACATATTTCAAGAGATGTACACTACTTCAATATGCAGAAACCTGCGTGCATACACTTCTGTATTAAGGCCAACCAACGTATACACTGTTTTGATTTACTGAACCAGCGTGTATATGCGCCTCTGATGTGTCGAACCTACGTATAGATCTATAAAAGATAATTCACTCTTTCAAATATTCAGACATCAATTATACCCAGATTATCAGATTTATAGATCAAGACATGCGCCAATTATAACAGATCAAAATCACACAAAGATACTACTATTCAAGACTTGAGTTTTGACCCATCAATAGAACTTATCCATCTTCTTGCGCTCAAGTTCCTCCTTGATTTAGATTCAGCTATGCACCATAAACCAATCACTAGTATTTCAGATCTTCCTCTTCATAATATATTCAATTCTTGAGTCAATCCCTTTGCCAAATGATCTCCTCCTTTTTATAGTCTTAGGCCTTATTCAATACCATGGTCCAAAACCATAAATAACCAATACCTTGGACCAAATACCTGGGTTCAACATTTTAGACGAGATACCATGGTCCAAAACCCATAGGTCCAAATACCATGGATCTAAAAATAAGCTTTCCCACATGTACACGCTTTTCCGTGCATGAAAGTGCGTGCATACGCATATGCGACTTTTGATCGGCAATACCGCATGTATACGCGACTTCGTCAGAGGAAACCTGTGTATACCTCTCTTTCTTTCATTCTGAGAGCCTGAACAGTGATCTGCCATCTGAGTGGGTTGCCATCAAGGACAACACTTATGTCATAGCGCCAAACCTGTGTCATAATGCCAACAATCTCCCCCTTTGGACTTGATGGCAACCCCAAGTCACTCAAAGTCATTCTCCCCCTTTGACATCAAGGGCAAAGGATTATGCTCCCCCTAAGTTCATGCTGAAATCTCTACTCCGTTGTGCTATTCATGCTCCCCCTGACTGTATGCATGGTCTACAAGAAGATGTTCCACAAGAAGATACATAACTTTATACATCATAAGTGACCTTCCTACCACCAAAGACTCATACATACATCCATCTCCCAACCAAGTGGGAATTGACTCATCCACCCAACCAAGTGGGGATACACCAAAAGTTTACACAAGATAAAACAAGAACATTACATTATCCATCGCAGGCATAGTGAGGAAATCAAAGAAGGCTGTTACATGACCTTGACAAGAAAAGAAATACATGACATAGAGACGAAATATCTACAACCAGACTATGATAGTTATCAACAACTATCATCAGCAGCATTTGTCAATCATCATTCAGACCAGCAACCATGTTCTCCTTCTGCACCTGTTCCCCCTGAAACCAAAACACTGTGATTCTGAACCAATATCTTCTTGGATAATGCCAAAAATGCATTATTAGAAGAATATATATTCTCCCCCTGAACCTGTACCAGATGGTCTCTGTTAGACCCATATCAGATTCCTTTCATCCTGAGCCTGGCCCACTGTTTGTCTTCAAACCAACATATACGCGACTTTACCCACATAAACCGGCGTATGTATGTGGATTCTCCTCATGAAACTCACGTACACCCACTTTTCTCTGAAACAGACAAGTTTCAACAGATAGATGATGCATCGACTACTCCCAGCTTCTATCTGAGGTATTCAAATGTTTCCCTGGGCAGTGGTTTGGTGAGTATATCAGCAACTTGTTCCTTGGAGGGAACATACTCTAATTTAACCTTTTGTTCAAGCACTTGTTCCTAGAGAAAATGATATTTGATAGGTATGTGCTTGGTCTTTGAATGCATGACGGGATTCTTTGAAATACTGATTTCACTTGTATTATCACAAAAAATATAGATAGGTGGAGTACAAGTGATTTGCATGTCTTGCAAAGTTTGCATCATCCAAAGGAGTTGTGTGCAGCAAGATGTAGCAACTACATATTCTGCTTCAGTGGTAGATAATGCAATTGAACTCTGTTTCTTGCTGAACCAAGATACTAATCTAGGACCCATGAAGAATGCACCACCACTAGTGCTTTTTCTGTCATCCATGCTTCCTGCCCAATCTGCATCTGTATATGCATGAAGTATGAGATCTATACTTCTAGGATACCATAAGCCATAGTTTTAAGTTCCTAGAATATACTTTAAAATTCTCTTAACTACCTGAAGATGAGTTTCCTTTGGATTTGCTTGAAACCTTCTAACTATTACCACTATGTGCATAATGTCTGGTCGGGTACCTGTTAGATAGAGCAGACTACCAATCATGGATCTATAGGTTGGTTGATGCACTGTTGCTAATTCATCATTTGCGCTGAGGCTGCATCCTGTTACCATAGGGGTACATACTGGTTTCGAATCCTCCATCCCATATTTCTTCAAGATCTGCTTGAGATACTTGGTTTGTGATAGAAAAATGCCATCTTGTTGTTGGACTTGTAAACCAAGAAAATATGTGAGCTCACCAAGTAGGGACATTTCAAATTCTTTTTACATCACCAAGGCAAAGTTTTGACTCATGTCGTCTTCATTGCTACCAAAGATGATATCATCAACATATACAACAAGTATTAGCAACTTATCATTGTCAATTTTTATATATAGATTGCTATCTGCTGATCCTTTTGTAAAACCTTGTTGATGGAGATACTTATCCAAACGATAATACCAAGCCATTGGAGCCTGTTTAAGGCCATAGAGAGCCTTTTTGAGTCTACATACTAGTTTTGGATCATTTCCAAGGATAAACCCATCTGGTTGCTCAATATACACTTCTTCATCCAAGTCTCCATTTAGAAAAGTAGACTTCATGTCCATTTGAAATACTTTGAATTTCTGAAAGCTAGAAAGAGCAAGGAACATTCTTATGGCCTCAAGTCTAGCAACTGGTGCAAAAGTTTCTTCAAAGTCTATGCCTTCTTGTTGAGCATACCCTTTACAAACAAGTCTTGCCTTGTTTCTAATAACATCTCCATTTTCATTCAGTTTGTTTTTGAATATCCATTTTGTGCCTATTACATTTTTATCATTTGGTCTAGGAACCAACTCCCAAGTGTTATTCTTTTCAATCTGCTCAAGTTCTTAATTCATGGCCTTGAACCAACATTCATATTTGCATGCTTCACTTACATTTTGTGGTTCAGTGGAGGAGAGAAATGCTAGGTAGCTTGAAGCTTCTGAAATAGTTCTTCTTGTTTGTACACTTGCCTCTTTCTGCCCCAAAATTTGAGTTTCTGGATGATTCTTCTGAACGTACCTGGATGGAGTCTTTTATTCTATCCTTATCTATTCTTCTGGTGCCTCATGGGTTTCTTCTTCATCATGAGTCTGATTTGTTGTTGAAGGATAGTCCTCATCATCTTCGAAATCTTCAGATTTTATTTACCTGGGAATGTTTCCTTCTTCATCAACCACTACATCAATACTTTCAACAATTTTTCCAAGTCTTTTATTGTAACACTTATATTCTTTACTGTGGGGAGAGTAACCAAGAAGAATGCCTTCATCTGCTCTAGGTTCAAACTTACCAATGTTTTCATCAGTCTTTTTGATGTAACATTTGCTTCCAAAAATTTTGAAGTAATTTACAGTGGGTGTCTTACCATACCAAAGTTCATGAGGAGTTTGAGTGTTGTTTACCCGGATGTTTGTCTTGTTGAGAATAGTAACTGCAGCAAATGCAGCTTCACCCCAGAAGGTTGTGGGAGTTCGAGACTCATCAAGCATAACACGAGCCATTTGTTGAACCGTTCTGTTCATCCTTTCCACTACTCCATTTTGCTGAGGAGTCCTTGCAGTAGAGAATTCCCTTCTAATTCCATTTTCTTCACAAAAATCGAAAAATTCATCCAAGGTAAATTCCCCACCTCTATTAGACCTGAGGCATTTGATTCTACGATCTGATTCATTTTCAACCAAGGCTTTGAATGCTTTGAACTTTTCGAAAGCTTCGTCTTTATGCTTCATAAGTCCTATCCAACACATCTTGGAAAAGTTGTCAATGAACAATATAAAGTATTCTTCTCCTCGAGGTGACCTTTTCCTAGATGGACCACATACATCAGTATGGACAAGTTCAAGTGGCCTACTAGCTGATCCTTCTTTCTCAGGGAAATTAGTTCTGGTTTGCTTCCCAAACTGACATGATTTGCATATTGTATTGTCTGGAATTATGATGTCAAGGAGATCACGAACCGCCTGATATTTGCATTCTTTCCTTATTTGAGAGAAGCTTAGATGGCCCAATCTTCTGTGCCATAGCCAGTGTTCATCATTCTTGCTTAGATAACATTTTTGTTGTCCTCCCTTGAGTATGTATAAATTATTTGGTGTTCTTATGCCTTTTATCACTGTTTCTCATGTATCAAGCTCACGAACAATACATCCATTTGATCGAAATATTACCTCATTTCCTTGATAACACATTTGAATGACACTTAATAGATTATGCTTTAAGCCATAAACATACATAACATTCCCATCTTTGACCTTTTCTTTCAAAAGAACAGAACCTTTACCTTTTATGAATGCAGGAGTGTCATTTCCAAATGAGATCTTCTTTTCCTTTTCTAAAGCACTATATGATTGAAGTTTTTCTTTATCACCTGTCATATGTTTCGAGCATCCACTATCGATGTACCACTGTTTTTCCTGCCCTTCTGCATATAAGGCTATACCACATCTTTCTGGTTGCAGTTCTTTCTTCCTCCATGTTTTGGGGCTCAATGAAGCTTGCTCCTTCTGAGTTGTTTGCCGAAACCTACTCCTACATTCAGAATCTTTATGACCAATGTTGTTAAAAATAGAACATTCTATTTCATTTTCAAGAGAAGAAAAGTTATTGTAGGTTCTTTTCATGATTCCAATCACACTCCTTTGATTTCATGCTTCTCTGGTCATGATGGTCTTGTAGGCAACACATTGAGCTGCTTTATCTCCAAAGTTATCACAAGAGAAACATTGGCCATTGAAGAAATTCTTGTGATCATCAAACCTTCTGTCTAGGCGATTGTAATAGTCATTCGTTCTTGAGGCAAATTGAGAATGATTTACCTGCAGTTGATTGTAGCTTCTGTTCATCCTTGAAGTAGATTGCCCTCAGTTTACCTTATGATATTCATTGTGCCTTTGCTGTCAATTGTCAACCTGTTCACTTCTCCTTGCTGCTTCAAGACAACTTTTGGAGGTAGATGGCTTCTGTGCTTGAGATGTTTCTTCAGTATACCCAAGACTAGTCTTGATTAGAGGAGAACGCTGCACTTTGATAATCTCATTTAAAGTTTCATATCCTTTAGCAAATCTAAGATTAAGAGCTTTTGTTTTCTCAATGTCCTTTCTAAGACCCACAATTTCACATTCTGACTTTTCATTGTGTTTTTCCCTTTTAGCAAGTTGGAATGTCAAAGTGTCTATAATCATATTCTTTCTTCTAAACAAATTTTGAGTTTAGAAATTTCTTCATAAAGACCTTCTTCATCTATAGCATCCAAGAAATCATCATCTTCAAAAGCCATCAAAAGTTTATAATAATTACCTTGTTCATCTTCATCACTATTTGAAAATCCATCACTGTCTTCATGTGTGTAATACCTATTCTTACTTACATTCTGCTTTCTGTTCCATCTAACTGGCTCCTTACCTTTGTCAAGCTTATATTTATGAGGACACTTGGCAGCATAGTGACCGACTCTTCCACAATCAAAACATTTGAAAGGTAGCTTACCTCTGAATCTTCCAAAACCCTGTTGAAGGTTCTTGACAAAATTTGATTCTTCCTCTTCTTTCGACATATGTCCCGAGTCATTGTAATCTCCTTTTCGTGAGGCTTTGAATGTGACTTCTCTCTTGTCTGATGATCCCCCTTTTCTCATTTCGTAAGCGGTTAGGATTCTGTGTAGCTGTGACATGGTAATGCTTTGTAGATTCTGTTTTTCTTCTATGGTAGAAACTTTTGATTCAAACTTAGAAGACAAAGATCTTAGAACCTTTTCAACGAAAACAACTTCTTTTATTTCTGTTAACATTTTTTTATAACATTATTTTTTTGTAATATCATATTTGAGAAGCTTATGAGCATTTTAATAGAATTATATTAGTTTAGGAGTTTTATGCATATGCTTTGTTTTTGTTTTATATTATATATTTTTACTTTATAATAGTGGATAGTTATTGCACGTTATTTTAAATATGATATATTATAGCTTAAAATTTCATCAACAAGATTAAGTATTTGAGTTTAATTGTGTATGCATTTTGTATGCTTAAACAAACCAGTAATACGTGCTTTGATCTAATGAGGCTAGTGTAATTCCCTATTACATGCTTGAAGTTCCTTGCAAGCACTCATATAAGGTTTTTGGTTGAGGGGGTCTGCCTATTGGAAGACAATTAATACATGCTAGGACACCTTCTATCCTATTGGTTGATTAGTGGCTAATAATCCTCCTTCCCTATCTACATGCCTAAGGGCTTCTCCAAATTGGTGCTTATTTCACTTTTAAAAGATATAGTAAAATGAGGTGGGCAGACTACTTAAAAAATAGATACAAAATAATGGGAAATAGATTCAATTTTTTACCTTGAATTGATTGAATATCTAGAACTATCAATAACAACTTATTCAATTGATTTAACAACTTCTCCACCACCATCTTTCTTAGTCTCCTTTTCTATCCCAACCTTCCCTCTACTAGACAGAAAAACTCCTAGCTAAGCTCCTATCTTATACTAGGAAGGTATTCAAGGAAAGACAAGGCTAAGTCGGCTAAGTCTCTTGTCATCCTTCCTGAAAAAAAGGAGAAAGGCTAGCCCAATTCTAGGGGTAAAGTATTTTCCACCCTCACTGGATATTGTTAAACACACATGGGCGGTGATGAGACCCAGAAATGAGTAATTATATGGGTTCATTCAGCCTCCTAATTCGACTTAATCCACTATTCTCATTAGTTTATTTCCCGTTTTTTATTATATTTATGCTAATAGAGTGAATTGGGTTAGTCATTATGCCAACAAGTCTAATGTGTGCTTTATGCAGTATTTTTGGTCAATTTTGAAACAAAATCAAAGGGTTAAATGAGTACTTGGCAGCCAAATTCATGGAAGAACAAGGGGTAGGATTTGTAGGAAGGCGTCCCCTTCATTTATGAGCCCTCACCTCGAATTCTCCATCAAAAATTCGGAGCACAAGGGGCAACCAAGCAAGTCAAGTAGGATTGCTGTTAACTGCAAGTTTTGGCAGTCGAGTCCCTAAAGTTTAGGAGGACTGTTGGGGTCCTCAATTTGTATAAATAAGAAGGCTGAGGGCCTCATTTGGAGTTAGCTAGTTTATAGTTCGATTTTAGCCAGTTAGTCATTTTTTTAGTTCGATTTTAGTCAGTAGGTTAGCTCTGCATTTCAACACATTTTCAAGCTTTTTCTTGTAGATAGTTTTCTGGATGTAACTATTATTTTTTGATCAATAAAGATGAATCCAGCTTTGTACCAGCTCTAATCTTTCTTAGTAGGCTATAGCTCTTGGGTTTGGGCCCAACCCAAGTGCCCAATACCTCCTTTGCGTACTTTTATGTGTCTTTGCTGCATTCTTAGAATAAATTTTGTTATTTAGGTTAAGATCTTACTCTGTGTTTTTGATGATTAAAATAGATTTTCATGCTTCAGGTTGATTTGATAGTTTGGTAAGGGAAAAGATCTTCAGAAAAGGCCATCAAGCAGCCCTTGATCTCACCTCTCCCTCCTTGGGACCATGAGTTGAGACCAAGGTGTCCTTGCTGCCATAAAAACGTTGTTCTTGCTTCTTCATGCAATTTCTAGTGTTAGATTCTTAGTTGCAAAAGTTAGTACCAATTGTGATTACATGCTTAGATCCATTCTTGCTTGGTTTCCATAGTTGTTTTACATGATTTGCTGCCATAAACTTCTGTTCATCATGCTTATGGTTTTTAGGTCAAAATAGCTAGATCTTTGGTTTCCCTAGTCTTTGTTTGATCAGTTTGGAAAATAATGTGCAGAGCATCTGTAACACCTTGCTACCTACCCTTCCTCCATCAATGCAACTTGCTATGTCCTCTAACGCAGACTCTTGACTTTCATCCGCCACATTTTCTCACTTTGTCCTAAGCCCTACATTCTTGTGCAACATTACTTCTCCTATCTTCGAACAAACCCAATCACCTTAATCACTCCTCAGCCTCATTCACCAGGTCCTAGACCTCTTCAAACCTTCCTCTAACCTCCATCTCCACTTCTTCACCTTTTTTCCACCATTAGCCCTTCAAAATTCCCTTTCGGAACATCCTCTAGAAACATCTTGTAGAACCCTTGTAGACTTCTTGTAGAAGCTCACGAAAGTGGTTTCTTGAGATCTGATCACTGTGAAACTCTCTGGAAGGGTGCTAGGGACCCCTTAGACCCTCTTCTCACCTTCCCAACCTCCTGCAAGAATTTCCTTTCGCCAATCAACCTCTACACAGAAAAAATACTCAAAGCACATGCATAATAACTCTACAAAATTACTCAAAAATGAAAAAAAGATGTTTTCTTCATATTTATCTTCAAAAGTAGATTAGTCACATGCATTTTACATTTATAGAAGTCAATGGCATCCATTTCTGTAGCTTTCATCCTTTTACTTGCACTAGTAGGGTTAGTCGGTAAAACTAGGGTTTGCATTTCCTTTCAGCTTTCTGCTTTTTTTTGCAAGTAGATTAGCCTCCTTTGAGTTAGATTTCGTCCATCATGTTTAAAAGCTTCTTCTAAGAGCTCATAGAAGTTGGCTTAAGCTCCTAGTGGACTTGTGCCAGCTATCAAGTGACAATCGCGGCAAGAGCTAGTACTTGTGCATATAGCACCATCTCTTCCAAGTTTGTTAAGAACTACCAGGTTGATAAAAGTAAAGAAGGGAGCCCTAGGAGTTGTAGCATTATTGCTGCAATACTGGGGCCCACTAGGCAACAACATAATCTAAAAGATAAAACATGAGAATATATTTTTATTAACAAGAGATATACTTTTATAGTACATGGTTTGACCGTTGGGTTTCACATCCCAAGATCTCTTGGACTTCTTTTTGTCTATTCGGCTTCCACACTAACCCATTGAGGATTAGGTGTCCAACATTCCCCCCTTAATCTGAAGGGTTATGTATGAGTCCAAGAAGAGAGCTGTAATACAAAATGTGCAAAAATGCATGGCAGCACTAGGCTGAATGTGCTCTCTGAAATGTTGGTATAAAGGGTGGTGGTTTAAGGATGACCACCAACACTGGAACGCTTAGTGTAGTTTCCAGAACTCTTCCAAAACTGGCAAGAAGATAAAGTCTTCTGCTAGAGGAAGTGCTCCTATTGTTTTGAAGAGGGAAACCTTCAACCATGAAAGGAAGGTCTCACCCTGCATAAAAGGCAGAACTTCAACCTGAAAAGGGAAGTCTCAATCTGTGATGGTTTAAGGATGACAAACAACTCTGGAATGATTAATGCAATTCCTAGAACTCTTCCAAAACTAGCAGGAAGATGAAGTCTTCTGCTAGAGGAAGTGTTCTCAATTTTGTTCCTGGAATTCTTCCGAAACTGGTAAGAAGTTGAAGTCTTCTGCTAGAGGAAGTGTCCCAAATTACCAACTGAAGGCATATTTAGGGGCATCTTTGTTTCTGGCTACAACTCTGAATCTGGTATTGAAGGTTGTGGCTCAGGCTCGCTTGATGTGGCTTTGAAGCTTGTAGATGGCCATCATTTCCCCCTTGTCAGATACAAGGCGAGATGATGGAGAAAACTCAATTGCAAGACTGTTCAATACTCTGGAACAAGTTCTGACATGTGATTGAAATATCTTCTTGGCTATTGGTTCCCATTGCCAAGAAGCGATCCATCCAAGATGAATCTTTGGTCTTGCAGAAGGTTTGTTTCTGAAACATCTGTTTGAAGAATGACTGGTTTTATGACAGTGCTTACATGGATGAAGATCAAAACAGTGATCTTTCAGATGGCCAACTCGGTTACAGTGTTGGAATTTCACAATCTATTGTGGTGGCTGTTGTTGTTTCTGTGGAAGAGGAGTAGAATCTGGAACAACTGGTAGTGAACTGTCATGAGGAGCAGGTGAACTGTCATGAATGAATATAGAACTTTGAAATTGGATTGGTTTGGAGTAGTCTAGAATATGAAAGGACAAGTCCTTGTCATATCCAAGACTAGTTCTGTGCTTGTTATGGACAAGCTGTTCCTAAGGTCTGATGATGGGCTTGGGAAGTGCACACTGAGTTTCTGCATTTGCATGTACAACTACTACTTTATTGGGTACTAAATCTGAACCAACTGTAACATTATTGACTTGCTTCTGATGGGTTGCAATCTCAATGTTTTGAACAGAAACATGTTGAGAATGACTCCTCTATTTTAATTCTTCTTATTGTAGCTGAGTTTCGAGTTGCAAAAAATCAATTTTATGTTGTGCATTTTTTAGACAGACCTGAATGTATGTGAGAGAAACTTTGCTGACTTTTAATGTATCATGATTAGTCTACAATATCAGAGTTTTGAGGAACTCTAATACTTCACTAATTCTGGCCATTTTTTTTCTTTACTATAAGAATTACACCTTAAAAACTGAACACAACTACTACTCAATGCAGAAAAGTAATACCCAGTCATAGTACACAACAATATCCTTTATAAATGTGTAGCAAATGATCACTGTGCAACCAGCAAGAACCAATTAAAATCCATTACATAAAATAAGAGTTTACTCATGACCATCACTATGTTTTGACAATACAACTGACTAAAATTTTCTCCACAAAAGATTATTTTTATTTGTCAAAAACATCATAGCCTTTATATAGCCCACCAAACTCTTATGCAGCAGTCTAATGAAGGAATCAATGCATATTTATGTAGACAAAAAACTATAATGAATTAAATACAATGCCACACTAGGGCAGCAGCAACTGCAAACTTGCTTGGATCCTTCAAATACTCCTCTTTCAAAGTAGAAATGATGGTTATCAAAACTTCAACAACAACTATAGCATCACATAGCACTCAATCATGTGCCACATATGTTGTCCATAAGCAGGTCTTCAAAAATTCAACGCACAAAGAACACTTTCTGTCTTATTCCACTCGTCGACTTATCGAGTTGTTGCACATATATATAACGTAGAGGTTCAAAATTGAGAATGCACAAACACTTTATAATTCGGCTTTGCTTGTGGGTAAACTAGGAAACCAATTGAAAATTCAATTCATATACCATGAATAACTCAATGTTTCACCACACACTGAAAATAAACTAATGCATTGAGGCTCAACGTTGCAGGAATTACAGTGGAGATGATGACCAGGACATTCCAAATACTTTGTATTCAAACTTTGACTGGGTGAAATTCCTTTTTTTTCTTAAATCATCGCAAAGAATCTTCAAGATTTCATTCCATCGAACATAGATAAATGAATAAACCAAATATAAATATATATATATATATATATATATATATATATATATATATATATATATATGTTGGTTGCCACACATCTTACTTCAATCAAAGAAGATACTTACATGAGAAACAACCCTAAAAAATTTGAAGTCGCACTTTAACTCATAAAATAGCCCCAAATTTCATCAATTTGTTGGGAATTTCAATAGTCAAACCGAAACTCACCGAAAAGAAGCTGATTTTTCCAACTCCAGCGGCAGGTAGTAACGCGGTTTTTGTAAAGGGCGAATCTCGTTTCTCAATCGAAATTTCGACAGGGCTTGCTATATTTTCAGTTTCTGGTCATAGGCATAAGAAGGGAAGAGCTTTCAATTGATCCATATAAATGAGTACTGTATGTCCGTTTGCAAAGGCATTCAGCAAAGATGAGGACCACTCTGGAGAAAAGATCCAGGAAGAATATATATATATATATATATATATATATATATATATATATATATATATATATATATATATATATATATATATATATATATATAGGTGGTATAAATATAAGACATAGCATGTAATACGACCAACCAGATATGGATGCGGAGTATGTGTATACTGGTTGTATATTAGTGCGGACCTCGAGCAGTTGTATATTGTGCAGAGTATGGGATAAACCCCACGACCATAGTCAATGCAACAGAGAGGTAATACAAGGCCGTTCAAAACTGTAACACACCAGCATATCTCCTCGCTTCTACTCGCGATTGATATTTCATTAAGAGAATGTAGCGAAGGAAAATAGCGACAGCTGCATCAAGCATCACAAACACCGCGAGAATGTATCAACTGCATCAATTATAGAGAGAAGGTAACCCTAGGAGCACATCGGGCAAACAATATCATTCAACGCAGAATACGTATCGACTTCCAAGAATAGTGTTCAACAATCTTGCCATACGCAACATACCAGTTCACAGTCATACGCATCATACAAAATCCATATGCATCATACATACCAGTCACGGGTTTTGTTTTTCACTCACGCTTGAACCACAACCGAACAATCTGCTCTGAAACATAACTTGCCCATCGATTTCTCAATGCACATTCTTATTACAACAATCATTCAACATATTTGAGTCCTTCAACAGAAAAATATGGTCAAATGGAAACCACTTTCCATCCTCCAGGATGAAAACACCAAGATCAACAGAGGTAAAAGCATTGTTACCAAATCTGTCGGTCCTCAAGGCATTCAACGCCTGGAAAGAAAGAAGAGGAGGCAGCTGAGTGCCTCTGGAATTAATGATGGATTGAATGAATGAATGGCAGTGATTCAGAAGGTTTTCAAAGTAGAGGCATGGCAGAACTAGCGCAGGTCGGAATATATGGAATATGGCAGACAATGTATGCGCAGAAGCCACACAGTGGGTAACACAGAGCGCAGAATGGCCCAGACAATAATTATGGTAGACAAAGAGTGTAGTAGACAGACTCCACAAAAGTAGCTAAAGGGTGGATGTGGCAACGGAATGCGGTAATTAGAGGATTGTCAACGTTCTTCAGAAACGGGTGCCATTTCTGGCATCAAACACTCAAAGCTCATCAGAATCTCTGACAGAACCAGCCACTGGTGCAAATGCCATGAATAGCCCTTATAATGCCAAGTGCTCAAGGAAACCTAAATGATAGGTCAATATTCGTAGGAAAATAATGGCTCATTATAATGACTCAAAATGGAGCAGGACCAGCAATCGCCTACTCTGATACCATGTTAAACACACATGAGTAGCAACATAATCTGAAAGATAAAACATGAGAATATATTTTTATTAACAAGAGATATACATTTATAGTACATGGTTTGGCCATTGGGTTTCACATCCCAAGGTCTCTTGGATTTATTTTTGTCTATTCGGCTTCCACACTAACCCATTGAGGATTAGGTGTCCAACAGATATTTTATTCAAGAGCTTCACTATTGCATGCTCACTTTTATTACCTACATAAAAATACAACTAGAATTGAATTCTAAAGCTGAGGCACGTACTTGAATTCCTTCTTGTCCCTCACGATGAATTGGTATACCTATCCAGTCTTAAATTAACTTCCTATTTAAATTAAAGTAAAGAATTGATCTTTCCTCACTTGGTCTTTCATTTTTTTATTCCTTCCCATTCTCAATCTTTCATGGGAAACTACAAACTTCTAGTTATACATTTATTCCCTTGTATTTGCATCAATATATTGCTTAGAATTCCCTCTCCATGCATATCTAATTAATAACATTAATATTGTACTAGACACTTACCTCCAAAAGATGCAAGATGGACTCCCATTCTATTGATTTTTTACAAGTATCCTCCAACTGGTAATTACTTCTTATGATTATTTGTAGGTTAAAATTTTCTTGCATTCATTTTTATCATAAAGAAATTACATAGAGGAACTCAACAGTGAAGCAAAATTCCAATAGGATCATAAAGATATAGCCACAAAAAACACACGAATTTACCATGGGAAAACTCACATGGGGGGAAATCCAAACAACATTTTCCTTAGAGAAATTGTTCACTTCATTAAGAGACATAACTAGACATCCTTGTCATTTAAAAGGTCAAATTGACCAACAAAATAAGCATGGTCAAACCTGGTCCATCAACCTCTTAGTAAAGTCTTAAGTATGCCCATTGGGTATGTCTATTGCTATCTTCAAATTTATTAGCAAATTTCGGTCCGTCACACCAAAACATGTTTCAGAACAACTTGCTCTTCCTTAGATTAGTTCAGTTTGTACTTAAAATAATTAGGTTTGTATTTATCCTCAGATTCGTCCATAGACTTTCCTTCAAAAATCACAGATTCATCATGTTGATTTTTCTCAGACTTATCTTTTACTCCATGCCTGAGATCCATCCATGGACATATTCATTCTTGCCTCAAGTGATCCAAATTTTCCTTGTACAAAAGTGATCTATACAAAAGTGATCTATATTATGCCGAATAGGTGCCTTTAATGAATGGGCCGACTTGACTAGGAGGAGGGCTAACCTATCTTCTTGTAGCCAAACAATTAATTTTTCAAAATTTTAATTTTCTCTTTTAATAAGGACATGAAGAATATGCTTTACATTTATCATTATAAACACATCAAGAGATAAAATATTTATTATGAAGATTGACCATAGCTTCAAAAATTCAACACTCTCTCTTAGCTATGGAGGTATTCATAATGACTATCTAGATTCTCTAGTGTTTACAAATTTTTCTAAGAAAAGGTTATAATAAATCTAATTACCATAATTGGGTCAACAATTGTGACACATGGTAAAACAAGTTATCATAATATGGTTAACAATTGAGATACACTGTAAATAAATGACATCAACAGGTTACCATAATATGGTAAAACAAATTTGACACATGGTAAGTTAATTGCATCAACCATAATTGGGGTTAGTACCTTCGACGTATGGTACATCCTCACCATAATATTGGTCAGTGCTTCAGACACATGGTAAATCATTTAGCATCAACTAGTTGTAACAACACATCCCCTTATATCTACCCGCTTTCACTGGCTTAACCGAGGTGAACATGAGGCGAGGGGCTACTATGACAAGACTTGACATCCTAGGTGACATTAAGGAAGTGAAATTGATGGAAACCCAGAATACAAACCTTCTATACCTGCTACAGGACTCCCAAAAGGCTTCCCAGTCATCCCCATGACTAGTCCCTGGGTTCCATTGCGTTTTTAGTGCATCAGACCCCTGGACTCTCCCTTGATGTGGACAAAGGTGCATCTGGAAGGCTCCATAATCTCCCATAGCAAGGGCAATGGAGCTTCCAGAGAATTTTTTCCCTAGTGTTGTGCCTGCGACTTCGAGATTCGTGCCACTTTTCAAGCCTAGAATCCAAGTCACTGCCTAGAAACCCTTGCTGCTGTTAGAGTCCATAATTTACATGACAACAAGACTTGCAAGCCAAAAACTAGCTCAAGAACTAGGTTTGACCATCCCTAACCGAGACTAATATTCTGTCAAACACTTGGCATCAATGCAATCTACAAGACATGAATACAAGATAGAGAATAAATGAGTGATAACTCATATGAGATTGAAAAGAAGGATCACCACCCTCTTCCCTTAACTGTTTTAACGTCAATTAGGTTTTGTGTCTGTTATACTTTTAGTTATAAGTAAATACGTGAAATAACCATGACTATAACTGATCATATAACCATGTTTATAACCAACATTAAACCATGTAAATAACATTGATATAACAATAATTAAGGCCACATAATAACAAGTACAAAAGAAAGATAACTTAGCTTTTGTTAAACATAGGCAAGAGCCAACCAGGTTCAAGACTTCCACATACCACCCGACTATAGACATGGCTGAACCAAATATTTCTTTCAGCCAGTCACCCCCGTGCTATATTACAAAGCCTTTTCTAATTATCTTATCCATAATAAACCAATGAACACCCACACTAGGATGTATTTCCAAACATTCAACTTGGAATACGTGTCCCATGACTGTGGTCTTATATAATTTTACATGGATTTTTAACTAGGGTTGTTATAGAATCCTCTCCCTTTGGGGAATGCTATCCTTGGTGTTCAATGACACCTATAACCAGCAAGACCATTGAAAAAAAAACATACTGTCCATGGAGATTTATAACATAGCTTGTTGTAGCATTTACAATGAACATATGCTGAAACATGACAAACATACTGTTTACTAGAGCTTTACAACACAATTCATTATGATATTTACAATAATAACCATATATACACACATACACATTTGTGTCACCCAACAAATAATCATACTATCTATGGAGCTTTATAAATCTATCTCAATACAATACTTACAATAATACACACATATAAACATATGCGCATTTGATCAACTTGCAAATAAAAGGATATGATTCCTACATTCGCAACAAGGGAATCTAAAGGCTCACACCTCCACCTCAAAGTAATACCAAGATTTGCCTCCTTCCTAGAAAGTCCAGAATCCACTGCAAGGTCAAATCTGCATCCAAAGTCCAATGCTATAATCCTGTGCCACTTGTCCTCTCAGTGAACATTTATTAGATCATTGTTTCTGGGCACACTCCCAATGTGCATTTGATTCCATCTGGTAATGCTAATGACCAAAACATATATATCCCCGACCTTCCCTTCTTTGTTACATCGTCCCTTGGGAAATTTGGTCACCCCCTTTCATGTAGTGACACACCTTCCAAGTTTCATTGGCACCCTCATCCCTGGCAGTCCATCCCTCGACAAGGTTTCCTCACATCGAAAGGTCCAAAAACCAAGGCATATCCCTGCCTTAAAACCATCATACCGATCATAGTATGCTCATGGAAATCAATGGACATTATTGGGTACCAGTTTCTCACAATGGCCTTGCTCCTGAATGCTTTACCAAGATACTGATGCTTGTTCCAATTCCTTTTGTTCTTGATACTAATACTTGCTGTCAGTTTCACCACCCAACTAGGAATTTCATGCTTTCCTGTACCAAACACATAATTTCCATTAGATTCAAAATTAATTGAAATAACTTCAAATCATACCTCATTGGTGGCATGTCAACAAGGAACACTTAAATTTTTGTTCACTTCCTATCACAATAAGTAAAACTAGCATCTTTGACCAAATCATCATGTATAAACATATCAAATCAGGGTAGTTCAAAACACAACCATCATAGATCAAAATCATAAATCACATGTAACCATCATAAACCAAAAGCATAGATCACATGTAATCATCATAGACCAAAATCATAAATCACATGCATAACAAAACTGAAATAAAATATTGATACTTATCCTTTAATAAATCCTTTGCTTCTACCAGATCGGTTAACACATCCAGCGAACACCTAGTGCCTTCTCCTCAATCATGTTCAGAGACACATAGTGTGCATCACACACATACAACCACACACGACATACAACACCATGCAATACATGCACCTACACCTAAAATACCACACATACACCTATACCCAGTGTACAACACAACACAATACATACTCCTACATCTAGTGTACACCACAACACAATACATACACCTACACCCAGTGTAAAACAAAACACAAATACGTTCACAGAGTACAACACAATGAATATATATGTTACGATACCATGACTACACATTTCACATACATATTACCACATGCCCGCAACACAACATGTATGACATGCGCATAATACCATATGTAAAACATGTATGTAGTACCATCTGTACACAACATCACATTTACCACATGTGCACATCATTACATGTACATGACACCACCTGCACAATGCGTACATAATGCCACATGTACACCACACCACCTGTACAACATGTACACAATACCACATGTATACAGTACCACATGCACAACATGTACATGACACCACATGTACGCAACATCACATGAACGATATATACACAACACCCCGTACACAAAACACCACATGTACAATCATGCACACAACATCATATATACATAGTACCACTTGTACAACATGCACACAACACCATATGTACATAGTACTGCATATAAAACATGTAGATAAAATCATATGTACACAACACTACATATCCAACATGCACACAACACCATATAAACACAACGCCACATATCCATCATGCTCACAATACGATATGTACACAAACGACATATCCAAGATGTACATAGCACCATCTATACCCAATATTGCATATGCAATATGCACACAACACCATAGGTACAATCACTGAATATAAAATATGCACAACATATACACAACAATAGCACTGCACATCCAAGACCACACAGCCTCTACCAAGAAACATTGCTTCCAGTGTCTCTCCACCACCCATGCTTATCCTAACATACCGCAAATCACGTTGTTTTCATTCAGTTGATGTATCTCTCAACATTAGCCTATCCATAACATAAATATAGACCTAGTATAATCACATAATATCAATTCATATCCACATGATACTAACCTCAGAGATTTGTCAGGCTACTCTTCCCACTTGATTCCTCATGAACCAAGAATCTCTTCATGCCATTCACTTTAATAAGCAATCATTCATCCATAAGAACGATTCCTGATGACCCTTTCAAACAATGGTATGCATACATACATATATATACTTATAACATAAAACATAAAATAATAACGATCTTGTCAAACAACATACAGACATACATACATAGATACATACATACATATATACATGCATGTATATAAACATTAGCATAATCATGATCACAACATAATTACCAAATATGGTAAGTTCAAGGTTAAGATAACTCCCTTTATCCATGCACAAAATTGAGAACAATCATTCCCATCATAGCTAAGGAATTGGATGATTCACATCCATTCACTTTACCTTTCCTGTTAGCTTTCTCATGATTGTCCTACCACCCTCCATTTATGCTAATGGACATAACCAACGTAGCCGACTGTCATACTCTTACCTTTAGCTACCCTTACACATGCACCGACTTCATTCGAGCCTTTCATTACCTGTTGGGTTCCACACAACTCTCCCAAATGTCCATCAACTTTCCTCTTTTCCCAACTAATTTCCAAGATCCTCAAACATAAAAGGCAAGAACAAGAAACAAACAAGAAGAAAATCATGAAAACCAATAACAATATGACACCACAAACAAAGTGTCATGATAATGCATTAGACATAAAAGAAATGCAAGTAAAGCTCAACAAAACACAAAAGACTAAAAGCACAAGACTCTCAATAGACACCATGATTCAATCCCCATGGGTTCCCAGTGCTTTCAAGGGAAAGATCAAGCTGAGCCTTCTTCAAGATTCCATGGCAATTTATTTTCCATGCAATTCTACGTATCATACTTCCATAACACATAACTTTCAGTGCATAAATAAATGTAACAATATACCAATTATCTTACCTTCTTGTGCTAATCACGTTGCCTTGTAATTGAACACACATGTCAACCACATGTTCCAAAGATCGAGACAACATATATACTAATTTAAAATCAACCTTTACCAAGACTAACAATCATGTCATAATCCATAGTCAACTCGTAATCATTAGACACAATGCTACAATTGTCACCTACTTACACTCAAGTACATATAAGCTATCTCAACAAATATGTGTGAGTAAAACCATTTTAAGACAATATCATTCCTTCAAACAATATTACATACACATAGTCATATTATGAAATTCATCAAATATTCAACCAACTTGCAAACATACCATGCTAAATAAATAAACTAGATGACATAATCAAACACTCGAACATCAAATAGATGACATAGTCAAACTCATACCTTAATGTCATAACCCTAACCATTTGAATAGGCCAATCAAATTTAACATGGTACCTATATAATTAGGATATTAAAGTAATAACCCTAATCATTAGCTATCATATAACAACAACAAGTTAACATATAACATGTTCATCAACAACATATAACATAATCATCAAGTCCATTTTCAAAAACAATAATATCAATGCATACAACCATAGGCTACTATAATTCATGATTATCAGGCACATGTGCATATGACTACACTAATCAACTAGCGTTTATCGTACATGTAACCATAATAACAATAGAATGACAAGCATATCAGTAACCCTAATGCTTATAACAAACATTAACCAACATACTTGCATGCCCACCATACAAACCTGTATGATGATCTGCTCTTATCCCAAAGTCCATTGTTGCAACTTCACTTTAATGATCTGCATCTCCTACTCTATCTCAGCCAGCACATTAGCATCATAACATACCAATACCATTGCGATGACCTAATTGCATACATTGACCTTATGCACAACAACCTTCACCATGAAAATGCATGCATAACAACATATAGACACAGACATGCATAACAAATGCATATACAACTGACATGCATTCATGACAAACACATCCCAATAACAACATCATCAACTCCTACATGAAAACAAAATTGTAGAAATGACCACTACCATACATAACAAGCACATATACAACCTACATGCATGCTTGAAAAACACACCACCCATCCAGTCCAAGTGTTGAACCATGCTCTAATACCATTATATGTTATCATATATGACCCAAAGAGAATGCAAGCCACTCTGATACCACTTTTTGGTATCAGATATGACCCAAAGAGAGTGAAACCCACTCTAATACAACTTTGCGGTATCAGATATGACCCAAAGAGAGCGCAACCCACTCTGTTACCACTCTGTAACAATGCCTCCCCTCATATATACCCATTTTCACCAACTTACCCAGGGTAAACATGAGGTGTGGGCCTACTATGACAAGAATTGACCTCCTAGGTGACTTTCAGGAAGTGGAATCGATGGAAACCCACAACGCAAACCTTCTATACTGATGCAGGAGAATCTTGCTCAAAAAATCAATTTGTATTTGGGTGACTTAGGGGATGTGATGAAATTTAATTTATTAATAAGAAGTTTGTATATTTTAATAAATTGAGTGAGAAATAAGTGTGTGAGGTTGTAATTGTAAATATTCTCATATAATTGAGAATATGAGAGATGTTCGACTTGTGTAGATCTCATAGAGATCTTAGGGATTAGGAGATCCTAGAATAGGGGATTAGTTAAGTTAAAAGAGGGATTAGAGGATTTTTAGGAGTTTGGTGAGGAGATTTTATAGAATCTGGACTAAAATTAGTTCAGAATCCTTTTGTTGTAAATATGATATGCTTGGAAAGAATTAAAAAAGTTGGGATCAAATAGGAGGTAGAAAGTGAGCATAGGTGAAGAGTTGAGGAATCAGGCCATTTAAAAATAAAGAAAATCAGGCCATAGATAGAGGATAGACAGAAGTTTCAAATACATATACATGTACATAATTTGTGTGGATGAAATAATATTCAGGTTATGTTGTATTACTCTTTGTGTATGTAGATCTATAGATTTATCCTATTGGTTCATATATAATTATGTTGATATTGGCTTGAATGATTTTAGTGTTGAACTGACGAGGCAATAAAGACTTATTTTATTTATGAGATTGTGAAATTAATATGTGGAGAAGACAGAGTTTAAAAATGCATTGAATTGTGTATTTGTAGGAGAGAGGATGGCTCTGCGTTAAGCCATATTGAAAAAATAATTTGTTAATAAATTTTATGAATTTTCTTCTTGTGAAAACGTGGTTGGGGTTTTGCTTAGAAAATTAACAAAATCTCTATGCAGAAATCATGTGATTCTCTGCTTGAACAATTGATGGAAAGGTAAATCTCTATGTTTTTAATTGCTGAAGCATAGTGTTACCCTCCAACAAAATCAAAGATCGATAATGGATAAAATGGAATGCAACGTTCTAACAAGTTAATGATTTGAATCTGAACGAGGAAGGAGATTTGGTCTCACACAAAGAAGAAATAAATTTGTTAACAAAAGAGGGAAATTCGCATGGAGAAACCGTCATCAAACCTGGGGGGCAATTTCTGATCAAAGGAATAGGAATTTTGAAATTCTACCATCTGGGTTTTATGCAAAATAGAGTCCATTTCATAACTCATGAATGATTTTGCAAAAAGGTCATTGGTTGAGAAGTTATAAAGTAATATTTATACCGTTTTTATGCATATTGCATGGAAAAAAATGACTTGTTTTATTCGCAGGGGTGATGTGTTGTTGGTTCTCGAAATTCAATCTCAAGAGTGATTCTGTGTGAAAAGAGAGGCTGGAAATTTCAAGTTGAAATTCAAAATCATTAATGCAGAATTGTGAACTGTGTTATGACTCGACAGTGTTGCTGGAATCATTGTAAACAAATAAAGTTATGTGTAAATTCTAATTTGTTGAGGTTCAGTTTACAAGGCACTATCCCTCATTCGAACGTAGTCTTTCAAACCAGTCCCTTGAATTTTCTGACTAAAACGACATTGAAAGGAAATTTCTATGGGAACTATAAGCCCGTATGATTTGCCAGGTCTTGTAGAAATGTATTTGGCTAAGAAGATTGAATTGGAGAAATTTATTACACATGAGGTTTCATTGCCGATATCAATAAGTCATTTGATTACATGCTAAAAGGAGAGAGTCTGAGATGCATCATTAGCCTAATTGGAAATTGAGTGATATAGAGGAAGTAGTTAGTTTAAATATTAGTTTGAAGTATTTACTGTTATTTAGAGTTTCTTATAGATTGTGTGGTTGATATTTTCATGATTGTATCTGGTCATTAAATTCATTGACAAAGGTTTCCTTGCATTTAGAGACTTGTAGTGTAGTATTTAGTTTTAAGGCTACTGATTGTGAAGTCATAGACCTAGAAGGTCACCATTTTTGATATCGGAGCCAAATTTGCTCTAAAATATGATCAAGATTGGGGATAGAGCCTATAATGCTCTTTGAGGCAGCATAAGTGGAACTTGTGCATGGAGATTGAATTTTAGTGCAGAAGAGTGTAGTGAATTGTAGAGGAGAGTTAGTAGAAGGTACCTGAAGACTGAGGAAAAGTACAACTTGAGATCATTCCATCTAAAGGAAGAGTGAGAACAAGACAATATCATGGAAAGAAGGTCTTGTTAAGTGGTGAATTTTGATGAATACTAATGTGTATATGCAGGTAGCAGCAGACAAGGAAATTGTGGCAGCCATACAGTCAGAAGAAGAAGAGAGGGAGAAGAAGTGCAGAAGCTAGAGAAGAGAAAGGGGATGCTCAAAAGGGTTCTAGAGGAAAGAGAACCAAGTGATCCTAGGAGATCAAGAACAAGAGGGAAGCTTGATAGGGGAGTGTGTAGCAGTAATTGAAACTGGCTACAAGAGAGAGGCTTTAGTGCAGCTCCCAAGTGGACGTGAAAAAATTTCACAAGAGGAAATGTAAAATGACTCCATACAGTCAGAGGAAAGGCTTAGAAGCAAGCCATAGAAAGAGGAAAGAAGATGCTAGAGCAGATGGCAGAAGGGGAGTAGATGATGAAGAATTTGATAGAGAGATGGTGGAGTTAAGGACACAACTCAATCATTTGGAACAACTGCTACAAAAGGAGATTAGAGAGAATTTGAAATATGGTGTGAATGTGAGGAAAAGAGTCAAGTGGCCTGTTATGAGGTTATTTGCCAAGAAGTTGATGCAAAATATGAAGAAAGAAAAAGTTCACTTTTGTGAACATGAAGAAGGATCAATCCTAGGAGAGGATGATGATGAGAGTGATGGGATGATGGAGTGCTTGGAGCAACACAGAAAGGAGATGTCGATGACATCAAGTGAAAAAGGAAATTGTAATGTATTCCAAATTAATTGTTTGTATGAGTGTGAAATTGCAGGTACTAAAGATCAAGAAAATGGAGCTAAACAAGTGCAAGAAATGGAGGAAGGAGCAGTAGTCCAAGAAAAGAAGGACTACGCTTATAAAGGACAGCAAGAGGTAGCTGATTATGGAGTTGGACAGTTTCAGAGGATTGTTTTAGAAGAAGGAAGTTCAACCTTGTGTCATGAAGACAACCTTGAAGAAGGTTATAAAAGAAATCAGATCAAAATTTCACAATTTTTTGAAAAGAAGAGTACGGTGGGAGGTATAATTTGGTGGTTGTATATTTTTTTATTGAGTGTTTATCTAAATATTTCTGAAGAAATTGTTTGCATAACTGAGAGCTATTGGAAACTGGCAAAGGAAGAAACAATGTATGTCTTGCAGACGTGCAATTATGGCAAAGGAAGAGTTGATAAGGAGAGTGCAACTCAAGGTAATTTTGTCAATGGAAAATAAACTGTAAAGAGTCAAACGCTAGGAAGCAGGCAAGGACCTGAAGAAGAAGAGATATTAAGTATTGGGGGGTTTTTGTAGTGCATTATATTAGATATCGTTTTTGGAATTGAACTGCGTTAAGTAAGTCATCCATCTATGACCATTTCAACGGTGTTAAGTAAGAAGAGTTATTGTTATCTCATGCAACCAGGAAAATAAGAAGACTAACTTATGAAGACAATCATGGAGAAGAATTTGTAGAAATTTCTCAAGGAAGGACAGAATAGGGTTATGCTTTGAAAAGTCATAAAGAGGGGTATGCAAAACCAAAAATTAATTGGGACAGAAATCAGATTGTTGATTGTGATCAGAGAGCTGCGGAAGATGGACAACAAGTACAAGAAGAAGCTCATGTAATAGAAAATTGCAGCCAAAAAGAAGAGAAATGTATATTGGAAATTGAGCATGAGCCCAAGGAATGTCAGGAAGAATGTAATTTCTGCAAAATGTTTGAATGCGCAGGTACAGAAGATGGAAGAAATCAGCCTTCCATGGAGCAGCTGAAAGGAGAATGGTCAAAGAAATCATATTCTTTGGAAGTTTATGAAGGAAAGTGGGAGAAAACTCTTGAAATTCTCTCACAGTATAAGGTTGGAACATTGATGGATGAATGGAAAATATTGCTTCAGGGTGACAAGAAATGTAAATTTAGGTTTGAGGAAGGAAGAAATGTTTGGCAGATTGACAGAGATCAAAGGGATAGGCTTGAAGACAATTCAGATTTTGAATTTCTGAATTGGTTGCAACAGGAATATCAGAATTTTGAAGATGTAAGTGGGTATGATCGTTGTCATATGACCATGATGAACTTGAAATTTTATTTTTAATTTTGTTCAAGGTTTAGAGAAAAATTTAGTGGATGATTTGCATGAAAAGCAATGTTCCCAACAGGATGGAATTTGGGATGAAGAAAGAAGAATTTTAACAACTCTTATGCAGGGTATTGTTGAAGCCAAGGAGGACTATAGAGAGAGAGAAATGGTAGAATTTGAACAAAATTTGTTCACAAGTCCAAAAAGATGTGAAGACCAAATATTTGATGGTGTAGAAGTTGACAGTGCAGATAAATATTATGTGAATGCAAAGATCAATTGGAAAGATGAAGAAATTCAAGGGAAAATTTTCACAATTGAAAATCAGCATACAAGAGATTGGTTTTATGTTTTCATACCAAGCAAACAGTCAAGTGGGTTGGAAGATGAAGGACTTCCATGTAAAGCATTGGATGTGTGGACAATGGGAGAAGCAGAGGAATGGTATATTATAACTTCTGCCAATGAATTGTGGACTGATATACATCATGATCAGAAAATAACCTCTTGGAGGCAACCCATGATGTTGATAGTGGAAGCACAAGATAAAACAATTGATAAAAGGTGCATTGAACAAGGTTTTAAATATTTTGAAACCTTTAGAGAGAAATTGGTTGAGTATAAGATATCTTGTGGAGGATTAAATTATTCAGACCGAAGAGGCAAAAATCAACAGTAGGCAGAAATAAAGAAGACAACATTGGAAACAAAAGCAACAACAAGCAGGTGATTGTTAATCCAAGTAAGAGAAAGATGACTGCACAAAGAAAATTTAAGAATTGGGATCCTAGAGGTAGCAAGTCGTTGAGACTTGTAGCTATCACATTATTACAGAAAAGTGACAGGCCTCATAGACAGGAGTCTATGAATTTTTTCTACATCGGGAGTCTGATGTAGGAGCATCCTACTTAGAAAATTAGTTTGTATTTGGGTGACTTAGGGGATATGATGAAATTTAATTTATTAATAATAAGTTTTTATATTTTAATAAATTGAGTGAGAAATAAGTGTGTGAGGTTGTAATTGTAAATATTCTCATATAATTGAGAATATGAGAGATGTTCGACTTGTGTAGATCTCATAGAGGTCTTAGGGATTAGGAGATCCTAGAGTAGGGGATTAGTTAAGTTAAAAGAAGGATTAGAGGATTTTTAGGAATTTGGTGAGGAGATTTTATAGAATATGGACTGAAATTAGTTCAAAATATTTTTGTTGTAAATATGATATGCTTGGAAAGAATTAAACAAGTTGGGATTGAATAGGAGGTAGAAAGTGAGCGTAGGTGAAGAGTTGAGAAATCGGGCCATTTAAAAATAAAGAAAATCAGGCCATAGATAGAGGACAGACAAAAGTTTTGAATACATATACATGTACAGAATTTGTGAGGATGAAATAATATTCAAGTTATGTTGTATTACTCTTTGTGTATGTAGATCTATAGATTTATCTTATTGGTTCGTATATAGTTATGTTGATATTGGCTTGAATGATTTTAGTGTTGAACTAACGAGGCAACAAAGACTTATTTTATTTATGAGATTGTGAAATTAATATGTGGAGAAGATAGAGTTTAAAAATGCATTGAATTGTGTATTTGTAGGAGAGAGGATGGCTCTGCGTTAAGCCATATTGAAGAAATTATTTGCTAATAAATATTCTGAAGTTTCCTCTTGTGAAAATGTGGTTGGGGTTTTTCTTAGAAAATTAACAAAATCTCTGTGCAGAAATCATGTGATTATTTACTTGAACAATTGATGGAAAGGTAAATCTCTTCATTTTTAATTATTAAAGCATAGTGTTACCCTGAAACAAAATCAAAGATCGATAATGGATAAAATGGAATGCAACGTTTCAACTAGTCAATGATTTGAATCTGAACAAGGAAGGAGATTTTGTATCACACAGAGAAGAAAGAAAATTTCTTAATAGAAGAGGGAAATTCGTATGGAGAAATCGTCATCAAACTTGGGGTCAATTTTTGATCAAGGAATATGAATTTTGAAATTCATCCATCTGGGTTTTGTGTAGAACATAGTCCATTTGGTAACCCACAATTGATTTTTCAAAAAGATCGTTGGCTGAGGAGTTCTGAAGTAATATTTATATCGTGTTTATGCATATTGCGTGGAAAAAATGACTTTTTTTGTTCGCAGGGGTGTTGTGTTGTCGGTTCTCGAAATTCAATCTCAGGAGTGATTCTGTGTGAAGAGAGAGGCTAAAAATTTCAAGTTGAAATTCAAAACCATTAATGCAGAATTGTGAACTGTGTTATGACTAGATAGCGTTGGTGGAATCGTTGTAAGAAAACAAATTTCTGTGTAAATTCTAATTTGTTGAGGCTCAGTTTACAAGGCATTGTCCCTCATTCGGACGTAATCTTTCAAACTAGTCCCTTGAATTTTTTGACTAAAAGGACATTGAAAAGAACTTTCTATGGGAACTATAAGCCCGTCTGATTTTCCAGGTCTTGTAGAAATGTATTTGGCTAAGAAGATTGAACTAGAGAAATTTATTACACAAGAGGTTTCATTGCCGATATCAATAAGTCATTTGATTACATGCTAAAAGGAGAGAGTCTTAGATGCATCATTAACCTGATTGGAAATTGAACAATAGAGAGGAAGTAGTTAGTTTAAATATCAGTTCGAAGTATTTATTGTTATTTAGAGTTTCTTACAGATTGTGTGGTTGACCTTTTCATGATTGTATCTGGTTATTAGATTCGTTGACTGAGGTTTCCTTGCATCAAGAGACTTGTAGTGTAGTATTTAGTTTTAAGGCTACTAATTGTGGAGTCATAGACCTGGAAGGTCATTGTATACCTGCTACAGGACTCTTAGAAGGCTTCCTAGTCGTCCCCATGACCAGTCCCTCGGTCTTGCTAATTTCTTAGTGCATCAAACCCCTGGACGCTCCCATGATATGACCAAGTGTGCATATGGGAGGCTCTAGAATCTCCCACAACAAGGGAAGGATAGATTTCATGGATTTGTTTACCTAGTGTCGTGCCTACGACTTTAGGATTTGTGCTACTTTTCAAGCCCGTAATCTAGGTCACTGCCTAGAAACCCTTGTAGCTATCCGAATCCATAATTTACATGACAAGAAGACTTGCAGGCTAAAAACTGGCTCCAATACTAGACTTGACCATCCCCAACCGAGACTGACATTTTGTAAAATACTTGCCATCAATGCAATCTACATGACATGAATACAAGACAGAGCATAAATGACTGATAACTCATATGAGACTTGACAAGAAGGATCACCACCCTCTTCCCTTAACTTTTTTTACGTCAATTAGGTCTTACATCCATTATCCTTTCAATTACAAGTAAATACATGAAATAGCCATGACTATAACCAGTCATATGACCATGCTTATAACCAACATTAGACCATGTAAATAACAATGAGATGACAACCATTAAGGCCACATAATAACAATTACAAAAGAAAGAGAACTTAGCTTTTATTAAACATAGGCAAGATCCAACTAGGTTTGGGACTTCCACATACAACCTGACCATAGACATGGTTGAAACAAATATTTCTTTCAGCGAGTCATCCTCATGCCATATTCCAAAGCCTTTTCCATTTCATTTTCCAATTTCCTTAGCCATAAAAAACCAATGAACAACCACACTAGGATGTCTTGACCAACTTTTAGCTTGGAATACGTGCCCCATGACCGTGGTCTTATACATTTTACATGAATTTTTAACCAGGGTTGTTACACTAGTCACCATAATTTGTTTCGGTATTTGACAAATGGTATCTAGACTAGTCATGTTTCACCATTATTCAGGTCAATATCTCTGACACATGTTGAATATCCAAAGGCCACACTGTAACTGAGTAATTCAAGGCATGGTGCTAAATGAACCTAATGCTTTGGGATCATTCTTCCTCATTTGGGTCAACATACTAGACACAGGAAGAATGACTATCCTTCGTTGAACCATCTTCCTAATTCAGGTCAATATTATCGACACAGGGAAAATGCTAGTCCATGATGCTTTCTCATGAGCACTCCCTCTCATTGAGAAAAGCATTCTCAACAAGTCCAGCCTTGTCCTTGAAGTATATAGACTTCATCCCATGATAAATGCTTTTCCAACAATCTGCTATATTATAGAATGATATTGGAGCCACTCTACTTCTTACCGTACCATGTCTCGATACTAGTTGTAATGGTGCTTCGACCTATCATCATGGTATTCATCTACACTTGATCAAGATAGTCCTGCAGGTAGCCTTTTAAGCCATACTACTCAAATTTCCAATCTAGCTACAATATAAGTGATCTTTGTAATACTAAGTGTGATAAATGTTTACCTCCTGCTTATCCGAGAAGTCATAATGAAGCCCAAACTGAAATGATATCTTAACGATCTCTTTCTATCTTCTGCACTCTCTACCCAACATGAATCTACAATTGTACTTCACTTTTTGAGACATATCTTAAACCATAACTATTTGTTCCATAAGCAACTGTACCATGTTGGTACTTCAACACATGTTGAGAAGCATGCCTTGGTTCAACAATAAACTGATATGCTTCCTTCACTGAATCCATCACCACAGTTTTTTCCTGTCACCCTTACTGGGTGCTTCCTTCACACTAAAACATATCTATGGTAATTATGGATGCTCCCTTAGCTTGAGAAACCATCATCTTGAACTTAGAGGCCAAATCCCTTTGAAGCTAAAATGAAGATTCTTGACTGATCCCCTTGTAAGTAAATATTTCTACCACAATTTCTCCCTCTCATAGCTGAGTCTTTCTTCTTTTGTCAAATAGAAATCATATAACAATAAGATCAACCAAGAATCATCGAATATTAATAAATCCAACAATATCAAGCTGAACGTGTCAGCTTGTGATAGTACAAATCCTTCTTCAATCATGATACTTCTTCCGATATACCTCAAAGCCTTAAGGTAGCTTTATGTACACTTCTTCTTCCTTGATCTTTGCATCTACCTAGTGAAATTTAAAAAGAAATGAAAATATTTCTAACATATGTGTACCTCATAGCTAGAGAAAATTTCTTGTCACGATCCTCTCACTCTTTCTAGGACAATTTTCTATCCTCAAATCTCGCTTTGTACTTTTCTATACTATCAATTTCTGCATGCTATATCATTAACTCTTCTTCGACACAATATACTTCAAACTTGCTGATCTGACTGCTCACTTTGAGCTCATACCTCATCTAGTACAATATCTCCAACCATAAATTATGATTATGGGAAAGTCTTATTGCCTTTCTTCATTATTCCACTTCTTCCATGTTCTTGCCAAAGCCTTGGCAACTTTTGCTATGTGCTTACAACCCTCATTAGGAGGCCATGGAAGAACAATTACAACCAAGAAAAAGATACAAAGAAAAGAGAATAACTAATAAAAACAATAGTAATAATCAAAGAAGAGAGGTATAAAACAATTATATTTTGAGGATTATAGGGAATGTCAACTCCCTCTTGATCTTATCTTCCTTGCATCCATCCTGCAACTTTATTATCCTTGTCCTCATCATCAACGCCATGTCATTGCTTCCTTGCATAAGCTGGAAGTTCTTCTTTCAACAGAAATGCTAATTTAGTTCTATGGTTTTTTCCAAACCCTAGACCTTTCTTAATCATTTCCTTCAAGACTTAAATAAGGTTTTCTTCCTTTTAGGAAAAAATTATAGCCATTTTTTTATCTCCAAACCTTAGGGCTTCATTATCCTTTAATATTAATTTAGGGTTTACAAACCCTAACCTTTCAAAACTCCTTTTGCAAGACCAACAATCTTTGTAATGTGCCAATTCCTCTTTCCATATCTCATCAAATAATCATGAATTTACTAGAATTATTCAATAAATGTGAGATATATTTCTTAAGAGAGCATATATGATCACTACTTTGCAATAATACTTTCACAAATATGTATCTTCAGCTGATCATAGATTGTTGACTTTTTCAACCAAAGAGTTTATCATAGAAATAATAAGGGTAGATTAATTTATGGAAATGACTCATCTTACTTCTGTGTTTTCATAATTGAAAAGAGAACTCAACCTCATTTTCATATTCAACATTCTATCTTCATCAAGGCATGCTTTCTTCAAATCTAGGGCTAATCATCCATATTTACAAAGTATGTCTCATCCTCAAACACTCTAGTAAATGAATGCAATGCATCTTCTAGGACTTTTAATTATGAGTGCAAGGTATAAAAATAATGTGGATTCAAAAAAAATGTCCTTCTTCATAAATAAAAGGGAAGCATTTCTCAAGGAAAGGAGACATATCTGTTGTGCCATACTTCAAATGCATATGGGTCACATATTTTTCTTTTGACTTTGTCTTACTAGAATATGAATTGTGATACTGTTATTACCCATTTAAGATGACTTTCATGCTCTTGATCTCTTGTGTATCTTATCAAAATTCATATTCTAGAAATACTGTTATTACCCCTTTAGGATGGCTTTCATGCTTTTGATCTCTTGTGTATAATATCACTAAAATTAAAGGAGAAAATATTCCTTCAACATTTAGCTAATTCCTTCATGATTTTTGTAGGATATTAGATCAAATATTTATTACAGTCCTATAATCATTATAATGTCCATATCTCCAATCGAACACAACTGGTTCATTATTACTCACATCTTTCGATACAGAGGTGACTTACATGCTACAAATTAGTAGGGTACATACAATCCTTCATTTGAGAGGTTCACAATGTCTTTTCATTCTTTAGGGAATACCAAGATCAACCATTTATCTATCAAACCAGATACCAAAATAGTCTCTCCAACCAGACATCTACTTGGCCTTCATTTCCAAAGCTATTGGAATTACTTCTTAAGATTTTTTTTTGAATGAAAATATGATTATACACACCTCACATTTCAAGGAGGCATCCGACATTGCATGAAGATCTATAACTTGATGAAACACTTAAACTGTGAGAGAAGATTCTTTCTAATGTCAAGCTACATAGTCCCTTCACCAAGGAATTTCGGTAGACTTCAAGCACAAGTGACATATTTCAAACTTCCTCTAGGGTTCGACCATATAACAAAGGTAAATCAAAAGTCAAATTTGCACAAAATAGAATTTTATTTTCTAGTTAGAATTTTTGTGGTTCCTCCTCATATATTTTGATTAGATCATAGAATTTACTTAGATATAAGTAAACAATGAATCTTCCTTTAGCAAAGATCATCAGAAACCTTTTGATGAAGCATATTCATCATTTTTTTTTTTGTGTTCAAGCTTTTGTGATCCATAATGAATTAAACAAAGTTCATCTTTCAGAGATGGACTAAGGCCATGTCTAAGACATCGATTTCCATTATACTGATGATCAAGACATCTTACATAATTCTTGACTTCTTCTGGTGATTCTAACTTCGTTGACATAATATTATGAAGCATTATTCAAAATAAAAAGAAAATTGTAGGTTGGCCTTTCTATTGACTTGTGATGTTTTTAATTTTCTGAGGTTATTTGTGAAGTCACTTGATCCTCCATCATTTTTCCTGAGGCCTTGTCATATATGAAATATATTTTGAGGCCTTCCTACAACCATATCTAAATCTCTAAGGAATTTCAGATTTCTAAGGTCATGACTGAGGATTTTATCAACCTATTAAAATCATCTTAAGACCTCTCAATAATAGTCTGTTGAGGGCCCCGAAATCGGGTCGACAACAAGGGGGATACCCACCCGGTCTGGAACCTGGTTGGCGGCTCCTTGCCCGTTTGGAGTAGCGGGTCCGACTGGGGGTAATGGGACTAGTTTCCCAATGTGAGGGGTGTGTGTGTGTGTAGAGATTGATGGTATTGATCTAGGGGTATTTTTAAGCTAATTTAATTCTAACTTCTAAACTAACTCTATGCTATTGTAATCTAATGAAAAACAATACATCTAATCTACGCTAACCTGGGGTATTTTTCTTCTATTATGCAATCTAAAAAGATTTCGAACAATAGCTGGTAATAAAGATCATTAAGCTATCATAAGAATAGAAATCCATTAAGATAAACATTCTGCATAAAAAGTTAGGCAAAACAGTTGTGAACAGCATATCGCATAATTAGTTATTCATATGTCAAGCATAAATAAATGACTCCACTGTACAGAAGTGCCAAATGGTAATACACACATTCATACATTAACATATAAAGAACTCAGCTGCATATCACTTTAGGAATATAAGCAGAAATCAATCAAGAGATAAAAGTACCATTTATGACTGATTTCACTAATAAACTTCAAGCAATAACGATTTATTTCTACTTGTTCTAATATCTGCTAAGAGTACAGAAGTGCAACATCAGTAACAAACATTAAAATGCAAACATAAATAAATCTCGATCCATCCATTCATCAAAAACCCCCTCCGAGGGTGCAAAAGTGCATGTTCTGAGGACAAGTTTTTTGACAAATTTCCAGACCCTTCTCCAAATGCCATGAGAAGGGTTAAATACTACTAACTAATTAATCTTAATTACACAAATTTAGGGAACGGCTTCAAATGACCGCCCTTTTACTAAAAGCAAATTTATTTCTAAAAATCAAATCTAATTTCTAACCGTTTCTGTATCTGCTCCTTAGTGCTGTAAGCAATGCGCTGTTCGCCGTGAAAGAGTCGGCTGGTTGTCCTTTCCTTTTGTTCGAGCTTGAAAATTAGCAATGACAAGAGCTGGCACCTCTTTCTGACAGACTAGAAGATATTTTCGAAAACCTTTCTCTAGCTGGGTGTATTCACTGTGCGTATACTTAGTACAACCCAGGTTCCTTTCGAACTGATTTTGCTGTTGCTATTTCGGTTTCCGGTCATGCAAATGACTCAATGAGTTAGGAGTCGCGTTGTATGGACAATCCCCTGTATCGAGAATTGCTTCCGTTCTTTGTTCCAGGCTTTTCTGGAGCGTCCTCCTTCTTTTGCGTTTCTCTTTTTTGCTTTACCCAGTCTGAGCTTCAAGATCTTTTGCAAACATGCTGCTTTTGTGTGCCTTTGACTCTGAGTCTTAGATAGTCTATTTTCATCAGCGCCTGTTGGGTGATACTCTGGAATCCGCGGTCCTGCTGCATGCGGCATCCATTTGCGGAGGCATCTTCTCTCTGTTACCCCATTGGCGCTTTTCTCTTTTCCTTAGATGTTTCCTGCATATAGATTTATATCAGTTACATATCGTGTAGTTTACGCAAAGAAGAAGAGAAATGATGAAAAGATTGACATGAAAGCATTAAGTTCTAATGAATGCGTAATTCTGACACTCATCATGATTTGACTCTTCGAAAAATGCGATACAATCATTCTTGGATACTGAAGCATGCGATCATTAATTTCCCTTAAGGTGCGCGCTCAATTTTGGGTTTACCGTTTATGTCGGAGAATTCTTGCGATGAGTCCTTTCTGTGATTGGAATCGCAGTATCGAGGACTGCGACGTCATTAAGTGTTATCGCAAATTGCCAATATCGCAGATCGCAGTTTTGTATGATCGCAGATCGCAAGATCGCAAGATCACAAGATTTTCGCTTTATCACTCTGTGCTGCTTATGCGACATTGTGACGTGCGACGTCGCATATCGGCCGTCGGCGATTCCTTAGGTTTTCCCTTTTTGAGCGCTTTTAATGCACGCGATGCGATGGGTTCTCGCCTCGCTCTTTTCCAGTGTATGTATGCGCTTAGGGAAAACGCTTCTTTCTACCTTTGCGACGCGATATAGCTCTTAGGGAGTTAATACAAAAGATTTTTTAAACAAAATATTTTTTTTTTGGATTTTTGGTTAAGGGTCCCCCTTTGCTTGATGTTATTACTAATATCAAACAAAGAGGGGGGGTGTTGGTGACCACAACATAGTCCTGAGTTATTTTAAAACCTTTGTCACAAATTATGAGGCTTATATACTGAGGATTATTTCGACCTAACTTCACTAAGAGTTCAATCTTCCTTTAAATATGCTTTTGCCTTCTTACTAGCCTAAGAATGGATCTTCATCAGTGTTTCTGAGGAAAATTTGAGATTCATGAGCTATCGCAATCTACATAACCATCACAAAGATTTTTAGGATTAGGGAACAAATAAATATTGGTTTCTTTTGGATGTACTCCTTCCTTTTCAAAACATAGATTGTGGTAAACAAGTCGATTGCTTCAAGGATGCTCTCATACTCTAGCTCTGATACCATGTTGAGTTTTTACAAGTATGCTCCAACTGATAATTACTTCTTATGATTATCTTTAGGTTAAAATTTTCTTGCATGCATTTTTATCATAAAGAAATTACTCAAAGGAACTCAACAATTAAAAAAAAAATGCTAGTAGGATTGTAAAGAGATAACCACACAAGAACATAAGAATTTACCATGGGAAAACGCACATGGGGGAAAACCCAACAACCTTGTATTTAGAAAAAATGTTGACTTCAACAAGAGACACGCTTAGCCATCCTAGTCATTTACAAGGTCAAGATGACCACTCTAATAAGCATGTTTGAACCTGGTCCATCAACCTCCTAGTCAGGTCATAAGTCTTCCCACTGGTTAGGTTTATTGTTGCCTTAGAATGTATTAGAAAATTTCAATTTGTCACACCTTGACCTGCTTTAGAACATCTCACTCTTCCTCAAATTTGTTTGGTCTACACTCCAAATAATTAGGTATGCATTTTTCCGCATATTCGTCCCCAGATTTTCCATTTAAAAAATCATAGATTTGTCCTTCAATTATATCATAGATTCGTCTTGTTGATTTTCCTTAGACTTGTATTTTACTCCTAGCCTCAGATTCATCCATAAACATATTCATTATTACCTCAGATGATCCTAATTTTCCTTGTACAAAATAGATCTGAATTCTTCCCAAGATATGGAAGTCGAGTAGCATATATATATATATATATATATATCTATAGATATATATATATATATATATATATATATATATATATATATATATATATAGTGCTTTTGGAGGCTGAATAAGTGCCTCTTATGACTAGGCCAAAATGACTTGGAGGAGGACTAACCTAGCTTCTTTGGAGCCAAATAATTCATTTTTCAAAATTTAAATTCTCTTTTAATAAGGACATGAAGAACATGCCTTAATATATTTGTTTTGACACTAGAAAGAAGAACATGTTTTACATTTATCATTATAAATACATCAAGAGAAAAAATAATTATTATGAAGACCAACCATAACTACAAAAATTCAACACATTCCTCCCACGATTAAATGCTCTATTAGGTATGAGCTCAAAACTTTCACTATTAGAAAAAAATAATTAGAAATACGAAGATGTGAAGGCAAGGGTGGTGATAAATGGAAATATTATTCTCATGGTCACTAAGACATTACTTCCATTTATATTTAAGGGTGGGTATTGTTAGCCTTGCTGGCAAAAGGCCCACAAAGGGATCCATATAGGCTCTTGAAGTCTCCAAATTTTCTTAGAAACATGCCAATGGATCCATTAATGGGCTTTAAATCTTTAATTTTTGCTCAAAGATCATCCAATGATCAAAAATCCGCACAAGAGGAGAGCCCTTGGAAGGACAAAAATGCACTATCGGGAGGTTAAAATGCTTAAAAACCCATGAAAAACCCACAAACGCAGGCTTAAATAGTGAAAGAATATTTTCCAGCTAATCGCAACGATGGTGGCCATCAGAAGGGACAGTTTAAAGGTGGGTGCATGACACCACTGATCAGCGATCGCCGATGATCGGATCGGCGGGTTATATCGGCAGGAATCATATCTTCTGTTATCTAGAGGCCCGGGGATTGAGCGATTAGCGATTGCGATTTATCGCATCAGTGCTATACCAAGGGGCGGGACCTATGAACATACATATGGGTGACCCGATAGCCAGACCCGACAACATTATAGTTGGAAATTCATAAATTTTGAGATCCGCGCCCAAGCAATTTTCCGAGTTTTTTGTGTATTTCATTGTTTCAACAAAATACAAAAGGAATGGAAGACAGTGCTGATGCGATAAAACCTGGACCCAAAAGGGTTTCAGAATAGAAATATATTTTTTTGAAGTCCACAAAAGCTCAAACTTTAATATATTTCATGTATTTTCGTTGTATAATGAAAATACAAGGGAGCATTGGTCAATGTGATTGATGAGCCCCAAATTTGGTAACATTTTGGGCTCATTTGGCCTAATTATCCTTGTTCAATCCTTCATTTTTCATAACTTATGCATTATTTTTCAGTATGTTTATGTCATTTGTACGAATAAGGGTAGTCACTCTTCCTAGGTGGCTGACACGTGCTCATTTCAGGTTTTTTTTGACACATGTTGGAGCAAAACTGAGCAGTCATGGGCTAGGAGACAGCCAAGCTTGGGTTGAGGATTCATAGGGGGGTTGTCTATGGCATTAAATAGCCTCCCTCAGGATCTTCACCCCCAAATCCGAGCTCCAAAGGCCACCAAAACCGGATCTAGAAGGTAGCCAAACAGATTTTGGAAGGAGCTGTTCACTCACAGTTTGGGCAGCCAAGTCCCATAGATTTAGGAGGCCAGCTAGGGCCTCATGGTGTATAAATGTTAAGGCCTCAGCCTTCGTGAGGGACTTTTGGGAAACTCTTGCATACTTTGCACTACAATGCTACTAGCTTCATTTTGTTCTCTTGTAGCCATTTTTGGCATAACTCTTGACTTATGATTATTTTTTGATAATGAGAAGCAGTCCGATTTGATATCAGCTCTGAGTTTTCTATAGGAGCCATAGCTCTTGGGGTTGGGCCCAACCTAAGAGCCTAGGGCCTCCTTCTTTGTATTGTTATCTTTTCTTTATGCATCGTGATTTTCCTTTTATGCATTTGAAACGTGTTTCTATTGAGCAGGTTTAGTTGTGTTGGTTAAATAGGTCACTGGTGATAAATAGAATTGCTTTAGATGTGTAGAATATATTGGTAGGATAATAACAGATAAAGCTCCAAGAAAAGGGTTGACAACACTCTCAGTTTCACCTCTTCCTTATTGGATCAGGGGCTGGAATTGCAGAAGCAGTGCTGCCCCAACAAAAACACTAGTTTGCTTGACCATGCAATCCTTGGTGTAATGTTTTCATTTGTAGAAGTTAGTTATGCGTTCAGACCTTTGAAATGTTTCTTTGCTTAAGTGCTGTACATGGTTCTCTTTATAAATAAAGCTGTTGTTCATTTGTTTCATTGACAATTAGAATAGATTAGCTAAGATTTCGATTGTGTGCAGGACTTGGTTGATTCGGTTAAGTGTACACCATGCAGGGCATCTCCACCACTCTCTCATCCACCTAAGCTTCGTCCAGGCTAGTTGCTCCATCTCCTAGTTAGGTTCCTCATCTCACAGCTGTTCTTTTGCCCACGTAACCCTACCTTCTTGCTCCTCCACTGTCTTAGCCTTCTTTAAGCCAAGTCAGCCTTCCACACCCTCTCATCACTCCATCCATTAGTCCTTGGGTCATTTCAGGCCCCTACCCTACCTCCCTATCCATTCATGCATCTTCCCTCACTCACCCATCCTCCAAAATCCAATTTTAAAACATCCTGTAGAAATTTTTGAACATCCTGTAGAAATTCCTGAAACATCCTGTAGAACCCCTGTAGACTTCCTGTAGAAGCTCACAAATGAGTTTTCTTGATAGCCAAACTTTGTGAAACTCTCAGGAAGAGTGTTAGGGACTCCTTAGACCCTCTCTGAACCTTCCCAACTTTTTCCAAGCATTTCTCCTCCTTGATCCACCCCTGCACAACAAAAGGACAGTTAAAAACACATGCATGATAATTCTGATAACTCATTCAAAAATACAAAAAGATGTTTTCTTCAGATAGAGGTAGCCTAGACACATGCATTTTACCTTCATAGAAGTAATGGCATCTATTTTAATAGTTTGCATTCTCTCCTTTGCATCAATAGGACTAGCTGGTAGAATTAGGGTTTGCTAGGGTTTGCGTTACTTTTTGGCTTTCAGTTTCTTTCTGCAAGTAGGTCAGCTTCCTTTGAGTTAGCTTCTATCCATCAGTTAAAAAGCTTCTTCTAAGAGCTCATAGAAGTTGGCTTAAGCCCCTAGTAGACTTGTGTCAGCTGATCAAGTGACAACTGTGGCAATAGCTAGTACTTGTGCATACAACACTGTCGCTTCCAAGTTTGTTACAAACTCCCGGGTTGATAAAAGTAAAGAAGGGAGTCCCAGGAGTTGCACCATTATTGCTACAATACTGGATCCCACCATATTTTTGGCGCCATTGTCGGGGAAGCGTCAGAGTATTGGTGATTGTTGCTTTTCTTCTATTTTCCTACTCTCACCTTCTGCTAAATAGTTTATTTCATTTCTATTCTGCAATTTCATTTCCGAAAAAGCAGAGTAGATATTTCTTTCTTTCATAGATTAGCATTTCAATTCTACAATATTCAATTTTGCAAGCGTAGATTAGCATTTCAATTCTGCAATTTCAATTCTGCAAGCGTAGATTAGCATTTCAATTCCGCAATTTCAATCCTGCAAGCGTAGACTAGCATTTCATTCCTGCAATTTCATTTGAGCAACATAGATTAGTCCTTTCCTGCTTTCATTTCAATTCTGCATTTTCATTTCAGCAAGATAGCTAGTTGTAGTTCAATCTATTTCAGCTTTGCAGGTGCCAGAAGAAAAAAACAAAATCAATCAAAAGTCTTTCCATTTCATGCCTCGTTGGAACATAGATAAAACCGGCAAATTCTTACCCAACACCCCCACCACTTCACTGAGTCACCCTTCTCTCTTCTTTGGTGACAGTGATCCAGAAGAACCTATAGGAGAGCCTCCTGAGATATACGAAGATCCTATAACAGAAGAAGAGTTAGAGAACACTCCATCTGAAGCCATGGTTGAAAACTGAAATGGTAGAAGAGAAGATGAGAGAATAGAAGGTGCCTTTCCCATCCGAGAGACCAATCGAGACATGAAAATGAAAAACATAAGCCCCTTTGCTTTACCTCACTTCCATGGATTGACTACTGAAGACCCTGATACCTTCATGTTTTAGTTTGTTGTCCTTTGTCGAACCTATGACTATACAGAAGATGAGCAAAAATTGAAACTCTTTCCCTCTACCCTCAAGGATGTAGCATTACGCTGGTCCATGGGCTTACTTGGAAATAGTATCACCACTTGGGCTCAGATGCAGCAAGCTTTCAATACCAAATATCGGGACTACTATAGGTCCAAGGAAGCCAAGGGAGAAATCTTTCAGATGACCATGGGAAATGATGAGTCTTTAGAAGATTATGAGGAAAGGTTCCAACTTAGCTATAAACGGGCCAGGTGCACACTTGACCCTGAATCTCTCAAGTTGGTCCTGCTCCGAGGAGTCCCTGAAGACCTTCTAGATACCCTTCACATGCTAGCTGGAGGAGATATTTACCAACTACCTTATGAGGATATAAAAACTGTGTTTAGAAACCACTCTAGGGCAGCCCGGAAAAGAGGTAGGGGAAACCCACTTTCAGCTAGTACTACCTTCTCCAAGCATGAGTTTGCTAATTAGCTGGAGGACCTCAAAAGTGAGGTGAGACAGACCATTTCCATGCAACTTGATACATTCTGAATCCAGCAAAGGAAAGAGGAAGCTGAGAGGGCTTTGGCCATCTTCTGTCCTAGGTGTATGAGGAAGCACCCTAAGAACGAGTGCCCATTACACTCAGTAGAGGTATGTTTCGTTTGTGAGGAGGACCACCCACAAACCAATGCCAAACCTTACCTGGATTTAAGGCCATATACCAAGGAACTGAGGCACACACTGAACCTCTCTACTTCCTCAACCAAAGGAGGTCGCATGGACCTAGACCTTACTAGCAGGGGATGCAAGGGACATCCCAAGCTTATTATAGCCCCAACCAATCTGCTCCTATGCCTTCTTGGGTTCCCCCCACTCATCCTTCCTAGTTTGTACCTCCTCCATGGTCTTACCCACCTCCATACCATACTCAGTCCACTACTCATTCGTTTCACTCACATGTCCAGCCACAGCCTCAGTGGAATGCACCTCAACCGGGGTGGAGGCCCCAGTACAACACTCCTCCCGCCATTTTGCCTCCACCACTAGCTCAACCACAACCATTACCTCTTGCTCCTCCTAGACAACCCCAAATGCCTGCTCAACCGAACCCGAACCCCAACAACCGATAGGCCCAGCAGGTATATACTGGGGAAACAACATGCCCTACCTATGCTGTGGAAATCCAAGATATCAACTTGCGATCCGGGAAGACTCTTCCGGATCGCCAACCTCCTCCCCCAGAGGACGAGGAAGATAAACAGGAAAGTGAACCCGAAGCCATTCCACCCTTTCCCGAGAGACTAACAGTAACCACACAACCCGACCCAGAAGAGAATGAGCTTCTGGGAGAACTCAAACAGTTGTGTGTGAAAATACCACTTCTCCAAGCCATCAAAGATGTACCGATATACAACAAATTGGTTAAGGAAAAGTGTTTCAGGCACCCAGGAAGCCAAAAAAGAGATGCCTCAACCATCAATGTCATAGGACAACTGTCTGATCTTATGTTGGGGCAAGTAATCTGTCCAAAGTATTTGGATCCTGGGACTCCTGTAGTTGATATCCACATCAATGGCACCATCATACCCCACACCTTGATTGATTTAGGGGTTGCCATTAATGTGATGACCAGGGATACCATGCTCAAACTCAACCTTCAGGGTTCCTTAAGGAAGACCTCGACAGTCCTGCAGTTGGCAGATTGCTCCACCGTGACTCCCGAAGGGATTGTGGAGGATGTCTTGGTCTATGTTGACTCTTGGGAGTATCCTGCTGACTTCTTGGTTCTTCAACCAAAGGCAAAGCTTACTAGATACCCCCTTATTTTGGGAAGGCCTTGGTTAGCCACTGCGAATGCTTACATAAGCTGCCGAGCAGGAAACATGACCATCAAAAATGGTCCTATGTCCAAGCAGCTAGTCCTATACCCTCCTGCCCAACCTCTACTAGAGCATGACTTACCACTTTGGTTGGAAGAAGGAGAAGAGGATGAGGTATACTCAACACCCTTGTGCACCTTAGAAACCACCAGTGGAGGTCCTCAAACTGAGGATGATTTGATTGAGACCTTGATTCAGAATCCGCCTCCCAATGCATTGCCCTTAGAGAAATTGGTGGAGGATACTCAAGCCAGCACCTTAGTGGACCTCTGTGTGACTGATCCAACCTCTCCCAGAGTTAAAAATGTGGATTTTTGCCCCGCGATAATGTTAAATATCAGCTCCTCCCTATCTCCTTCCCAGGAAAAGGAGCTGTATAGCCTGTTGGCCAGTCATCTAGATGGTTTTGCTTGGAGCTATAAGGAGATGAAAGGAGTCCATCCTTCGGTCTATACCCATCACATCTACATTAAGGAAGATTTTAAACCAGTCAGGCAACCTCAGAGGAGAATGAATCCAGCCCTTAAGGACATTGTCAAAGAAGAATTGCAAAAATTGCTGGATGCAGGATTCATCTACCCCATCTCGGACAACGAATGGGTTTCCCCTCTGGTGTTGGTTCCTAAGAAAAATGGGAAGTTGAGAATTTGTGTGGACTACAGAGAACTGAACAAAGCCACCAAGAAAGACCACTTCCCTTTGCCCTTCATAGATCAAGTGTTGGATGGACTGGCAGGAAAGAAGTTTTTCTCTTTCCTAGATGGGTTTAGCGGGTATAATCAGATCCAAATCAGCCCGGAAGACCAAGATAAGACCACCTTCACTTGTCCTTGGGGTACCTTTGCTTACCGAGTCCTTCCCTTTGGGCTATGCAATGCTCCTGCCACTTTCCAAAGAGCAATATTGAGCATCTTTTCTGAGCTGGTCCATGATTCGGTGGAAATCTATATGGATGACTTCACTCCTTATGGGTCCAACTTCCAGGAAGCATTTTCTAATCAGGGAAAAGTTCTAACCAAGTGCATTGAGATGAACCTATTCCTTAGTCCTGAAAAATGTGAATTCCTGATGACTGAAGGGACTGTGCTAGGACATACCATTTCTCGCCAAGGATTACAGGTGGATCTTAATAAAATTGCTCTCATAAAAAAGGTTCCACCTCCTCAGAAGGTAAGAGATGTTTGGAGTTTCTTAGGCTTAACAGGATATTATAGAAGATTCATTAAAGACTTCAGTAAGCTAGCCTCGCCATTGTTTGGCCTATTAGCAAAAGATGTTGAGTTCAAATGGACGGACGACTGTCAAAGGGCTCTGAATGAATTAAAGGATAAGTTGTTATCCGCCCCGATCTTGAGAGGTCCAAACTGGGCCCTACCTTTCCACATCCACACTGATGCCTCGAACAAAGCCATAGGGGCAGCCTTAGGACAAGTTGAACAAAAAATTCCATATGCCATATACTTTGTCAGCAAAAACTTATCCAAGGCAGAAATGAATTATGCTGTAACTGAGAAGGAATTCTTGGCCGTGGTCCATGCCCTGAACAAGTTCCGACACTACATCACTGGTTATCAAACATTTGTACATATTGATCATGCTGCAATTAGATATTTAATGAATAAACCAGATGTGAATGCTCGTATTATTAGATGGTTACTTTTGTTGCAGCAGTTTGATTTGACTATTGTTGACAAACTAGGTAAAGAAAATGTTGTTGATGACTTCTTGTCTAGATTGGATTTACCTGCAGGTGAAGATGGAACAGTGGATGACCAGATGCCAGATGAACATCTGTTTGCTATCTCAGTACTCTCTCCATGGTTTGATGATATAGCAAACTACCTGGTCTCAACACAGTTCCCTCTGCATCTATCCTAAAAAGAGAAGAGCAAAATCGTGAGGAAAAGTTCCTCATTCACTTGGATCGGGGGTAACCTGTTCATACTTGGCCCCGATCAGATCTTAAGGTGTTGTGTAAGGGAGGAGGAAGTCTTTGACATCCTCCTAACCTGTCATGATGGGCCTTGTGGAGGACATTTTGCTGCCAAGAGGACTGCCTTCAAAATTCTACAGGCAGGCTATTATTGGCCCACGCTTCATCAAGATGTCAAAAGATATATCAGCCAGTGTGACCGATGCCAAAGGATGGGGAAGCCAATTCCAAGGGACAAGATGCCTCTCCAACCTCAAGTGACTCTTGAACCATTTGAGAAGTGGGGTATGGATTTTGTAGGTCCTATCAATCCTCCTTCAAGGCAAAGGTCTTACATCATTGTGTGCACAGACTATCTGACAAAGTGGGCGGAAACCAAGGCAATCAAAGCAGAGACAGAAGAAAAGGTGGCTGAGTTTTTAAGAGAAAACATCTTCTACAAATTTGGCTACCCAAGAGAGTTAGCCACTGATCAAGGAAGCCAGTTAACTTCCAACTTAATTAAAAACTTGCTCGCTCATCACAAGATCAAGCATAGGACTTCCACCCCATATCATCCTCAAGCAAATGGGAAGGTGGAAGTCACCAATAGAGCATTAGAAGGGATTTTGACTAAGGTGGTGAGCAGCAACAGAAAGGATTGGGCAGATCACCTGGTTGAGGCCACTTGGGCTTACAACACCACTTGGAAGACCACAATCGGCTTCACACCTTATGAGCTGGTCTATGGGAATAAATCTTTGTTGTCAATTGAGTTCGAGTACAACACATTGAGGATGACAGCTTAGCTGGACCTAGATCTCAGCCATGCCCAACAAGAAAGGTTATTGCAGCTGAATGGGTTAGATGAACACTGAATGCAGGCCCTCCTTCACTCAGAAGTGGTTCAACTTCAGAGGAAGATATGGCACGACCGGCACCTCAATGACAAACAATTCCAGCCGGGAGATTGGGCGCTGCTGTATGATTCCAGACATAAGGATTTCAAGGGGAAGCTGAGGACAAGATGGCTAGGACCATATGCAGTGGAGAAGTGTAATGACAATGGTTCTATCCTTATTTGGACCATTGATGAAGAAGCCATCCCCATGCTCGTCAATGGGCATCGACTAAAGATCTACAGGAAACCTCTTTCGAGGCAAGAGTTCATCAAAACTATGGAAAAATCAGTGCTGGTCATAGAGAAGGGTTCTGCCTCTGTTTTGGGCATGCCCTGAGCATCATAAAAAAAAAGAAAAGAAATGCAAATAAAAAATATCCTTGGGTGAAAACCTTTCTAAGGCACCCAAGGCAAATGGTAGGGGTGAAAACCTCAATGAGGCGCCCCTGCTGTGTCCCTGAAAAAGAATTAGAATAAAAAGACCCTTGGGTGAAAACCTCTCTGAGGCGCCCAAGGCAGATAGTAGGGGTGAAAACCTCATTGAGGCGCCCCTGCTGTCTCTTAAAAAAAAAAAAAAAAAAAAAAGGAAAAAAGAAAAAAGAAGAAAAAAGAAAGAGGAAAAGAGAAAAAAAAGAGAAAGAGGCAGAAACAGAAAAACAGGCTTAATCTGTGGAAATTGTTGCAGGTTGCAAGTATTCAATGCAAAAAGGAGGCCTCTCAACTCAAGGACAAAGGTCCCTACCAAGCTACTAGGCAACCTCACAAACACTCCCTCCATAAACACTCATCTCTTCCAAGGTTTGGACGCAATCTGGTCATAGTTTAGCCTTCTACAGGAAGCTACAAGACTTTCTACAGGAAGTTCTGTATTTCTACAGGAAACATCCTGTAGAGCCTTTGGGCGGGCCAGGACCAATCATCAAGAAGAATTCGAAGCTTGAAGTCCATTGAGGAGGCATGCAACCACTCTTTTCCTCCATCCTCCACTTGCTTCACCTCCTTTCACCACCATTGCTGCCATATGATAAAAATACCTGCACAGTCATACCAGAACGTTGGTTTCTCAGAATTTTTTTTTAAGTGGGAAATAAAGCATGCAGAGGCTCAACGCTTTACCTGTCAAGGCAATCTAAGGACCCTGCACCTGTGAACGTGACTCAATTATTTCGGCATGCACCCCAGGAGGAAAAACGACTACAGGATGTCCTACAGGAATCCTGTAGCAGTTGATCTGGCTAGAGCACATACCATGGAGGCACCCGCAGCTCATGGAGCCGGCGCATGCAACATTCACAGCCAGGAAACCGGGTCTCAAGGTCTCGTAACCAGCAGCAGGCAATGAAGAGGAGCTCCAGTGCCTATGCACGAAGCAGCAGCAAGCGGATCCATCATTCCTCGTCCTGAAGCCTAAGAAAAATCACGTCCACGGCCGCACAGGTAAGTGCCTCACCTTATTTCATTAAATCACATAAGCTATACTCTGAAATGTGCGTAACTGTGGAAATGAATGGATTGAACAAGTCGGGTAGCCATTCAACTGGCCACCACAACCAGTCCGACGGCCTCGTCAGATCTGAAAGGCTTTGGTTATGTTGAAAAGACAGGAAATGGACACGTGGGAAGCGTCCAGTCGGAGAGAAGCAGCGGTCTAATAGGAATGGCAGCGGTAGATACAAAGGGAAGGATTCAGCGGTCAGGAATACATGCAGCGGAATGATAGCGGTGACGTCGGCCAACGAGTCAATGGGGACAGCTCACCCCTGCGCCACGAATTCTGCAACAATTCAAATCAGCCGGCTGAATCACTTATGATGCACTGCATTCATTTATTCACAACCGTTTTGTAGCCGAGTATGCATCCTCAATTCTCTGAAGGCTGTTAACCTAAGTTCTCGGCCTGTTCCAACGTCTTGTTGCTACACAGAAGGTCCAGAACCACTGAAGCGTTCCCCAGAATCCGTGCACGACTCCTACAGGAAGCTGCGCTACAGGAAGCCCAACATTACGGAGGAATTTGGACTATTCACGTCGAAGGTGGCAATTCTGGAATAAGTTAAGCCTGAACATAGTTCTCCCATGCAATTGATTCGAAAGGTGGTGAAGTCGACGTGTTGAAGGGGTAGGAAAACGTGAATAAAAGTCCATGAATTTACAAGTCGTTTTCTTATCGGTGCATGAGAATTGTCATCGTAGTATGTACGCAGGATTTTCTCTGGGGTTTTGAATTATAATTGAGCCACTGTCAAGGCTCACTGGTAGAAAGTTGTGAATTTTATATGACTGTGTGCATAACAAAGACATAGCTCTGTGCTCTATCTAAGAAAATCTCGAAGCTCTACTTCTGTACACGAGCAAGCAAGCTTAGGAAAACAAAACAAGTTTCTACCATGCCGGGAGGGTTCATTAGAAAGGAGCCTTCAGACTCCAAGAAGTTACGGGAAACCCATGAGGTGGTGGACTTGTTTTCCCGTGCACACTGGATGTCATTCTGTGACAAGCTTCAAGGTCACGATGACGAGGTTGCAGAAGAATTCCTAAGGTCCTTGAAGCCAAAGTCAAAGACATTGGCCATTGTCAACTTCAGAGGATTGACCCTCGGACTCACCCCATAGCTCATTAGCAGAGTAACTGGTCTATCGATGGGGGTACCCTGGGATAAGGAGGAGAGAAAAATGGGTCAGAAAGCTAAGAAGGAGTTCTTCTTGCTAGAGAAACAATTCTCAGAGGACAAGAATGGAGTTCGAAGAACCAGCCTACAGTCGTTCTGGAGTGAGGTCAGCCTCCAAATTATGAAGTATATTACGTGTGAGGGACGATTTAGCATCGTGTATGGCTATCATTTCTGGCTGCTCTCAAAACTCAGGCACCAAATGGGCCTACCCTCAGAGCAAAAGTTGAGCATTCCTTACTTCCTCTTGCAATCCATGTCTGAGTGTGCCACCAAACTGAGAAAGGGAATTCCAGACCAGATAGCCCATCATGGGCTCATCAAGCTCCTCGTGGAAGATGCACTCCACACGTACACCGTCCCTCTCTCCTGGGAAACTTTTCAGAATCTGACTAAGGATAATGACATCCGAATTTTGGCTGAGGAGCTCACCTCCTCTAGTAGTGAGGAGAAGGAGCACACTCAAGCAGAGAAGAAAGGTAAAGGCCAAGAAACCCCGGGCAAAACACCAAAGAAAGAACAGAAGGGAACATAAGAGAAAAACCAAGCTGCCAAAACAGGGGGTGATAAAACCACACCAAAACCCAGGGAGAAAAGACTACAGAGCAGGGTGGAAAGGAATGAAAAATTCCACATCAGTGAGGGCACCTCTAAGGCAGCCTCAACCAAGTTAAAAGAAAAAGCACCCTCAACCAAGCAGCCTAAAACGGTGCCGTCTGTTTCTACAGGAAGTTTAAAAACGGCTTCTACAGGAAGCCAGAAATCAACCACTACAGGGCTTTCTATTGGAAGTCCTAAAAAAGGAAAACAGAAGGAGAAAACAGCCGAAATTCTTGCTAAGGAGGTAGTAGCTATGCTGGCCACCCTAAGTACCTCTCCCAAGCCAAAGGAAAAACGAAAGAGGGAGACTCCTCTGTATTTCAAAGCAAGAAGAAGTGTAAGAATTAAAACCGGCAGGCCCCAACCTCCATCCAAAGACCCAATTACCATTGAAGACACCCCTACCTCGCCAAAGGAGAAGTCCCCCTCAAAAGTATCAGTCACTTATGAGCGGGGGAGCCTGAAGACATCTACCTGGAGGGAGAGAATGGAAAGATCAGCTTCAAAAACCTCTCTACAGGATGCTGAAGCCGTTCTACAGGAAACATTGGCCAGGCTCAAGGAGACCGAAAGAATGGAAGGGGAGGCAGCCAAATCACCACAAAAGGAAGAAGAGGTAGAGCACATTATGGAACCTAGCCCCCAACCCAGCTTGGGCTCTTATTATAATTTTTTGGAGGCCGGAAAAATCATTCCACAGAAATTCACAGTGCCGCTTTTCATTACACTAGAGGAAGAAAGGGTGAGGACCCACACATGGATGAGAATAGCCAAGTCTAAAGGAGTAGCAGATATAGGCCCTTTGGAGGAACAACTCAAGGAGGCAAGAAGATAATTGGCTATGGCAAAACATGTAGGAAACTGCTAGTGATTATTTCTACAGGAAGAAAATGAGAAGCTCAAACTACAGCTAATAGGACAGAGGAAAGAAGGGGACACAACACAAGAGGACACCACAGTAGAACCCCAAGAAAAAGAAGGAAAGCAAGCTGATCTCGAGGTACTAATCCAGCAACTACAGGAAAGAGAATTGCATGCAAGCATAGAGATACAAACTCTAAAACAGCAGGTGCAAGAAAAGGGGGCACAACTGGCCTGCATGGCTAGTTGGGCAATGGACGCTCTACAATGTAGGCAGCCGGCCAAATCTTATGGCCTATACATACGGGACCAGTGGCTGCAATTCCAAATTAATGCATTGGCACAGAGGGGTATCTCCCAAATCCAAAACCCCCAGCAGTTCACAGATTTATGTAACAGCAGTTCAACAGAGGACAAGGCCAAGCTATCAGAGTTCTACCTTCATAATTTGGCCCTTCCAAATGCAACTTCATGGGACCCCAACACAGTCATGGGAGATATGCAGCTGATGGCACTAACCTCATGGTTAAACCACAAAGAAAAGAGAGCGGCAGAGGTCAAAGATGTCATGAACTGAGAGTTACATGAACCACTGCTGATTAGAGCAGAGCCAGGGGACCCCACCGCATTGATATCAGCCCACCAGCACCTAGCAAACAACTCTCAGGCTTTATTAAAATACATGGATCAGCAGGCTCAGGCTATAGCACACTTCGAGGATATGGAGCGCTTATTAGGGTTCAATTGTGTTCATGCTTGCACCCGTAGGTGGAACACATTGTCCCACAACCTCAAAATCAGGGAATATCACACTCCAACTAGAATGAGGGAGGCCCTGGCATGGGTGCCTCTCTACAAGAAGTTCATGCAGAACCTCCAGGCTAGCTAGATCGGCCTCAAGCTAAGCCCACCTTTGCTTTTGGGATTGGTAGAAGGAAGCATAGAAAAAGAAGAGCATAAGCAGTGGGAAGAGGTGGAAAGGAAGGTCGGGTTCCATGATAGTGAGGAGGGTACTACTTCAGAAGCCTGGGATGTGAGGGTGGTGATTAAAGCAATGAAAGATGAGGAGCTGGACTAGTTGCTCAGGGATGAGCAATCATTTTAGCAGGGGGTTGATGATGAGCCCCAAATTTGGTAACATTTTGGGCTCATTTGGCCTAATTATCCTTGTTCAATCCTTCATTTTTCATAACTTATGCATTATTTTTTAGTATGTTTATGTCATTTGTACGAATAAGGGTAGTCACTCTTCCTAGGTGGCTAACACGTGCTCATTTCAGGTTTTTTTGACACATGTTGGAGCAAAACCGAGCAGTCATGGGCTAGGAGACAGCCAAGCTTGGGTTGAGGATTCGTAGGGGGGTTGTCTATGGCATTAAATAACCTGCCTTAGGATCTTCACCCCCAACTCCGAGCTCCAAAGGCCACCAAAACCGGATCTAGAAGGTAGCCAAACAGATTTTGGAAGGAGCTGTTCACTCACAGTTTGGGCAGCCAAGTCCCATAGATTTAGGAGGCCAGCTAGGGCCTCGTGGTGTATAAATGTTAAGGCCTTAGCCTTCCTGAGGGGCTTTTGGGAAAATCTTGCATACTTTGCACTACAGCGCTGCTAGCTTCATTTTGTTATCTTGTAGCCATTTTTGGCATAACTCTTGACTTATGATTATTTTTTGATAATGAGAAGCAGTCTGATTTGATATCAGCTCTTAGTTTTCTATAGGAGCCATAGCTCTCAAGGTTGGGCCCAACCTGAGAGCCTAGGGCCTCCTTCTTTGTATTTCTATCTTTTCTTTATGCATCGTGATTTCACTTTTATGCATTTGAAACGTGTTTTTGTTGAGAAGGTTTAGTTGTGTTGGTTAAATAGATCACTGGTGATAAATAGAATTGCTTCAGATGTGTAGAATAGATTGGTAGGATAATAACAGATAAAGCTCCAAGAAAAGGGTTGACAACACTCTCAGTTTCACCTCTTCCTTATTGGATCAGGGGCTGGAATTGCAGAAACAGTACTGCCCCAACAAAAGCACTAGTTTGCTGGACCATGCAATCCTTGGTGTAATGTTTTCATTTGTAGAAGTTAGTTATGCATTCATACCTTTGAAATGTTTCTTTGCTTAAGTGTTGTACATGGTTCTCTTTATAAATAAAGCTGTTGTTCATTTGTTTCATTGACAGTTAGAATAGATTAGCTAAGATTTTGATTGTGTGCAGGACTTGGTTGATTCGGTTAAGTGTACACCATGCAGGGCATCTCCACCACTCTCTTATCCACCTAAGCTTCGTCCAGGCTAGCCGCTCCATCTCCTAGTTAGGTTCCTCGTCTCACAACTGTTCTTTTGCCCATGTAACCCTACCTTCTTGCTCCTCCATTGTCTTAGCCTTCTTTAAGCCAAGTCAGCCTTCCACACCCTCTCATCACTCCATCCATCAGTCCCTGGGTCATTTCAGGCCCCTACCCTACCTCCCTATCCATTAATGCATCTTCCCTCACTCACCCATCCTCCAAAATCCAATTTTAAAACATCCTGTAGAAATTTCTGAACATCCTGTAGAAATTCCTGAAACATCCTGTAGAACCCCTGCAGACTTCCTGTAGAAGCTCATAAATGAGTTTTCTTGATAGCCAAACTTTGTGAAACTCTCAGGAAGAGTGTTAGGGACTCCTTAGACCCTCTCTGAACCTTCCCAACCTTTTCCAAGCACTTCTCCTCCTTGATCCACCCCTGCACAGCAAAAAGCCAGTTAAAAACACATGCATGATAATTCTAATAACTCATTCAAAAATACAAAAAGATGTTTTCTTCAAATAGAGGTAGTCTAGACACATGCATTTTACCTTCATAGAAGTAATGGCATCTCTTTTAATTTTTTTCATTCTCTCCTTTGCATCAGTAGGACTAGCTGGTAGAATTATGGTTTGCTAGGGTTTGCGTTACTTTTTGGCTTTCAATTTCTTTCTGCAAGTAGATCAGATTCCTTTCAGTTAGCTTCTATCCATCAGTTAAAAAGCTTCTTCTAAGAGCTCATAAAAGTTTGCTTAATTCCCTAGCAGACTTGTGCCAGCTAACCAAGTGACAGCTATGGCAAGAGCTAATACTTGTGCATATAGCACCGTCGCTTCCAAGTTTGTTACGAACTCCCGGGTTGATAAAAATAAAGAAGGGAGTCCCAGGAGTTGCAGCATTATTGTTGCAATACTGGAGCCCACCAGTGATAGTGATGGAACTTGGACCTGATGGGTTCCGAGAAGTGAAATACATAATTTTTCAAGTCCACCAAAGTCCCTTTTTAATGATTTTCAATGTTTTGGGGCATTTTTAAAAACACAAAGAAATTGCGAAACAGGCAGGATTTTGGGCGGCCATGGGCGGTAAGTGGTTTAGGCCGAGTTCCGCCCAATGCCATACAACTGCTACCACATGTACAAGACAAGGAGAGAGAATACAAAAGATGCGCATAAAAATGGATCATCACCGTTGGATCTGGGACTCCCAGATCAACGGTGGAGATGTGTTATCACTGCAAGGGCAGACCCAAGAGGAGAATAAGTCATATCTAAGGATTTCTTAAGTCTGAAAAGGACAGAGATGGGCAGGATTTTCGCAGTGTCACTGTGTTTTCTGTTTAAAATAGAAAACAATCATGTATTAACAGAAATGGGCCATTTAAAGGGATTATAAGGGCTCAAAGACCCATTCCACCATATAACAACACCCAGGAGATAGTTTGCCGAGAAACAGAGCCCGGAAAGGGAAAGAGAAGGGCCACAACATGTTGCAGCCCAAAACAGAAAGATCACGGAGATCATACAACACAATAGCCACACCAACAAACATTATGGAGCATCTTCGGCATAAGAGAACTCCCAGATAGCGCAACAAGCCACCAAAAATATCTGAAAGTGGTTATTCTTCTGTTAGAAGAAGAAACTTCCAGACCATGCTGCCTATTGAGGGAATCAATCAGTTGAATAGACAGAGGGATAAATTAATACCTCTCAATCCTCAAAAGGCTCAGCATCATTGTAAAGAGCTATAAATATATGAAAGCAAAATTTAATAAAGGTTCAACTTTTGGAGATTATTCTTCCTCTGTTCATTCAAGCTTCTCATCTTCATTCTAGCAATATAAGCTTCTTTTGCCATTATATGTTCAATGTCCATTCTATTTGTTGTTCTATGCTTGCACTTGAACTGTTTGTTCATGTTTTTTGTGTGTCTAAGGCCATATAATTGTCATCTTATCTCTTCTTTGATATATTACATTTGCAAGCTTCTTTGTTCCCTGTAGCTAGCGATCCATATGTGGTCATATATGCAACTGCCAGTATAGTCAGTATTCTCTTTTACTGCCTGTAGCTAGCCATTGATGTATGTTTATGTATGCAATCTACTGGTATAGTCAATATTCTCCATCTATCCATTGAATTTATAACTTATTGAGCATTAGTGGTCTAAAGCCTTGTATTGGTGAGAGCATTCATGCATGTGTTGAGTGAAAATAGAGCTGAAATGGTTATCTAACTTGATCCAAACCATCATTTATTCCAATAGTTTAGAGAAAAATATTGAAGATTATATGTTACCAGGCATCTCCAAGCTATAACCTAGGAGAGTTTCTTGGAGTGATAACATAATTGGCGCCATTTCCAGGGAGAGGAAGCCAAAGCTTAGATTCCCTGGGAAATGACATAAATCTAGCTTTGATGATAGACAAAGTCTGGGCATTTTTTGGTTGTAATCATCTATCTGGAAACTCTATTGGAGGTCAAACCTCTTGGGGACTCCACTTCATAGTTCTGGTTCAATTTGTGAGGCATACTCAGAGAAATCCTCAAAAGCTACAAGTTGAACTAGTGCCTGACCCTGAAAAAATCATCAAAGAGAGAAAGGTATTGCAGAAAGGAGCATCATGTTCAGGTAAACCTAAACAATCTTCTATATGTCTTCAATAAAGGCTTGTAATAGAACAAATACATGTTGAGAGTATACCATCTAATACTAGCAGCGAAGAAAAACTCTCAGAGATTCATAAAGCTCCTTATTCTTTAGGTTCTCCTTTTGCTTTAAGCCCAAAGGAAACCTCACTACCTATCCATCATACTCATTTAGTCCTGTCAGTCACTCCTCAGCCCTTTATCATTAAGACTGCAAGTACTCTTTCAGCCACCACAACTATGGTAGGTCCACAAGCACCTACCAAAATGGAAGGAATCATAGCTGCTAGGTATGGACCTCTAATATTGCCCACTCTTTTGAATGCCATGCCTACTGGAGAATATCAGAAATATAGGCCTAATTTCACTGGGACTGAAGGTATTACTGCTGAAGAACATCTTGAGTCATTCTATAGCTATGCTGATAATCTGGAGATTAGTGAAGATGATGTGTGGATGAGAGTCTTTGTCCAAAGCCTAGATGGAGAGGCTAGAAAATGGTTCAGAACTAACCCCAAGATCTATAGCTGATATTGAAGCTTTAGATGATGAATTTCTAAAGCATTAGGGGGATAAGAAGGATCTCCTCTACTACCACACTGAGTTTGGGAACTTAAAGAAGGAAAATGGTGAGTTTCTATTTGATTTTAATAAGAGGTTTAACCGTATGTACAACAAGATACTAGCTGAAGTAAAACCCACTACTACCTCTGCTAAACTCACCTATGCCAGTGCTTTTGATTCTGACTTCTGCCTATTGTTGAGAGAGAGGCGATGTGCTACTTTGATTGACATGCAGTATGCAGCCTTGGAAGTGGAATCAAACATCATGGCTACAGAGAAGCTCAAGGGAAATGTTGATAGAAGAAGATAGAGGGGTGAGTCTTCATCATCCTCTGATCCTAAGATAGATAAAATGACCAAAATGATCGATTCATTAGCCTCTGAAATCTATAAATTGAAGGTTGAGCAGCACCTGGGGAAAGGAAGAGTGCCTAATACCGTTGCTCCTAGAAATCCAAATCCAAATCCGTATAGAAGAACAAATGAGTAGTTGCAGATTTTGCAAAGAAACAAAGATGCTAATGAAGACCAAAGGGTGAAGGCTCCTTTTCAAAATGCAGTCATGGAAGAAGAGCAGATTGAAGAAGGTGATGAGATCCATTGTTTGGAAGACAAAGGAAATGCTTCCTTTTGACCTCAGTTGCCTATGAAAAGTCATTATGCAATGACCAGATCAGCCAAGAATGGGATGGTGAAGCTATTCTACAAATTGTAGATCAACAAAGATATAATTTGAGGTAAAAGATAAATAATGCCAAGGAGACTCCTGTTCAAAGAGCTGTTGTCCCTGCAGTAAAGCAAGCTAATAAGAAAAAACAACTGGCAGTTGACCCCATCATCCTCAAAGTTCTAGCTCATGAGGTAAGAGGCCTTCACAAGTCTCCTTCTCCTTTCAGTTTTCAATAAAAAATTCAGAAGCTAAGAATACCTATGCCTCTGATTGAACTAGTGAAGAATGAGTCCTTCAAAAGATCCATCCTCGAGGCCCTTGAGCCTAAAGCCATCCAAGCCTCCACTGACTATGTAAATCTGCAAGATGACAAGCCAATTGTTATTCTCAGCTCAATGATTGAAAATTGTGAAGACAACTCCCAATCATTCTATGTCTCTCTCACTATTCATGAAAAAATCCTTCACAACTGCCTTTTGGACATTGGAGCCAGCCATAATATAATGACCAAGGCTATCATGGATGAGTTGGGCCATAACATCACTAAGCCTTATCATGACCTATTTTCTTTTGACTCTATAAAAGTGAAATGTCTGTTGGCATTATGATACATATGTTGTACTTGATGGCAACCCACTCATCTCAGATGATAAATTATAGTGCAGCAAAGTTCACGCACTTTCATGCAGAGAAAAGTTTATTTCATGTAGAGAAAAGTTCACGCACTTTTATGCAGAGAAAAGTTTATTTCATGTAGAGAAAAGTTCACGCACTTTTATGCAGAGAAAAGTTTATTTCATGTAGAGAAAAGTTCACGCACTTTTATGCAGAGAAAAGTTTATTTCATGTAGATAAAAGTTCACACATTTTTATGCAGAGAAAAGTTTATTTCATGGAGAGAAAAGTTCACGCACTTTTATGCAGAGAAAAGTTTATTTCATGTAGAGAAAAAGTTCACGCACTTTCATGGTTGGCTCATGGTATTAGTCCGACAGTTTTTGATCCTATGGTTTTGGTCCGTGGTATTGCATCCAAAAGTGTTGATCTCACGCACTTTCATGGTTGGTTCATGGTATTAGTCCTATAGTTTTTGATCCTATGGTTTTGGCTCGTGGTATTGCATCCAAAAGTGTTGATCTCACGCACTTTCATGGTTGGTTCATGGTATTAGTCCAACAGTTTTCTTGATCCTATGGTTTTGGACCGTGGTATTGTGGAAGGCCTAAGACTATAAAAGAGGAAGGAGATCATTTGGAAAAGTATCATCGAATTAATTGAATATCTAATAAGTGCTAGATCTAAAATATTTGTGATTGGGTTATGGTGCAGATCTGGATCTGAATGAAGGAGGAACCTTAGCGCATAAAGAAGGATAAGTTCTTTTGATGGGTCATAATCTTTATGCTTGAATAATAGTATCTTTGCATGATTTTGATCTGTTATATGAGGCACATGCTTGATCTATAAATCTGACAATCTGGGTTAATTAGTGTCTGAATATTTGAAAGAAGGAATTATCCTTTATAGATCTGCACACATGTTTCAGGTTGTTGAAGTAGTGTATATATTTAAATTATGATCTAGCTGCCTCTGTCTATTGCTGCAGTATTCTGGGTTTAGAATTTGGTGTGTGGTTACTGTTACTGTGTTCTGGGTACAGCTGTCAGAGAAGTGTTTACTTGATTCAGTGCTAATTGGGAAAAGGAGATTGTTTGATGCAGATATACTTGATGATTGATTGATGTTCATGGATCCAGTCTGAAAATTTATGAAACGTGGTCCCTGGAAGAAAGAGAAGGTTGTAGCCTTCAGTAGGCCAGCACCTACGTACTAGTATCTTGGCTAGTACAAGACCTAAGGGGGTTGTAGCTCCCTTCCAGGAGAAGATGGAGAATGAGAGAGGGTTGTAGCTCTCTGCAGGTTGTAGCCTGCGTACTGGTAAAGGACTGCACTAGTACAAAATCATTGTAAAAGAAGTTTCTAATTGAAAGAAGATAGAGACATATTGCATCAGGTGGTTTTCACCCACATTGGGTTTCCACCTTATATCTGGTGTTCTTTTGTGTGACTATTTTCTTTTCTTGTTCCTGCTCATTATTTTATGATACTGACATACAAAGTAATGATCAATATTTGAAGAATTATTCAAAGTATAAATAAGGAAGATAGATTGATAAGAATTTGATAATACTGATTCACCCCCCCCCTCTCAGTATTATTTCCAACAATGTCTAGGATTAATCAAGGACCTAGCAGTCACTTTGTCTCAGCTGCCTATGAAAAGCATGATCATGGATATTGTGATAGATGATGTACCCCCCAAGTTTGGCATGTTACTTTCCAGAGGTTGGATCAAGAGATTAGGTGGATCATTACAAAATGATCTGTCTTATGCTACTATCCCAATTTTTGGAGGTGAGAGCAAGAGATTATACAGAGAGGCGCAGTTGGCTTATATCATCAGCGATGAGAAGAAATCTACTAATCATCCCATCTATGTCGTTGACACTGATTTTGGAGAATGTATTCTCCATATTTAAGAATCACAGTTGGCCTCCACACAGCTTAAAAGACCAGTTTGCCAAATCGCTGAAGAAGAAGGCCCATAGATTTGGGACATGTTATTCGATGGAGCTTTCTCTAAAGAAGCTGTAGGGGTAGGTGTAGTCCTTGTGTCCCCAACACAGGAATATATTCATCTATCTTTCAAATTAACCTTTCAGGTCACAAACAACATAACAGAGTATGAAGCCTTGATTCTGGGCTTAAACACTGCTAAAGAAATGGGTATCAAAGGCCTGAAAGTGTTTGGAGATGCAGACCTCATTATTTAGCAGGTCAATAAAACTTTCCAAGCTAAGCATCCAAGGCTGAAAGCATACAGAGATAAGGTATGGAGGCTCAAGGATTCTTTGAATGATTTCAACATTTCTTATATTCCAAGAATGAAGAATTAGCTTGCCGACTCCCATGTTGTGTTTGCTAGCACGTTTATTCCTCCCTTGCCTCCTAAATTGACATATGAAGTTCAGGTAAAATACAGGTCGTCTCTGCTTGACAATGTCAAATATTTGAAGAATTCTTTGGCGAAAATCACATGGAGAAATTTTTGTCGACGCGTTTTGAACCAACCAGTGTGGTTCATCGTCAGGACAAGTTGAATGAGCAGATCTGGCTATGCACTTTAAATAGATAGGGCAGAATATCCACTAACTCAGATTCCAGCTAAAAAACCAACAGCTAGATTTGACTTGATCATGGTCAAACTAGTCGTTATCAGGTCAAATCTAGCTGTTATCTTTTTAGTTGGAATCTGAGTCAGTGGATATTCTGCCCTATCTATTTAAAGTGCATAGCCAGATCTGCTCATTCAACTTGTCTTGACGATGAACCACACTGGTTGGTTCGAAACGCATCGACAAAAATTTCTCCATGTGATTTTCGCTGAAGAATTCTTCAAAAATTTGATATGGATCACAGAAGTCTCAATTCAATAATGTCAAATATTGGAGAGTTTTGGAAGACGATGAGGAAATTAACAGGTTTTTGCAAGTCGTTGAGGAATTTTCTGAAATGCACATTGATCAGGAAAATGAAGCCATGGGAGAATGCGGCCAGCCCAAGTTAAAAAACGAGATCGACCAAGGAAGCATCAGCCAACTACCTAGGAACCATATACCAAAGGGATTAGTGCCTCTAGAGAAGATGTTCGACCAAAACGATGTGCCATATAAGCCTACCGAAACAGAAAATGAGTCTGTTGTTTGTAAACACAATATAGGGAGCCCAGCCCATCCGAAATACATAAATCTGTCCACTCAATTGTCCTCTGCCCAGAATTCTGAGTATTGCACCCTCATGAAGCAATTCAATGATATTTTTTCCTGGGAATACAGTGATCTCAAAACCTATGATATGAACATCATTCAGCATAGGATCCCACTGGAAAAGAAAACCACTCCTTTTAAGCAGAAATTAAGACCTATCAGCCCTCTCTTATTGCCTTTGATTGAGAAAGAAATAAATAAACTATTGGAGGCCAAAATCATAGTCCCCTTAAGGTATTCAAAGTGGATAGCTAACATTGTGGTAGTGAGAAAAAAAATGGAGAAATCAGGCTCTGTGTCGACTTTAGAAATCTGAACAAGTGCTCTAAAATTGATAACTATCCCCTGCCTAAGATGGAACACTTGCTGCAAAGAGTTTCAAGGGCTAGAGTCATGTCTTTATTAGATGGATTTTCAGGTTATAATTAGATTGTTGTACATCTTGAATATCAGGAAAAGACCGCTTTCACTACTCCTTGGGGCACTTTCATGTACTCCAAGATGCCTTTTGGACTAATGAATGCTGGGGCTACTTTTCAGAGGGCCATGGACATAGCCTTTGTGGGAGAGAAGGATAAGTTTGTCCTTATTTATCTTGATGACACAATAGTCTTCTCCAACAGCCACAAAGACCATTTATAGCATTTGAAGAAGGTATTCCTAAAGTGTAGACAGTTTTGAATTTTAGTGAACCCAAAGAAGTCACAGTTTGCTGTAGAAGAAGGCAAACTTCTGGAACATATGTTTCTTTTGAAGGTGTGAAGATTGATCCAGCAAGGGTTCAAGCCATTTAGACATTTTCCATCCCAAGGTAAAAAAAGGGACATTCAATCCTTCTTGGATAAGATTAACTTCGTAAGGAGGTTCATTCCAAACTTTGTAGAGCTTGTAAAGAACATCACTTCCATGCTAAAGAAAGGAGTAGAAATAAAATGGACAGATGCTTCAAGAAGCTCTTTTGAACCCATCAAGCAAGCTATCATGGAAGCTACCACTCTAATCAGCCTAGATTACACTAAGGAGTTTTGTATCTTCTCTTTTGCCTCTTATGATACACTTGCAACAGTTCTGTTGCAGAAAAATGATGAAGGCATAGAGCACCCCATGGCCTTTTTCAGCAAAACTTTAAGGGATGCTAAACTAAGGTATGACCTTATTGAAAAACAAGCTTATGCTCTCATAAAGTTTTTAAAGGCATTCAAAATTTATATTCTACATTCCAAAGTAGGAGCATATGTACCTTCAGCGTCAGTAAAAGATGTCTTAACTTAGGCAGATATTGATGGGAAGAGAGCTAAATGGATTGCAAAATTCATAGAGTTTAACATAGAGGTGAAGCCCACTAAGCTTGTCAAAGGTCAGGGCTTGGCTAAACTTATGGCTGAAGAAAATTGTAGCTTGTTAGATATAAATTCCATGAGTTTGAATTCAGATGATGAGCAGACAGAGGGAGCAGCAGAAGAGCAAAATCAGAATCAGTCTTTGGCTGAAAATCTAGCCACATGTGAATGGTATTACAACATAGTTAATTTTTTGCAAAAGCTAGAAGTCCCTCCAGGGCTTAGCTCAAATCAAGCTCGTGCCATTAAACTCAGATCAACCAAATTCTACATTAATAAAAATTTACTTTATTGGAAAGACCCATAAGGAATCCTCTTGAGGTGTCTAGATGAAGAATAATTTGTGGAAGTCATACACAAGTTCCATTCTAGCATCTGTGGAGGGCATCATTATTGGAAAACCACAACTCACAAAATCTTAAGGGTTGGATATTATTGGCCTACTCTGTTTTCTGATGCGTTTTCTTTTGTAAAAGCTTGTGACAAGTGCCAGAGGTTTGCAGGAAGAAAGAAGCTAAAATCTCTGCCCTTGAAGCCAATACATGTCAGTGGCCCCTTCCAATAGTGGGGATTAGACTTTATAGGTGAGATCAACCCACATTCCAATGGCCAACACAATGGATCTTAGTAGCCACTGATTATTTCACCAAGTGGATTAAGGCTTTACCCACTAAGAATGCCAATCATCAAGTTGTCATAAAGTTATTGAATGAGAATATTTTCACTAGATTTGGTTGCCCAACCAAACTAACACTGATAGTGTAGCATCTTTCAAGGCAAAATAATTGGTAGGCATGACTGAATCCATGGGCATTCAAGTGGTGCATTCTACCTCATATTATTCTCAAGGCAATGGCCTGGCAGAATCATATAACAAGAGTCTGGTAAGGGTAATAAAAAACTATTAGAGGACAACAACAAGAGCTGGGATTCCAAGTTGAAGTTTGCACTATGGGCTGATAAAGTTACCATCAAAAAGTCCATAGGGAATTCTCCATTCAAACTAGTTTATGGCGCCGATGCTAATTCCTCATCAACCTCATTCTCCTTGTGGCTAAGTTCTTGCAAGAAGAAAAAGATGAAGAGAATGATATGGTAAGAAGAATGAATAACTTGGTTGAACTACAGTAGATCAGAGAGCAGGTGGTTGAGAAGTCAAAAGCTCATTAGAAGAAAATTAAAGAAACCTTTGACAGGGAGGAAAAAGTGGACAATTTCCAAGTTGGTGATTGGGTGCTCAAATGGGATGCATTTAAGGAAAAGAAAGATAATCATGGCAAGTTTGACTCCTTATGGATAGGTCCGTTTGTCATCGCTCAAGTTCAACAGAACAATGCATTCATTCTGCATAGTCTGGAAGGAGGAGATACTTTTGGAAGCCCAATAAATGGGTGGTTCTTGAAACTTTATTTCATTTAAGGCTTTAAAGCCTTGTCATTGTAAATAGGTTTTTCCAGTTTTTTTTTTTTTTTCAAAATAGACTCCATGCCTAATGGAACACTAGATAGAAGATTTGAATTTGTTTTTTCAGGGAAGGCATTGATCTGTGATCCTCGAAACCTCATAGGGAGGATTTCATCCCCAAAAGGGGCTAGTGTTAGCCTTATTGGCAAAAGGCCCACAAAGGGATCCATATAGGCTCTTGAAGTCTCCAAATTTACTTAGAAACATGCCAATGGATCCATTAATGGGCTTGAAATCTTCAATTTTTTCTCAAAGATCATCCAATGATAAAAAATCCACATAAGAGGAGAGCCCTTGGAAGGACAGAAATGCACTATTGGGAGGCTAAAATGATTAAAAACCCATGAAAAACCCACAAACGCAGGCTTAAACAATGAAAGAATAGCTTCCGTTAGATTTGGCCGATCAACGACCCATATCTAAGTGTCTAATTGCATTGGCAGTGGCCATCGGAAGGGACAGTTTAAACGAGGGCACATGACACTGCTAATCAGTGATCGCCGATGATCGGATCAGTGACTCGCATTGGCAGGAAGCATATGTTCTGTTATATAGAGGCCTGGGGATTGAGAGATTAGCGATTGCGATTTATCACATTGCTGATATCGCATCGGTGCTATACCAAGGGGCAGGACCTATGAACATACATACGAGCGACTAGATAGCTGGACCCGATGGCATTATCATTGGGAATTCATAAATTTCGAGATCCACGCCCAAGCAATTTTCCACGTTTTTTGTGTATTTTTGTTTTTTCAATGAAATAAAAAGGGAATGGAAGACAACGCCGATGCGATAAAACCCAGACCCAAAAGGGTTTCAGAATAAAAATATATATTTTTGAAGTCCGCGAAAGCCCAAATTTTAATGTATTTCATGTATTTTCGTTGTATAACGAAAATACAAAGGGAGAATTGGACGGTGCAATAGCGATGAAACCCAGACCCGATGGGTTTCGGGAAGTGAAATACATAATTTTTCAAGTCCGCCAAAGTCCTTTTTTAATGATTTTCAATGTTTTGGTGCATTTTTAAAAACACAAAGAAATTGCGAAACAGGCAGGATTTCGGGCGGGCCATGGGCAATAAGTGGTTTAGGCCGAGTTCCGCCCGATGCCATACAGCTGCTGCCACGTGTCCAAGACGAGGAGGGAGAAAACCACCCTCATTGGGTGGTTAACTCTAGTACAAAAGATGTGCCCGAAATGGATCATCACCATTGGATCTGGGACTCCTAGATCAACGGTGGAGATGTGTTATCACTGCAAGGGCAGACCCAAGAGGAGAATAAGCCATATATAAGGATTTCTTAAGTCCGAAAAGGACAGAGATGGGTGGAATTTTCATAGTGTCTTTGTGCTTTTTGTTTAAAACATAAAACAATCATGTATTAATAGAAAGGGGCCATTTAAAGGGATTATAAGGGCCCTAAGACCCATTCCACCATATAACAGTGCCCAGGAGACAGTTTGCCGGGAAATAGAGCCCAGAAAGGGAAAGAGAAGGGCCACAACACGGTGCAGCCCAAAACAGAAAGATCAGGGAGCTCATACATCGCAACAGCCACACCAACAAATGTTATGGAGCATCTATGGCACAGGAGAACTGCTAGATAGTGCAACAAGCCATCAAAAATATTTGAAAGCGACTATTCTTCTGTCAGAAGAAGAAACTTCCGAACCATGTTACCTATCGAGGGAATCAATCAGTTGAATAGACAGAGGGATAGATTGAGACCTCTCAACCCTCAAAAGGATTAACATCATTGTAAAGAGCTATAATATCTGAAAGCAAAATGTAATAAAGGTTCAACTTTTGGAGATTATTCCTCCTCTGTTCATTCAAGCTTCTCATCTTCATTCTAGCAATATAATCTTCTTTTGCCATTATATGTTCAATGTCCATTCTATTTGTTGTTCTATGCTTGCACTTGAACAATTTTTTCATATTTTCTATGTGTCTAAGGCTAGATAACTATCATCTTAACTCTGCTTTGATATATTAGATTTTCAAGCTTCTTTGCTCCTTGTAGCTAGCCATCCATATGTGGTCATATATGCATCTGCCAGTACAATCAGTATTCCCTTTTGCTGCCTGTAGCTAGCCATTGATGTATGTTTATGTTTGCAATCTGCTGGTATAGTCAATATTCTCCATCTATCCATTGAATTTATAACTTATTGAGCATTAGTGGTCTAAAGCCTTGTATTGGTGAGAGAATTCATGCATGTGTTGAGTGAAAACAGAGCTGAAATGGTTATCTAACTTGATCCAAACCATCATTTATTCCAATAGTTCAGAGAACAATATTGAAGATTATATGTTACCAGGCATCTCCGAGCTACAACCTAAGAGAGTTTCTTCGAGTGATAATAGGTATGACAAAGCATAATGTATTGATCATTGAACCTATATGAGAAATGAATCATAGGTCATATGTCTTAGTAGTAAGATATGATCTATATTCAAATGGGTTATGCTTTATAGTGCTATGTATAATTTGACATTAGAAGAGTTATAGTAGAACAAGATAAAAAAGTAGGACAGATTTGTCCTCATGTCTATACGTGTGAGAGTGGGTGATGCCATCTATCATGATTCTCGCATATGTAATCCTTTAGAAAATTATCATTGGAAATTCATTAAAATACTTTAGAGATCATCACTTGTACAAGTTGCTCAAATTGGTCACATCCATATTCTGATAAATTTGTGGGACCAATATAAAATGACCCAACAAGAATTTACTCTAAATGAGTGTTTCATGGAAACCTCAATGTTATTTTTGATGCAAATTGAAACATACATTTATGTGTGAAGAATGTATCTTATTTCAAAAATTTCCATTTATAGCTAGAAACATCTAAATGATTGTATTTGTATTGTCAATTCACCACGTTTTTGAACAACCAATGTAGCTAATTTCAAAGAGTCTATCATGTCTTGTTCCAACTTCAATAATAGTTCATGCAATGGACCAAGTCATTGAACTTTAACTAAAAAAATGAATAACAACATGGCACAATGACAGCGAAAAATAATGCTCTCTTTCATTTAGATCTAGGAGTTCAAACAAGAAATCATATTTTCAACTTAAGTCTTGATGGAAAACAAATTAGAAGGTTTCATTGCAACACTAGTTTTATCCTTAAGGAAATAACTCTAGAATAAAATGACATTCAAATTATACCTTCCATTCATTAACTTAATTCTTCCATGGGTGATTTCCATTATTGTATTTTTCATAATGCAATGTGGGCATGGGTTGAGCACATAAAGAAAAATTCAAAAACACCAGCGAACATGAACAACATAAGTCATGGAAATAAATTAACAACTTTAATATTAACTCAATTTAAGGTAATAAATTATTTATTTGCAACTTCACTTGTTTTTTATCCATTACAATCTCTTGCAAAATTTTCAAGCTAAGCTTAAGCCCCATAAGTTTATTTTCCTCCAAATTTGTAAGGTTGTTGAAATTAAACATAGATGTTCAACTAATTTTATTAAACCAAGTTTAGTTGTATTTTCAATATTTTAAAAAACATAGAGGTGGTAAGAGTGGGGGGGATTCTCCATGATTTTTCTATGTTTTTGGCCTCTAACACCTATCAAGCAATTTGGCATAAGTTTATTCCCTATGGTGTGATCTATCTCTAGCCAAATAAGTAAATTTTATAACTCTCTCAGTGTTCAGGGATTCAATGATAATCATTAAGGAAATGATTTGTAAATCCACCCTTGAACTATAGAAATTTAAAAATATCATGGTTAGAATCAAGTATGAAGATAGCTCATTCACCAAAGTATTTTTCTTATACATCAAGAGAGAATTAAATGAGGAAGAAGATAAATGGCTCAAATAAGCAACTGATGTTCATTATAGCATCTTGGTGAAAAATGGGAGTCATGACTTCACAATCATCCCTCAACTTTTTGATTAAGTGTGTTATGATCCAAATACATAAAAATCTAAAATTACACCTATGTACACCAATAGGAGTGTGGAGCATGACTCCAAGATAGATAAGAGACATAAGCTATACAATAACTCCTTAAATAATAGGAGAACCTCATCCAAATATCTAAATACATTCATATATCCAAATCACTTTTCCTCTTAATGACTATGTGATCTCTACCTATGTCTATTCACACATTTTCCAAACAAGTCATTGATGTTATTTTTAGCACATTGGTTAAAAATTAGGATAATGACTTCATGATCATCCCTTATGTTCTTGATTTAGTATGTTATGATCCAAATACATAAAAAAATAGGAGTATACACCATTGTGACTATAGAGAACAATTCAAATCTATACAAGAAATATAAGTTACACAATATATCTTTAAAGAATAGGAGAACCTCATCCAAATACCCAAATACATTCATACATCCAAATAACTTGTCCTCAATACTTTACTATATGATATTCTACATATACATATTCACACATTGCACATGTGGCCTCTGCATCACTGGGATGACCCTATTACATATACATTTACACATTAAATGTATATTTAACCCAATATATGCCCCTCTTAGTGCCATAACATACACATTTAACCTAATAATGCTCGCTTTAGGTCATAGCATATTACCATCCTTCAAAAATATCGTCCTCAAAGATTTGCAGTTAAGGGTGTTACATGCAATGGAACCAAATAGTAGTATTTCCATATATTCCTACATCCTTCTTGCCATTGATGATTATCCATATATCCAAAATCAATTATTTTGGTCTTGATCCTTGATGGTGGGTTGTTGCATAATTTTCCTTTCTTTTATTCCATGTAGTCACATTGTTGTGACTTCTCCAATTTGTAGTAGTTGTTGGTCTTTGATAATATCCCATTGAATAATGATTTTGTGATGCCTTATTCCATGAATATAGATGACTATTCCAACTTCTTCCTTGATAACACTAATATTTATCTTCTTGTCTTCCATGAACTATTTCATGTTAATGAGAATATAAATAGGGCTTTGTTGGGACTCAGAAATGTCATATTTTCATCCATCTTTTTCTTCACTATTCCTTACATTTCATCATCCCATTAACCTTTTGTCATATCATTTTCATACATACATTTGGGTTTCACCTTCTTATTTTCCATTTTATTCATTTTTGTATTACAAGTGAATTTATGATTAAATATTAGAAAATATACATATTTTTATATATATCTCAAGAATATGTGAGTTTTGTGATGTGTAGGAAATATGTGAAGAATTAATATCTCCTCCACCATATTAAGGAGATAATTATGCAAGCCTATTCCTAAGGAGAAAATCATGGAGGATTTGGTTGGCATATCTTATCCAAGATATGTGAGAGATTTATGGAGGATTCAAAGGGATCATATTTTGTAATAATGGGAAAGTAGTTAAAAATGCTTGAGAGATTTGTGGGATCATATCTTGTAATAATGGGAAATTAGTTGAGAGTGCTTGAGAGAATATTGGATATGTAATTATGAGAAGGTTATCTTCCTCATGTATATAAGAGAGTGCTCTCTCTTCATTTTAATGATGAATAATGGAAAGGAATTCTTAGTTTTTCATTTTTATTGTTATGCTTTCATGATTTGTAACTTGACTCTTGTAATATAATTTGAGATAACTTTATTGTTGTGAGCTCACATATGTTGTTTGTCATTCAATTCTTCACATGTTGTATTGCTTTCCCCTTATGCAATTTCCTGCTTTCCTAGTTAGTATTTCAATGCTTTCCTAGATTAATTCGATTTCAGTAATTTGGATTAGATTAGTTCCACTTCAGTCCTGCATATATAGTGCATGTGTCTTGTAAGTCTACGAACCTCGGATTGACAAATTAAATAGTTGGGTAAGTACTACAACAGAATTAAACGGTAATATTTTCACCCAACATTTTGGCGCCATTTTCGGGGAGGCACGATGGATTGAAGTTTAGTTTGATTTTTCATGCAAGTGTGTTTAGACATGTTCCTAACTCCGAGGTGTTAAGGCGGTAAGTCGTGGGGAACAACCTACACATCGCATTCGAGATACCGTAATGGGCTCGACCTCTTATGGATGAGGGCATGTAGGGTGTGTTTACATACATGCAAGCGTGAATTTCAATTTCTGCAAGTGTGTTTGATTTTCACAACTGTTAAGAGTGTTTGACGAATTCATGGTTCATGGTTGTAATTGAAGAATTCAATTACTAAATTAATGAGTAGTCCTTGTAAGAGGGTTTAATTGAGTATTGAATTCAAGATTATTTCTGTGGTCCTTTTGTTTTTAATTCAATTTTTAGTGTGCTGATTTTTTTTTGTTTTTAGAATCTCTTTCAACATGATTTAACAATGAGTTTCAGCTTGGAACTACTCACTCAGATCCTAGCAGAAGTCGGGATCTCTTCTTCCTTGGAAGAGGAGATCTTGACAAGAATTAAAGGTTCAACTACTCCCCAAGAAATAAACGAAGATTCAACATCTGAAGAATCCTGCGTATCTGATGGCGAACAATCATTCGAACAGGAGATCGAGGAAGAAGAACAATAGATCGGAGAAGAAGAACAAGAGTTACAACATGATCTGAGTGAGAGAAATTGTGCTTATCAAAGCTTTATCGAACAATGGTTCCAGGTAAGTACTAGATTAGATTCATCTTTTTATTTTTTAGTTGATTTGCAGTTACAGCAACTAGACTCATTCACTTTCGAATATTTTCATCCATCATTTAAAAAATTGCTACTGGATATATTGTTGTTACTGCTACGTGAATGACTTCATTGGAAGTTTAATTACACGTAACTAATTTTTTTTTAATTAGTATAGAGTAGGTAGGCATTCATTTTTAGTTTTTGCTTTCATTTTCAGTTTTGCTTTTACCTAGAATAAGTATGCTCTCCTCCGTACTTAGTGTGATCGCAAGGATCAGAAAATAGGGATGATTTAAATGTTTTGCAATATGCTTGATCAAAAACATCTTTCAATATGCAAATCATTGTGTCCAGTTGTTAAAAAATTTAAGTCTAGAGAAAGTTTAGTTTCTTTCTAAATTTTAGTTTTTCATTGATTAAAAAAAAAACAACAAAAAAATTTAAAACTAACCATTTTTGTTTTTGTAAAGATAGGGTTAATTTCATTTTTTTTAGATTTTTAATAATAAAAAAATAAAAACATTTTGATTTTGAACTAACAATTTTTCTAAGATAGGATACTATTTCATTTTTTTTTTTTAAATTAAAAAAAATATAAATAAATAAATAAATATAATTAAAACAACAAAATAAAAACAAATCATAAAAATAAAAACACAAACAATAAAACATTCAAAAATGAACAAAGAGTGCCTCCATGGCATCACGAATTTACACAGTCGACAGACGACCGAATAATCTAGGCCGCATAACGAATTTGTGAAAGATGCTCGATCACCATTAGACTACTCCAGAAACGCACAATTGGCAAAGCTGCCTCACCATGCAGCATTATCCACCCACTCTCCACCACCATGCCAACGATTTTGACTATCATGAGTCAAAATTTACAAACGATGAATATAAGCATGTAGCATTTTTATGATTAATGATAATCAGATTTTGTTCAAAAAATATGGAGGAAATCACGTCTTTGCGATTTGCTTGTTATCACATTTGGAGGAAGTAGTTATTCCAGATATTCCTCCATGCAAGGATTTGATTCCCTTACCTCAAATTAGAAGCCCGATTGACACCCAACATTTTATGGTGGTAAATGACACGTTCAACCATCTGGAAATGCACATTTGGACAGATGGAACCCTCAGCAACGCCCACAAAATCCTCCAAATCATAAATTAAAAATCTGGCTCTTTGTCCAGAAAATCAGGAAACATTAATACAAATTCCAATTTTACAGGAATAAATCACTTCATGATAAGTTAAATCAAAATTTTCAAATATCGAGGAGGTAGTTTGGTAGTAATATCTGGAGATCCTCCCGAGTGGTTTTGAGATTCTAGTTATAGCAGATATCGCCAAAAGTTATCGCCGTCGGAGACGCGGGGCAAGCTGACTCTATTGCACCCTGCAACGAAATCTGAATTGACACGTGATGGATCGATATGATCCCATCCATGATCCACGGGTTTATTGACTGGATTGGTACTGGCTAGACTCAATACCCACACTAGCCATCGACCCCGCTAAGGTGAGGCTTGACCATTAAAGGATTCACCTGATTAGCTATTGAACCAACAGATTGATGAGCTGATCCCAACCATCCATATCCCACTACCAAAATAATGTTTATTCCTGATAAAGAATGCAAGAGGCCTGACCTTCTGGCCACTACCAGCGACTATCAGAGAATCTGGCAACTTTGCGAGGATCGAGTAAAGCCCAAAATCCTCCTCAATAATAATAAGAACAGTGAATTCTGTGCACCCTTGACTTCTTTTGACTGGAATGATGCCGATCCCACTTGTACTATCTGGGACATAGAAAAGGAAGTGGTGAATACACAGCTGCTTGCACATGATAAGGAGGTATATGATATTGCCTGGGGGGACGTAGGGGTTTTTGCTTCTGTCTCTGCAGATGGGTCTGTGAGAGTGTTTGACTTGAGGGATAAGGAGCATTTTACTATTATATATGAGAGCTTCGATTAGGTTGGAACAAGCAAGATCGACATAAATAATAAATTAAAAACTTTTGTTTTTTAATTTGTTATTTATTAAAAAATAAAAAAAATAAAAAAAATCAAATAAAATTGCCCTCATTCATTCATAAAATAACTACTTGTTCCCTAAGAAATACAAAAGTCTTTTAAAATGTTTTAAATCAATTTTCCTGCAAACCAATAAAAACATTTTGAAAAAGTATTACACAATCCATGAGTACATTGCATGGGGACATGCAATATTTCTAGTTGGGGGGGAATAAAAGTATGTTGGATTTTTTTTTTTTTTTGTGAATTTGTGGGCAAAAGTTAGGATGCATATACTAACAAGATAAATGAGATTGGTGTTGTGTAGGTCAAAGAGAAGCTTATGCAGAAAGCTCAATATTACGATGCGACACCCTTTTCATCCATGATTAGTGTAACTTCGAAAAATAACTAAAAAAAAAATGGACATTTCATAAATTCTTGAAAATGGGCTAATTTGTTTTTGAGTCACTTCATACAGGAATGATCGATGGAGATGGCACACAAAGGTGACAATTTTTATGTAGGAATGGTGCTAAGCATTGAAGACAATCTAATGCAAAAGTGATTTTTCGAAATCACAATGAAACATGCATCATTGGATGCTTGAAGGAACTAATTCTTCACTGCACATATCATGACATTTTCCACTACACAAAAATCCTTTTGCGTCATGATTACTTCCCTTTTTCCTTCCAAACGCCTAGACCATCCTTGTGTTGCAGCCCATCTTCCATTTCCTTATCTTTCACGACTTCCTGCACGCCTATTTTTCTGAATCGAATACATCCCTTTATCCTTTTCAGTTTATTTTTGCCTTCTAGTTTGCCTTCTGAATAAAACTCATTCCCTTTCCATGATTACATTGCCTTGATTTCCTAGCCATGCTGATCCACACTACTTGTCCGTGAGTTCTTTCCATTTATAGTCCTACCAAATCTCTTTGTACAAACTCGCGTTGACTGATGTGGGATTCCTTAAGGCCCACCTTTCAACAAGTCTTGCCCCATCGACATCAGCACCTTATCTGGGAAATAGACTAGAGTTCCTTTTGAGTACCTAGAGGCTTGCATGCCTTAATGGCAAGTTCTCTCACTGACGATCATGGGAATACATCAATGTCCCTTGATCTTCAGATCTTGCAAGTGGCTCGACCTCAACACATCCATTCACACTTCGCAAGATGTACTCACATACCTTGGCACTCATTTACATCAATGGTGAGTTGCCTCGCATTGGTTAACGGCATACATCAATGGCCGGTAATCCAGTGATTTCTATTCATGCTCGACATCGACACATTCATTCGCATGTTTAGAATTATACCATCGGGTTTGTAGCGGGTGAAGACTATACACTTTTTCACGACTCCCTCAGCAGTTACAGCAGCATGCATTCTGATCTATGAGAGTACCACAATTCCTCTTTCAGCATTTATCTTTTCCATGATTCAGCATCAGCAGTTCAGATTCCTTCATTTCCCAGGATCCATTTACAACAACATCAGTCACATTTTCCTGATCCAGCAGCAGTAGTAGCTACATTCCTACTGCATAGTTCATCATTCTTGGGTAAGTAGAGGTATGTTGTTTTCTAATCTTTAATCACGCAATTCCTTATATGCTAACTTGAATATTTTGGAAAATTCCCTCACCATGCTACATTTCCTTTCATGAGCCATGTCAAGTTGCATGAGGACATGCAACCAATTCAATTGAGGGGGGGAGAACTATGTTCACTACATATTCACTTCCATGATTCCATTTCTCCACCACACTACATATTCACTTCCATGATTCCATTTCTTCACCACACTACATATTCACTTCCATGATTCCATTTCTTCACCACTATCACTCCATTTTTTTTCTCATTTACCATTCACCAACATTTATTTTCCAATGATACTTTTTTGCACTTTGCTTCATACGCAATATTGGCATGCTTCATTAATATCACAAAAGGGCTTTCTTATGCACATTATGATTTCTAGTGAGTGTTTACATTATTATTGAAGAAAAGAGAACATAAAACGAAATGAATGTTGTTAACACAAGAACCAACATTCTTTGTATTCATGGTTGTCACACAAGAACCAACCATAAGAAAATGTAAGTTGTTACTCATGTCTTTCACATATCCTGGAAACATTCATTATTAAAAGACATCATCATGTAAAGCCAAAGTTCAAGATGCCAAATGTTCTTAAAGAGACCCATGCATGGTTGCATGAGGACATGTAACAAGTTCAGTTGGGGAGGATGTTGGGACTCAGAAATGTCATATTTTCATCCACCTTTTTCTTCACTATTCCTTACATTTCATCATCCCATTAACCTTTTGTCATATCATTTTCATACATACATTTTGGTTTCACCTTCTTATTTTCCATTTTATTCATTTTTGTATTACAAGTGAATTTATGATTAAATATTAGAAAATATGCATATTTATATATATATCTCAAGAATATGTGAGTTTTGTGATGTGTAGGAAATATGTGAAGAATTAATATCTCCTCCACCATATTAAGGAGATAATTATGCAAGCCTATTCCTAAGGAGAAAATCATGGAGGATTTGGTTGGCATATCTTATCCAATTCCTAAGGAGAAAATCATGGAGGATTTGGTTGGCATATCTTAAACAATTCCTAAGGAGAAAATCATGGAAGATTTGGTTGGCATATCTTATCCAAGATATGTGAGAGATTTATGGAGGATTCAAAGGGATCATATTTTGTAATAATGGGAAAGTAGTTAAAAATGCTTGAGAGATTTGTGGGATCATATCTTGTAATAATGTGAAATTAGTTGAGAGTGCTTGAGAGAATATTGGATATGTAATTATGAGAAGGTTATCTTCCTCATGTATATAAGAGAGTGCTCTCTCTTCATTTTAATGATGAATAATGGAAAGGAATTCTTAGTTTTTCATTTTTATTGTTATGCTTTCATGATTTGTAACTTGACTCTTGTAATATAATTTGAGATAACTTTATTGTTGTGAGCTCACATATGTTGTTTGTCATTCAATTCTTCACATGTTGTATTGCTTTCCCCTTATGCAATTTCCTGCTTTCCTAGTTAGTATTTCATTGCCTTTCTAGATTAATTTGATTTCAGTAATTTAGATTAGATTAGTTCCAATTCAGTCCTGCATATATAGTGCATGTGTCTCGTAAGTCTATGAACCTCAGATTGACAAATTAAATAGTTGGGTAAGTACTACAACAGAATTAAACGGTAATATTTTCACCCAATAGGCTTCACATTTAATGACTTTCATTAACTTTTCATACGCCGTTCATCTATATTCCTTTTAGATACAATACCCTCTATCCCTCTTTGATTTGTATTTAATAACTTTATCCTTGCGAATAATACCATCATATTTCACTTGCACATCCTTTATATGGAGTTCAACATCTTCAAGTATCTTTTGGTGACCTTCTTGAATCTTGTCTTCTTTCTCCTCTTGAAGATGCAATGTGACCTCATCTATCAAATTTTGACTTCTCAATTCTATACTTTACCTCTTGAATAGTTGGTATTCCTCAACTTTCTTTTCATTTTCCTCTTCCAATTTTTGATAATATCTTCTTTAATTTTGGCAGTAATATATTCATCCTTATTTTTTTATTCTCATTTTTGTAATTTAATTTTCACCTTCTTAAAATCATTAATAATTTCTTTATGGTGTTTTTGTAACTTTTGATTTCTCATATTTATTTTCAATTCTTCCCTAAAATCAATCCTTTCCCACTTTCATTTGCTATTATTTTCTTGCTTTAAGTTCAGAATCTCCTTGTTGGGTGATTCATTAAGTGATCGTAACTTACAGAAATGATACCCTTATTATTAAGATCTTTGTTTAATTCCTCCTTGTGTTTCTACAATTTATAAATTTATTCTTTATATTCATTTAACTCATGTTTAATTCTACACATCTCTTATATTTTTGAGTCCTTGATCCATTTATTTGAGAAAAGTTCTCTAATTTTTTCCAATGTGATATTCAATCTAGTATCCTCTTTAATACACATACACCACTTCCAGATTCACCGTCGAAGTTTATAAATTTCTTCCGAATCATCTTGTATTTTCATCATCAACTATTCCATAGGATTTGTTTTATCTTTATCCTCATATCCATAAAATATAGATATTTCCATTGATTCTTTAGTGAGGCTTTACCAAAACCATCAAGTTACAACTTTAGTATATTAACAATAATTATTTCAAATAGTTATGAACCTTTTACAAGTATATTCTACTATGTTATCTCTTTCCAAATACTTTTGAATGACCTCAATCAAACATCTCACTCAAAATTTATCACAGATTTAAGTTAACATACCTTTTTAAATCTTGTTATGGAGTCCATTCTTCTAGTGTATCTATGAAATTTGGGCCCATATAAGTCCGAAATTTCAACATGGAGTACTCTAATATGTCTTATCTTCCATCCCATAGTTCTGATTAAAATTTGATGTGCAAGATGGTAGTTATGAAAACTTTCCCACAACTTGATGTTTTTCAGCTCCTTCTTGATAGAGAAGTTGTATAGTGTGCCACATACCCAATGTTTAATATATGACTTTGAAATTTCTATATATGGTAAACCTATATGCGTCCTTAGACCCTTGAAAATTTCATAATATAAAATTTATTTGAGAAAAAGTTACAAAAAATATACTAATATGGCTTGTTTAAAAGTTGATTTTAGGACTACTCACAAACCCTCACTTCCACAAGGTATATATATGAAATTATAGAAAATTTTGAGACTAATTTTAGGATTAGTCACAAACCTTATATTCCATAAGCTATATCTATGAAATTGAAGTGAATTAGAAATTTATTTTTTTACCATATGTACTATGAGTGATCGTACTTTCCTTAAAATTTCACTATCTGAAGCTTCCCAAAAATAAACTTATAGTGAAAAATGTCAAATTAACTTATTTCAAGAAGAAAAACTCTAGGATCATAGTTGTGATACCAAATGTTATGATTCAAAAATATAAAAATATAGAAGTATCCACCATGTACACCAATTTGAACATGGAACACAACATCAATATAAATAAGAGGGAGAAGTTACAAAATAACTCCTTAAAGGATAGGTGAACTCCCTCCAAATACCCAAATACATTTATAAATCCAAAACACTTGTCCTCAATAATGAGTATACATTATTTTATATATACCTATTCACACATTGAACATGTGGTCCATTCAATAGTAATTTGAACCTATTATATATAAATTTACACATACATGTACATTTAACCCCATATGTACCACCTTGGGATCATACCATATACATTTAACCTAATATATGCCCCCCTTGGGGTCGTAACAAGGTCGGTTTCAATGTAAATTAATATTTGCATGAGGCATATCTTAGCTATGTGTTGGGTGAATCCTTAGGAAGGGTGACCCATAGAAACATACCATTCTCTATAGCATGTATAAATCCTCTTAGTTCATGGAAATTCAATGCATATTTATGATGTGGTACAAACCCAATGGGATAATGGTAAGGTTGAGGTATAAAACATGGTGCATTCTAGACAAATAGTTCAATCATACACCTAGTAATTTGGTAAGTTTTCTAGTTCATCTTTGACAATTTATTAGTCCTTATCTTCTTTGGATTTCTCTCATTCAGGTCTTCTCTGAGAGGAAAAAATTAGGGTCTCTTATTCATCCCCATTATGATTTATTCACTTGTTATTGGAATAATTTTTTGTCTTATATATTCTCCATTAATGATCCTACTCTAAAATAAATTGGAGGGATATAGGTGCATGATTGCTGGAATTTGAGGCATGGTTTGGATTTTTGATTTGGGGAAATTTTAGGCAATCAAGTGTGGAGGTGGGATTTTGTCCCTTACATAAATTTATTTCTTTATTTAGTAGTGTTTCATTTAGAACCTAGGTTTCTTTTGTTTTTGGTTCTTTTCATTATTCTTTAGATCGTGAACATTACCATTTGGGATTTTGAAGTCATAGAATAGTAGTAGTGGCTTGGAGTGTTATAGGTGTATGTGACCATCATATTGTAAAAAATGAATGTTTTGAAATTGGGTGCAGCATTGAGCTTTTATCTCTATCACTAAAATCTAAAGAAGGGACATTATTTCTCACATATGGTAGATATATCATCAACATTTCAAACTTATAGTCATGGAACCTATACAATTTTGTTAATATCCTCTTTTTGGTTTTGAACATAACTTTGGCTTTATCTTTGCATGTCCCTATCAAGTCTATTGTATAGGTTTGGTCAATATGGACATTAGAGATATGCAAGAGTTTTGAAGAGTCACAATCCACCATAAGGCCTCATTCAAGCAAACATGATCACTCTATTTTTAGCTAACTCAAAAATAACAAAGAATGAGCATGCATGCGTGAATCAAAATGTGAATATTATGATAATTGTGGTAAAACAAAAGCATAGGATAAATTCCATTGAAGTAGAGTGAAACCTGCTTTGTAATTTGAGGATTCCTTATTAATGGCCTCCAACAATAGGGAAATTGGGAATTTAATCTAGGCCAAGCTCAAGGATGAAGATACATTCCTTTAGTTGATAGACCCTATGGAGATAGAAGGAAAAAGATATGCCTAGTACAATGAGGGGAAAGAATAATATGGTATTACTTCTATTTATTTTTCATTCTATGTATTTCAAAGTCACGTGTCCAGGGAAAAGTTTAAGGATGAAAAATTATCTTGAAGTTTAAAAATATTGGTGAATCTCACTAGCCCCTAATATGTAAACTATAAAATGTTTATAAATGTATTTGTAAAATTATTCAAACTATAATGATTTTATATATACTCTCTATATAATGTTGGCGATTTTTAAGGTAAGATAATTTTATATTGTAAAATTTGGGTGAATCATTATAAAAAATGGAAATTGGTGATTTTTTTTTTTGAAAAAATCATTGAAAATTAGCTTACCTACGAATCTTAGCCCTAAAATTTTCCATGCACGTGTCTTTTAGAATTTATGTGAAACAAGCAATTTATAGGAAAACTTGGAACATTTATTTTATAATTTTCTAGAAGATTTTTGTTTCACTATTAAAAAAGGTCTAATTCTATTGAAGACAACATGAACTAACATAATGTAAGTTGCTACAAGATTTGGCTATACCTTTTTGACTTATTACAAATACACCCACGCACACATACACTGTAATTTCCCCTACCACTTGGGAAGCATATGATGTATTCCACTAGCCTAACATGGTACCCGTAGGCTAAGGTGGGGAAAATTTAATAAGGGGACTTAATTTTCCTAGGGAAAAATTATAAAAGTCTAAGAGGTGAAAAGGGGAACACTTCCTAGGGAAAGTGAAAAGTCACATTAATTATATAAAGTGAAAATATTATAAAGTGACTTTATAAAAGTTAAAAGGGTAAAATGGAAGAAAAAGTAGCCACAAGTTTATAAAAGATAAAAAGTGAGGAGACTCTCAGTATTCATTCACTTGCATTTTGAGAAAAAGATCTATTAGAGAGTTTTTGGAGATGAGTTTAGTGTTTGGAAAACCTTAGCCACTATAGTTGGTTTCAATGTTGAAACTATACACTCTAACTTCTTCAAGGAGTGAGATCACATAGATTTCAACAATGTGCTTATATGTTTGTCATTTTATTATGATTATGGTTACATATATGATAAATACTAGTTGATCAATGTAGTCATATACATGTGTCAGATAGTCACGAATGATAGTAACATGTGGTTGTATGCATTGTTGTTGTTGTTTCATGTTAGTTAACTTGATGATTATGTTATATGTCGTTGATGAATATGTTATATGTTAACTTGTAGTTAGCTTGATGATTATGTTATATGTTGTTGATGAGCATGTTATATGTTAACTTGATGATTGGGGTCATAAAATTAATATCTTAATGTTATATGTATCATCCTAAATTGGATTGGCCTATGCAAATGGTTAGGGTTGTGACATTCAGGTATGAGTTGAATTATTTGTGACATTGTGTTGTACTAATCTAGAATAACTATGCAGATGTGATTATCATGTGTGAATGGTAATTGTTTATGAGTTTATGATGTGAAAATGTTAGCTAGTGACTATTATGGATATCATGACCTTATTTATGTTTGAGTTGATATGCCATGAAGTTATATCATGCTAATATAGATTGATTGTGCAAATAAGATAGCCTCCCATGAGATACATTAAGGTATGAGTTTTCCTATTTCGTTTATTTGGAGTTTGAATGTTTGACTGTGTCGTTTATTTGGTGTTTGAGTGTTTGGTGTTTATTATGTCATTTATATATTGTCTAAATGTTTGATTACTTGAATGATATGAGTATGTGTCTATAATATTTCTTGCCGAAACGATATTGTTTTAAGATGGCTGTACTAATATATATGTGTTGAGATAGCTGATATGAACTTGAGTGTAAGTAGGTGATAGTTGTAGCATTATGTATTATGATTGGTGAATGTGAGTTGATTGTTGAGTATGACATGGTTGTTAGACTTGGTAAAGGTTGATTTCAAATTCATAGACATGATGCCTTGATTTGTGGAAGATGTGACTAACATGTGTGAAGAGTTGCAGGGAAAACTTCTTGGTATTAGCTTGACAAAGTAATAGTTGAATTGTTTATATAACTAACAACGAGGTGATGTGACAATACATAGTAAGACTTGATTGCAGCAAGGTAAAAAGGTAAATAAGGGAATTGGGTGAGAATTCCTTTGGCTATGTTTGGAAACTGCAAATCCAAACAAATGAATGCTTTGAATACAAGAATTCTTTTTAACCTAGATTTTGTTTGATATTATGTGGATATATGTTATATACCTAAACATGTATTTGACATATATTATAGCTAGTTTCTAGCTATAGTTGGGTTTGTCGAGAGAATTGGAATGCCTTGAGGAGTGATATGTGAAGGTGTATAATGTGGCAACATTTTTGGCACAAGGTAAGGTAACTGGTGTATTGTTATGTTTATTTATGCACTGGTATTTTTTTGTTTATGGAAATATGATGCAGGGGATTGCAGAGAAAAGAGACTACCATGAAATTATGAAGAAGGCTCATGTTGAGATTTCTTCTGGAAGCATTGGGAACCATGGGGATTGAATCATGGTGTTTGTTGAGAGGCTTGTGATTTCTATTCTTTGTGCTTTGTTTTCAATTGATTTGCAGATTTTGTTTTTCTTTTTTCTTTTATGTCTAGTGTATGGCCATACCACTTTGTTCAAGGTGTCGTTTTGTTATTGGTTTTCTTCCTTTTTGAATTTTTTCTTGGCTTTTATGTCTTGATCATCTTGGGAATTGGTTGGAAAGAGGAATGTTAATGGAGCTTAGGGAGAGTTGAAGGAAACCTAGTAGGTAATGTAAGACCCGACTGAAGCTCAGTGCATGAGTAAGGGAAGTTAAAGGTGAGAGTATGAAAATCAATTGGATTGGTTTAGTCCATTGGTGTAAATAGACAATGGTAGTACACTCATGAGAAAGGTAAGAGTAAAGGTGAAGTAAATGGATTTGAGGAGTCAAATGCCTTGGTTATGTTGGGAACGATTGTTCTCAATGTTGTGCGTGGTGTGCACATATATAGGAAGTTCTCTTAACCTTGACCTTATGATATCTGTTAATTATGTTATGATCATGATTATGATGATATTTATATACATATGTATGTTTCTATGTATGTCATTGCCTGATAGGATAATGATTGTTTTATGCTAATGTTTATGTATATGTATCTATGTATCTATGTCACTGTTAGACGGGGTTGTCAAGGATCATTCTTGTGGAGGAATTATTTCTTATGCAGGTGAGTGGCATGACTAGGTTCTTGGTCTTATGGGGAATCAAGTGGCGAGAGTAGTGTTGGGTGCAGGAATCACAATTCAACAGACTCCTTCAACACTTAATTTTCAACCTGGGGGTTTTGTAAACTTAGAGGCGAAGCACAGGAAATTCCAGAAATGATACGAAACTTTTCCAAATTCTACTCCTACTTCTTAAATCATAAATTTACAGAATTGAAAGAAAAAATGACGATCAAGTGACAATTGATACTCAAAGAAATTCTGTTGCTGGAATAAATGAAAAGTACTTTTGTAGAAACTAAAATGGATTATTAATTCATTGTGAACAATCTTAACTAATGAAATGACCCTTTATATTTACCTTTAGTGAGACAATGTGATAAATAAGTTATTCAGTGTATCTATCTTCTTTAAAGATATTCTTTCCTGCACTAAATGTTATTCCTGTACTACAACAACGTTCCTATACCAGAATGTTGTGCCTGCATTGGAATGAGGTTTAGATACTGGAAGAATGTTTTATGCTTGTACTGAAGTTCTGACCTTCGTGTAGGAACTCTAAGTCTCTGGGCTAGAACACTCTGATCCTGTACTGGATCTAAGGTTCCTGCACCAGATAATCGGTATTTCTGCACTTGGTTTCTAGATTACCTTTGAAAAATAAAAAGCGTGTTAAGTAAAATAGAGTGCAAAGAAAACATAATTTGAAAGTAAATTCTCACAAGCCGAAAAATGATTCAACCAAACTTATATTCTAGACAGGAAATGATTTTCAAAAGTTAAAGTAAATCTTTCTTTAAAACAAAAAACTCTTCTATATAATTACATAAATTATTTGGTTGTGTAAACAAGCTTTTCCTGAGATAGTTGTGCATATAATCTAGATCTACCTTTTAATGTTTTAAATTAGAAGGTTCATTTAATAATTAATCATGAAATTCAATCTTTTCTTTGAAATTGTCCAGTGCAAGCATAGACTTGTAAGTTACTACAACGTTTATTCCATATTCATCACAACACAATTAAATCTTAAGTGAAGCCTCAAATATTAATAATTCCCTTAGTTTAGAAACAAACATCAATATTACAGGAAGGAATAAATAACTCTTGTGAAAGGAAAGGAGTAAAAGACTTGCGAAACTGAAACAATGAAATCAACTTGCAGAACTAGAAATGCACTAGTACAGGAAGCATGCTTGTACCGATCTTGTAGAAATGAAATCAATCATACAAAGGAAAGCTTATGGAAATTGAAATCAAATACTTTTAAGCTTCCACACCATGGATCCATAACACAATAACTATAAATAAATTCAAATCTGTAACTTGTGAGGAAAATCAAAGTAAATAACAAATTCATGCCTATAATTTAAATTAAATTAACACACCTTTAAAGAAAGGGAGAACGAGTTGGGTTGGTCGGGCCCTGGCCAACCAGCTCGTTTCCCTATTATGAAATTGAGAAATGCAGTCGGTCAAATATTCATCACAACACAAATGGAAAATGAAACTGCGTACTGGTGCATTCCTTTATATTAGTTTCAGAAGCAAAAATACATCTTGGATCTACGATCCAACCTAGAGAGGTGATACTCCAAAATAATTACAATCTCTTAGAAATTTTTTACGATAGTATTGCCCCTTAATTCCTATCAGAGTTTTAGATTATATACAAGCCTTTAAGACTATCACTGTAACGATATCATAACAGTTTCTTAACTAAGCCTTTCAGATGTTTACAAAATACTAATCTAAGATATCTGGCTGAGGTCCTAATCTTCCATCTGCTGATTTCTCTCCCACTGCGAGCCCAACTCAAGGTCAACTGATCCTTTACTAAAGATACACATCTATTGGTGAGCTGTCACGGTAGTGCAGGAATCTACCAACTGGTGCAGGAATCCTATCAATGAGCTATCAAAAGAGTGCAGGAATCCACCAGCTAGTGAAGGAATCCTACCTGCACTGGACCATTCTATCACAACAATTAATACATTTGTTTACCGAATACTTTAGGAAAGAAAAATATTAGTTGCAAGGATAATTAAAGGTATAAAATCCATAAATAAGTATTAAGTCCATGACAAACCTTTAAATATGAAAATACAAAGAGGGTGTAGGAATGTGCATGATTTCAAAGAAAGGTACATGAATGAATAGGTTCTTAGGTTAAAACAGAGGTTTAGGTCATGTGTCTAGAGTAGTATAGAGGTTTAAAAATAGAAAAATTTAGCCCACCAACAAGTAGTAATGACAAATATTCGAGGTCAGTATCATATGGATATGAATTGATATTGTATGCTTGTGTTATGCCTATGTTTATGTTATGAAAGGTAACTCTAAGGGATACATCAAATAAATGAAAGCAATGAGATCCACGACATGCTAGGATAAGAATTGATGGCAGAGAGAGACAAGAAGCGAGGCTTCTTGATAGAGAAAGTGTGGTTTTGGATGTTCAATATTATTGTTGTGTATATATTGTGTATATTGTATTATTTAGTGATTGTACTTATGGTGATGTCTACATGTAATATGTGTAGTAATGTGTACATATGGAGTTATGGATATAGATGGTGTCATGTACATTTTAGATATGCAGTGTTGTGTACATATTGTTGTTGGCTTAGTGGGGCCTGACCCAAGTTCGGAAGTGATTTAGCCAAGCAAATCCTGGTACTATTGGCCCTTTCGGCAACTGTTCGTGGAGCATGGACTAAGGTCTCACCCGAAGTAGTATGGGAGGGTGCAAGAACCAAGCTTCCGCACCCTGGGGATGTATGATATGTGGTGATTGGTACGCGGTCCAACCTACTTCCCCATGCCCTGTGATATTGTCTTCACGCAGTTCTAGTCACAGCGCGACCCATGTTATTTACCCAAGTATACCTTAATTAGTTTTTGTTAACTGATTACTTAGATTAAATTTACATACAAGAATTCATACGAGTATTCATCCAGTGCGCGTAGTAAATAAATAGAGTAACAACAAAGTATAACATCAAAATAAGGATTCAACAACAAATGCACATAATAGTCTTCTTTATTAACTTTCAGTTCCAAATACAGACCCGACTCGACCCTGTGCACATAGCTGCAGGGGTCCACGCACTCAGCTACGGACTCTACTAGGCCTCTGCGCACTCACATGCAGAGCCTCTTCCTACTACTATGGCCCAATACACTTCAACTTTCCCCCTATGCTCTAACCATGCCTTCGCATCTATCCATTGCTTGCTTACCCAAAAACTATCTTTACTCTTAGATCCTCACTATATTTATACAATCCCATGGTCTACAGACCATGGGTAGGCCGACACAACTTTACATTATTTTACAATTCTTAGGGTGGAAAACCCTATGACTCATCCTAGACTTTCGCGCTCCGCGCTTGCACTTTGCGGAGTCTTACAATACAATTGACCAAAACTTAGGCTTTAAGCCCCAAAACTTGCTGCGGGGAATCCCATGCCCAACAGGCCCCCAACACAATCATTGTGACTCATCCCTAGTCACTCTGATGGTGCGGCGATCTTGGCATGGAGCCACTCCAATTGTGCCTGTGTTGGGTGAAGGTCCGCAACGCACTATTCTGCCGTCTACTGAATCTGCTCCATTCTTGCTTCTGAATCATTTGTGTCTGACTCATGTCTCTTCTTTGGTACCAGATTCTGGTGCTTGTGTTTATAGTCCCACACCCTTGTCCATCTCCTCGGGTCACGAAGACTGTGCTTTGGTTGTTTAGTCAGATAGTTGGCCCACTAGTGTAGGGCTTCAGGTGACTTCCATTTACTTTTCCTGGGAAGGGTTCTCCATTAAGTTTTATTAACTGGACCACGCCTCCGTTTGTGACCTCTTTTACCACATATGGTCCCAACCAGTGCATTCTAAACTTTCCAGGAAACTTTCCTAACTTGCTATCATACAATAGCACTAAGTCATTTACCTTGAAGGTGCACAACTTGATATGGCAGTTGTTCCAAGATTTTTCATGCTGCTTTTGTACTTGATGGTGAAATCCGGCCAGAAATCATTCTTCCTTGAGTTCTTCTAATTGTGCAAGCCTTTCTTCCAGAGCTTCACGGTCCATCATACCTGTGAGCACTGCTATTCGTAGACTAGGTACAAGGTATTCCATTGGCATGATTGCTTCCGTACCATAGACCAACCAGAATGGTGTCTGTCCCGTCAATTTCTTGCACATTGTCCTATATGCCCATAACACAGGGGGTACACATAGGTCCCAGTCATCCCGTTGCGCATTACATATTTTGGTCAATGTAGTCTCTAGTATTTTATTGAATGGTTCTACTGTGCCATTAGCTTGTGGATGGTATGGTGTACTTTTTTGGTGATAAACCTGGAACTCCTCTATGAGCGCGCCGATGGTTTCATTCAAGAAATGTGTTCTGCGATTGCTCATTAAGATTTTTGGGTAGCCAAATTGTGTCAACATGCTTTCGAACAAAAACTTTGTAGTCGTGGCAGCGCTGCAGTCCTTGACTGGTTGTGCTTCTGCCCATCGTGTTAGGTACTCTATCACAGTGATGATGTAGCATGCACCTGTCTTTCCCTGAGGTTTGATTGGGCCCACAAAGTCAATTGCCCATTTCTCAAATGGCTATAGTGCCATTTGGGGATTTAGTGGCATCTCATCCTTCATGATGGTTTTCCCATCCTTTGACATACATCGCAGGCCTTACAATGTGCTTTCGAATCCTGGTGCAGGGTCGGCCATCATAACCCTATGAAAAAAATATTTTGTGTGGTTGCATGTCCTGCAGCACCCCCATATGCTTCCATGAGGATCTGACTTCATTCAACTTTAGGTTCATATCTTTGCAATATCTGATCATTGCCCATCTTGTAGAGGTGCCCTGGGATGACAAAACATTCTTCCGTGCGCACCACCAATTCATTCCTCTGTTGGATTGAGTACTCCTTCGGCATAGTCCCTGTTGTTAGAAAAAGGATTATGTCTTCGAATTGTCCATCCGTGATGCATACTACAAAGAGCTGTGCATCAGGTAGTCCCTCCTCTAAATTTGTTGGTTCCTCTCCCATCTCAATTCATGACAAGTGGTCTAGTCCTGAATGGATCATGACAAGTGGTCTGGTTAGGAAAGGATCGTGAACACAGGCATCATTGAGCTTCCTGAGGTCCACGCATATTCTTATTTCTCCTTTTTGTTTTTTCTCCTATACTACCATAGGACTCACCCAATTGGATTCTTCCACTAGTTCGATTATTTTGGCTGCATGAATTTTATCTAATTCATCATGAACCTTTTCTTTATACTTTGGGTTCAAGTGGTAAGGCCACTGCTTAACTGGCTTTGTGTCTAGTTTTAGGGTGATCTTCATCATCCCTAAGTCAACAATGATCCCTTTTAAGTCCGTGATTTTGGTCGGGAACAAGTATTGGTATTCGCGTAGTAACTCAACGACCTTATCTATCGTAGCATCATCCCAATAGTCTCCAAGCGTTGCATACTTCGGCTTTGCTTCTGTGCCAATGTTTACCTGCTTTGTTTTTAGCAGCATAGTGATGTCAGGATTCTCAATTGATGGTCGACAAACCTCGCGAAAACCTTCAGTTTTTGGAATATCAATATGTCGGGGGTTGTCATCATCCTCCTCCACCTCCACGTCATAACACTCCAGCATGCTACTTAACTGTACCGCCCATTTTGGCTGCAGCATTTCCAATGGCTCCTGTGGTATTTTGAATATGGTGGCTTTTACTGCTTGTAGTGCATTGTCAACAGTATCCGACCATCGGTCTTCAAATGTGAATGTTAACAAAAATACCTCTCACAAGACATCCCATTCGCCCGTACCATGTTAGAGTTCTGTCTCAATATACCAGTTCATGGGTATTACATCTAAGGTATGGTAGAATAAGTGTACCCATTCAGGCTGTGGTTCTTCCCCATAGACCTTGGTCCATTTTGCGAGGTGCGTACGTGGGTCATCTCGTCAATCGTATTTTTCTTCTAACCGCAGTTGTGGCTTCCCAAAACATAGGCACACCATCCTTCTGCATCTGCGCCAGTCCTCAAAATTTCCTTGATGTGTACCCCACTATTGTGCGGGTGTTGTGTGTAGTGCCCACTTCAATGCCTCGAACTGCTGCTGTTCCAGTACTGCACTTTCAAATTTACTCAGGAATTCATCCACCTCTATCAATCCATCATATGTTGGCAGCTCTCTTGCCTTTTTTGTCATGCAACGCAATGATCTAACCATCATGTTGCAATTCAGCATTGCTACTTCGTGCAACTAATTCTACCATCGCTCTACTTCCTCAACTGAATCTGAAGTGCAGGAGCTTTCGCACTCCCACGAGATCCTCCCATCTGTAGTTAGATTCACCTAATCCTTGTCTCGCGCAGTTATCTTCTAAATACAATGAGTATCACGGGGGGGAAACACTATATGATCCGTCCATATTAGGTCTACAACATGAAATTGCGAATCTGACAGAGAAGTTGAGGGATATGTAATCGACACGACTGGTGTGAATGAATGTATTGTGTACAAATTTTTTAGTGGAAGGTCATGTTGCTATGGAATTTCCAAGGTTGCGGGGCCAAAAAACTACACCTACACCAGTGGGACCACCTGGATCTACACCCACTATAGGAGTTACACAGATAAGGATGCAAGGATTGTACACAGGGCATAACCAATTTCATGCATGCTCGAATCGACAAAAAATAGCATAAACTAAGTACTGCGAGATATGCAGAGGATATTGGCACTGATTGATCTTCTGAATCAACAAGACTCCTCGAGGATGAGGAGGAGGAGTAACAAGGGGGGTAAGGTAGGAGGTAAAGGCCTGATGCATCATTATAACTGTGATAAGGAGGGGCATGTTGCTCAAGATTTCCCACTATCTAGATGACCATGGTGCTCTGAATGTAGGGTTAATAGGCACGCAATAGAGGACTACCTAGAGTTGATTGCAAGATGGGAAGAGTGCAACTGCCAGAGGGGAGAAAATTGATTAATGTTGATCCAAGGTTGCCAGAGATAACCTACCTCTCACATATCAACATAGTCACTCGTAGAGGGAGGAATACTGGAGATGATGTAGGAGCTGCAAAACAACCTAGGATTATAAGAACATCTTCACCAAAGCACTCATATGATCATGAACAACATAATCGGTACCACAAGGAAGCGGTGGTAACGTTCAACAACTTAACACTAAGCGGGGGGCCATAGGGAGAACAACCAAGGTCCTTAAATGACAAGAATATGGACCCACTATAATCCATTTCTCGAGCCATAGAAGAATGGTTCAGATTATTTTTGTAAATAATGAACAACAATGAAATGTTGGGAAAATTACAGAAAATTCTTAAATATTCTATCATGGACGGGGTGGTCGAGGGGAAAATAATCTCTGCCAACCTACCTGGAAGACACTCTAGGAGGGTGTGGAGGAACAAGAAGAGAATGAGAAGGGAGTTCTGGATTGACACTTAGAAAGAGAGGATTGCATCAACCCAATGGCATAAGCATCCATTAGTTGTTGGAGAATTTAGAGTTCAGTGGTAATCTCGGATGCCACTTGGCATGATTGGAAGTAGGCTGGATACAAAATCAACACTAGGTGTTGTGATACAATCTATCAGATCAACTGCATCAACATTGAGGCATGAGAATTACATATTTTCAATGGTATATATTCAGCCAATTCTTTTATCAACAAATTTGATGCAAATTTTCTTGAAGAATACAAAGTGCCTCTACTGGATGTCACATTAGAAGCAACACTAGCAAGGTGGTGGGATGTTCACTAAAACCATCTTAATGAATGCGAGAAGATAAAAATAGCAATGGAAGTCATATTGTGATAGGCAAGGGAGTACCCTCAGGATTTTGTGAAGTACAGGGGGGACTTTGACCCTCGACAACATTTGCAAGAATGTAAGGACAGATGGAACAAGGAAGGAGTTCCAAAGGAGTTGTGGGTGCATGGTTTTATACACACCCTGGGGACCTTTCCAAAAGCATGGTATGTAAACGAAGAAACAAGGAGACTGACTAGATATTGGGATCACCTGGTTGATCTATTTGTCAACATCTTTTCCTTTTCATACAACAACGAAAGCCTGATCGTGGCATTGCAAGTTGTTAAGAGAGTTATGCTTACAACATGACAACTAATGGAGGGATGCATAGATCAGAGCACTTTAGAGCATATATATGAGTCCAGATATCATGAGGCCATAGCATATGGGAAGTTGGACAGAGAACTAGATGAAGATAATATGGAGGAATTAGGACATCTGGCATTCAGTGAAATTGAGGGGGAACGAGACATCAAGGATGGGCTTGTTATCAATGATCTTCACTGACTCCCCTTGAAGTTACAAAAACATAACATTAGGACTGGCGACAAGACAAAGTTAGCCTCGATTGGAGATTATTAGGATGAGTAGACTATGAGAGAGATCTTTGACCTCTTTAAGGAATATAAAAATTTATTCCCCTCATATGTTGCATAACTGAAGGGGATTAAGCGAGACTTAGGGGAGATGAAGATCATGCTTAAACCAAATGCAAAAATAGTAACGCATTGACCATACCGACTCAAAACAAGAGTTAAAGAGAAAGTGAAAAAGGAGATAGATAAAATGTTAGCAACAGGGATTATATTCCCAGTTGATGAAGCAGAGTGGGTTAGCCCGATCATTATACATAATAAGAAGGATGCTATAGAAATAAGGGTCTGTGTGGACTACCGTACTCTAAAAAATGCATTTGTTCATGATCCTTTTCCCACTCCATTCAAAGATGAAGTTTCAGAAAATGTGGCAGAGAATTAAGCTTATTCTTTTACATACAGATTCTCTAGTTATTACCAAGTTAGCATTGTAGAGGAGGGTAAGAAGAAAACCACGTTTACCATGGAATGGGGCTCCTATTCATATCATGTTATGTTGTTCAAACTCAAGAATGCACCTGTGGTATTCTCAAGGATTTCGATTGTTGCTTTTAGAGATTATATCCAAAGATTCTTAGAAGTTTATATGGATGATTGGATAGTTTATAGTTTGGAGTAGCATGATCCGGATTATCCATAGTATTATGTTTCTTATGTTGACGTTTCTAACCACAAAGGGGGTCTATCAATTTTGGTCCTGATGATGGACCCCCTTTGGGTTTCAAAACGTCGACATAAGAAACATAATACTGTGGATAATTTGGATCATGCTACTCCAAAAAACTACCATAGAAGCTTAAATTCTAGTTTATAGTTTGCTGAACAAAAACTCCAGTTTTCTTAGAATCATGTTTGATCGATGTTGATAGTTGTAGATCTCATTAAAATTGAAGAAGGCATATTTTCAATCCCCTTTAGCACACTCTTATGCCATATATTATGCAAGGAAGGAGTGTGTAGACCCCACTAAGGTTGCGATAATCATGAACATGGATCCACCCACAAGTGTAAAACAACTCAGATCCACCTTGGGCCATACATGGTACTATAGGAGGTTCATATGCAACTATGCCTCAATTATTGCACCAATGGAGAAGTTGTTAAAGAAGGCTAACTGATTCACGTGGTCAGAAGAATGCAATGCTGCACTTAATATTCTAGAAGATAAATTGGCAAGTTCACCAATAATAGTTTATCTAGATTGGAAAAAACAATTTCATGTTCATATTGATGTCTCAGGTGTTGCATTAAGAGCTGTCTTGGGTCATCCTAGGGAGAGAAACCTTGATCATCCCATTTATTTTCAAGAATAAAGTTATCTACGATAGAGAGAAAGTATATCACAACTAAGTAGGAGGCACTTGTGATGGTATATTCTCTTCAAAAGTTCTGACATTACTAGCTGGGAGGACTGTTCAAGTTTTTCACTGATTATTCTGGTTTGAATTATTTAGTGAACCAACCTGTGCTTGAAGGTAGAATTTGTAGATGGCTTCCATTATTCCAGGAATTCACATTTGAAGTGATTTTTAAGCCCGAGTGACTGCATGTGGGGATTGATCACCTCTCACAGCTAGAGTTAGGTGAAAGAGGAGGATCCCCTGATGATCAGCTACCGGATGCTGATCTATTTCAAATTGAAGTGCTATAGACTACTTGGAAGCTATAGCAACATTTCTAGCTATAGGTAAATGTCTAAGGGAATACAAAACAACACAACGAAGGCATATGGTTTTCCGAGCTAGAAATTATCAATTGAGTGCGGGACAACTATAAAAATTGGACTTTGATGAAGTGTTTCATAGATGTGTCCTCAACCATGAGAGACATGATGTATTATGGGAGTGGCATTCATGGGTTGCAGGAGGCCATGTTGGTGGAAAGGCCACCAAAAGGAAAGTACTCTAGGTAGGGCTCTCATGGTCCATGGTTTTCAGGGATGTGAAGGAATAGGCCAAAAGGTGTGATGCTTTCCAAAGGGTTAGGAGACCGTTAAACTAAGATGAGATGCCCTTGAAACCAGTACATGCACTAGAAATATTTGAGAAATGGGAAGTCGACTTTATAGGACCTATCAATCCGCCAGCACGCCACTCCCATGCCAGATATATCGTCACCGACATAGAGTACCTTATGAGATGGGTGGAGGCCGCATCGGTTAAGGGATGTATTGTGGGTAATGCCGCTAGATTTATTTTTGAGAACATCATCTCCATATTTTGGTGCCCTTGGAGTCTCACTAGTGATCAGGGTACCCATTTCATAAATGAAATAGTTTCCTCATTACTTCAGAACTTCATGATACTTTGAGGCCTACGAGGAAAATTACAAGAGAGCTATCCACTTCATTTATGGATACGTTGTTGTTTATCTAGATATGTGGAAATGGTGCCCATTAGAGGGACCATAGTTAGATCCTATCACAGAAGACTAGCCTCTTGTTCTCAGGTACAAACCCTGGTGAACCTTGGGGGACACAAGTAGCAAGGAAATCAACGAGGCTTCCTTCATCGGATAGTACAGGAAAATGCTGGAGGTCATCAAGGATCTAGAAAGGATCCTGAAGCTGTTGCTTGATGATTATTCATTAGAAGTATGATTTTGTGTTAGTCACGACAATACCTGGAAAAGGCCGCACTATGTACATTCTCACACATTCCAGATAAGACCTCAAAAGTTTATGTTGACTAAAGAAGCACTCCATATAGAGGTCATATTGTGGCCAGGCATTGCAGGGGAGGTTTGGGAAGGATGGAAAATATATTTATTCAGAGGGATGGTTCCCCAACCACTACTGATAGAGACACCTGTAGATTCAATGAAGCGGTTGGCTGAAGAAGAGCTATTCAAGAAACAAATACACTCTCTTAAGGAAACTATCATCAACATCAAAGTATCAGTAGGTTCATTCCCTACTTGTGCTAAAGTTGAAGGTTCAAGGCATCATGAGTATGTGGTTAGTACTCCCCTAGTTACTGCACTTCCAGTTGTATGGCCCCATTCCCAGTCAAAACCAATTATCCCAAAATCTTGATAGTTGAAGGCTACAAAACCTCTAGTTAGGTCTAAAAGGAAGAAAATGACCCTCACCAGCCAAATTGTTGATCTTACTCTTGAAGAACCCCAATCACAAAAATCATCGTCCATTATCGAAGATATTCTACCTTCCACTTCGTTGCATCACCTAGCTCACACAATCCATCACCGCAAAAAACTTCCACATATGCACCATTTCAGATACCATACCCTTTGGAACACTGCTAAGAACGAAAATGGAAATGGAGGCTGACTCTATTATCGAGTCCATCACGATAGTTACCAGTGTAGAAGTCGCCCCCACATCTATGTTGTATTTATTATTTGAGTTGGGTCTGCTAGCGATCACGAGACCAATAATTACCCAACCCCTCACCACTACCATCCATCCAGTATCATTGCCCCTTCACCATTCTCCTTCAATTTCACCCCTTCCAATTTCCAATAACACTAGTCCACCATTGGAAAAACCTTCACAACAGGCTACATCACCCCACTAATATTCAAAGAGGTCTGTCACCAGTGGGAAATCGGTGTAAAGTTGGTTTTTGGAATCATCCACCATGGGCCAAGATGATCTCCAGGGCTAGTCTTCAGCTAACTTGTTTAATTTTATTCAGTTAGTCACACACCGAATAGAGGTGTTATGAAATGATTTGAAACCTAAGCACGAACAATAGCAAGACCAAATTCTTTCACTTACTACAGATTGTGATAAACTACTCTAGGAAAAGTAACATTTTTAGAGTCAGCTAGAATAGATCACAAAAAAATTCCAGGTACTATGGCCTTTTGTCTCTGATGTTATGCCTGATTCCCTAGAGGACTTTTCATCTTATACACTTGTCAAATGTTGTGACAAAATCCTTGAAGCATGTCATGATTTAATTTCCACCAATCGTGAGCTCAAGCAGAGCCTTGATACCACACAAATGAATTGCCAAACCTTGCAACAACGTATGCAACTGAGATCAAATAGAATATTGTAGATGGGGTCGCCCTCAAATACTCAATCATCAATGCTACGGAGGAAGCCCGCACCCTCCTACAACAAGTTCATGATTGGTTGGGATGCCTAGCGAAAAAGAATTGACCTGTATACCCCCTTTGCGGCTGTGTCAGCCAACTATTCAACGAGGCTAGGAGAACCAAGGACAAGAACCTGTAGAAGGATATCCTAGCAGAGGTAAACACTCTAGAGGCCCAAATTAAGCAGGTTGAAGATGAGTCGGCAAAAACCAAGTAAATAATTCGGGACCTCTAACTGCTGGTGGAAGCACACTTAGAAACACTACAAAAACTCAACGATGACACAGATGTGCAGTGGAATTCTCTCCGAATGGAACAACTAGCTCAACCTACATATCATACTACAACTCAGTTCCTCGGCTAGGAAGATGGAATCACAGGAACATGGTAGGAGGCACTTAATGCATACAAACAATGTATATAGGTGACCATCACCTCTATCCCTAAGTTGGGTCCTTTGTTTGAAGAAACTAGCTAGGGGGAAGCAATGCAGGAAGTAGCAACATAAGCACCAACAAAAGCACCAACAATGGTAGCATAATCACCAATAATAGGAGTGTCAGCAACACCAAAAATGCTAGTGAAGGATTGACTTGGGGACAAGTCAATGGACTATGGTCGGGGCCTGTTGGGGCCTTTATTTTTTAGTACCTAAGGAGGTTTGGTGATAAGCTAGAAGCTAGATGACAAAGGGTAGAGATAGTCATTGGAAAACTATGGGAGGGATAGCTGGGAAAGAGGAAGGAATTCACTAAGGAATGGAAGTTTCAGAGGAACGATGGAAATAAGAAGCCATAACTGAGTGGGAAAATAACAATGACAGCTGTGCAAAAGGAACAACCGAGCAAGGAATAAGACAAAGGCCAAAAGAAAGAACTAGCAGTCTAGGTTGGCATGTAAAGATAAGGAAGGGCGAGTGAGAAGGCAGAGGGTGGATAATACTAGAATGTTGTTGCAGATCTAGTAGAGCCACTCTCTACCTGTTATTCTCTATGATTATGTATTTCTCTATCCTAAGAGAAAAGAGGCTCTTGAGCCCAACGTAATGATGTTACTGCATAGATAAGTGATGAAGAATACTTATTGGGAAAATTATGTGTTAGTCCAATGATTATCTAATTCTTTAAGTTTTATATATGTGTGTATCTAAGTAGTCTTTGCTTTACGAGTATGCATGAATTGTTGCGATCAACCTTTTGTGTGGTATGATTTAGTGTTATTTGATTCTTGTCTCTCTGATGTGATTCTCCTTGATATTGGATCTCGATCCCTATCTAAATAAGGTTGCGACATGCCTCAAGTGAGACTCCTTATCCATTTTGGGTAAGGTGAAAATGTCAGTGTTGTTCTAAATTACAACAAAGCTTTGTTGGCTGCTATGCCCAAACCTGAGGTCTCAATCCTCTTACTATTTTTGTTCCAAAACCTTGTGCACGTGGTTGGGAGTCTAGGTAATTGAAAAATGAGTCTATCTCAGGGTTGAGACACTTGGGGTGGTTCTTTGACCCCTGAGTGTGTTGTAAGCCATGTAGGATGTTAGGTTATGGTAAGTAAGTCTTATTTATTAGTCCCATTTCCATAATTGAATCTTGGAGGTCAGGTCATGTCATAGTGGCACTCTAATTCACATTTACCTAGAGGGCTTGTGAAAGCAGGTAACTCTGGTGAGGGAGAGTTATAGATTGGTGTTAGATTATTGTTCAAATACCTGGACTAGATGGGCTAGATGCATGTCCTTATGCATGCATTATCATGGTCATGGTTGTTGTACATGAGGTCATTGTATGCAGTTAATATTATCATGCATGATCTCAATATATATATATATATATATCTATATATCTATCTATCTATATATATATATATATATATATATATATATATATATATATATATATATATATATATATATATATATATATATATATATATATCATGCTAATCTAGATTGATTGTGAAAACTAGAAAGCCTCCCTTGAACTTCACTAAGGTATGTTGACTTGTTGATATTTGGTTGTCTAACATGGTATGTTTGTAGGAAGAAGAGGATTAGAGATGGAAAGCAGAATTGTGGATTACAATTCACAGGACTCTCCTTATAGATCAGATGAGAAACATATAGATGAGTACTCTCTTGACATAGAAAACACCTTGAGAAGTTTAAAGGAAGAAATTGGAAATGGCAAGGTGGATAATGACATGATCATTCAATCACAAGAAAATCTTTCCAGGGAACAGGAAAATAAAGTGGAATTCAATTCAGTTATCCTTCTGAGTTTATCTGATTTGCAAAGACAAGGACAACCACATATCAATTATGGACAATAGAATAGGATTAATGGGGCATAGGATAGAAGGCCTCATGGAGGGCACAGGTCAGATAGGGATGACACATTATGAGAAGGTAGGTTCTTGGATACACCTGACAAGAGAGGTAGTGGTTATGGAATATATTCTAGTTTTGGTTTAGACAGGTATCATATTCATCATCAATATTGTAACAACCTTAGTTAAAAATCCTAGTGTGTGTGTTCATTGGTTTATTATAGCTAAGGAAATTGGCAAAGGAAATGGTTAAGGCTTTGGAAAGGAAAGAGGCATTAATTGGCATTTTATTTGTGAAAATAATGAAAATTAGGAGAAAAGGAGGTGAAAGGTCATAGGTTGCTTGTGAGGAGGAAATTGAAGGAAAATAATGGAAAATAAAGAAAATAGAAGCGTCATTGATAAAAATGATTCTAAAGATGAGTTGGAAAGCTTTTTCTCAGACTTTTGTCAGTTCAGTTTTGAATCTCTCTAATTATTCTCTCTCTCTCTCTCTCTCCCTCTTGGACACTTAGAGTTTGTTGGAGCACTTTGGCATTAGATCAAGAAAGGCAAAGAAGGAAAGAGGAAGGAATGACAAAGAAAGGAAGAGCAAAATCAAGAAGCTACAACAAGATTCTTTGCAGGTATCGATTTGCATGTGTGTTTTCCTTGTTATATTTTGCATGCATGGTATTGCATGTGGTTCTTTGCTTTTATGGCATGAGTTTCGTGAGGTGTGAGAATTTTTTTAGCCTAGCCTTTCCATTTCCAGATAGCATGGTGTGATGGGGTTCTCATGTTTTGGTTGAGTTGGATTGCTAGATGGATTCAAAGATTAGTGATTTGGATCTCTGAATAATAGATCACATGGCCTAGTAACCCTTGAAATGGACTATGGGTTGTGGTAAATATGGATTTTGTGTTGCCTCGGTGGGCCTAGGAATTTCGACTGGTGAATGATAGGATATACGGTAAAGCCTAGAGGTGGGTGATCTTCATCAGGCCTAGTAATCTCGAGATCAGTTATGTAATAAATCCTGTAGAGTGGGTCTTGGTTTAGGGCCTAATGATTCGGTGTGGATTGTGGTAAAGCCTTAGAGACTGGGAGACGATAAGATTCCTCATGGTGTAGGTGGAGAAATCAAATGGCATCCATGCTTGTTTATGCCTAGTGATCTAGTGGAGATCATGGTAAAGCATGTTACTACATGTTTACTATTTTTTCCTAGTGATCTAGATGGCTTATGATAAAGCTTGGTTTTTATTGATGAGGGTGAGGTGGTTTAGCCTGAGGATTCCCTAGTTGGTTCTTCTGGTTTGAGTCCCACGTTCATGCTTGGAATATGACACAAGGGTGAATGGATGAAGAGAAAATTGGCTAAGCCATTCTATGGTCGGGTGGAACATGCTAGTCCCGTCTCGAGTTGGCTTTTGCATCATTAATATGAGCTTATTTCTCCTTGTTAGTTCATGAGTATTATCCTAGTCTATATGTGGATTCTGGATGATGTATCCTTGATATGTTATTATGTTGGTTATAAGCACGTATTATGACAGTGATGATGTATGGCATTCCTCATGGTTTGATTTGTAAACAAATGAAGAATGTATCTATGAGTTAATAGATGATATTACCACTAATGATATAAGGGAACAATGCTTCTTAGCAATTCTCAGATAAGTATGAGACCCTTATGCTCAAATATGTTGTTTAGACTTGTAGATTACACATTTTTGACATGTTTGACGAAATGCCTATCATGGCTACTAGGGGTCTAGTCTAGACCTTGTCATTTTTTTTTCAAATGCATCATTGGTATGTCATGTACATTCATTTCTGAAAGTGTCATTAAGTTCTAGGCAGTGACCTGGGCTTTGGGACTAAAAAGGTGGCACAAATCCTAGAGTCATAGATATCAGTCTGAGGAGAAAAATCCCCAAATGCATGCATACCGATGCCGTGGGAGCATCTGGAGCCTACTAGATGCATGATTTCCCATATCAAGGGATTGTCTAGGGGTTTAATGGTTTAAAACTTTAGTTGGTGTTAGGGGCTATTTACCTGAGTGTCTGGGTTGCCTCATGGGAGTTCTGTTATTGATGTAGAAGGTTTGTGTGGTGTGTTTCTATTGATTTCGCTTCCTTAAGTGTTAAAATTGGCAACCAGGGAAAAACTTCATGTGGGTCATCTTATTCATGGCTAATAATATTTTTATTAGATTCCTCTCGTCGAGAGGTGTAGTATTGATATAAAGATCATCCAATTCCGATAAGTATTCATGGAGATATGAATTTATTTTGATTATGGAGTTATTATCAAGCCGACCTACAACTCATGTAGGCTCAGAAGCCTAACAATCGCATCTATTCACCCACCAATGTTGTGTGTAAATATAAGAGGACTTTTCCTCATTTGGACTCACTCATCTCATCACATCTCTCTCTCTCTACTGCGCAGATATGAGTCTCTTCTCTACTGCGCTGAAATGTGTCTCTCTCTCTCTCACATGTGAAGCCGGAAACTACTGAAACTGAAGCTGCAACTGCAGAAGTAAAGATTGACTTGGGTGGCCTAGAAGAACTCCTCTTTGGAACTGTGTTGTAGGTTCATTTGAACCTGCTTTGAAAGCCGCAACTTTTGGTGGTGGAATGAAGTCAATTCGACGAACCATTTGCAAGATATCGACTGCCCTAGTTTGAAGCCGGAAACTGCTGAAACTGAAGCTGCAACTACAGAAGTAAATATTGACTTGCGTGGCCTAGAAGATCTCCTCTTTGGAACTGCGCTGTAGGTTCATCTGAACCTCCTTTGAAAGCCGCAACTTTTGGTGGTGGAATGAAGTCAATCCGACGAACGGTTTGCAAGATATCAACTGCCCTAGTTTGAAGTCGGAAACTGCTGAAACTGAAGCTGCAACTGCAGAAGTAAAGATTTACTTGCGTGGCCTAGAAGATCTCCTCTTTAGAACTATGCTGTAGTTTCATCTGAACCTCCTTTGAAAGCCACAACTTTTGGTGGTGGAATGAAGTCAATTCGACGAACGGTTTGCAAGATATTGACTGCCCTAGTTTGAAGCCGGAAACTGCTGAAACTGAAGCTGCAACTGCAGAAGTAAAGATTGACTTGCGTGGCCTAGAAGATATCCTCATCTGAATTGCACTATAGGTTCATCTAAACCTCCTCTGGAAGCTGAAACTTTTGGTGGTGGAATGAAGTCAATCCGACTGTCGGTTTGTGAGATATGGTCTGCCCTAGTTTGATAATGAAGCCGCTAATGTTGATGCTACTGATCTAGGGTTTGCTACTGCTGATATGAATCAGATTTATTGTACTATTTCTCTCTGCTGAATTATTGAAGATAAAAGAAGATTTGATCAAAGGGTTTCCCCACACATTGTGGGGTTTGTCCCTGGCTAACCGCCACATCTTGTGTCTCTTGTCTTGGCTTGTTTTTTGTCGATCGTTTAATGTTCTATCTGCACTTTACTTTATGTACATGTGATTGCTAATCGGTGGAATATAATAAGAAAAAGAAGTAAATTGTTATAAGCATAGAACATACCATAACTTAACATGGTATCGGAGCTGAGGTGAAGACATAGCCCGAGCAAGAGCAAGAGCAATCATCGAAGAGAATATTGGCAAGGCTATCCTAAAATAACTATGGGGTCCTCAACATTCTTTCCTACTGAAGACAAGCTCCATGAGAAAGCTGACTATCAAGGATGGAAGATGTCTATCGATCTAACCCTTGAGAATCAAGGAGTGTTGGATCATGTAAGAGGTAATATTGTTGAGCCTTCATCAAATGCATCTGCTGTTGCCTGGAACAAATGGAAAAATGGAGAAGTCAAAACAAAGAAGATCATCCAGGACTCTATCGACAAGAGCTTGGTGGCCTACATCTCTGATCTAGACACCTCCAAGGAAATCTACGACAGACTGGTGAGTTTATTTAAAGTTAATGATGCAAATCAAGTTTTGTTTCTTAGAAATAAGTTGAGGGAAATCAAGAAGGGTAAAGATGAAAGTATGCAAGCATACTTCTTAAGAATCACCGAGATCAAGAACGATCTCCTATCTATTGGGGAAACCATTACTGACAGAGAAATGGCACTCACAACTCTCGGAAGATTACCATTTGAATGGTATGTGTTCAGGACTACTCTTTTGAACTATAATGTAATTCTTGGTTTCGAGGAATTAATGGCTAGATGAATTCAAGAAGAAACAAGGGAAGAAGTGCAAGAAATGCCCATGCCTAAAGGTCCTCCTGCTGCCTTTTCTTCTCATGCAAAGAAAAGAAATAATTCTGGGACTAAATCAAAAGGAAAGGCTGGACCTAAGGCTAGAAGAAAATGACGATGTTACATTTGCGATAAAGCAAGTCAGTATGTATGAGATCATGAGCATCATGATGAATGAGATCATGGACATAAAGGGCAACATGAGATCATGGACATATAGGATAGCATGATGATGATGCACACTAGTTTGAGCAGCATTATGATGGATAAAATCATGGACATGGGCAACATGATGATAATCATGATTAGAGAAGCATGGTACATTATGCAGTGGTGCAACTCGAAATCCCTCTGATGGCAATCAAAGGAATGCCAAATTCAACAGCAAAGATAAGAGGAGAGCTGGGAATCAAGGAAGAGGACAAGCATTCAAGAAGGCTAGAAATTCTAGGATGTATTAAATGCACCTGACCTCAAAAGGAACCTAGTGTCCATCTTGGCAATGGAAGACAGAGGCTACAAGGTAACCTTCAGCAATGGCAAGGTATGTATATGGAAAAATAATGTTAAAGATGCCTTTACTCTTGGGTTTAGTGTTGATTCATTATATCAGGTCGATGGAAGTCTGCTAGGTGTCATGTCTTGTGACACAACTCTTCAGTCCGAACTTTGGCATCAGAGGTTTGCCCACCTTCATTACAAAGCTCTACTCGATGTAAGACAGATGGTAACAAGGATGCCCGAATTCCAAGTAGAAGGTGTATGTCCAGGATGTGCCGAAGGAAAGCTCAAAAGGGGACCATTCGCCTCAAGCCAAAGCAAGACCTTCAATATATTACAGTTGGCACACTCAGGCATATTTGAGGCTGGCATTAAGAGGGAGACTACTACACCACATACTCCTGAGCAGAATGGTGTGGTGGGAAGGAAGAACCGCACGATTGTGGAAGCTGTCCAGGCCATGCTACATGATCAAAGACTTCCGAAGTTTCTATGGGCTGAAACTACAAACACTGCCATATAGCATTGGGTTCCAAGACTCCTGAAGAAAAGTTCACTGGTATCAGCAAGGTGAACAATCTTCCGACTTTGAGGAGCTCTCAAGAAGCCGACACCAGGGAATCGAAAGAAAAGGATGATGAATCAATGCCTGATGTAGAAGAACCCATGGATTCAATTGATCCTCCTCCACATGAGCCTTCCTCTTCTAGGAAGAGGCCTTCATGGATTAGGGGGCTACTTGATGATGCTGAAGGACATGCTGCACCCTGAGGAACCTTTCATGAAAGTAAGAAACTTAACAGGTATCAGGGATACATGACCATCATGAGCACGATCATACAAAATGAACTTTCATCATTCTCAGATGTCATCAAGCATTAACTATGGAAGGATGCTATGACCATAGAATATGGGTCTATTATGGAGAATGATGCCTGGGAAGTAGTTCCCAGACCCTAGACAAGACAATTATTACTTCAAAATGGATTTACAAGATAAAGCATGCAGCAAATGGAAGTATGGAAAAGTATAAGGTTCATTTTGTTGCTCGTGGTTTATCCCAGAAGGGAGGTATAGACTATGATATTTGCACCTGTTGCCAGATATACGACCATCCGCTTGATCATAGCCCTTGTGGCTTCACAAGGATGGAACCTACATCAGATGGATGTCAAGATCGCGTTCTTACATGGTTCTATCAAAGAAGAGGTCTATGTGGAGCAACCTAAAGGATTTGAGATTTATGATTGAAAAACTCATGTATGCAGGTTGAAGAAGGCTCTCTATGGGCTGAAGCAAGCACCCTGAGCATGGTATGAGATGATCGATAGCTACTTGATGAAGCTGGGATTCACTAGGAGTGAAGTTGATCCTAACCTTTACTTTAAGGTTGAAGATGACAAGCCTCTCATACTGGTGTTGTATGTGGATGACCTCTTTCTAACAGGTGCAAACCCTCTCATTCACAAATGTAAGAGGGAGATGGCTTCTGAATTTGAAATGAAAGACCTAGGACTGATGCACTACTTCCTAGGACTTGAAGTGTGGCAAAAGCCAGGAGAAATTTTCCTATCTCAAGGAAAATATGTGGTGAAGATATTGGAAAGATTCGGAATGGTGGACTGCAAGCCTGTAACTACTCTGATGGAGCTTCACTTCAAGAAGTTAAGCGGTAGTGTTGCTGGACCTGTTTTACAAAATGCTACTGAGTATCGACAACTCGTCGGAGCATTAATGTTCTTGGTGAACCTCCGTCCGAACATATGTTTTGCAGTTAGCATTGTGAGCTCATATTTGATTGAGCCTCACTGGATTGATGCCAGGAATCTTTTGAGATGTCTTCAGGACACAATCTCTCATGGATTAAGATACACTGCCGGAGATGTGAGACTACTTGGATGTACTGATGTTGATTGGGCAGGCAGTGTGGTGGACTGTAAGAGCACTTTGGGTACTGTTTCACCTTGGGATCTACTTCGATATCCTGGATGAGCAGGAAGCAGAAGTCGGTGGCTTTGAGCACCGCTGAAGCAGGATATATTGTTGCTAGCATAACCTTGTGTGAGGCAGTCTGGTTGCGAAAGCTCTTCAGTGAGCTGTTTGGATTTACATTGGATACCACTGTGATTCTCTGTAACAACCAGAGGTGGGATTCGATTATTGAGGAATCCCATATTCGTCAATTGCTCCAGCAGATAGACATCATCTGGGATATGGTAAGTCGATGAGCAAGGAAGATCCATCACATTAAGATGATGTACAGGTTGATACACCTTGTCAAAGCCCTGAGGAAAGATCTAATCTGTGATTTTCCCAACGACTTGGAGTCGGCAAGAAACCCTTGTACAAGGGTCCTGCATGTTGCATACATTGAGCTCTGGGAGCTCTGAGGGCTTGCGGTTCCTACTGGAGCAACATATGACCACAGGGTGACTCACTCTCCCCTGGTGGTGCACACTGGAATAAGATGATTCGCTCTCTTGTGGGACAAGATGATTTGCTCTTTTGTGGAACAGGATGATTCGCTGTCCTGTGTAGCAGGATGATTAGTTCACCTGTGAGGCCTGGATTGATGTGTTCTCCACGGCAACTGTAGTAGGATTGATGTGTTCTCCTGTGAGGCCTGGATTGATGTGTTCTCCATGGCAGCCTGGATTGATGTGTTCTCCATGGCAATTGTAGCAGGATTGATGTGTTCTCCTGTGAGGCTTGGATTGATGTGTTCTCCATGGCAATTGTAGCAGGATTGATGTGTTCTCCTGTGAGGACAGGATTGATTAGTTCTCCTGTCGAGGCATCCTACCCATGCAGTCTGGGACTCATGGGAAGTACCTCTCATCTGATCAATGAGCAGGGAAATGAAGTTAGGGACCATAGTAGTACCGATGGACGCATCGTTGTAACTACCATACTCCCTACGCTAGGATGACCTCCATTGATCTGGGATCAATGATACTGGTCTGGGACCAGTGGTAGGAGTTGTACCATACTATGACACTGACTTCGGGTCGGTTGAGACTGGTCTGGGATCAGTGGTACATACTCTGAGACTGACTTTGAGTCAGTGGAGGATGATATTGGTCTAGGACCATTGGAGTTGTACTCACTATGACGCTGACTTTGGGTTGGTTGAGACTGGTCTGGGACCAGTGGTACATACTCTGAGACTAACTTTGAGTCAGTATGATACATCCTCGATCATTTCTTCTTCTTCATAATTCGGACAAAAGCAGAGCAGAACAGAACAATGCAAGAGTAGAGCAGAACAGAGAAAAACAGTACAGATCAGTGCAGGGAAGAACAAGACAAATCAGAACAGGCAGAATAGAGCTGAGCAGGGCAAGGGTCAGGCTGTACAAGGGAGTGCATTTGATGGATGAATAGTAACGACCGATAGACAGATTGCAGATGAAGTTCTCCACGGTTGAGAGGGAGTGTTAAAATTGACAACCAGGGCAAAACTTCATGTGGATCATCTTATTCATGGCTAATAATATTTTTATTAGATTCCTCTCGTCGAGAGGTGTAGTATTGATATAAATATCATCCAATTCCGATAAGTATTCATGGAGATATGAATTTATTTTGATTATGGAATTATTATCAAGCGACCTACAACTCATGTAGGCTCAGAAGCCCAACAGTCGCATCTATTCACCCACCAACGTTGTGTATAAATATAAGAGAACTTTTCCTCATTTGGACTCACTCGTCTCATCACATCTCTCTCTCTCTACTGCGCAGATATGAGTCTCTTCTCTACTGCGCTGAAATGGGTCTCTCTCTCTCACACATGTGAAGCCGGAAACTGCTGAACCTGAAGCTGCAACTGCAGAAGTAAAGATTGACTTGCGTGGCCTAGAAGATCTCCTATTTGGAACTGTGTTGTAGGTTCATCTGAACCTCCTTTGAAAGCCGCAACTTTTGGTGGTGGAATAAAGTCAATCCGACGAACGGTTTGCAAGATATCGATTGCCCTAGTTTGAAGCCGGAAACTGCTGAAACTGAAGCTGCAACTGCAGAAGTAAATATTGACTTGCGTGGCCTAGAATATCTCCTCTTTGGAACTACGCTGTAGGTTCATCTGAACCTCCTTTGAAAGCCGCAACTTTTGGTGGTGGAATGATGTCAACCCAACGAACGGTTTGCAAGATATCGACTGCCCTAGTTTGAAGCCGGAAACTGCTGAAACTGAAGCTGCAACTGCAGAAGTAAAGATTGACTTGCGTGGCCTAGAAGATCTCCTCTTTGGAACTACGCTGTAGCTTCATCTGAACCTCCTTTGAAAGCTGCAACTTTTGGTGGTGGAATGAAGTCAATCCGACGAACGGTTTGCAAGATATCGACTGCCCTAGCTTGAAGCCAGAAACTGCTGAAACTGAATCTGCAACTGCAGAAGTAAAGATTGACTTGCGTGGCCTAGAAGATCTCCTCATCTGAACTGCACTGTAGGTTCATCTGAACCTCCTCTGGAAGCCGAAACTTTTGGTGGTGGAATGAAGTCAATCCGACTGTCGGTTTGTGAGATATGGTATGCCCTAGTTTGATAATGAAGCCGCTAATGTTGATGACACTGATCTAGGGTTTGCTACTGCTGATATGAATCAGATTTATTGTACTATTTCTCTCTGCTGAATTATTGAAGATAAAAGAAGATTTGATCAAAGGGTTTCCCCACACATTGTGGGGTTTGTCCCTGGCTAACCACCACATCTTGTGTCTCTTGTCTTGGCTTGTTTTTTGTTGATCGTTTAATGTTCTATCTGCACTTTACTTTATGTACATGTGATTACTAATCGGTGGAATATAATAAGAAAAAGAAGTAAATTGTTATAAGCATAGAACATACCATAACTTAACATTAAGGCCACCTAGGAGGTTGAATCCCATTATAGTAGCCTCTCGTCACATATTTACCCTGATTGGCTAGTTACTTGAGTAGATGAGGGATGAGGGTGTTATAGAGTGGTATCAGAGCATGGTTCACCCCTCAAACTGGATGGGCGATGTGTTGGTCATGCATTCATGTTGGTTGCATATGTGTTCCTTATTCTTGTAGTCCATGTGCTTATTACATCTGCACAGTGTTGATCATGGTTGTAGTGATGTCACCATGTGAAGGTTGATGGTGTTATTGTTTGATGTGGTCATTATGAGTGCATGCCAGTTGTATATGCATTTGTTATGCATGTCAGTGTCTATGTGTTGTTATGCATGCATTTTCATGGCTATATTTATGCATGTATAGTTGGTCAAACATGCCTTGTGAAATAATTGTATGTAGTTGAGGAGATTATGATGTTATTGGTATGTTATGGTGCTAATGTGTTGACTGAAATGAATCAGGAGATGCAGATCATTAGAGTGAGGTTGTAGCACTAGACTTTGAGGTAAGAGAAGATCACCATACAAGTTTGTATGTTTGCCATGCAGGTATGCGATTCATGGTTGTTTTAAGCATTAGGGTTACTTATATTTTTGTCATTCTATTATTATTATGGTTACATATATGATAAATACTAGTTGATCAATGTAGCCTTATACACCTGTGTTAGATAGTCACGAATGATAGTAACTTGTAGTTGTATGCATTGTTGTTGTTGTTTCATGTTAGTTAACTTGATGATTATGTTATATGTCATTGATGAATATGTTATATTTTAACTTGTAGTTAGTTCAATGATTATGCTATATGTCGTTGATGAGCATTTTATATGTTAACTTATTGTTGTTATATTCTAGTTAACTTGATTATTAGGGGCATAGAATTAATATCTTCATGTTATATGTATCATGCTAAATTGGATTGGCCTATGAAGATGGTAAGGGTTATGAAATTCAGGTATGAGTTGAATTATTTGTGAAATTGTGTTGTACTAATCTAGATTGACTATGTAGATCTAATTATTATGCATGAAAGATATTTTTTTATGAGTTTATGATGTGAACATGCTAGCTAGTGACTATCATGTATATCATGGCCTTATTTATGTTTGATTTGATATGTCATGAAGTTATATCGTGCTAATATAGATTGATTATGTAGACAAGATAGCCTCCCCTGAGATACATTAAGGTATGATTTTTCTTATGTTATCTATTTGTTGTTTGAATGTTTGACTATGTCATTTATGTGGTTTTTGAGCATTTGGTGTATATTATGTCATCTATATGTTGTATAAATATTTGATTAATTGAATGATATGAGTATGTGTCTATAATATTTCTTGCTGAAATGATATTGATTTAAGATGGTTGTACTAATACATATGTGTTGAGTTAGTTGATATGTACTTGACTGTAAGTATGTGATAGTTGTAGCATTATGTCTTATGATTGGTGAATGTGATTTGATTGTTGAGTATGAAATGGTTGTTAGAATTGATAAAAGATGATTTCAAATTCTTATACATGATGCCTTGATTTGTGTTACATGTGTGAAGAGTTGTAGGGAAATATGCTTGCTATTAGCATGACAAAGTAATAGTTGAATTGTTTATATAACTAACAACTGGGTGATGTGACAGTAAATAGTAAGTCTTGATTGCAACAAGGTAAAAAGGTAAAGAAGGGAATTGGGTGAGGATTCCTTTGGCTATGTTTGGAAACCACAAATCCAAATGAATGAATGCTTTGAATATATGAATTATTCTTAACCTAGATTTTGTTTGATAGTATGTGGATATATGTTATATTCCTAAACATGTAGTTGACAAATATATTAGCTAGTTTCTAGGTATAGTTTTGTTCGTCAAGAGAATTGGAATCCCTTGAATAATGATATGTGAAGGTGTATAATGTGGCAACGTGCATGGCATAAAAAGGTAAGATAACTAGTGTATTTCTATTTTTATTTATACATTGATAATTTTGTGTTTATATCAATATGATGTAGGGGATTGCATGGAAAAGAGAATGCCATGAAATTATGAAGAAGGCTCAGGTTGAGCTTTCCTTTGGAAGCATTGGGAACCATGGGGATTGAGTCATGGTGTCTATTGAGAGTCTTGTAATTTTGATTCTTTATGCTTTGTTTGCACTCGATTTTCAACTCTTTTTTTTTATGTCTAGTGTATGGCCATACCACTTTGCTCGTGATGTCATATTGTTATTGGTTTTCATAATTTTCTTCTTTTTTGTTTTTTTTTCTTGCCTTTTATGTCTTGACCATCTTGGGAATTGGTTGGGAAAGAGGAAATTTAATGGAGATCAGGGAGAACTTAATAAAACCTAGCAGATAATGTAAGACCTGACTAAAGCTCATGCATGTGTAAGGGAAGTTGAAGGTGAGAATATGACAATCGGTTGGATTTTTTGGTCCATTGGTGCAAATGAACAATGGTAGTATAGTCATGAGAAAGGTAATAGGAAGGGTGAAGTAAATGGACTTGAGGTGTCAGGTGCCTTGGCTATATTGGGAACGATTGTTCTCAATGTTGTGCATGGTGTGCACAGATAAATGGAGTTCTCTTAACCTTGAGCTTATGTTATCTGGTAATTATGTTATGATCATGATTATGTCAATGTTTATATACATATGTATGTGTGTCTATATGCCATTGTTTGATAGGATCATGATTGTTTTATGCTAATGTTTATGTTTATGTATCTATGTATCTATGTATCCATGTCACTAACCAGTAGGGTTGTCAGGGATCATTCTTGTGGAGGACCCCTACTCAACATTGCTTGGGATAGACTGGGCTTTTGAGAAGTATGCCATAATTGATTTAAAGAAGGAACTGATGAATTTTGAAGTAGAAGGGGTTAGATTGATCCAACCTCTAGATCCTTATTAAGGACCAAGGTTCACAAAACCAAAAGATGAGAGGGAAGAACTAGAATTGTTGGATCAACTATATATACTATAAATATGAAGAAGGAAGGATTACATCAATCCAATGACAAAAGTGTCCATCAATTGGCGAAGCATTTAGAGTTCGAAGGTCGGTTCAGAGGATTCTTGGGATGATTGGAAGAAGGTTGGATACAAAATCAACACTAGGCATTGTGATACAATCTATTAGATCAATTGGATCGACATTGAGGTATGAGAATTCCCTATTTTTAATGGTATATATTCAGGTCAATTATTTTATCAAAAAAGTTGATGCAACTGTTCTTGAAGAACATAAAGTGCCTCTGCTGGATGTCACATTACAAGAAACACCAGAGAGGTGGTGGGGTGTTCATCAAAACAATCTCAAAGAATTGGAGAAGATCAAAATAGAAATGGAATTCATATTGTGACAGGTAGGGGAGTACCCTCAGGATTTTTTGAAGTCTAGGGGGAATCTGACCCTCAACAACATTTGCAATAATGTAAAGATAGATGGAATAGGGAAGGAGTTCCAAAGGATTTGTGGGTGCATGGTTTTATACACACCTTGGGGACCTTTCCAAAAGCATGGTATGTAAGTGAAGAAATAAGGAGACTGACTAGAGATTGGGATCACCCAGCTGATCGGTTTGTCAACAACTTTTTCTTCTTAGACAACAAAGAAAGGTTGACCAAGGTGTTGTAGGATGTCAAGCAAGTTTTTCTTACAATAGGCCAGCTAGTGGACATATGCATAGATCAAAGCACATTAGAGCATATATAAGAGTCTAAATCTCATGAGGCCATATCCTATGGGAAGGTGGATAGAGAACCAGATGAAGATGATCTAGATGAATTGTGACATCTAGGATTCAATGAAATTAAGGGGGGACGAGACATCAAGAATGGGCTTGTGATCAATGCTTTCCACCTACCCCCCTTGAAGTTGCACAAACATAGCATTGGGACTTATGACAAGCCAAAGTTAGCCTCGATTGGAGATTATTAGGATGATAAGACTACAAGTGAGATATTTTATCTCTTTAAATAATATGACGATTTGTTCCCCTCATCTTTTGCAGAACTGAAGGGGATTAAGCGGGACTTAGGGGAGATGAAGATCATGCTTAAACTAGATGCCAAACCAATAAAGCATCGACCAAACTGATTGAACCCAAGAGTTAAGGAGAAAGTGAGAAAGGAGATAGATAAAATGTTAGCAGCATGGCTTATATCCCCAGTTGATGAAGCAGAGTGGGTAAGCCTGATCGTTATACAGAATAAGAAGGATGCTACATAAATAAGGGGTTGTGTGGAAAACCATAGTCTAAAAAATGCATGTGTTCATGATCCTTTTCCCACTCCGTTCTGTGATGAAGTTTAAGAAAATGTGTTAGGGAATTAAGCCTATTATTTTATAGACAGATTCTCCATTTATCACCAAGTCAAGATCACAGAGGAGGATAAGAATAAAACCATGTTTACCATGGAATCGGGGTCCTATTTATATCATGTTATGTTGTTCAGATTGAAGAATGCACCTGCAGTGTTCTCAAGGATTGTGATTGTTGATTCTAGATATTATAACCATAGGTTCGTAGAAGTTTATATGGATGATTGGAAACTTTATAGTCTGCTGAAGAAACACTCTAGTTTTCTTAGAATAATGTTTGATTGATGTAGACAACTTCAGATCTCATTAAAATTGAAGAAATGCATATTTGTGGTCCCCTTCGGCATGCCCTTGGGTCATATAATATGCAAGGAAGGAGTGTGTAGAACCCACTAAGGTTGCGATGATCATGAACATGGATCCACCCACAAGTGTAAAACAACTTAGATCTGCCTTTGACCACATAGTGTACTACAAGAGGTTCATTCACAACTATGACTAGATTATTGCACCAATGGAGAAGTTGTTAAAGAAGGTTGAACGATTCATGTGGTCAAAATAATCGGATGTTGCATTTAGTATACTGGAACATAAATTGTCAAGTTCACCAATCCTGGTTTATCCAGATTGGAACAAACAATTTCATGTTCATATTGATGCCTCATGTATTGCATTAGGAGCCGTCCTGGCTCATCCCAGGAAGAGAAACCTCGATGATCCCATTTATTTTGCTACTAGAAAATTTATCCACTTTAGAGAGAAACTATACCACAACTAAGAATGAGGACTTGTGATGGTTCTAAAGAGGTTGAAGGAACCCTCATAACTAGATCAGGTTAGGTTCATGGCAAATTTCCATCAAATGGTCGAAAAGCAGATGCAAAAGCCATGGCATGACAGACGCATTAAGAAGAAATAATCCATGGTAGGAGGACATGTTCTTCTATATGATAGAAAATTATTGAAGTTTCCAGGGAATCTATATATGCATTGGTTAGGGAATTTTGTTGTTGTAGAAGTGAAGTAATTAGGTGTAGTGAAGCTTACACAATTATATGGTATTCTACTGTCTGGATGGGTGAATGGTGAACACCTAAAACCCTCCAGGGTTCAAACAATATCACTCAAAATTTATTGCATCTCTGAAAGGAGATCATAGGTATGAGTAGGTAAGAGTCATTTAGTTTGGTTAGTCATTAGTTGCGACAGTTCCTTTGGTTAGTCAGTTATTTACGTTCTAGTTAATCTAGAATAAATCTTTCGTCAGGGTTGTTCTAGCTGTGGATGGAGTTCCTCCTCACCACAACTGCTTGTGGTCAGGGGAGAGTCATAGGTGTTAGGTGTCATATCTGTAATAATTAGGAAATAATTTCTAGTGTTAGCTCAAATTTCCGTTAAATATTTCCCATAATACCCATAATCAATTTCTAAGCATCTCCTATCACGATACCATAATTACCCATCAACTCCACCTTTACCTTTTTAGTTTTGCGTTATCCGAGTAAGGTATAGCTTAGTTGACGGTAGAATTAACATGATTGAGAATGCATAGGGAAATTTGTTGTAGTAATTAGTTAGGAGGTATAGTTAGAAAAGATGTGTCATTCTTTTCTACTTAATCTACATGGAAATGTTGAGTTCATCAGAGTCTAAAGCCAAGGTGGTAGGATTCCTAAGTCTGCAGTCTGTTCCCAATTTCGTTTATCCCAAGCTTAGGTCCAAGCCCCCTGTGTCTTCTGTCTATTAGCGTCATTCCAAAATGACGAAGATTGTGATATTTTTCTAGAGTTTGAGTTTGATGAAAGAATCATGAAAATAGAGCCAATTTAAGGAAAATATGATAAAGCAGTTCTGGTTGATAACAACCTCTTAGATTCCTTCCAATTTCTAGCCCTGAAGCATGAGGTATATATGAAAAAAGTGATTAAGGTTGATGGAAGTCAATCCATCAAATTCACAAATGATTTCAGATGAATTGATAAGTCAACATTGCTGAATTTGAGGATTTTGTCAATTTTCAGAACGACTGGGGCCGCCAAGCAATGCACAAATATAATTATCCACAAAATTCATGGAGGATCACTCTGGCTTAACAAGGAACACCTAATTCACGTAGTTGACATCCAGAGGCTCACAATCTTATCAGAGGCTAGAAATGGTGTTTCCACTACATTAGAGACAACCTCCAAGTGAGAAAAGAAGACTGGAAATAACAACTACTACAACATGTATAACACCGAGAGAGGAGGCAAGGGATCTCTCATAGAGTCAATCAACACCCCCAATATCATGTTCGCATGCCATATCATTGTAGGGAATATAATGTGCCATTTTTCTAGGAATGAGTGCATGCTCGATACCATTTTAGTTGCATAGCATTGTGTATAGGGCATACGACTGGATTGGTGTAGTTTCCTACAAGAATTTTTCGGGTCCTATGAGGAAATTTACAAGAGAGTGATCCACTTCATTTATGGATACCATGTCATGTCTCTGGATATGTGGAAATGGTGCCCACAAGAGGGTCGAGAGTTGGATCTTATCACAAAAGACTAGCCTCTAGATCTCAGGTACACGCCCCAGAAAACCTTAGGGGGCCCAGGTAGCTAGGAAATCAATGAGTCTTCCTTCATTAGATAGTACATAAAACTATCGAAGGTTTTCAAGGATGCAGAAAGGATGCTGAAGTTGCGGCTTGATGATTATTCGTTAGAAGTATGGTTTGGTGTTCGTCATGATAATATGTGTATATGGCTGCACTATTTCCATTCTCACATATTACATATGAGACTTCAAACTTTTATGCTGACTAACGAAGCATTCCATACAGAGGCCTGTCCATGGCCAGGCATTCCGAGGGAGGTTTGTGAAGGAAGGAACATATATTTCTTTGGACAGTTGGTTCCTAAGCCACTACCCAGAGAAACGCCTATGGATTCAAGGAAGTGGTCGGCTGAAGAAGAGTTGCAACCTATCATCAATAGACTCAAGAAACAAATACACTCTCTGAAGGAAACTATTGTCAATATCAGAGTCTTAGTAGATTCATTCCCTACTTGTGCTGAATTTTAAGGTTTAAGGTAGCATGAGTCTATGGTTAGTACTCACCTAGTTGTTGCACTTCCAATTGTTGGGCTTCATTCCCAGCTAGAACCAATAATTCTGTGTTTTAGAATTCGTATGCAGGTAATTTCTGTATGGGGTTAAAACCTACATTTGGTATCAGCGCTGTTTTGGCTTCAAGGGGACACCTTTGCTGCTGAGAGGTTTCACTCAGGACTGTGGTAGACCCTGTTTAGTGGGAGATCTGTAAGATCGATTTTGGTGGTGAGAGAAGATGGCGAGCAGTGGAAAGATAGAGATCGAGAAATTTAATGGTCAGAGTTTTGAGTTGTGGAAACTCATGATGGAGGATCTGTTGGTGGATAAAGATTAGTGGATTGGGGTAGATCCGGGTACTAAACCAATGGGAATGTCCGATGAAGAATGGAAGAAGTTGGATCGGAAGGTAAAGAGCACAATACAATTGTGTGTCTCAGATTCAATATTGCTGAATGTATCAGGGGAAGCTACAACAAAGGCTTTGTGGGACAAGTTAGGGACTTTGTACTAATCTAAGACTCTTGTGAATAAACTGTTCCTGTGGAAAACACTGTATAACCTGATGATGAAAGGTGGAGACTCGGTGACAGAGCATCTAAATGCATTTAATACTGTGGTAAGTTAGTTAGCATCTATTGATATTAAAATTTCAGATGAAGATAAGTGCATTAGTTTGTTGTGTTCTCTACCAGATTCGTGGGATAGTCTGGTTATTGCAATAGGTAGCAATGCAACTACCTTGCAGTTTGATGAAATAGTCTCATCCTTGCTGATAGAGGAGTTGAGATGGAAAAATATGGAGAGCCAGAATGGTGATGCCTTGTCTATACGAGGATGGTCCTAGAACAGAAACAAAAATAAGTCATCGAGCGGGAGATCTAAATCTAGAGGGAGATCTAAATCTCTAGGAAAACCTGTAAAGGTGGTGTGCTAGAAATGTTGAAAGGAAGGCCACTACAAAAGGCACTGTAAATCTAAATCTCCTAACAAAGGAAAGGGATCTGATGATGCTCCTTCTACAGAGGCGAAAACCATCTCAGATGAAGGTGGGGATGTGTACTTGGCTTCATCAAGTACACATGTAGATCATGAGGCATGGTTGATTGACTCAGGTGCATCCTTTCACTTCACTCCCCATAGAGAGTGGTTCTGTGAGTATGAGAAATACGATGGTAGTGATGTCTTCTTAGGGGATGATAGGAAGGCTAGAATTATTGGTCGTGGAAAGGTAAAGTTGAAGTTGCAAGGTGGAAGGTTTAGAACACTTCTGGGTGTTCTACATATTCCTACATTAGTGAGAAATCTGATTTCTGTAAGAAAGCTGGATGATGTAGGTGTTAAAACAGTGTTCGAGAAGGATACCTGCAAGATGGTTTGGGGAGCACTGGTATTGATGCGGGGAGTTCGGATTAGAGCTCTATACAAGCTGCAAGGTAGCACTATTGTTGATGGGTGCAATAGGTCTGTGGTTCCTGAAAGTGGAGCTGAAAATCTAGTGGTCTCTAGAGAGAAGACCATGTTGTGGCATCAAAGGCTTGGACATATTGAAGAAAAGAGCCTTTGAATACTTCATGGTAAAGGTATGGTAGAAGGTATGAGTAATAGCTCTCTGGATTTTTATTTCTATGAAAATTATATATACAAGAAGCAGAATCAGGTGAGTTTCCCCTCTAGTGGTAAGAGGGCGAAACAAATATTAGAGGTTGTGCACAGTGATGTGTTTGGACTTGTGAAGGTTCCATAACTAGGTAAGTCTGTGTACTATGTATCATTTATAGATGACTTCTCAAGGAATACATGGATATATTTCCTTAAGAAGAATGCTGAAGTCTTTGACAGGTTTAAAGAATTTAAGGCTCTGGTGGAAAACCAGATAGAGAAGAAGATAAAGGCGCTGAGGACAGATAACAATGGAGAGTTTTGCAGTAAGGAATTTGAAGAATTCTGTAAGAAGTGTGGTATAGCATGGCATAAGACTACTCCATATACACCTCAGAAAAATGGAGTTGCAGAAAGAATGAACAAGACGTTGATGGAAAGGGCAAGAAGCATGCACATTGGTGCCGGGTTAGGACAGGAATTTTGGGCAAAGGCGGTGGAGACAACATGTTACCTGGTCAACAGATATGTAGGTTTTAACCCCATGTAGAAATTACCTGCAGACAAATTCTAAAACACAGAAAATAAACAATGCGAGAGCATAACCCATAAAACACATATACACAGATATTTTCCCCTAGATCCCAAAACCGGGACTACCAGCTTGATTTTTAATTATGTTTCTTTCAATGTTACAATACATATTTATACATGTTGAAGCATCCAATACCATGGACTGAAAACCATCGCATCCGATATCATGGACCAAAAAACCATTGCGTCCAAAAAACATGTGCGAAAATGATGCACAAAACCATAGGTGGGTCCACCCAACCTAACATAGGGTCCAAAACCAAAATTTTCCGAGGTGCTTCCCTGAACCCCATAAAGTGGGGTTACAGGTGCCCTTCAAACCCCCTATTAACTACGTGGAAAGAATATAACACAACCCAACATTCTCCCACTTGTTGTTTTCTTTCCACAGGGGGCCACAAGAGAGCTTAGTCATTTTCCTAGCCCTGAAATGCCCATTGTCTCTCTACACCAAGAGAACTTCTTAGAGCTCACAAATTTTGTCAATGCATCTACAGTATTCTTCAAAGTGTCCACCTTTACCAACAACACCTTTTTGTCTTCTATCATATCCCTCACAAAGTGATACTGAACATCAATGTGCTTTGTCTTTGAATGATATGCAGGGTTCTTTGCCATGAAAATTGCACTTTGGCTATCACAGTCTATACTTATAGCTTCCTGTACTAACCCCATACTTGAACACAATCTCCACAACCAAACTGCTTCCTTGCTTGCATGAGTGGCTGCCATGTATTCTGCCTCTGTAGTTGACAGTACCACTACAGATTGTTTCTTACTCATCCAAATGACTGCACCTCCAAATAGGTTAAACACATACCCACTTGCAGATCTTTTCTGATCCAGATCTCCAGCCTAGTCTACATTAAAAAATCCATGAATATCTAACACTCTGTCCAATCCTAGTCTTCCTTGGTAGCACAGAACATAATCACTAGTGCCACGCAAATACCTGAAACCCGCTTCACTGCTGTCCAATGCTCCTTTCCTGGTTTTGACATAAACCTGCTCAATACTTCCACTACATGTGCAATTTTTGGTCTAATATAGACCATTAATACATCAGGCTACTGACTGCACTTGCATATGGAACACGGGACATGTCCTCTTCCTCTTCTTATGTCTTGGGACACTGCTCAGTAGATAACCTCACACCTACAGGAATAGGAACCTTCACCGGTTTACTATCCTGCATATTAAACCTCTGCAATATTGTCTCGACATACTTCCTCTGGTTTAACCAGAGCTTCCTCTTTGCCCTATCTCTTTTAATTTCCATGCCCAAAATATAGTTTGCAGCACCAATATCTTTCTTGTCGAATTTGGAGGACAATTGGGTCTTCAAATCTTGGATAACTTCTTTGTCATTTCCAACCAACAACATATCATCCACATACAAGACCAGATAAATAACATGGTCACCAATTAATTTAAAATGCACACAGTGATCTGCTTTGCTTTTGGTGAAGCCAAGTCCTCGTATAAATGTATCAAATTTCTGATACCACATCCTTGGTGACTTTTTAAACCCATATAGAAACTTCTTTAACTTACATACCAGTTCTTTCTTACCCTTCATCGCAAAGCATACAGGTTGCTTCATGTAGATCTCCTCTTCTAGATCCCCATGAAGAAATGTTGTCTTCACATCCATCTATTCTACCTCAAAATCAAAAGCAGTGACAATAGATAAAAGTAATATGATAGAAGTTACCTTTGCAACAGGGGAAAAAATATCACCAAAATCAATTCCCAACACCTGGGAATAACCTTTTGCTACCAACCGAGCTTTGTATTTCTCGACTTTTCCTTCTTCATTTGTCTTCTTTTTGAACACACATTTGCTGCCAATGGGTTTCCTTCCAGCTGACAACTCCACCTGATCCCAAGCCTCATTTTTGTGCAAAGATGCCATTTCATCAACCATGGCATCTTTCCAGAGTTTTCCATCCTCTGAATCCACTGCTTCCTTCACAGTTCTGGGATCATCATCAGTAATAGACAAAGCAAAATTTGAACAGAAAGCAGATGGACTATACCTTTCTGGTTGCCTTCTTTCTCGAACTGATCTTCTCACAGCCAGAGTTTGTGGCTCTTCATCTTCTAATTCCTCCTCTGTTGTAGAGTCTGATTCTTCATCCTTTAGCTCAAAATCTATCTTTTCAGGTTCCTTTGGTTGGACTTCATGTTTAATAACATCTTTCACCTCTCTAAACACCACATCTCGACTATACATAACCTTCCTTGTTACTAGGTTCCAAAGCTTATAACCCTTTTAACCATCCTTATACCCAATAAAGATGCACTTTTTAGATTTACTATCCAACTTTGTTCTTTTCTCCTTTGGAACATGTACATATGCATCACATCCAAATACCCTCAGATATGAAAGAGAGGGTTTCTTACTAGTCCATACCTCTTGTGGAGTCTTATCCTCCAATGCTGATGAAGGTGACCTATTGACCAGGTAACATGTAGTATCCATCGCCTTTGCCCAGAATTCATGTCCTAACCCAGCACCACTGAGCATGCTTCTTGCCCTTTCCATCAACGTCTTGTTCATTATTTCGACAACTCCATTTTGTTGAGGTGTAAATGGAGTAGTCTTCTGCCGTGCTATACCACACTTCTTGCAGAATTCTTCAAATTCCTTATTGCAAAACTCTCCACCATTATCTGTCCTCAGCACGTTTATCTTCTTCTTTGTCTGGTTTTCCACCAGAGCCTTAAATTCTTTAAACCTATCGAAGACTTCAGATTTCTTCTTAAGGAAATATATCCATGTATTCCTTGAGAAGTCATCTATAAATGATACATAGTACACAGACTTACCCAGTGATGGAACCTTCACAAGTCCAAACACATCACTGTGCACAAGTTCTAATATCTGTTTCGCCCTCTTACTACCATTGGGGAAACTCACCCGATTCTGCTTCTCATATACACAATTTTCACAGAAATCAAAATCCAGAGAGCTATTACTCATACCTTCTACCATACCTTTGCCATGAAGTATTTGAAGGCCCTTTTCTCCAATATGTCCAAGCCTCTGATGCCACAACATGGTCTTCTCTCTAGAGACTATTAGATTTTTTGCTCCACTTTCAGGAACCACAGAACTATTGCACCCATCAATAACAGTTCTATCTTGCAGCTTGTACAGAGTTCCAATCCAAACTCCTCACATCAATACCAGTACTCCCCAAACCATCTTGCAGGTATCCTTCTCAAACACTGTTTTGACACCTGCATCATCCAGCTTGCTAACAAAAATCAGATTTCTGGCTAATGTAGGAATATGTAGAACACCTGGAAGTGTTCTAACCCTTCTACCTTGCAACTTCAACTTTAATTTTCCGCGACCAACAATTCTAGCCTTCCTTTCAACCCCCAAGAAGACATCACCACCATCATATTTCTCATACTCATAGAACCACTCTCTATGGGGAGTGAAGTGAAAGGATGCACGTGAGTCAATCAACCATGCCTCATGATCTACATGTGTACTTGAAGAAGCCAAGTACACATCCCCACCTTCATCTGAGGTGGTTTTTGCCTCTGTAGCAGGAGCATCATCAGATCCATTTCCTTTATTAGGAGCTTTAGATTTACAGTCCCTTTTGAAGTGCCCTTCCTTTCCACATTTCTAGCACACCACCTTTATAGGTTTTCCTGGAGATTTAGATCTCCCACTCGATGACTTGTTTTTGTTTCAGTTCTGGGACCATCCTCGTACGGACAAGGCATCACCATTCTGGCTCTCCATATTTTTCCGTCTCATCTCCTCCGTCAGCAAGGTTGAGTCTGTTTCGTCAAACTGCAAGGCAGTTGCATTGCTACCTATTGTAGTAACCAGACTATCCCATGAATCTAGTAGAGAACACAACAAACTGATGCACTTATCTTCATCTGAAATTTTAATATCAACAGATGCTAATTGACTTACAACAATATTAAATGCATTCAGATGCTCTGTCACTGAGTCTCCATCTTTCATCCTCAGGTTATATAGCTTTTTCTGCAGGAACAGTTTATTCACGAAAGACTTAGATTGGTACAAAGTCCCTAACTTGTCCCACAAAGCATCCGTCGTAGCTTCCCTTGATACATTCAGCAATACTGAATATGAGACACACAATCGTATTGTGCTCTTTGCCTTCCGATCCAACTTCTTCCATTCTTTATCGGACACTACCGTTGGTTTAGTACCTAGATCTACCGCGATCCACTGGTCTTTATCCACCAATAGATCCTCGATCTTGAGTTTCCACAACTCAAAACTCTGACCAATTTTTCGGTCTCTATCTTTCCACTACTCGCCATCTTCTTTCACCACCAGAATCGATCTCGTAGATCTCCCACTAAACAACGTCTACCACTGGCCCGAGCGAAACCCCTCAGCAACAAAGGCATCCCCTTGAAGCCAAAACTGCTCTGATACCAAATGTAGGTTTTAATCCCATACAGAAATTACCTGCATATGAATTCTAAAACACAGAAAATAAACAATGCGAGAGCATAACCCATAAAACACATATACACAAAGATTTTCCCCTAGATCCCAAAACCGGGACGACCAGCTTGATTTTTCATTATGTTTCTTTCAATGTTACAATACATATTTATACATGCTGAAACATCCAATACCATTGACCGAAAACCATTGCATCAAATATCATGGACCGAAAAACCATCGCATCCAAAAAACATGTGCGAAAATCATGCACAAAACCATAGGTGGGTCCGTTCAACCTAACATAGGGTCCAAAACCAAAGTGGGGTTACGAGTGCCATTCAAACCCCCTATTAACTACATGGAAAGAATATAACACAACCCAACAAGATCACCTTCATCAGCATTGGAGGATAAGACTCCACAAGAGGTATGGACTGGTAAGAAACCCTCTCTTTCACATTTGAGGGTATTTGGATGTGATGCATATGTACATGTTCCAAAGGAGAAACGAACCAAGTTGGATAGTAAATCTGAAAAGTCCATCTTTATTGGGTACAATGATGGTTTAAAGGGTTATAAGCTTTGGAACCCAGCAAAAAGGAAGGTTGTGTACAACCAAGATGTGGTGTTCAGAGAGGTGAAAGATGTTATTAAACATGAAGTCCAACCAAAGGAACCTAAGAAGATAGAGTTTGAGCTAAAGGAGGAAGAATCATACTCTAAAGTAAAGGAGGACTAGAAGATGAAGAGCCAAAAAGTCCAGGTGTAAGAAGATCAGTTCGAGAAAGAAGGCAGCCAGAAAGGTATAGTCCATCTGCTTTCTGTTCAAATTTTTCTTTATCTATTATTGATGATGATCCTAGAACTGTGAAGGAAGCAGTAGATTTAGAGGATGGAAAACTCTAGAAAGAGGCCATGGTTGATGAAATGGCATCTTTACACAAAAATGAGGCTTGGGATCTAGTGTAGTTGCCAGCTAGAAGGAAACCCATTGGCAGCAAATGGGTGTTCAAGAAGAAGACAAATGCAGAAGGAAAGGTCGAGAAATACAAAGCTCGGTTGTTAGCAAAAGGTTATTCCTAGGTGCCAGGAATTGATTTTGGTAATATTTTTTCTCCTGTTGCCAAGGCAAGTTCTATTAGATTATTGTTATCTGTTGCTGCTGCTTTTGATTTTTAGGTAGAACAGATGGATGTGAAGACAACATTTCTTCATGGGGATCTGGAAGAGGAGATCTACATGAAGCAATCTGAAGGCTTTGTGGTGAAGGGTAAGAAAGACCTGGTATGCAAGTGAAAGAAGTCTCTATATGGGTTAAAATAGTCACCAAGGATGTGGTATCAGAAATTTGATACATTTATATGGGGACTTGGTTTCACCAGAAGCAAAGCAGATCACTATGTGTATTTTAAATTAATTGGTGACCATGTTATTTATCTAGTCTTGTATGTGGATGATATGTTGCTGGTTGGAAATGACAAAGAAATTATCTAGGATTTGAAGACCCAATTGTCCTCCAAATTTGACATGAAAGATCTTGGTGCTGCAAACTATATTTTGGGCATGGAAATTAAAAGAGGTCGAGCAAAGAGGAATCTCTGGTTAAACCAGAGGAAGTATGTTGAGATAATATTGTAGAGGTTTAATATGCAGGATAGTAAACCGGTGAAGGCTCCTATTCCTGTAGGTGTAAAGTTATCTGCTGAACAGTGTCCCAAGACACAAGAAGAGGAAGAGGATATGTCCCATGTTCCATATGCAAGTGAAATTGGTGGCCTGATGTATGTAATGGTCTGTACTAGACCAGACATTGCACATGTAGTGGGAGAATTGAGCAGGTTTATGTCAAAACTAGGGAAGGAGCATTGAACAGCAGTGAAGTAGGTTTTTAGGTATTTGCGTGGCACTAGTAATTATGGTTTGTGCTACCAAGGAAGACCAGGATTGGACAGAGTTTTGGATATCCGTGGTTTTGTTTATGCAGACTGGGCTGGGGATCTGGATTAGAGAAGATCTACAAGTGGGTATGTGTTTAACCTGTTTGGAGGTGCAGTTAGTTGGATGAGTAAGAAACAATCTGTAGTGGCACTATCAACTACAGAGGCAAAATACATGGTAGCCTCTCATGCAAGCAAGGAAGCAATTTGGTTGCAGATATTGTTGGAAGCACCTCAGGAAATTTTTTTTTGGACCCTATATTAGGTTGGGCAAACCTACCTATGGTTTTCGGTCCATGGTTTTGGACGCGATGGTTTTCGGTCCGTGGTATTGGATGATTCGGCATGTATAAATATGTATTGTAACATTGAAAGGAATATAATGAAAAATCAAGCTGGCAGTCCCGGTTTTGGGATCCAAGGGAAAATCTCTGTGTATATGTGTTTTATGTGTTGTGCTCTCTCATTGTTTATCTTTTGTGTTTTAGAATTCGTATGCAGGTATTTTCTGTATGGGGTTAAAACCTACACTTGTTGCCACTCAAACAAAATTTCCAAATCCTAAAACAATTATGCAACTGATATCATACAAAAAACTGCAGAATATATGCCCTCAAATACTCCATTGTCAATGTTGGGGAGGAAGCCCACACCCTCCTGCAAAAGGTTCATGACTAGTTGGGATGCCTAGCAAAAAATAATTGACCCCATAAAGTGGGGTTACGAGTGCCATTCAAAACCCCTATTAACTACATGGAAAGAATATAACACAACCCAACAAGATCACCTTCATCAACATTGGAGGATAAGACTCCACAAGAGGTATGGACTGGTAAGAAACCCTCTCTTTCACATTTGAGGGTATTTGGATGTGATGCATATGTACATGTTCCAAAGGAGAAACGAACCAAGTTGGATAGTAAATCTGAAAAGTGCATCTTTATTGGGTACAAGGATGGTTTAAAGGGTTATAAGCTTTGGAACCCAGCAAAAAGGAAGGTTGTGTACAACCAAGATGTGGTGTTCAGAGAGGTGAAATATGTTATTAAACATGAAGTCCAACCAAAGGAACCTAAGAAGATAGAGTTTGAGCTAAAGGAGGAAGAATCATACTCTAAAGTAGAGGAGGACTAGAAGATGAAGAGCCAAAAAGTCCAGGTGTAAGAAGGTCAGTTCGAGAAAGAAGGCAACCAGAAAGGTATAGTCCATCTGCTTTCTGTTCAAATTTTTCTTTATCTATTATTGATGATGATCCTAGAACTGTGAAGGAAGCAGTAGATTTAGAGGATGGAAAACTCTAGAAAGAGGTTTAATATGCAGGATAGTAAACCGATGAAGGTTCCTATTCCTGTAGGTGTAAAGTTATCTGCTGAACAGTGTCCCAAGACACAAGAAGAGGAAGAGGATATGTCCCATGTTCCATATGCAAGTGCAATTGGTAGCCTGATGTATGCAATGGTTTGTACTAGACCAGACATTGCACATGTAGTGGGAGAATTGAGCAGGTTTATGTCAAAACTAGGGAAGGAGCATTGAACAGCAGTGAAGTAGGTTTTTAGGTATTTGCGTGGCACTAGTAATTATGGTTTGTGCTACCAAGGAAGACTAGGATTGGACAGAGTTTTGGATATCCGTGGTTTTGTTTATGCAAACTGGGCTGGAGATCTGGATTAGAGAAGATCTACAAGTGGGTATGTGTTTAACCTGTTTGGAGGTGCAGTTAGTTGGATGAGTAAGAAACAATCTGTAGTGGCACTATCAACTACAGAGGCATAATACATGGTAGCCTCTCATGCAAGCAAGGAAGCAGTTTGGTTGCAGATATTGTTGGAAGCACCTCAGGAAAATTTTTTTTGGACCCTATATTAGGTTGGGCAAACCTACCTATGGTTTTCGGTCCATGGTTTTGGACGCGATGGTTTTCGGTCCGTGGTATTGGATGATTCGGCATGTATAAATATGTATTGTAACATTGAAAGGAATATAATGAAAAATCAAGCTGGCAGTCCCGGTTTTGGGATCCAAGGGAAAATCTCTGTGTATATGTGTTTTATGTGTTGTGCTCTCTCATTGTTTATCTTTTGTGTTTTTGAATTCGTATGCAGGTATTTTCTGTATGGGGTTAAAACCTACACTTGTTGCCACTCAAACAAAACTTCCAAATCCTAAAACAATTATGCAACTGAGATCATACAAAAAACTGCAGAATATATGCCCTTAAATACTCCATTGTCAATGTTGGGGAGGAAGCCCACACCCTCCTGCAAAAGGTTCATGACTAGTTGGGATGCCTAGCAAAAAATAATTGACCTATCTACCCCCTCTACAACCGTGTCAACCAAGTGTTCAACGAGGATAGGAGCACCAAGGACAAAAACATGTGGAAGGAGATCCTAGCAGAGGTAAACACTCTCGATGACCAAATTAAGAATATTGAAGATGAGTCGGCCAAAACTAAGTAAATACTTTGGGAACTCTTGGTCCGCTGGTACAAGCACATTTAGAAACACTACAGTAACTTAGCGATGAAACAAACATGTAGTGGAATTCTCTGCTGATGGCACAACAAACCCAACCTACTTATGATATTACAACTTAGTTCGCCAGCTTAGTTCACCAGCTGGGAAGATGAACTCACAGGCACATGGAAAGAAGCACTTGATGCATACAATCAATTTATATAGGCAACCATCACCTTTATTCCTAAGTTTGGGCCTTCATTTGAGGAAATCAACCAGGGGGAAGCAATGCAGGAAGCAACAATAGAAGCACCAACAATGGTAGTAGAATCGCCAGTAGTCGGAGTGTCAGCAACACCAACAATGCTAGTGAAGGATTGACTCGGGGACGAGTCAATGGAATGTGGTTAGGGTCTATTGGGGCCTTCGGGTTTTAGGAACCGAGGAATTTTGGTGATAATATAGAAGATCAATGACAAGTGGAAGAGATAGTAATTGGAAAGTTGTGGGAGGAACAATTGAGAAAGAGGAAGGAACTCACTAAGGAATGGGAGTTGTGGAGGAATTATGGAAATAAGAAGCCGTAGCTAAGTGGGAAAGGAACAATGATAGCTAAGAAATAGGAACAACAGAGCAAGGAAGAAGGCAAAGACCCCAAGAAAGAACTGGCAGTCTAGGCTGGTGCATAAATGTAAGGAAGGTTGAGTGAGAAGGCATAGGGAGGAGAATACTGGAATGTTGTTGTAGAGCTAGTAGAGCCACTCTCTATCTATTATTTTGTATTAGTATGTATTTCTTGATCCTAAGAGTTTGTAATATGGAAAATAAGCTCTCGAGCCTGATGTAATAATGTTGCTGCATCGATTAATGATGAAGAAGACTTATTGGGGCAACTGTGTGTTATTCGAATGATTATCTGATGCTTTAAGTTTTTTATGTTTGTGTATCTAAGTAGTCTTTTCCTTATGAGTATGCATGACTTGTTGCAATCAAGATTATGTGTGGTATGATTTAGTGTTCTTTGATACTTATCTCTTTGATGTGATTCTCCCCAATAATGGATCTCAATCCCCTTCTAACTAAGGTTGTGGCACTCCTTGGGTGAGACTCCTTACCCATTTTGGGTAAGGTGAAAATGTTGGCATTGTGCTATACTACAACAGAGCTTTGTTGTCCCCTATTCCCGAACCCAGGGTCTCAACCCTATTACTATTTTTGTGCCAACATCTTATGCATGCGGTTGAGAGTCTAGGTCATTGAAAAATGATTCTAGCTCAGGGTTGGGACACCTGGGGTGGTTCTTTGACCCCTGAGTGTGTTGTAAGCCATGTAGGATGTTAGGTTGTGGTCAGTAAGTCTTCGTTTTCAACCCCACTTCCATAAATGAAGCTTGGAGGTCGGGTCATGTCACAGTGCCACTATACTTCACATTTATCCAGAGGGCTTATGAAAGTAGGTAATTGTGGAGAGGGGGCATTACAAATTGGTATCAGAGCATGGTTCAAATACTTGGATTGAATGGGCTAGATGCATGTTGTTATGCATGCATTATCATGGTCATGGTTGTCATGCATGAGGTCATTGTATGCAGTTATTATTATCAACCATGGCATCAATCTATTGGTATGATTATGTATACATATATGTATTGTGCAGACCAGATAGCCTCCCTTGAAATTTATTGAGGTATGTTGATTATGTTTATATTTGGTTGCCTAACATGGTATGCTTGTAGGAAGAAGAGGATTAGAGATTGAAAGTAGAATAGTGGCTTACAATTCATGAGACTCTCCTTATAGATTACATGAGGAACATAGAGATGAGTACTTTACTGACATAGAAGACACCTTGAGAAGTTTAAAGGCAGAAATCAAAAGTGAAAAGTTGGATAATGATATGATTATTTAGTCACAGGAAATTCTTTCCAGGGAAAAAGAAAAGAAAGTAGAATTCAATGTAGTTATCCCTATGAGTTTATCAGATATTCAAAGACAGGGAAAACGATAAATCAATTATGGACAATAGAATAGGACTAGTGAGGCATGTGGTAGTAGTCCTCATGGAGGGAATAGTTCTGATAGGGATGACACATTCATAGATGGTAGATTCTTAGATACACCTGACAGGAGAGGCAGTGGTTATGGGATATATTCTAGTTTTGGTTTAGACATGTATCATGGTCATCATTGCTATTGTAACAACCTTGGCTAAAAATCCATGTAAAAATATATAAGACCGTAGTCATGGGACACTTATTCCAAGATGAGTGTTGGGTAAGACATCGTAGTGTGGGTGTTCATTGGTTTATTATGGCTAAGGAAATTGGCAAAGGAAATGGATAAGGCTTTGGAAAGGAAAGAGGCATTAATTGGCATTTTATTTATGCAAATAATGGAAATTAGGAGAAAAGGAAGGTGAAAGGTCATAGGTTGCATGTGAGGAGGAAATTGAAGGAAAATAATGGAAAATGAAGAAAATAGAGGTCTCACTAATAAAAAGGCTTCTAAGGATCAGTTGGAAATATTTTGCTGAGACTTTTGTCAGTTCAGTTTTTTTTCTCTCTCATTATTCTACTTCTCTCTCTCTCCCTCTTAGACACTTAGAGTTTTCTTGGAGCACTCTGGCATTGGATCAAGAAAGGAAAAGAAGGCAAGAGGGAGGAAGGATAAAGCAAGGAAGAGTGGGATCAAGCAACTACAACATGATTCTTTGCAGGTATCGGTTTGCATGCGTGATTTCCTTGCTAGATTTGGCATGCATGGTATTGCATGTGGTTCTTTGTTGTTATGGCATGGGTTTTATGAGGTGTGACAGTGCTTTCAGCCTAGCCTTTCCATTTCCGGATAGCCATGGCGTGATGGGGTTCTCATGTTTAAGATGGGATGGATTTCCTGATGTATTCAAAGCTGAGTGAGTTGGATCTATGAATAATAGAACACATGGCCTAGTAACCCCTGAACCGGACTATGGGTTGTAATAAGGACAGATTTTGTGTTGCCTCAATGCTAGGAATCCTCGACCGGTGAATGGAGGGAGATATGGTAAAGCCTAGAGGTGGGTGCTCTCCATCAGTCCCAGTAATCCCAGGATCAGATATGTGATAAAGCCTGGAGATGGGGTCTCATTTTAGGGCCTAGTGATCCGGTGTGGATTGTAGTAAAGCCTGAGAAACTAGGATAGAGGAAAATTCCTCATGGTGTAGGTGGAGAAATCTGGTGGCATCCATGTTTTTTTTTGCCTAGTGATCTGGTGGAGATCATGGTAAAGCCTGATATTACATGTTTACTTTTTTGGCCTAGTGATCTATATGGATTATGGTAAGGCTTGGTTTTTATTGATGAGGGTGAGGTGGTTTAGCCTCGACATTCCCTGGTTGGTTCTTTTGGTTTGAGACCCACGTTCGTGCTTGGAATACGGGATGGGGGTGAATGGTTGAATAGAGAATTGACTTAGCCATTCTGTGGTTGGGTGGAACGTTGTAGTCCCATCCCGGGTTGGCTTTTGCATCATTAGTATGAGGTTATTTTTTCTTGTTAGTTCATGAGTATTATCCTGGTTTATATGTGGAGTATATGGCTGATGTATCCTTGATATTTCTGTTGTTATTATCCTGGTTATAAGCATGTATTATGATAGTGATGAATTATGGATCTCCTCATGTTTTGATTTGTAAATGAATACATTGACCGAATATATGATATTGTAGATAATGATATAAGGGAACAATGCTTCTTAGAAATTCTCAGATAAGTACGAGACCCTTATGCTCAGATATGTTTTTTAGATCTACAAATTACACATTTATGACATGTTTGACGAAATGCCTGTCATGGCTAGTATGGGTCTACTCTAGAACTTGTCAATTTTTTTGCAAATGCACCATTGTTATGTTGTGCACATTGATTTATGAATGTGTCATTGAGTTATGGGTAGTGACTTGGGCTATGGGCCTAAAAATGTGGCACAAATCCTAGGGTCACGGGCATAGGTTAGAGGAGAAAAGTCCCCAAATCCATGCATACCCATACTGTGAGAGTGCCTAGAGTCTCTTGGACGCATGCTTGTCCATATCAAGGGAGCATCTTAGGGTTTAATGGTCTAAAACTTTAGTTGGTCCCAAGGGTTGGTTACTTGAGTGTTTTGGTTGGATCCTGGGAGTTCTGTTGGTGATGTAGAAGGTTTGTGTGGTGTGTTTTTATCGATTCTTCTTCCTTAAGGTCTCCTAGGAGGTTGAATCCCATTATAGTAGCCTCTCATCACATATTTACCCCTGTTGGATTGTTAATTAGGTAGATGTGGGATGAGGGTGTTACAGAGTGGTATCAGAGCATGATTCACCCCTTGGACTAGATGGGCAGTGTGTTTGTCATCCAGTCATGTTGGTTGAATATGTGTTCCTTATGCTTGTAGTCCATGTGCTTGTTGTATTTTTATTGTGTTGATCATGGTGGTAGTGATCTCGCCATGTGAAGGTTTATGGTGTTGTTTTTTGATGTGGTCATCATGAGTGCATGTTAGTTGTATATGCATTTGTTTTGCATGTCAATGTCTATATGTTGTTATGCATGCAATTTCATGGCTATATTTATGCATGTATAGTTGGTAAAACATGAATTGTGAGGCAATTGTATGTAGTTGAGGTCATTATGATGATATTAGTATGTTATGATGCTAATGTGTTGACTAAGATGAAGCAAGAGATGAAGATCATTAGAGCGAGGTTGTAGCAGTACACTTTGAGGTAAGTGTAGATTGTCATACAAGTTTGTATGTTTGGGATGCAAGTATGTGATTCATAGTTGTTTTAAACATTAGGGTTACTTATATGTTTGTCATTCTATTATGATTATGGTTACATATATGATAAATACTAGTTGATCAATGTAGTCATATACACCTGTGTGAGATAGTCACGAATGATAGTAACTTGTGGTTGTATGCATTGTTGTTGTTGTTTCATATTAGTTAAATTGATGATTATGTTATATGTTGTTAATGAATATGTTATATGTTAACTCTTAATTAGCTTGATGATTATGTTATATGTTGTTGATGTGCATGTCATATGTTAACTTATTGTTGTTATATGTTAGTTAACTTGATGATTAGGGTCATAACATTAATATATTCATGTTATATGTATCACGTTAAATTGGATTGGCCTATGTAGATGGTTAGGGTTATGACATTCATGTATGAGTTGACTTATCTGTGACATTGTGTTGTATTAATCTAGACTGTCTATGCATATGTCTTATGTATGAATGATAATTGTTTATGAGTTTATGATGTGAACATGTTAGCTAGTGTCTATTATGGATATCATGACCTTATTTATGTTTCAGTTGATATGTCATGAAGTTATATCATGCTAATCTAGATTGGTTATGTAGACAAGATAGCCTCTCGTGAGATACATTAAGGTATGAGTTTTCTTATGTCAACTATTTGGTTTTTGAATGTTTGACTATGTTGTTTATTTAGTGTTTGAGTTTTTAGTGTCTATTATGTTGTCTAAATGTTTGATTACTTGAATGATATGAGTACGTGTCTATAGTATTTCTTGCCAAAATAAGCTTGTTTTAAGATGGTTGTACTAATACATATTTGTTGAGACAATTGATATGTACTTAAGTGTAAGTAGGTGACAGATGTAGCATTATGTATTATGATTGGTGAATGTGAATTGATTGTTGAGTATGACATGGTTGCTAGACTTGGTAAAGGTTGATTTCAAATTCATAAACATCATGCCTTGATTTATGGAACACGTGACTAACATGTGTGAAGAGTTGCAGGGAAACATGCTTGGTATTAGCATGGCACAATAATAGTTGAATTATTTATATAACTAATAGTAGGGTGATGTGACAGTGCATAGTAAGACTTGATTACAGTAAGGTAAAAAGGTAAAGAATGGATGTGGGTGAGGATTCCTTTGACTATGTTTGTGCTGGGATGGGGTCCCCTGGGTCAGTTTTGGGGAAAAAGCCCAAGTTTTGATGTAAAAATATGTAAAGTCTCCACAAATTATGGTCACAGAGCACGTAGCTAGTTAAGAGTCAAAAAGGGTTTTACCCTTCTTTTATGTAACTTGAGTTAGATTTTGAAGATCTACCCATGGTCCGCAGACCATGGAATTGTATAAATAGGTGTGTCTTAGGGATGTCTAAGAGAAGTAATAGAAGTCTATGGGTAAGAGCGAAAGGCTCTGTAGCTGAGTGGGCAGAGGCCTAGAATAGTGTCTGCAACTGAGTGTGCGGACCCCTGTAACTAAGTGCACAGTGAAGTCGTGAGTCTATAAGATTAACTGAATATCAATAAAGAGGATTGTTACAGAAATTCCTGTGTTTTATCTATTAACTTTGTTATGTATATATGATCTTTATGTTGTGATGAATAATGGGTTTATGAAATAATAATGTAATTATGCATGACTTTACTTGATCTACATTGTTATCTACATGCAATTAATGTTAAGTGATTACATGAACATTATAACGCTTTATGTTAAAGTTATCAAGCACTTAAGTAGATCTGAGCAAATAATGGTCTAAGGGTAATCTAAAGCACGTGTAAGTAGCTACTCGACCTGTTCAGGGTCCTCAAAAGCCAAACGTAGACCTTCGCGGAGGTCTAGAGGATGATTGGAGGAAGTTACAACAATAGGATGTAGGAGCATGGAGGTCTACATGAAGCTAGGTCTAGGTCACCAAAAGGACATCACACTGATCCCTGGGTATGGAAACTTGGTTCCATCATCCCCCCATACTACTTCGGGTGAGACTTTAGTTCGTGCACTGTAGATTGATGCCGAAAGGGCCAGTAGTATAGGGATTTGTTTGGTGCAACTAACTCTAAACCTAGATCAGGACTCGCTAAGCCAATAAATGGTTCCATTGCAAAGACTGGGATCTGCATAAAGAGATGTGTGATGTCACATCACTAGAATCTTACAAAGAAGGAAATTGAGAAGTGGTTGTATAGAAATATCCATGAATTTGTGGTGCAAGAAAACATGAATCTACACCTGACAAAAGAATAGTGGTTGGACAAATATTTGTACATAGAAATACACGAAATCTTCTTCTGAACCTTCCTGATGAAACTATACGAGTGGATCTCTAAATTGGAAGATGACCGAGGGAGATGGAGGCTTGATGGTCCAACAGTGTGGACCCCATAGCTCGTGTGGAGGTTGGAAGATTTTGAAGATAAGATCATGCATGTAGTTGATCACTGGCTTGATTGAGTCATCAAAGGATTTGTTACGGAGTTTGTGGTTGATACCTTAGTCAGTTACAGTGAAACAGAGTGACTCTTATTTAAGGGACCACGAGGTAAGTACTTGAAATCTTTGAATACTTGGATTAATATTCTCTTGTGTGAAAAGCAGGTTATGCCATTACTTTGATTTTTGGATCTACGTGAAGTGGATGAAGCTTTAGAAATCAAGGAAAAACAGGTCCTGAATATAGTCCATTGATTGGACCTCCTTCAAGTGACGACGAGGGAGCAACACAGGCTTCACCACAGAGCACTGTATAGTTAATAAGGTAGGGTTTTCCATGGATATATCATCCACCCACACCACATCCACCTTCACCTCCACAATATACACCTTCACCAACACCGCCACCACTGCCCCTAGTCAATATGTCGAATACAATGAAGTTGCCATTTTTCAAAGGCCTAGGAGGTGAGGATCCAAATTAGTTTTGGTTTTTTACGAAGGTTGCGAGGAAAACATAAAAAATTATGGATGATAATATAAATAAGGCACACTTAGTCAATGCTCTGCAGGACCGTGTGCTAACATGGTATGTGAAGTATTACACTGATATTTTGTTGGTGTCATTGGTAGATACTCAGACCACTTTGAACAAGGAATTCGGTAAGCCTAAATCTGAATCTCAGTCGGTAATTGGATTTAAGGAAATCATGACAAGGCCCGGTGAAACGCTATTGGATCTAGATCAAAGACTAAAGTTTGGGATCCGCGGAGCTAATATGAATCTCCTAGATAGCCAACACAATGATTCTTTTATAGCTGCGCTCTTGCCCCACTTAAGGATTTCTTTATCACAACAAAAGATAGGGACTCAAGTGGAAGCCCTAGAAATGATGATGAGGTTACATGAGTCACCTATCGAGGATGCTTCTTTGGGAGTTCAATAGATTCATGCAGAACTACAACACCTCTGCTTGGAGTTGTAAAACTTGAAAAAGGAAAAAGCTGCTCAGCCGGAGGTGCGTGAATAAGTTTGGTGTCTCAAGTGTAAAAAGTAGGGGCATGATAAATATCATTGCCCTATGTTCGCAAATTACATCACAGGAGGGGGGCCTATGCCCCCAAGGTAGGAAGCTCCAGCAGGACCCAGTGTGAGGCCCGCACTATGGTGCACTATTTGTCAAGTAGCTGGAAAACATGTAATATACAATTGTCATTTGCTGCAAAACTTTGTACACACACCACAACAATTTGTTAGGTGTGGAGCTTGGTTATCTTCTTTATTCATAGGTATCACCGCATTGGACCCCAGTTCATAATGTGGCAGCAACGCTTCTCGTTAATCTGCACCACTAGGGGGGTCTAGGGGGGTGATGACGATTATTTGGAGTGCCCCCGGAGGAGGATAGGGGGCAGCGCCCCTGAATTTAAAAATATATGTAAAATTGCCTTGTAAAATGTTGTAATTTCGTATTCAATCTGGGCCATTAATTAGGCAGATATCTAACGGTAGAAGTTATGTTTAATTTATGGTTTTTTTCTCTAGAAGGCAACCCCTCGCTATATATGAGGGAATTGTAATGTGTCAATGCAAATCTATATTCTGAGTGAGAAAGAGAGAGGAGATTGTGTGAGAGCAAAGAGGGAATTACAAAAGATCTGATGTAAGTTGTATCTCTGCAGTTTGCTAGATAATATAAAAGGAAGGATTGGTTGTTTCTTAGTGGACGTAGCCTAAATTGGGTGAACCACGTATATCTGTGTCTCTCTTGTTTTATGTGTTTTTTGTGTTTATATTTCTACAATATATTTTATGTGTTCCATTTCTCTATAATATTGAATTTTATAACTTTTGGTATCAGAGCCAAAGGTCTATTTGGTTGATAAACTCGCAGGAGAGAAGGGTTCCTAGTTCGAGTGGGAGCAATGGTGGAAGATGGTAGGTTTATGGTCAAAAAATGTAACAACCAAAACTACCAGCTATGGAAGATGCAGATGGAAGATTATCTATATCAGAAAGATCTGTACCTACCATTGAGCAGAAAGACAAAGAAACTGACGAGTATTACAAACAAAAAATGCAATATTCTTGATAGAAAGGCACTTGGAACAATACAACTATGCCTAGTGGCATCGGTAGCCTTTAATTTTCAACAGAAATGACAATAAAGGGTTTAATGTCGACATTGGACAAAATATATGAAAACCCTCAGCCTCAAATAAGTTATTTCTTATGAAGCATTTATTTAATATGAAGATGTTAGAAGGTGGATCTGTTGCTGATCATTTAAATGAATTTAATACAGTTACCAGTCAGTTAAGTTCTTTAGGGGTAACTTTTGATGATGAAGTTAAGGCTCTGTTATTTCTGTGCTCATTGCCAGAAAGTTGGAATGGTTTAGTTATGGCCATTAGTAACTCTATATCTTGATCAAGTAGTTTAAAGTTTGATGATGTTATCGGTGCAATCCTTGGCGAGGAAATGAAATAGAAAAGCTCCGGTGATACATCAAGTAATGCTTTTACTACAGAGACTAGGGGAAGAAAAATGGAAAGAGGAAAGAGCCCAAGTTATCCCAGTAAGTCAAAGAAAGGCAGATCCAAGTCTAAATTGGATATAGTGTGCTAGAAATGTTGGAAGAAAGGACACCTGAAGAAAGACTGCAAGTCTCGAAAGGGAAAAGAAGGAGATGCATAGCAAGAAAACAATCATGAAGTGAATGTGACAGGTGATTTGTTGCAAGGTGCTTTGATTCTTTCATTAGAAAATATTATTGATGTTTGGGTGGTAGATTTAGGGGCCTCATTCCATGCCACACCTGATAGGAAAAGATTTCATGATTATGTTTAAGGATATTTTGGTCAGGTTCGATTGGATGATGACAAACCTTGTAAAATCATTGGAATGGGTACATTTTTCATAAAACAATAGAATGGAAATCATTAGCTATTGAAGGAGGTAAGGCATGTTCCAGATCTGAAGAAAAATCTAATTTCAATAGGGCAGTTGGGAGGTGAATTTTGTGTGACTACTTTTAGAGATAAAACCTGGAATGTCACTAAAGGAGCCCTGGTAATAGAAAAAGGAGAAAAGGTTGGTACATTGTATTTATGCAATGGTATTTCTAATTCCATTAATGCTTTAACCTCTGCAGGGGAAGATACGACATTGTGGCATCATAGGCATGGGTACATGAGTGGGAAGGGGATGTAGATTATTCACTCAAGAAATTTGTTGCCAGGTTTGAAGCATGTTGATTTAAAATTTTGTGAGGATTGTGTTTATGGAAAACAGAAGAGAGTTAGATTCCTTAGAGTTGGGAAAGAAAAGAAGAGCTAAAAACTAGAGCTTGTGCATAAACATGTATGGGGACCTGCTCATGTATCATCTCTTGGTGGCTCTCATTATTATGTTACTTTTATTGATGATGCAACTAGAAAAACCTGGATTTATTGTATTAAAAATAAATTTGATGTATTTGATACTTTCAAGAAATGGAAAGCTTTGGTTGAAAATGAGACAGGAAAAAGGTTGAAGTGTCTCAGATTAGAAAATGGAGGTGAATATTGTAGCAAAGAGTTTGATAGGTATTGTTTAGAGAATGGAATTCACAGAGAGAAGATAGTTCCAGAAACACCACAAGAAAATGGTGTGTCAGAAAGGATGAACAGGACAATCATGGAGCATGTAAGGTGCATTCGATTGCATGCAGGATTGCCTTTACAATTTTGGGTAGATGCTATAGATGTTGCTATTTATCTAATAAACAGAGGGTCTTCAAGTTCCTTGGATGGTGGTATTCTAGAGGATACATAGACATGTAAAAAGGTAAACTACTCATTTTTAAAGACTTTTGGTTGTGAAGCCTTTGTCCACATTAATAAAGAAATTATAACAAATCTTGAGGAAAAATCAAAGAAATGTACCTTTATTGGATATGGTGTTAATGATTTTGGTTATTGCTTTTATGATTATGAAAAACACAAAATCATTGGGAGCAAAGATGTCATAGTCAAATAAAATGTTTTGTTTAAGGATCAGATGCAAGAAAATAAACTGGAAAAAAAGAAGAAGCAAAGAATACACAATTCTTGATGAGATCACATAAAAAGTGAAGGTGTTTGAAAATCATAATGATCAACAACCAGAGCAACAACAACAACCACAATAGCAACAAGCACCTCAAACGCCTGAAATTGGTGTTAGAATATCTACCAGGATAAGTAGACCCCCTGAACGATACTCTCCTTCATTATATTATGTATTGTTGATTGATTTTGGTGAACGAGATGTCATGAAGAAGTAGTGCAGGTAGAAACCAGGAAGAAGTGGGAGAAAGGCATGAAATAAGAGATGGACTCCTTAGCACATAACCATAGTTGAGACATAGTCAGGTTTTTTACAGGGAAAACAACATTTCAAAATAAATGGGTTTACAAGTTGAAGAAAGAAGATGGAGGTAGAAAAAGGTATAAAGCTAGACTTGTGGTGAAGGGGTTTGCACAGAAAAATGGTATAGACTTTGTTGAGATATTTTCTCGTGTTGTTAAAATGACTTCAATAAGAACTATTTTAAGTCTAGTAACAGCTGAAGATTTGGATCTTGAGCAGTTAGATGTAGAGACAACCTGTCTCCATGGGGATTTGGAGGAATAGATATATATGCAGCAGCCACAAGGATATGAATTAAAAGGGAAGGAGAAACTAGTGTGTATGTTGAAGACTTGTATGGCTTAAAACAGGCTCCAAGGCAGTGGTATCTAAAATTTAATATATTTATGTCTGAACAAGGTTATACTATATGTCACTCTGATCATTGTGTTTATCTCAAAAGGAAAAATGATGGTAGCTGTATTATATTGTTATTGTATGTAGATGACATGCTTGTTGTAGGTTCTAACATGCAGGAAATAAATGTGTTGAAGAGAAAATTGTCAAACTCATTTGCAATGAAGGATTTGGGTGCTGTAAAACAAATCCTTGGTATGAGAATAACTAGAGACAGGAAGAATTAAAAATTAACGTTGTCTCAGAGTGAGAAAAGGTGTTGAAAAGATTTAATATGCAGAATGCAAAACCAGTTAGTATACCATTGGCTAGCCATTTCAAACTAAGTAAGGAGGTGTGTCCCAAGACTCAAGAAGAAATGGCTTATATGTCTAAAGTTCCATATGCATCAACAGTTGGAAGCTTAATGTATGCAATGGTCTACACAAGGCCTGACATTGCACATGCAATGGGAGTTGTAAGCAAGTACATGAACAATCCTGGAAAAGAAGATTGGATGGTGGTGAAGTGGATTCTCAGGTATTTGAGAGGTACCACAAATCAAGCATTACGATTTGGTGGTTCAAACATATCTCTACAAGGATATGTTGATGCAGATATGGCGGGTGATAGAGATAACAGGAGGAACACCACATGGTATGTGCTTACTGTAGGTGGAACAACTGTCAGTTTGGTTTCAAAACTACAAAGTGTTTTTGCACTCTCAACAATGGAAGCAAAGTATGTTGCTACTATAGAGGCTAGTAAAGAAATGATTTGGTTACAAGGGTTTCTGGATGAATTAGGTAGGAAGCAGGAGTTGGGCAGGTTATATAGTGACAACCAAAGTGCCATACATCTTGCAAAGAAATCTACATGTCATTCCAAGAATAAACATATACAACTCAAGTACCATTTCATACTGCCAGTGTTGGAAGATGGACAATTGAATCTGGAAAAGATACACATTAGCCAGAATCCTACAGATATGTTAACAAAAGTTGTAACCAGGGAGAAACTAAGATTTTGCTCAGTTTCAATTGGTCTTCAAGTATGATGAAGAAGATGAGAAATAGCTAGGTCCAAAGTGGAGTTATTGTCCATCAAATGAAGCAGCGGTGGAGTTGCTATAATCAGTCTCCACGTGGTATATTTTTGGGTGTGGAGCCTGATTATCTTCTTTATTTAGAGGCATCGCTACATTGGACCCCAGTTCGTAATGTGGAGGTAACTCCACCCATAAATGTGCACCGCCAGGGGGTCTAGGGGGGGTGATGATGATTATTTGGAGCCCCCCCTGGTGGGGGATTAGGGGAAATTCCCCCGAAGCTAAAAATAGATGTAAAATTGCCTTGTAAACTGTTGTAATTTTGTACTCAATCTGGGTCGTTCATTAGGCGGAGATCTAACAGTAGAAGTTATGTTTAATTTAGGGTTTTTCCCCAGAAGGCAACCCCTCGCTATATATGAGGGCATTGTATTGTGTCTATGCAAATCTGTATTATGAGTAAGAAAGAGAGAGGAGATTGTGTGAGAGAAAAGAGGGAATTACAACGGATCTGTTGTAAGTTGTATCTCTTCAGTTTGTTGGATAATATTAAAGGAAGGACTCACTGTTTCTCTATGGACGTAGCCCAAATTGGGAGAACCACATATATCTGTGTCTCTCTTGTTTTATGTGTTTATATTTCTATAATATATTTTATGTGTTCCATTGCTCTGTAATATATAATTTTTTAACACAATTTTTGCAATTTATGCAAATCGGTGGGCCACGATGAGCGCCACTGTCCAAGCTATGAATTAATGATGGAATGGATGCCTAAGTATCGAATGCAATCAAAACCTCAACCTTCAGATCAGGGAGATAGGGGAACGCGTGGAGGATATTTTGGGCACGGACGAGGCTGAGGAGGAGGAGGACTTGGTAGGGGTCGCAGGTAGGTCATTTGTTACAATTGCAAAATGCCAGGACACTACATGTGTGAGCGTACGAATCAGACATGCTTGTCATCTCAATATTGTACTTAATTTGACCACACAATCGAAGAATGTCCTATGATGGACAAGATGTAGGAGAAGAAAGCGCAGCAGCCTCAACATTCTACTCAGAACTTATAGATGATGATGGATGAATCCCGCAAAGAGGAGCTGAATGTGAATATCGTACTGCGAAGTGGGATTTCGATTGGTGATGATAAGGGAAAGAAGCTTGAAGAAGGTGGATGGGTCTGTAAGGCTCTAGAAAACAAGGTTGGGTTTGGTCTAGAGTGTGCGAAGGAAGCGTTCATGGAAGCAAAGAAAAGGTTCATAGAGGCCTCTACCTTAGGAAGTTAGGACAAATTACTTATAGAGGTTGACCCCTCTGTGCTTACCACCTTCTTGGAGACTTGTATGAAACTACTGCATGCTAGAAAGGCTGTAAAAGGGCTACATTAGTTGATAAAGAAATGTGCTAGTTAGGATAATACTTCTGATGGACCCCGCATAGTAAGAAAGATTGGTAAGCATAAGACAAGAATAGGGTGCGAGATGAGGCTTAGCACAAAAATAGGAGACTATGAGATGGACCAGGTTATTCTGGATTTGGGGTCTGATACAAACGTACTGCCCAAACAAACCTCGAAGAGAATGGGGAGACCTGTGTTGCAGTGGTATCCAATTCAGCTAAGGAAGGCGAACCAGTAGAAGATTATCCCTATGGGATGATTGCAGGGAGTTATCCATGACGCTAGCTAATTTTGAAGTAATAGAGATTGTTGATGAATGGGGTCATCAATTTGAAGAAGCAGACAATTTCGTTTGAAAGGAAATCGCTCCGAGTTATAGTACCATTGGACCCTGCAGAAGGACCCCGCTATATTGAACCATTCCGTGACTATGAGGAGAGTGATGATGATTTGGATCAGATATATAAAATAACAGCGTGAGGCCAAGATGGGTTAATCTGAAAGCTAATGGAAAAATTTCATGGGACCACAAAAATTCCTATACCTTTGATTTAGACGAAGAGTTGGAACATTCGCAAAACAGGCTACATGAAGTATCCACACTGCGCTGCAACATGATTACCAAATTGATGTGTTATGTATCGTCAAAGGTAAGAAATCTTCCTTGTTACGACGGTTTAACTGACATAGATAAATTTCTGGATGCTTTTGAAAGAGAAGTTCCAGAGGATTACCACTTTTAGGCATTGGACTAGGCACTGTACGCTATGCCTACTCGGTGGTGGGATACACACAAAGACAGCTTCAATGGATGGCGCGAGTACAAAAGGATGACGAGAACTCGATTTGGTCATCCTAAAGTATGGGTAACTGAGAATTATGATGGGTGGAATGATCCATGTGATCATTTGGCCAAATGGACTACGATATATGGAATAGAGCCACAGCCAGAACGAGTGCATTTATTCTGTCAAACTTTGGACATAATCCCTATGAATTGGTATTTGGAAACGGAGCTCCGCCACAACACCGTAGAGTGGAACGTCTTAAGAGAAGGGTTTGTGAGGACATTTAGCTTTGAAGATGGGTTTGAAAGCATTGATAAGGCACTGTAGGAGGTTAAGGCAGCAATCTTCTGAATCCCACATGATCTTTTTGAATTGATTCAACTAGATTGGGGCACCTAGCTGTGCCATGCAGTGGAATGCTATAACGTTACTGCTAAAGGAGAAGATGAGGATCCAAGGAATTTCAATATCCTGGAGGTATAAGGACACCTTAAGGTCAAGGGACTGCAGATAGAGAATCTAGACATCACTGTGCCATTGAAAACTAGGCAAGTAAACATTGGCATAGAGGTGGAGTGGAAGTTTGTGAATATTGGGGATTACTGGGATGATTCTACAGTAGATAAAGTTGTTGAGTTGCTCTGCGAATATCAGGATTTATTCCCTACAAAATTTTCAAACTTGAAAGGCATCATAGGCAATTTGGGAGTGATGAAAATAACTTTGAAACCAAATGCGAAGCCTGTTAAGCAGAGGCCATATCACCTTAATCCCAGATACAAGGAAAAGGTCCACTTGGAGTTGGACAAGATGCTTGAAGCAGGTATTATTGAACGAGTGGAGGAATCTAATTGTGTGAGCCCAATGGTAATTTAGGAAAAGAAGCATAAGGATAAAATAAGGATTTGCATAGATCTAAGAAAGCTTAACGATGCCTGTGTCCATGATCTTTTTCTGACATCGTTTACTGATAAGGTCCTGGAAAATGTTGGAGGACAGGAGGCCTATTCGTTTATTGATGGGTTCTCTAGATACCATTAGATCAACATCATGCCAGAAGACAGGAGTAAAACAAACTTCACGACAGAATGGGGTTGTTTTAGTAAAAGGTGATGCCCTTCGGACTTGAGAATGCGCTAGAAATATTCTATCATGTATTCATTGTGATGTTCAAAGAGTTTATTCACAAATTTTTGGAGGTTTATTTTGATGACTAGACAATGTTTGGGCTAGTCAAGCACCATGCAGATAGCCTGCACTTAATGTTGGATACATGCCAAAGGTATCAGATTGTGCTAAACCCGAAGAAGTGCTTGTTTTGTGTCCGCTTTGGGATATTGTTGGGTCATGTGGTATGCAAGCAAGGAATCATGGTGGACCCTGCCAAGATCGTGGTAATAATCAATTTAGAAGCCCTAAGGAATGTTAAATAGCTACGCGCAACATTGGTGCATACTGGGTATTATCGAAATTTCATCAAGGCTTATACCGATTACCGCGCCCATGGAGAAGTTGCTAAAGGAGGATGCTACATTCTATTGGAATGAAGAATTTCAGCATAGTGAGGATGTCTTGAAGGAGAAAATGGTTACCACACCGATCTTGGTCTTCTCGGATTGGAAGAAAGAATTCCATGTGCACGTTGATTCCTCGTGTATTGCATTGGGAGCAGTGCTGACATAGGCTGGCGAAGGAGTCCTAGATCAGCCTATATCATTTGCAAGCAAAAAATTGTCAAAGGCTGAGAAGAATTACTCCAAAATAGAGTGTGAGGGATTGGCTATGGTGTACGTGCTCCAAACGTTCAGGCACTATCTGTTGGGCGCACATTTCAAGATGTACACAGACCACTCCACCTTGAAGCACCTAGTCAATAAGCCTACGTTGCGGGAAAATATGAAGATGGATGTTGTTATTCCAAGAATATGATTTTGAGGTGATTGTGAAACTAGGAAGGTTGAATGCAGGACCTGACAATCTGTCACGCATTGAGATAGGGGAGGAGCCTACTAATTTGGAGGAAGGGCTGCACGACGTGTAGCACTTTGTGGTGTGTGTAGCGAACAACCACTTTGTAGACATTATCCCTTTTTTGACGACAGGAACAACTCTAGAAGGATACACCAGTGAGTAGAAGAAAGAGTTGGTGGTGTGCGTGACCAATTTCTCAATAATTATAGGACATTTGTATAATATGGGATTGAATGAGATACTTCGACTCAATTTTGAATGAAATAGTATCCTTGTTGAAGCTCATGGAGGAGTTATGGGAGGACATTATGCAGGAAAAGCAACAACGCAAAATATTTTGTGTGCTTGGTTGTGGTGGCTGATGTTGTATAAAGATTCTAAAGCATATTGTAAGGCACACGATGCAGGTCAGAGGATGGGTAGGCCATCACAAAGGGATGAGCTTTCACTGAATCCATAGGTATCATTGCAGCCATTTGAGAAATGGGCAATTGATTTTGTAGGACCAATTCAGCCCCCATGTAAGAAAACAAGTGCGTGCTACATCATCACTGCGACCGAATATGTGACCAGATTGAGGGAGGCATAGCCTCTGAAGGACTATACAGGGGAAAGAATAGCAAAGTTTTTGTTTGAATATGGGTTGACCAGGTTCAGTTGCCTGAAGGTATTGATGAGAAACCACAGTACACATTTTCGTAATGAAACGATTAGCACACTGACAGAAGAGTTCGAGGTTTACCATCAGAAAAGTACACCATATCATCCTTAGGCCAATGGAACAATTGAGGCTTTCAATAAGATATTGGAGAATGCATTGACAAAGATTTGCAACATGCAATAGAATGATTAGGATGTGCGCGTACCAGTGGTGTTATGGGCATATAGAACTACTTGCAAAAAGCTAACAAGTTAGATGCCTTTCCGATTGGTTTATGGTGTAGAGGCTATAATGTCGATGGAATATATCATGCCGTGTTTACACATAGTGGCTTTCACAGGAATGGCGGACCACAGAGCCTTAGAAGAGCAGCTTGTGAATTTAATGGAGTGTGAAGAAGATAGGTTTATGGCTGGATTCCATCAGCAGGTTCACAAGAAATGTGAAAAATCTTGGCATGATAGGAAAATCAAACTGTGCACCTTTAAGGTAAATGGCTTGGTTTTATTATATGATAGAAAATTCACTAATTTCCAGGAAAGTTTCAGTTGCACTAGCTGGGGTCATATGTTGTCAAAGAAATTACAGATGATGGCACAGTTCTTGCAAAGTTGAATGGAGAACCATTTCCGGGAAGGGTAAATTGAAGTCGGTTGAAGCCGTACATAGGGGATCCAGCTCAATGACTACATGATGGAGGGACAATATTAGCACTCTAGATAGCTGCAAGGGAGCACGGGACTATTAGCTACACTACCCAGTTGGTGGAACTACGCGACAGAGGGGCTGCGCGGACAAGGGTGATGTCATAGTATCAGAAGGCGCACAAAGGGAGCTACAGTATGAGGGGAGACAGCGTGTAGCACAACTAGAAAATGATCGTTACAATCATTGCTCATGATTTGATAGCCAAGAAAAGATTAAGAGGAGGGGGAACATTTAAGGCTAAAATATTTGAAGATATTCCGCCAAATCAACATTTATGGATGGATTTTGGGGGGAACGATTGAATTTGAATTAAAATTCACCTATAAATTACATGTGGTTGTCTAGTAGAGAACACTTTGAAACCTTAGAATTTTTAAGTTGTGCTATCTGTCATTTATGAATCCTCAATTTTTTGTATATTTAGTTGCTAGCTTTGTGTTTAATACTTTGCCTAAGGATAACTAGTAGTTTATTCTCAGTACTATGTCTAGACTAGGTGAGACTGCAAGCACTGGAGGAACCGTTGCCTCCGAGGGAGCGGCTTCGGAAGTTGTAAGCATGGAGGCTTTGGCTCCTGTGCCTACAACGCCAAGGTCACCTGGGCTGAAGCCTACATGGTGTGAAAATCCGAAGCCCAAGAAAGACAAGCAAAAGAGGCTAATGATGGCGCACGAGTCACCAAGGAAGCACTTTGCTACCCAAGCCCAAAAGAAAGATAACAAACTAACGAAGGATAAGGGGAAAGCTGTGGATTTGGAGGCCGAAGAGGGCACGAAGGATATCAGGGAAAATTTTAAGAACCCCCCTAAATTTACATGTATAATAAATGCGCGAATCTCCATGGTATATAGGAAAAATGGAAGGCGATTTTATCAATAATATGATATGTATATATAATTTTTTGGCGAATCTCTCACCAGGCATGGCGAATATTTTACTCAATTATAAAGTCTTGTGTTTATTGAATACACAAATGAAATCATTGCATTTCTTTAAAATATCTTTTGAAATCAAAATTACCGAAATTACATATCGATAACCTAGTGGGTGTAGGATAAAATTCATCAGTGCCATTCACAAAAAGCATGAGAAAAAACCTAATACTATATATAAAACCAAGAAAAATTCAAATTCATCACTTCTAGGGACCTCGTAACCACCCTGCCAATACACAAGTATGTTCCTGTTTGCAATTAGAAAAATTACCCAAATTGCAGTCTGTTTACTCCACTTCTAGGGACCTTGTAACCACCCTGCCAATACACAAGTATGTTCCCGTTTGCAATTAGAAAAATTACCCAAATTACAATCTGTTTACTCTAGCATATGTTGGAAAGTTATAGAAGGATGACTAGTGCAATCAATCCATTCCTTTTAGCCCTGGATTTGTTTCAGTTTAAAACAGAAGTATACAAATATACTTGTCCAATGTCTATGCTTTAACCATTCACCTTAAGATGTTTTTACAATATAATTTCCTAAGTCTATTTAATATCTTCATTATCATAAAAACCAACCTATATCCATCTTAACTCCACATCTACCACTCTTAGGGGGATGAAATCTATTTATCCCTCTGAGCACTTGGTAGACCCAGAATTAAGATGTATCGAATTAAGATGGATCTAAGATAGAATTTCCCCTTTAAATAGTCTATGCTCACATGAATACCATGGGTCAATACCATGGGTTATCATAAACTTGGAGCTTAAAAATTATTATTAGTAATTTATAAAAATTAATCAAATTAATAGTTGATTTTTATTTTATTTTTTATTTTAACCAAGCTAAAATGTTTAACATACATTAAATTACAACATCCATTTTTACTCTTGATCGGATCAAATATTTTTTCACTCTATGCTAATTTGCATATCACGATATTTGATACCTCTGGGGGTTAGTAGATCCAGAGTAAAGATGGATCTATGCTGGTTTAATTCCCCCATTTAAATAGGCTACATTCCAAGTGAATACCATGTGCCATTTTGGTGAATACCATGGGTCAATACCATGTGCCATTTTTATTTTTATTAATACTAATATTAGGGTTAATAGTGTTTTTTTGCATGGTATTAATAACAATCTACTCCATGGTATTTGTCCCATAGTATAAATATAAGGTGACTTATGGAGTAAATATAAAAAAATGTTTTATTTGTTTACCATACCTCTAGTTTATTTATATTTTTATTAATTTACCATACCATTCATAAATACAAGGTGACTTATGGAGTAAATATAAAAAAAAAAATGTTTTATTTGTTTACCATACCTCTCTCTTATTTATATTTTTATTAATTTACCATACCTCTTTTACAAATATGGTATTTGGCCCATAGGATTCACTTAAATAAAACCTCTTTCTTGAGCCTTCATAAATAGAATGAGGGTTATGAACTAAATATAAAAGGAGGTTTTATTTATTTAACATGCGTCTAGTTTATTTATATTTTTGTTTATTTACCATACCTTTTGAGTAAGTATAAAAAGACGTTTTATTTATTTACCATACCTCCAATTTACTTATATTTTTATTTGTTTACACCCTTGCATGTATATAAGGTGACTTATGGAGTAAATATAAAAAATGCTTTATTTATTTACCATACCTCTCATTTATTTATATTTTTATTAATTTACCATACCTCTTTTATAAATATGGTATTTGGGCCTTTGGCCCATAGGATTCACTTAAATAAAACCTATTCTTGAAAATGGGCGAATGGAAGGTTGTAACTCCTAATTTCAAGGGCTAAATTTACCTTTTTTACCCTCTCCCTTAAAATAAGGTGGGCTATTTGAGGTGATTTGTAAAAATGTACTATGATACAAAATATTCACCCACTAAAAATTTAAAACCCCTTAATTTTGCCATATGGCGAACATTCACCCCTAAAGGATATAGATGCTGAGGGCTTGGATCCCATGTCCAACTGCCAGATTACATCTCTTCGCGTAAGGGAAAGGTGAAGGTGACTAAGGACCCAAATGCGGCGAGATTCCTCATAAATATGCCCCTACTACCAGAAAGTATCACCTTTGAAGGACCGTGCATGGTGCGGATTCCCCATTTGAAAATGGAAGAATGTGATTTGGTGGACCACGAGAGGCCCCCACCTCATGACAGAGAACTACATGAAACAGGTGTACTATAAAGAATCCAGTGTCACCACATTGGAGCTAGTCGAGTGGATTCATGGAGTGAATCAGTCGGGGTTGCTGAACCTACTATGGGTACCCCATTACCATCGCTCCAACATCAATACCATCATTATCAAGAAATCGCTGACCCTAGTACATGATGGATATTTGTGGCAGAGCGCACCGATCCTAATCACAGACATGCAGATCCATTAGATCATGCTCCTACCACATTCAGGCTTGAATCTAGCCAAGGAGTTTAGCGGAAAAACCAGTGAACATGACCTGGCAGAAAAAATGAAGGAGAAGTTCAGGTTAGTTAAGAAGCCGCGCGGGTACTCCATCAAATCTATCACTAACCTCGCAGTGCAAATTTCCATGCAGATCCTTGCTGGTAAGGTCATGAGGAAATGTCGCGGGGATGAGGTTCCAACGCCAGTAATCTCATTAGCTGCACAGTGCATAGATGGGAGACATTTTAACTGGTCACGCTACCTCTACAACGAGTTCCTTATGAATTTTCGCGAGGCTCAGGACGAGAGAAAAACCTTCCACTGTGTGTGGTTATTGCTCTCCATCGTGCTAGTAGCTTGGGAGCTACCGAAGGACAACTAGTTTCCTCCCCTGGAGAAAGGATTACCAGAGGCTATGAAGTTGGCCTCCCTTTGGGCCACAAAGAAATTCACGCGGGTCATGGAGACAAAAGTTTTCTATGTGTTGATGGAGGTGAGCATTCTCATGGCCATCAACCAGAAGCCACGATTGTCCCTGATTGTGTTTGAGCAGTTATTAGAGTACGCGGAGCTTAAGGCAGACTTCCACCACATATATATCAGAGCACGGAAGGATGCACAACAAAAGTGGTTTGATCTGCCTTGTCTTACCACATGATGAAATACAGGAGGTTATCAAGCACTGGATGATAGATTGGCATTCTCCATGTGATTTTGTCTTAGGCACTAGAAAAGGCACGAGGAGTTCCGTGAGAAAAATAAGTAGGAGGCTGCAATGCAGGCGATTCAGTAGTTAGTCGAGAAGCAAAGGAAGGAGGCCGAGGAGAAGGCCCAACTAGTAAAGGAGAACACTACAAAGTAGCAAGCTGAATAGGAACATCGTGACTCTGAGCGGAGTGGTAATTCCCCTTCGCCCTAGAGTGAGGAAGAGGAGTAGTCAGAGCAGGGAGGTGGTAGAGATGAAGAACATAGCACTCCATTCCTGGTAAAGAGGTTCCATGAACAATAGAAGGAGGGGCCCCAGAAGAAGTCGAAAGAAAATCCATCACTAGATCCCATCACGCTCATAGAAGGAGATCTCGAGGAGATAGGATATTAAGTGTGTGATACCACAACGAAAATATTGCATTAGTTCAAATAGAAGCACCTGCAGTCGCTAGGAACTCTTTAAAAGGATTTTCGCCTGCTGCAGATCCAAATCAGCAGGATACAGGTGGGCACACGGTAGGTGAGCATTGCACGTATGAGCTTGGCACTAGGGACCAGTCAGTCTACATGGATGGTCAAATCAATAGATCTTCAGGTAGTCGTGATACTAGAAGGATCGTTGAGTGCAGAATTAGCCGATGAAAAGGTCATCATAAGAATCTGAAGAATATTGGCCTCAACCTCGTAGCACTCGCCAATGAGTATCTTCACATGCTGCAGACAGATGTGACATCGGAGCTAAGAGTGCAGGAGTAGCACACTCTCAGCCTAATTAGTGAATATCGGGTGAACAATGAGCAAATGTTCACTGAGAAGACAAAGTAATTAAAGTCAAAGGAGACAATCCAGGTGCAGAGCACCTAGCTGGTAGTTGCAATGGTAGAAACATGCAGGACAGTGGTAGAGTTTCACATACCGTAGGAGGCGTCACTTGAGGCCAAGATTAGGAAACTTGTAGCAAGTGTCTAGGATACTAAGATAGAGGTGGCCCGAGTTCAGTTTGAGCTCAACCTGAAAATCACAGAAGTAGAGCTCAGGTCGCAGCCTTCAACCGCACTAGAAGTTAGGGAACAACGCGAAGCTGCAGCTAAGGATGGAATAGCTACTGTCGATGCCATGGTAGTGGACTGCAGAACGCTATTTGAGCAGGCGATGGAAGTAGTGACGAACCTGTAGGAAGATCCCAACTTGTAGAGATTAAAAATAGAGACCCGTGAGCTTCAGCAGTAGTACGATGAAGTGTGGGTGATCGCGCGCACAGTGGCTACAATGCAGCACCTCGCCAAGTTGCAGTAGGGCAAGAAAATCCTTGCACAAGTGGAAGTCACGTAGAAAAAAAGGGGCGTCCTTAAGGCACAATTGGACCCTTGGTTGGAAGAAGCCTACCAAATCTCCACCAACATACGGGAAAAGTTGGCGAACCTATAGCTTACATAGCATAATATCAAGCATGACAGTGAAGGACTACCCATAGAGCAGTTGGTCGAACAGGTGAAGCAGGAAGCCATGTAGAGCATGGTTGAAGTGGCACTGGTTCAAGTGGAGCTAGGGGATCTTCGCAGTAAGATCTTCGCACCAAATGAGTGACTCAAGCGCAAGTCACAATCTTTGTGTTGGGGGCCTGTTGGGATGGGGCCCCTGGGTCAATTTTGGGGCAAAAACCCAAGTTTTGATTTAAAAAGATGTAAATTCTCTACAAATTGTGGTCACGGAGCGTGTAGCTAGTTAAGAGTAAAAAATGGTTTTACCCTTCTTTTATGTAACTTGAGTTGCTTTTTAAGATCTACCCATGGTCTGCGGACCATGGAATTGTATAAATAGGTGTGTCTTAGGGATGTTTAAGGGAAGTAATAGAAGTCTATGGGTACGAGCAAAGAAATCTAGTGTAGAAGTAGAAGTTCTAGTGGAGGGAAAGGCTCTGTAACTGAGTGTGCAGAGGCCTCAGTTGCAGAGGCCTAGAATAGTGTCTACAGCTGAGTGCATGGATCCCTATAGCTGAGTGCATAGGGAAGTCTTGAGTCTATAAGCTTAACTAAATTTCAATAAAGAGGATTGTAGTAGAAATTCTTGTGTTTTATCTATTAACTTTTGTTATGTATGTATGCACTTTATGTTTTGATGAATAATGGGTTTATGAAATAATAATGTATTGATGCGTGACTTTACTTGATCTACATTGTTATCTAAACACAATTAATGTTAAGTGATTACATGAATATTATAACAATTTTTGTTAAATTTATCAAACACTTAAGTAGATCTAAAAAAATAATGGTTTAAGGGCAATCTAAAGCACGTGTAAGTAGCTACTCGACCTGTTTAGGGTCAGCAAAAGACAATCATAGACCTTCGTGGAGGTCTAGAGGCTGATTGGAGGAAGTTACAACAATAGGTTGCATGCACATAGAGGTTTGCGTGAAGGCAGGTCTAGGTCGCCAAAAGGACATCACACTGATCTCTGGGTGTAGAAACGTGGTTCCAACATCCCAACATCCCCCTATACTGCTTCGGGTGAGACTTCAATCTATGTACCACGGATTAATGTCGAAAGGGCTAGTAGTGTAGGGATTTGTTTGGTGCAACTAACTCAGAACCTAGGTCAGGACCCCTTAAGCCAATAGTCTGGAAACCACAAATCCAAACGAATGAATTATTTGAATACATGAATTCCTCTTAACCTAGATTTTTTATGAGATTATGTGGATATATGTTATATTCCTAAACATGTATTCGATAGATATATTAGCTAGTTTCTAGCTATAGTTGGGTTCATCGAGATAAATGGAATCCATTGAGGAATGATATATGAAGGTGTATAATGTGGCAAAGTGCTTCGCATAGCAAGGTAAGTTAACTGGTGTATTGTTATGTTTATTTATGCACTAATATTTTTGTGTTTATCGAAATATGATGAAGGGGATTGCATGGCAAAGAGTCTGCCATGAAATTATGAAGGAGGCTCAGGTTAAGCTTTCCTTTGGAAGCACTGGGAACCATGGGCATTGAGTAATGATGTCTATTAAGAGGCTCGTGATTTCGATTCTTTGTGCTTTTTTTGCACTTTATTTGAAGCTTTTTTATGTCTAGTGTATGGCCATACCACTTTTTTCACGATGTCATATTGTTATTGGTTTTCATGGTTTTCTTCTTTTTGCATTTTTTCTTTCCTTTTATGTCTTGATCATCTTGGGAATTGGTCTGGAAAGAGGAAAGTTAGTGGATCTTAGGTTGAGAAGAATGAAACATAGTAGGTAATGTAAGACTTGACTGAAGCAAGGTGCATGACTGAGGGAAGTTGAAGGTAAGAATAAGACAATCGATTGGATTAGCTTGGTCCATTGGTGTAAATGGATAGTGGCAGTACAATCATGAGAAATGTAATAGGAAAGGTGAAGTAAATGGATCTAAGGTGTCAGATGCCTTGGCTATGTTGGGAATAATTGTTCTCAATGTTGTGCATGGCGTGTATAGATAAGGGGAGTTCTCTTAACATTGACCTTATGCTATCTGGTAATTATGTTATGATCATGATTCGGTTGATGTTTATATATGTATGTATGTGTGTATGTATACCGTTGTCTAACATGGTCATGAGTTGTTTTATGCTAATGTTTATGTATATATATCTATGTATCTATGTATCTATGTCATTGTTCGACATGGTTGTCAGGGATCCTTCTTTTGGAGGAATGATTGCTTATGGAGGTGAGTGGCATGACAAGGTTCAAGGTTTTATCAGGAATTAAGTGGGGAGAGTACTAATGAAAAATATAGGAGGTCAATATCATGTGGATATGAATTGATATTGTATGCTTGTATTATGTCTATGTTTATGTTATGACATGCAACTCTGAGGGATACATCAACTGAATGAAAGTAATGAGATCTGTGGCATGCTAGGATAAGCATGGATGACAGAGGGACATAAGAAGAAATGTTTCCTAGTAGAGGCAACGTGGTTTTGGATGTGAATTACTATTATTGTGTATATGTTGTGCATGTTGTATATTTAGTGATTGTACCTATGATGATGTGTACAGGTAATATATGTACTATTGTGTACACATGAATTTATGTGCTTGTTCTCTGTATGGTGTTGTGCGTACATTACATATATAGTGCTAGATATAGATGGTGCTATGTAGATGTCAGATATGCGGTGTTGTGTACATATTGTGTTGTGTGCATGTTAGATATGAAGCATTATGTACATAGGGTGCTATCTACATGTTTTATATGTAGTGCTATGTACATATGGTGTTGTGTGCATATTGTACATGTGGTGATATGTGCAGGTGGTGGTTTGTACATGTCCTGCATACGGTGTTGTGTACATGTGGTGTTGTGTACATGTGATGTTGTGCACTCGTTGAGCAGGTGGTGCATTGTACATGTGGTATTGTGTACATGTTGTACATATGGTACTAGTGTATATGTGGTATTGTGTGCATGTCGTAGACGCTGTGCGAGTATGTGGTAATATCTATATGCATTGTGTAGTTGTGGACATCATATGGAATGGGACACCTAGGCTCTGTGGAAAGTCTGGATGATGACATGCACTTTTCTATAAGAAGATTATTTGCTGAAAATGACATGTCTAATGGAATTAATCATTTTCCTTCCCAAAGTTCAAGTAACATCTCCCCCATCCTTCCCCTGGTACTTTATCATAATCTTTATAAATTTCTATCTAAGTTAATCAAAACTATAAGAGTTCATAGTGTGCATGCTAATTACAAAGATAATGCTAGTAAACGTGGAACTAGTAATAGTGGTACGAACCTACAAGGATCATTGCAGCTTGGGTTATGGGGATTTGTACTCCTTAGTTCAGTCAAATGTGTTGGGATCATTCACCAGGTATCTTTAGTTATATGGTAAAGGGAACAATGATGTAGAGTAGTATTGGTATCTTTGTGTAGCCATTTAGAGGGACTGCCAGACACTGGATGATGTAAAGTTAATTTAATTCCAAACCACTCTCAGAGAAAGACCATTGAGATGGTTCATAAAGTGGTCATAACTAGACCAAAATCCAACTGTAGATGATGTTAAGAGGGGATTTATGAAGGAATTTAAGTTTCCTCAGACCAATCAATACAGGTTGTCTAAAATATAGGAGATAATATAGAAGGAAGGAGAAACCGCATGGGAGTTGATGCAGAGATTTAAGGTTGTGATTAGAAAAATAAGCTACCTAATAGATCCAACTCATCAATGGGACTGGTTCATTAAAGCATTATTACCCCTTACCTGAACACCACTGACTCAACAGAAAATTGATACGTTGCAATATGCTTTGGATCAAGCGACTTGGATTGAGGCCATGGAGGGATATCTTTATGATTATTAGGGGGGGAGAAACACTGTATGATCCATCCATATTAGCTCTATCACATCAAATTCCATATACGACAAAGAAGTTGAGGGTTCTGTAATTGGTACAAATGACCTGACTGAATGTATGATGTACAAAATTTTTAGTGGAAGGTCTTGTTGCTATGGAATGCTTAAGGTTACAGGGCCAAAAAATATACCTACACTAGTATGGGATGGGATTCAAGGATTGTACACAGGGTGTAACCAATTTCATGCATTACTGAATCAAAAAAATTCAACACAAGCTAAGTACTGTGAGATATGTAGAGGATATGGGCATCCACCTCATCTTTTTTTGATACTATGAAAATTATCCAATGTTACAAACAACACCTTTTATGAATTTTGTGCTTCAACAACTCATCATACTAATTATTTTAGGGCATTAGATTCCTTAGCTAATCAGTTGGATTGATTGACTTTACAAATTAATGAGACTCCTAGAGGATGAGGAGGAGGAAAAGGGGGGGTAGGGCAGGAGGTAAAGGCTCGGTGCATTATTATTACTCTGATCAGGAGGGAAATGTTGCACAAGATTACCTACTACCCATATGACCATGGTGATCTCAATGCAGGGTTAACAAGAACACAATAGAGGACTACCTAGAGTTGATTGGAAGATGGGAAGAGTGCAACCACCAGAGGGAAGTAAATTTTATTAATGCAGATCCAAGGTTGCGAGAGATAACCCCCCTCTCAAATATCAACATAGCCACTCATGGAGGGATCAAGACATGAGTTGACATAGCAGCTGTGAAACAACCTCAAATTATAAGAGCAGCTTCACCAAAATTCTCATATGATCATGAACAATATAATCAGTACTACAAGGAAGTGGTAGAAACGTTCAAAAACTTAACACCAAGTGGGGGGCCACATAGAGAACAGGAAAGGTCCCTAAAACACAAGAATCTAGACCCAACGTAATCCATTTCTTGACCTATACAAGAATGGTTTATATTATTTTTGTAAATTGTTAATGACAATGAAATGTTGGGAAAATTGCAGAAAAGTTTGAAATATTCTATCACGGATGGGGTGGTTGTTATAAACATATTTGGGCACTGCAACCCAAAACTCATATGTCCATAGAATAAGGACTCCTTAAGTCCTTAAAATTGTTGCTTCATACCCTAAAGGATCATGGTTAGCTGATTACATCATTTCCCAGAAGTTCCACCTGAAAAACTACTCAGAACTAGCCAAAACTGGACCATACAGACTGCTCCATGGGCAAGGTGTGATGCATACTGATTGCCTAACTGGCCAGGTGCAATGCATACTGAAATGGTCTTCTGTGGGGTGCGATGAGTGAGATTAGACAAATGGCAGAGATAGTTTTCAAGGTGGATGATCATGGAATCTTCCAGAAACTTCTCCTATGACACTTGCCTCTCTGAATTCGCCCAGGGATGAGTAAGAGATCATGAAATCTCCAAGTGGAACCAAGAACTATCAGTGGAATGAAACTAATCAAAAACCCAGAGCTAACTCAGACCCTTGCAAGACATCTATAAATGGATCCCTCATATGAGAGATCTAGAGGCTAGAATTTTGTATTTTGTAAGGAAGTGTTGTTGGTTTGTTCATGAGAAGATACATTGCATTGTTGGGTGATTTTCTTGTTCATGAGGTGAAGAGGGCTTCTACAACTGGGAGGATGATGTTGGATTAGGTAGTTGGGTTGTAATCCTCTCTTACATTACTATTAATAAAGTTCTTTGAGTTTTCCTCCATATAATCTTGTATTTGTGAATCTTCTTGTTTATGAATGCAAATGTATGGTTAATGTGTTTTTGATTCCGCATTGTTTATGATGTTTTAGATAGAGATTCTTTGATATTTTGCTATTACTTTGACTCTACAGGTACTCTTTGAAGCGGGACAAGTAGGAGAGGAGTGGAAAATTATATCAAAGAAAGGAGAAATCAAGCTAGGATCAATCAGAAGATCCAGGTTGGTCCTCTTTTCTTCTCTTCCATCTATCGCACTTAAAGGAACTCTTGAAAAGCTTTCATTGTTTGTTTCTAAGATAGCTACCCGTCTTAGTGGGACTAGCAGTTCAAATCGACACTAGTTTTCCCTGAAACAAAAGGGTGACTTCGTTGGGGAAATGTTTTGTTTGTTTATTGTTTGCTTTATAAACTATAGACAGAGCCTGAAGTTAGCTAGCTAGCCTTCGAAACGCCTTTGCTATGCAATCACAAAGTAGATAAACATTGCTTTAGTCAATCTCTAGGTTGGTTTATGAACCAAAAATTTGACTTACAAAGCATTCTAAGTGCCCTTGTGGTAGCTTAGAACCTCATCAGATCCTACCCTTATGCTTTGTGTTTACTGTCCATCATTACTTAGCCTAAATCACTGAACTTCGCTACAAATTTTGAGCAAAAACCAAGCTTAGTTTTGCTCCCTGGCCCATCGCACTGTCTATAATTCTGCAACCTAGATGCATCACTCCTCCCATGTGTTGCAGGTGAGATGCATCCCTGTTTTCCTGTGTTGTAGGTGCGTTGATTGAGTGACACTGTTTTCTTCTTTGAAATTTGGTTTTTCCTCCTTGTGTTCAGCTTTATTCAGTAATTTTGCTATTAATGATCACTACCTTCTTGCTAAAACCATCTTCCTTCACATTATTTTAGCCTCCATCAGTTGGGAATTGTAAATTTGTTTTTTTGTATTTGTCAATCATTTACAATCTTCCTTTGTCGAAAGTAGCCTAATCGAACTGTCATTTTTTATGCAAGTTTTGTAATTGTCATTCTGAGTCAAAAGAAGAGTGTCGTAAAGTATTCCTCTTCTAGATAGTTGATTGTACTTTTTTCATCATACTTGATTTGAAATTATTAGTATTTGAAGTGTCGAAAAGACTTTTCAATTCGAAATCGAAAAGTGTCGTCTTAGTCTTCCTTTCATTTTGAAAAGAAAATTGTTAGTACTGTCACTTTGAAAGAAAATAATTCAGATCTATTCTTAGCTTTCTTTTTGGTGTTCACACATTAAGAAAGTGGAAAACAAATACATGCATGTGCATCTGCATTTTTATTGCATTGGAAATTTGACTTAGGAAAGTGCACTTAGTGTGTGCTCTATGCTCTCTGCTGAAAGAAAATCATAATCTTCTTTCCTTTGTAGCTAGGATTTTCATTGCTAAAAGAACATAAACGACTGTTTATCATTTTATATTGCATATTTAGGAATTTCACATCTACATCATGTGGTGAACCTTGAAAGACAAACTTCTAAGCAAGATCAACCATAAAATAAATCTCAATGAACATAAAAATGCTTTGGAACTTAATGCAACACATCTAGAAGTCTAGGCTAGAGATGTGTTTCAACGTCGTAAAACCTGGTAACTATCGTTTTCATCGAAGGTTGGGTGATTCCTCCTCTTTGATATGGCAAGTGCCAGTATGGACTTGTGCTCCCTGTACCATCGAGTATATATTGGGAGACCACAATAGGCTGATATCCTTTATCCTTAGGAAGTCGTGTCTGCCGCCCTATCGATTGTAATGCACTAAACACAACACTCGGGAAGATTAACTGCCATACATAAGTCCTTGGTAATTTCTCTATCATTTATCACCAAGGTGCATTTTGTAGTTTTACGATTGGTTTGGTAAACCCTTTGTCTAGACTTCCAGAGCAGTCACTTTCATTCCTTTTCTAATCCTTAAAAGAAAAGGTCCATCTGAGCACTTGTCACTTCAGGCTCATTAAAAATCGAAGGTGACTAGAGTCACCTTTAGCTTTTTATCGACTCTTAAAAATTGCAAAAGCAAGTTGCGTCGAAGTGTCTTAAAATTCATTTAAATAGGAATAACATTTTTCCTCTTTATTTTTTGAGTTGATCAAGTAATCCGCAATCTTGGAAGAAAGTCAATCAAAACCTCGTCATTCACGGAGAGTAGCGAGTCAACAGTCTTTGACCCTGGAAGTGAAACCATCCCAGGCAAAGCGTTCTCATTTAACTGAGTTGAATTTACCTGATTTATTTGAAACTTGTGTTTCAACATCATCAGATACTACAGTTACTCCAATTATCTCTGGTACATCTGACTTTACAGAAGAAGTTCTGCAGTTACAAGAGGACATTAGAACTGATCCTAGTGTAACGGTAGACACCTCCATTCCTGAAATAGCTCCACCTAGGATTGATCCAGAAACTAAAGTTCACTTAATTGAACATTTGGAAGTTGAATTCTAGAATTAAGAAGGTGTCACCCCTCCAGTATCTGTTACTGCAGAAGCTACACTTTCTTCAGCTCCAGAAATATTTTACAGACCTGATAGTCTACCTCTTCCACCTGGATTGATTGCTAGAGAAGAGATAGTAGAGGATCTTCCACCCAATACTCCAGTGCATTTTGGAACTGGGATCCACTTACATCCTTCTACTACAGAAGTTAGTCCTTTTTCATCGCAAGTTCCCGTCGAATTGCTCGGAAATCTTTTGGATAGACTAAATATGTTTGAACAACCATCAACATCTAGGACTGTGTCAACTGACACAACTACGGCAGAGCTTCCTGCTGTCGTTCCTACAATGATTGCTGGTATACCATCTGTCCCGGCTAGTTATCAACAACAAGCTGAAGTCCAATTAGGGATTGTTTCGACAACATGGTCTGTTCCTATTTCTTCATTCGGAATCTCATCTGGTATTTCTTATGTTGAAACTCAACAAGTTGATCCAATGTGTCTTCAAAGGCCAATCTACCCTTTAAGTACTGGATTACCACCATATGAGGGGCAATATGCCTTTTCATTGTTCCCTCCTGGAGAACAACCATATGAGAGTTTACAACAAATTTCAGGTCAAACTGGAATTACATCCAGCGATTGGGTAACAATACTGCCTCAACAACCAAGGGTTGTATATTCAATGCAACTAGTCCATTCTGTGTTTAATATTCCCACTACACCTGCTATTGTGACCGTATCGCAAGTACAAGCGCTACCTATTGTATGTCAACCTCAAGTCTCTCAGGTTTCAATACAATAGCCTCTCATCTCAGCGATTCAATCACAACCTCAAGTTAGTGCCTCCTTATCTGGAGCGACTCAAGCTCAAATAGGTACTATCACTTCGCATCTTGGTCAATCATCCAGTATTGGACAACAACAAATGGTCCAACAACCATGGTTGGTGCAGTATGAAAAACCACAATTCAAACAGTCACACCAAGGACCTGAGCAACAAGGCTTTGTAAGTAACGGGCAACTGCATTTCCAAAGCGGTTATCAACAACCATGCTATAATGGCTATGCCCATCAACCTTATCAAAGTTACTAGCATCAAATACATTATGCTGGTATGCAAAGACCTATTGCTCAGGTGATTCCATCTTATCCTAGGTATGCTTCGCCTAACCTAAATCAACAGTTGCCCTTTGTAGCAACTCTAGAATTACCAAATCTTAACCGACTGATGAATGATCCAATTGCTGACGCCCCTTGGTGGCCTAAAATTCCTCATAAACTTCCCTTTGATATTCCTAAATTCAATGGAAATCCAGGTGAAGATCCATCGAATCATGTGATGACATTCCATTTGTGGTGTTCATCCAACAACCTGAATGATGATTCGATTAGGCTTCACCTTTTTCAGTGAACGTTAACTAGTCTGGCAGCTAAATGGTATATAGAATTGCCTAGAGCTTCATTTGATAACTTCAGCACCATTGCCACTACCTTTTTAACCCATTTTCAATTACCCATAAGGTATGAAACAGGGACAGAACTCCTTACCAACTTTAAATAGACAACAGCCACTCACATATCTAATCATATTCATGACTGGCGACGTCATCGAAGAATGGTGAAGACGTATGTTCCTGATCAGCTTTTAGTTGAATGGTTTATAAAGTCATTGTTACCCTCTATCACAGTGGATGTGGCTAAGGGAGGAGTTGTCACTAAAGAGCAAGTCATTGCTTGTGTGTAATATTTATACTTGATCTATACTTAGTCTGGCACACTCTACGACAAAATTCCTGACGCTCCTAGACCAGAATTTTCCGTTCCTCCCCCTCCTAAATCAAACAAAGACTCTCATGCCAGTGATGGCATGATAGGTACGACAAGCAAAAAAACCGCAAAGGCTACATCTAAGAAAGCTCGTACGGTTTCTAGTCAAAAAACAGATGAAGAAACTCTCACCTCAGAGGTCAATGCCGTGTCAACAGACAAAGGCAAAAATCCTAAGCAACCAGGGGGCAAGAAAAAAGGGACAAACAAAAAGAAGAAACAGGAGGATTCAACTCCTAAAAAACCTTCTGGAAACCCTACTGGAAAGAAGAAACCTAATCAGCCATGTTTCATATGCGATGAGGACCATTACACAAAAGATTGTCCACATCAAGCTGAAGTCAAGAAGTTTTTCAAAAAGACTTCAAATACCTCAGCAGTATTGATTGATCTGTTTCCAAATCTAGAAACTAACCTGGTTGCTAGTGATCATGCTTCCCCATCCCAAGTGCTTATGCTATCCATCTCAAAACAACAAAATGATGCTTTGATATCTACAAGGAATAAAGATTATGGAAATCCACAATCATCGAACAACAAGGCTACAGATCAACCCAACAGTTCGACAACAACTTCGTCAGAAGTTGTTCCACCAATCATTCCTGAATTAACAATAAAAACACCTAAGGGAGTAGTACATAAATCGACATTTAATCCTCGTGCTCGAGCAACACAAAATTATAATATAGTGAAGGATCCAGCACAATCGCCATCCACCATGTTGACTCTAGAAGTACTACAGAATTGTCCATCCCGAAAACAGGCTTTGTTATCAGTGATAGGTGGGATTGATCCAATGGATTCCAATCTAGTGGCCTTTAATCATAAAGGATACGAACCTCAGTTACTGGCACAACTCGCTTTCCTCATACAGGTAAAAACCCTCAAAAAAACTGTTCATCGAAAAATCATTGACGAGGGAGCATCTACCTATATTATGTCAATGAGTTGTTGGAAAACCTTAGGCTCTCCACCCTTGTCATGATCATCAATGACATTAAAAGCGTTCGATGGAAGAACATAAACGCCATATGGGATATTGAGTAACTTTCAAATCGAATTGGGGGGCAAGACAGTAGAAATTGAAGTTGAGGTCATCGATGGAAACCTTGACTACAAAATCCTACTGGGCAGGCCCTGGATTTATGCTATGGCTGCTGTTGTGTCAACATATTTTAGAAAGATTGCATTCCCCTTTTAAGGTGGAATCACAATCATTGACCAACTAACCTTCCTCCCAAATAGTTCTCAAGTTACCGGAAGCATTCCTTTGATCCATGGAAGCTCTCAATCGCTTCAAAATATTGGAGTAGGTCTCCTAAAAGACCCTTCCTTAATGGGTACTTTTGCCCTTCCGCCTCTGAGTAATCTGGCAGAAGTGGCCACAGTGGAAACCTGTCACATGATATATTCTACATCGTCAAAGATTAAGAATAATTCCAAACATTTTGTTAACATGGATCATCGCCAGGTATTTCCCCCAAGCCCTATAAAATTGTTGTAGCAATTAATATTCTGGGCATCGGCAGCAAACCCAAATCAACACTCGACAAGCATTTGGATAGATAGGTCTCTAGAGTATGGTACCTCTTCCGATCCTTGGTCGCATGTACATTTTATAGATGAAGGAATCATTCAGTCAATGATGATAGGAGAAACACCATGGGAAGATCACCACCATCGTTCCTGAAGTCAAGATAACAACAAGGATTACTCTAACGACCTTAATCATCCTTCAGTTTTTGATTTTCTATCAAATACTGTAAATACGGTGGATTCAGAGTGAAATCTATCCAATATTGAAGAAACTATTGCCATCAATATCTCGACCGAACCTGATGTTGTAGAGAATATACTGTTGAGTCTTGAAAATGTCATTCATTTCCATTACACTTTCACTATTATGTCCATTATATCACCTCCATTTCACTTCCATTTCACTACTATGTCACCACATTTATCCCACTTTCATTATCATTGGGCCACCTTTATGTTTTTCCAATATTTATTATTTCTAAGCCTTTTTAAGTGAATTTGTGGTTAAACATTAGAAAATAATGTGCATATGCTTATACCTAACAAATGGGTTGAGGTTGTTGACATGTGTAGGTTGAAAGGAGACTTCTAGAAGACCCTTATGTGGCACTCTAAGGCTAAATTCGAATTTGGTTGGAAAGAATCATGGGATCATGAGGATATGTGTCACATCTCATAATTGTATTGTAACTCTAAGAAGACATGTGTCTTATCAGTTCCTATTTTGATTAGGACTCTAGAGGTAGAGTGAGAGATTCATGGACTCTCATTAATAAGATGGCTCTCATCTTTTTGTATAAATAGGAGATCTCTCTCCTTCATTTGTTAGTCTATTTTAGCTTAGTCCTTAGTCCCTAGTTCTTAAGTTTGTAGTTCTTCCTTGATGGCTTTTGAAAGCTTTGGAGAACTTTGTTGTACTTTGTATTTTTGAAGAATTTGAATAAAGCTTTGATGTTCTCAACATGGAAGGAGATGTGAAGTAGATGTCATGGAGCATATTAGAATGTAAGGTAGAGTAGATTTCATTTTGTAAATAATGTAAGGTAGAGTAGATTTCATTTTGTAAATATTGCTTTCAAGTTTGATAGATTAGATTTTTCATTCATGCAATTTTAATTCATGCAAGTGTGTTCAATTTTGCTTTGATTTCATTATGTTATTTGATTGCTTTCAAGTTTGATAGATTAGATTTTTCATTCATGCAATTTTAATTCATGCAAGTGTGTTCAACCGGTTGATTGTAGATTAGTGATGCACATAGCCTTTTAATGACTAATGACATGATAGAATCATCTTGTCCTTCTGCTGAAACAACAAGGATACTGGGTCTCATAGTCACTAGCTCATTGTTTGGTTGTTGCATTCTATTTTGATTGTATATTAGTGATGCACATAGCCTTTTAATGACTAATGACATGATAGAATCATCTTGTCCTTCTGCTGAAGCAGCAAGGATACTGGGTCTCATAGTCACTAGCTCATTGTTTGGTTATTGCATTTTATTTTGATTGAACTAGCTGTATATTTACACTTTTGTTTAAATACTAATTCCATCAATAACATGTTTTAAGTTCTTTTGAAGTGCTAAGTTTTGGAAGTTACCATTAGGGACATAGGCCTTGTCTTGAAATCTTTATCCATACTTGTCCTTTAAAAGTATTCTTAAGACCTTAGAATAGGATTTCCATTTGCATTAAACACTTTAGAAAACCAACAAGAACAAAACCCCAAAAAAACAACATAAACTATAAAACAACGAAGTAAGAGAAAGGTTAACTAAGCACATATGGTGCACCACACTTCATCAGTTTACGATACCCGGATTGATAATTTATGTAGAGCAATTTAAGACATTAAATTGACTAGACATATACATGTTGGCAAATCTTGTTCTCCTTCAGAACTGGAAATATACTGTGCTCTCTTTCGCGAATTCAGAGATGTCTTTGCTTGGTCATACGAAGAAATGCCAGGCATTGACTCGAGCATTGTTGAACATGAAATCAAGATGTATCCAGATGTCAAACTAGTATGACAACGGCTTCGACCAATTCACTCGAAGAAAGCCGCTGCCATTAAGGCAGAAGTTGAAAAAATTTTACATGCTGGTTTCATTTACCCCATTCCTCTCACTGATTGGGTATCGAATATTGTTCCTGTGATGAAAAAGCAAGGAACTATTAGAGTGTGCATTGATTACAAGGATGTAAATCAAGCTTGTCCAAAGGACAACTCCCCTACACCCTTCATTGACCAGATAATTGATGAATGTGCCAGATGTGAAGTCTTTTCATTTATGGATGGATTTTCCGGATACAATCAAATCAATATCTGCCCACAGGACTAGTCGAAGACTGCATTTATATGTCTGTGGGGCACATTCACGTACCACAAACTACCTTTCGGTTTGAAGAACGCAGGGGTAACATTTTAGAGGGCAATGGACTACCCCTTCCATGACATCAAACACATCATTCAACCGTATCTTGATGATTTACCAGCTCATTCGTGAAAGTGGACTGATCATCCACAGCATCTGAGAGCTATATTTCTATATTGCCGACACTACAAGATACGTCTCAATCCACACAAGTGTGTGTTTTGTGTTGGTTCTGGTCGATTTCTTGGTTTCATAGTTTCTAAGGATGAAATTCGACTCGACCCATGTAAGGTTCAGCTAATCATCGACATGCCTCCACCTTCAAATTTGCTTTAGATTCAGAAACTCCAAGGGAAAGCAAACTTTCTAAGGAGGTTCATTCCAAATTACACTGAACTTGCTAAAGGTTATACACGTCTTTTGAAAAAAGAAGTGCCCTTCAACTGGGATTAGGTTGCGCAAGCTTCCTTTGATGCTTTGAAAAGTTCCTTAGTAAAAGCAACATTAATGTATGATCCTGATTAGAAAAAAGACTTTAACCTGTATCTCGTTGCCACAGATACAACCATCGCAATGGTTTTAGTATAAGAAGACAATGGAATAGAATATCCTGTGTATTATTTAAGCGGTAACTTAAATGATACAGAAAGCAAGTACTCCTACGTTGAAAAGATGGCTTTGGTAGCTATTCAAGCAGTACGGAGATTTCGACACTATATACTCTTTTGCAAAACTACCATCTTGTCAGATTGCAACCCTATGACCTACATCTTGTCATGTCAGTTGCTAGGGGGCAAGTATTCAAAATGGATAGCCATTTTGCAAGAGTTTGATATGGAATTCACCAAATCCAAATCAAAGAAATCTCTAGTCTTCGAGGAGTTACTTTGTGCCCTCCCATCGTCATCCAACGATTTAACATCTAAAGCATAAATTGTTGATGAAACATTGTTTTTGATATCATCAAGTGACCCGTGGTACAGAGATATACTAATCTATCTCCAAACACAAACCTTTAGGCCTAACACCTCTCACTCAGAACAGCGACGTACTCGATACCAAGCAAAAGAATACATGAATGTCGGTGATACAATTTATTGTCGTGGTGTCAATACAGTTCTACGAAGGTGCCTCATGCATGAGGAGGATGAAAAAGTCCTAAATGACTGTCATTCAGGTGCATGTGGGGAGCATCTATCTGGTTACGCTACTGCACAGAAAATATTGTGAGCTGGCTACTTCTGGCCTACTATTGGCCGGATAAATCGATCTTGCGGACAAGGCAGATCTCCCTAGTATCAAAAGATATCTAGCAACAAGCAGGACAACAAAATATACCTTTCTCTAAACATATTGCAATTCATTAATAAAAACTATAGAGGTGTTTAGACCCTACCTTAAGTCCAACGCTAGTTTGTAGCAACCATCCTTCAATCATCTGAAAGAGTTTCCTTTTGAGAACCTGCAATCACAAACAAGCACACATCAAATGACACCTGCATAGCTAATATCATAAATCGTGTTCATTATGGTGATCAAGGAATCCATAAAATAAACCATAAAACACAGCTTATTGAGAAAAATAAACTTATTTGTATTAACATTGAAATAGAATAACTTTACAACCTTTGGTGCATTGATGTTGTACAAGCTCTTCCAAGGGTCTGAAATAGGAATCTCCTCTACTTTGAAAAGCCTCACACTCTTCTAAATGAGATCAAAGAGGTATGTAATCTTTCCTCACAAAAGCTCAATTAGAAAGAATAAGTTCCAGCAGCATTTCACCTCAAAAATATTCAGCTTTCAAACTCCTCAGTAACCAGCCCAATGCTTCATTTTATAGTGCAAAGGAAGGAGGTTACAGGTCCACCTATGAAGGGATAGAGTCCTCCTACAAAGGGATAAGCTCCTCACATCAAGGGGTTAACTCCTTAAGGTATGGGATGCATGAACCTTAAAGGAGTGAACTTGCCACCTCAAGACTCCTTCCAGAAGCTTCTAGAAATGACTCAAAGTGAGTTTTTAAGAATATTCTTGTGCATTTTTTACTTTTACAGGGGTCTGCACCCATAACATAGAGACAGAGTGGTTAGGTACGTAGGGGAATTGACCATTAGGTGTGGGACCGCAGGTAATGCTAAGAGAAAGTGCGGAACCCGAGTTTTATAGACTTTTGAGGGCTTTCTCTTATTTTCAAGGCTTGATATGAAGAACTGAGGCTTTAAGACTTGAAAAGGAGGAAAGTATGAGTCGTAATGGACTCACACAGATTGCAGAATGTCAGGGTGATGATTTTTAGTGCAACAGATTTTCCCCTAAAGTGCGAAGTCTGTAATAGATGAAGATGAAGTCTTTCATGTATGAAGAGTGAAGTACTTTATCATTTCAGGGATAATACTTTGGACACCCCAGTCAGAACCTATAAAAACATTCAATGCAAAATATATATATGTAAACATATCATTGCTGAGGTAGGCATTCCCATGCTCAGATCAAAACTGACTAGAAAACTAACTAAACTACTCTGATATAGGAATGATTTTGTAATACATCACGAGTATAGACATATGTAGACACAGTATGGGTGCAACCACCTGTTTATGAATAGTCCATTGTATAATGAATAACAAAATTCCTTGCAGCCTAGATGGTGGAAACTAGATCCAGGGTCTTGATTTCTGCTTCCCGAACTAGTACGATTCTATCCATGTGAATGAATGTGTCGAAGTCGAACATGGTAGAAACCACTTGATTACCGGTCAATGATGTGAATTGTTAAAAAGTGTGAGAGAAACCACCAGTAATGTCAATGACTCTCAAAGTACTCAGTACAATCCATGAAATGTGAATAGATGAGCTGATGTTGAACATGTCATAGAATCCTTTGATCGAAGGTCAATGATGTAACATGTTGTCGAAGGCGAGAAACCTGCCATTAAGGCATGCAGATTCCAAGGTACTAACGATTTCTAGATAATATTTCTAGATAATGAGTTGAAGTCAATAGAAAGTGATCTGTCATAGGCAAGCCCACACCACGAAATCATAGATCAAGTTTTGAAGAAATGTATTTGGAAAGGACTAACTCAGAGATGGTCAAAATGGATGACAAATATTTTGCAAATGAATGGTTTATTTGAACTGACCTCTTGAACACATAACGACACTGCAGATGGTTTGGTGACAATTGGCCCAAAGCTAATACCCAGAAATCGACTGAAGACTTTCAATATGGTTTGATTAACTGTTAGGCAAAGGATTTCCCAACCCAGGTAAACAAAAAGTGTCGTGTTCAAGAGTGGTTGACTACTTTTCTAAAACACAAAGTATAACAAACAGGTTCATTTTTCTCTCTTTTCCCACACCATTTCTGGCAAGTACCTCTTTATTTTTGACAAGCTTTAGGAGGATAACATTTGCTTGGTTATAAGCTCATCCTTCAGATGAGTCCAACTTAGTTTAAAATTCGAACCCTAAGAAGGAGTGGTTCGTTCCTGTTTAAAATTGAACAAGTCCTCTACTATTAAATTTTAATAAGTCCAGTATAGGAAAAAATCGGTGTTTTTGAATTTTAGGGAGTCAGAAGAAAAACTTAAGGAAACTCCATGGGTGTCCATTTTCATAAATTTGTGTCCCTTAAGCCCGAAAAAGTATAAAATAATACTTGAGAGAATTGCTTGACCATTACGATTAAGGAGTACTTTTCATAATTAGTGGCTTCGATTTGAAAAAGTAAAAAAGTGATTGAAGACACGTCGTTTTATAACCAATATCGAACTTGAAACGAAAAAAGTCCGGCGATTTTTTCATGTTTATGCGGTCAGAAAACAGCTGTAAGTGGACTTCCCTTTTAATTCTATTTAACGAGTTAAAAAAGGAAAAACTCGTCATTCTTTTCATATTTTACAAGTCAGAAAAGAGCTTAAAGAGGACTCGTCCTAGAGGAATGAGTGGTATAAAGGGTAGCAACTGGTTCTGGTAATGGAGGAACTGCTCAAAACCTGTAATGGTTAAGAGGTTGGCTAATAAAACCACTCATAGATGTGGTCCCTCAGGAAGGGTAAACAATCAAGTGGAAGCGTATGATCAGCCAAAGAGATGGTGGTGATGGAATGAAAACAACCAAGGTTCATCTAACATAATTTAGTGGATAACAACGACAATCATGAGATGTAAATCGAGTATAGGTTCATTTTTACACAATCTTGAACCATAGAGAACTCTGCTTGGATTCAGTTTCATGTTTACGCAAGACTGAAACAAAAAACTATGCTTGTTATAAGTTCGTATGCCCCCAGCATAATGACGCAAATCGAGGTACATGCCCCCCAAGCTTCATTGCATTCAACTAGGTGGATGGAATGAAGGTTCACTTCGAGATCTTGGAAAGAATCGAGTTGGAAAGGGAGTTGTTTCATTTTTTAATGAGGTTGACACATGAAAAGACCTATCCTCATTGACTCCTTGTTTCATTTTTTAACGAGGTTGAGACAGGAACAAACTATCCTCGCAACATCCAGTTTCATTTTTTAATGAGGTTGAGACAAGAACAAACTATCCTCGCAACATCTGGTTTCATTTTTTAACGAGGTTAAGATAGGAACAAACTATCCTCGCCACTCCTTGTTTCATTTTTTAATGAGGTTGAGACAGGAACAAACTATCCTCGCGATAGGTCAGGAATCAGAAAACAACTGTACTACCTGATATGCAATTTCAAATGGAATCAAAGGCATCGTGCCATCAAATGAATCCACCTCGGAATCAAAAGGTACAATCCAAGGATCATCAAAAGTAATAGTATTCGATGAAATCATATGAATAGTTGCAATAGAAGGTGATACGTTAGGAGGAGGGATGGAAAAAGTTCCTAGTAAACCATAATCTTTAATCAAACCTACCCCAACATCCTTGTAAAGGATAGTCATTTTACTGACGTGCTGAAGCTATCAGTAGAGGCCGGGTCGGATGAGAAATAACTTAGCTGGTCTATCGTAACGATCTTTCTGTTATGAGGAAAATTTATAAGCCAAAAGACCAATGAAACAATACCAGTCATAGCATAAGACCAACTATGACCCAGGATAAGTTTGTAATCTAGAGGGGCATCAACCACTTCCACATCTAGATTTACAGTTTTGCCTTCGACCCCTATAGGTAAAACTTCCAAAATACAAATAGGATGGAACCCTCGGCCATCAAAAGCCTTTAGAATTGTCAGAGACTGATTGAGTGTAGGAGAACCAAGAGATCTCCAATACTGGATCGACATAATACATGTAGAAGTTACCTCATCAATCACAGTCCGAAAGCAAGGTCTATTTTTTACTAACACTAGAATCTGGAAAGCCATTTGATGAGGAAGGCGAGGTGTACTGTCCTCTAAATTGAAGATTATTAGGTTTGAATCTTGAATATCAACAGCTCCTATAGCAGACAATAGTAATTTATGTTGTGCTGGGCATGATTGCAGCTCTTCTAAAGCTGACATTACTGAAGAGGAAATGGCCAGGTCTTCAACAATGTTATAATTCTGAGTTTGGTTTCTCAATCTGTAGTGGAGCAGACCCAAGAGGAGGTGTAGTTGATGGGTTTAAATTAGAATATTCTGCTTCTTTACCATTAACAGGATTGCTACTACCATAATCTTGCGATCGTGTCGCAATCCTGACATGAGACATCATCATAATGGGTTCTTCTAAGGTATTCGAGGAAGAAGCAACCACTTTACTATCTTGAGTAGGAGAAGGATCCTTCAAGGCAGTAGGCACTTTAGAACCTTTAACAAATTTCGAAAACTCTGCTCAATATGGGCATTCTTTGGTAAAATGATCCTTGTCACAGATGAAACAAAGATAGCGAGGTTTTCATTTTTCGTTAATAGATTCATTTTTATTTGTTTTATCTTTTGAATTTTGATTGTTTTTTTTTCTTCCCCTTCTCTTTACTACTGGATTTGGTCGTAGATGAATCTACGACATGGACGTCGGCAGAAACTTCAGTGGAAGAATCTCCTTTCGAGGAATCAGGTAAAGTTATTGTAGGAGAAGAATTCTTTGAAGATTTCTTCTTGATATTAGTACTAACTGAACCAATCATACCATCAGTGGCATGAGACCCTGAAGGAGCTGTAGCTTTCAGAAGATTAGGGATTTTTTCATGTAAAGTACCTGACTGTGTATAAACGAGGTCAAGGTACTGAGCCTGAGCAATGACTTGCTCTTCAGTGATTTTAGGTAACAATGATTTAACAAACCATTCTGCTAAAATTTGATCTGAAATGAAAACTTTCACTAAACGCCTTCTACGTCGCCATCCATGAATATGGTCAGAAATATATGTGGACGTGGATTGTTTTAATGAAGTTAATAATTCTGTGCCATTGTCATATCTGACAGGCAACTGAAAATGAGTTAAAAAAGAAGTGGCTAACTGACTGAAATTATAAAAAGAGCCTCGTGGTAACTCAATGTACCATTTGGCGACAAGACCAATAAGTGTTCTTTGAAAAAGATGCAATCGAATTGAATCATCAACAATTGAATTAGATGCACACCAGAGGTGATAAGTCATCACATGATTTGAAGAATCCTCACCTGACTTGCCCTCGAATTTCAAGATATCACTGGGCAACTTATTAGGCATTGGCGGCCAGTACGGAAGATAATAAATCAAATCGTTCGTAAGGCGCAACAAATCAGATAAATCCAAAGTTGCAATAAATGGTAATTGTCGGTCAGGTTCGTGAAAACCTTGTGTAATGAGACCAACTCCAGGAGGAGGATATCCAGGATAACCTGGAATTAGATTTGCATTAGGAATGTTATAACCTCCTGGGAAACCAGGATTAACCGGACCAAACTAGGGTTGTTGAGGCTGTTGATAAATATAGCTAGGGTATGGTTGATACGGCTAAACTGGATTTTGTATAGTAGGACCGGATTGATACTATCCTTGGTACGATTGACTCGTGGCAATTGTACCTGGACCAGCTTGTCCTGTAGGCATCTAGACCAAAGTCTGAACCGTAGGTCCTAACTGGGGCACAGAGACTTGAGGAGTTGACACTGATGCAGGGATAGTAGAAACCGGAGCTACAAATACTCCAGAAACAGGTGTGGTAGGTTGAACAAAAAATGTAGCAGTTGTAGTAGCAGTTCGAGGTGAAGTCTGAGGTGAGCTAGGCCCAGGCTACTAAACTAAACCAGGTGTAGAGGTTTGAACCGTAGTTTGGACGGGTTGCTGGGTTGGACCAGAAACCAAAGGTTGTCCAGCTTGATAAGGTAACTGCACATTAGGTTGCAAAGTTTGTTGAGTTTGAGATGGATCCCACACCATATTCATTCTGGGACCCATAAATGGTTGTACATATGGAGGACCATAACCTGGTTGAATGTAGGGCTGATAATTAGGAGGTACATTTCCAGCTCCTTGTAAAAATGACTGACCAAAAGGCAGTTGGAAATCTTGAGTTGGGTACTGACCTTGAGGTTGATAACCCTGAGGCATGTACTGAATCTAGGATTGAAAAGCATCCTGAGGAATATGGGATTGACCTTGGGGTATGTATTGTCCTAAAGGTTGAAAACCTGGAGGTAGCCCTCCAAGTAGAAACTGACTACCTTGGGGTTGCCCCCTGGGCGATAACTGACTACCTTGAGGTTTCCCCCCAGGTGGTAGCTGACTACCTTGCCCCCCAAGTGGTAACTAACTACCTTGCCCCCCAGGCGGTAACTGACGACCTTGAGGTTGAGGATTTGGAATACTACCAGACATCATAAAGATCCGTTCTACGTTCAACATTTTAGTTCCATTATTACCAAGTGATAATTGATGTTCAGTCGGTTGAGGAGTTGCTCCTGAAAAGGTACCAGAAAGTGACTGGTACCCCAAAGGACCACTATATAAAAATGTTTCTGGTGATTGGGAAAACATAGATGACTGTCTCGACATGATCGATCAAGAATAATAATCTCTACGTGTAGGGTGAAAATAATCACATGAAAACAAAGAAAAATTCAATAAAAGCACCTAAATTCTCTAAAGAAACAAACAACTGAATCACACACCTAAAAAATCTAAGAATTCAAACCACACACAAACAATAACTTCCCATACTAAAACACTAGTTGGTGATGAAATCCAATGTCGTAGAATTTAATATAGAAAAGGCGGTTGGAACAGTTACCCCGACAACCTGATTAATGAAACAGACTAGCAAAATTTTCTTCACATAACCATCTTGAGTGAAGAGAACCCCCCAGAGAGTCCAAGTGGATCTAGTCGACGTCTGCTCCAGGTACAGTGAGACTCGTCATTCACCGTCACCTTAGGAAATAATCTTAAGTTTATGGACACTAAGGTTACCAACAACAACAAATACAAATGGGGGAACAGTCTACGATCCGATCTACACGCAAGGGCAAAGTAACAAAGCTCAATCCCCTTGAAGGCTCCTTGACATGATCAATCTGAGGTTTACCAACAAGTGACCCCAGGCTCCTCGACAATGGTTAATCTGAGGTTTACCATTTTTAATATGCACAAATCTTCTATCTTTCCCAATGAGACATACTTGATTGTCTCAAAGGTTCGGACATGATCTCGTGATTGACTCCTTTAAAAGGAGCTTCCCAGATTATATCAATTACAATTGGATTTATTTCCTACCGCAAGATATATCTACTTGTTTGTTTTAACTATCTTGGAGAGTTAAACTACTCCGTACTCCAAGATACTAGCCTAAGCTATATTGGTGATAACAGCACTAGAAATAAAAAAGATTGCTAGATCAATTTTAATTAAGCGTTACATTTATGGGTTGTTTCTTAAGTCAATAGGTATGGAAATAAAACTTTGATGGTGTGAAGACTCGACTCTAAAAACACTAAAAATGCACCTAAAATGATAAACAATTTGTTTTTCCTTCAATGAATTTCTAGCTAAAAGAAATAGTTTGAGAATGCAATTCTTTAAGAAACAAATCCTTCTTTCAACATGAAAATAGAAAGAAAATATTTTGTCTTTTTCAATAAGAAATCAAAACGAGACTACTAATTAAAGCTCACAAAAAATCCTTTTTTTTCAAAACTTGAAACTACAAAAAACGATTCTTTCAAAAGAGATTCTACAAGTTCTAGAAAACACTCAAAACTACAAAAACTAATTTTGAGATCTAAAAACTTGAAAAACCTAATGTATAAAAGCTTCAATTCTTTTCGAGGACATTTTACTTAGTTTTTCAGTAAACTAAGGATTAATTTGTTTAGAAAAACAAATCAATCAAAAAACATCCAAATATGTTTTCTTTTATAAAAATGAAATTCAAAACTTATACCAAGTTCATTCAAAGATTTGCAAAGAGAAAAATAAATCTATTTCTCATCAAAGGCAAATTTCACAAACCAGTCAGACTCATCAAGAAGACAAAAAGACACCAGGGTAATCTAAGGTTTCTTAGGCTTCTAATCTTTGAGTCACTACAGAGACCATGTGAAAACCACTCCAGGCATGCAAAACTTCTAGAAAATCATCTAAAACAAAATTACCAATGGAACTTACTTGCAAGAGATTTTTGACAGAACACATGCAGATCTGGGTAGACAATAAAATCCGTAAATAAAACCTAAACTTAACTGGAAGAAAACATTTTAGGTTTTTCAAAAAATTTCACAGGGTCTGCAGGCTTCCAGAAGAACCAGATGCGGTACCACTCTGTGTCCTAAAGGAAAGTGCAGAGATTCCTACATTGTTTGTAAAAAGAAAGTGTGGTCCTCTGAAAACTTCGAAAAACAAAAAATAATCCAGATCCTAAAAACTACCCAATACCACACACATCAAGTAAAAAACCAGAAACAAGAACAAGTTTCTCAAGTCAAACAAAAAGGAAAATCCAAATTCAAGTCCCCAACAGAGTCGCCAATTTGTTGGTCAGATAAATCGATATTGCAGACAAGGCCGATCTCCCTAGTATCAAAAGATATCTAGCAACAAGTAGGACAAGCAAATCTACCTTTCTCTAAACATATTGTGATTCATTAATAAAAACTATAGAGGTTTTTAGACCCTACCTTAAGTCCAATGCTAGTTTGTAGCAGCCATCCTTCAATCGTCCGAAAGAGTTTCCTTTTGAGAACCTGCAATCACAAACAAGCACACATCAAATAACACCTGCATAGCTAATATCATAAATCATGTTCATTATGGTGATCAAGGAATCCATAAAATAAACCATAAAACACAGCTTATTGAGAAAAATAAACTTATTTGTATTAACTTTGAAATAGAAGAACTTTACAACCTTTGGTGCCTTGATGTTGTACAAGCTCTTCCAAGGGTCCAAAACAGGAATCTCCTCTACTTTGACAAGCCTCACACTCTTCCAAATGAGATCAAAGAGGTATGTAATCTTTCCTCGCAAAAGCTCAATTAGGAAGACTAAGTTCCAGCAGCGTTCCAGCTCAAAAATATTCAGCTTTCAACCTCCTCAGTAACCGGCCCAATGCTTCATTTTATAGTGTAAAAGAAGGAGGTTACAGGTCCACCTATGAAGGGATAAAGTCCCCCTTCAAAGGGATAAGCTCCTCACATCAAGGGTTTAGCTCCTTAAGGTATGGGATGCATGAACCTTAAAGGAGTGAACTTGCCACCTCAAGATTTCTTCCAGAAGCTTCTAGAAATGACTCAAAGTGAGTTTTTAAGAATATACTTGTGCCTTTTTTACTTTTACAAGGGTCCATACCCATAACACAGAGACAGAGTGGTCAGGTATGCAAGGGACTTGACCATTAGGTGTGGGACCGCAAGTAATGCTAAGAGAAAGTGTGGAACCAGAATTTTATAGACTTTTGAGGGCTTTCTCTTATTTTCAAGGCTTGATATGAAGAACTGAGGCTTTAAGACTTGCAAAGGAGGAAAGTATGAGTGGTAATGGACTCACATAGATTACAGAATGTCAAGGTGACGATTTTTAGTGCAACACCTACTATCTTCAAAGATTGCATAATAGCAGTAAGAAGTTGCCATGCTTGTCAAATTTTTGATCACAAAACTAGATTAACACCCGCACCACTGCATCCAGTAGTTGCTGTTGGGCCATTCACCAAATGGGGCATAGATTTCATGACATATAACCCCACGTCGGCTGGGGAGCATGGGTATATCATAGTCGCTGTTGACTATTTTACAAAATGGGTCGAGGCGATGCCTACATTAAACAACAACAGAGAAACGGTTGCTCTTTTCTTTTTCAATCATGTAGGTCTCTAGGTTCGGTGTTCCACAGGCTATAGTCATAGATCATGGATCGGATTTTTGCAATCACATGATGGTTGAATTGACTGCCAAATTAGGACTATCCCATGATAGTTCTACTCCATATTATCCGCAGGCTAACGGACAGGTTCAAGTGATCAGCAAAGTCGTCAAGCGCATGCTACAGAGAATGATTGGAGCCCACAAACGGGATTGGGATTTAATCCTGTACTCAGCTCTATGGGAATATAGAACCTTGGTGAGAAATGTGATTGGATTTACGCCTTTTCAGTTGGTGTATGGCCTAGAAGCTGTCTTACCAATTCAGTGTGAGATTTCATCTCTAAAACTCGCAATCGATTTACTTCCCAAAACTTCAGAGCAAGAGGCTTATTTCTTGGAACTAATCCACTTGGATGAAACCCATCGTGACGCCGCATTGGCTAACGAAGCACATAATAAATGTGTCAAAGCGTAATTTGACAAAAATGTCAAGCATCGTGTCTTCTTAGAAGGTGACCTGGTCTTACTCTACGATCAGGACTCTGATAAATTGGGAGCAGGTAAGTTCCAATCATTATGGATGGGCCCGTACATTGTTAAATAGGTATTAGCAAAAGGAGCCTACGAGTTGGTAGATTATGATGGAATTCCACTGTCGCAACCCCGAAACGGGTTGTATCTTAAGAGATACTATGCTTGATCAAGTGTAGTAATCTCTTTATATGCTTTTGTTTCATTTTTGTTTTCATCAAGAGTTGTCATTTTGGTGAAGTAATTCACTTTGTATTTATTGCAGATGTCAGACTTTTTGGAAACCTTCGTTGGGTACGCTGACGGAGCTAGTCGTAGAACGCGGAACCTATCTTCTGCAGCGTAGGCCATCTTTGATCCAAGCGCTAAGTTAGTGGTTTTCAGGGGGATATGTATTGGTCAATCAATGAACAACATCGTTGAGTACAGCACGTTGATAGAGCTTCTCTCTGATGCCAATTCGCATGGCATACGCCGACTTGTTGTCAGGATAGATTTGCAACTTGTCATTCTACAGCTTACTGGCGTCTATTCAGTTCTGAACCCAGTGATCTATTATATGTTCCTAAGAGTCAAGATTTTGGAAAGGAAGTTTGATTCCATTCAATATCAATACACTTCCAAAAACTTAAACACTTTAAATGATTCATTAGCGAATTATGTGTTAGACAGACATTTGCAACATTTGTAAAGAAAAGCATTTTACATCAACATTTTCATCTGGATCACATAACTTAACCAAAATAAGCTCCGAAAATCAAAAATATATAACTATTTATAGTTTCACATAATGTTTTGTGTACAAGGAAAAATTGGTCATGCGACCAAGAAACTCAAAAGTAAATGCAGAAAAGCATCCTATACTAATGATGCTGGTGATAACATGTCACCACCTGTGTGATCATACGTAGGAGCCTAGTTCATCGACTCAGAACGCTAGTAGTATGGCACTGTAGCTTCAGAGGTAACTCGTCGGTCCTCACATCCTGAATACCAAGGGTAAGACCCTCGATCTAATCCTGCAATACTTCCAGGGTCTCTACTATGTCTAGATCATGAAGGACAGCCCTCCCTACAACCTCTCCTGCTGGAATGCCAGCTACCCCCCTTGGGCATGCTGTTGGTTGCACTAGCCCAACATCTGCACAAGTACATGAGTTCAATTAGTCTTGATAAATCACAAAAATATTATAAAACTGATAAACAATGATATGGTCAAAATCTTTACCTATCACACCCCACTGCTCGCCGGCTGGTAACGCCAAATCTGGGTCACCTCGAAAGTCCATCCTGACATATGGATACTCTGAGAAGACCATCTCCTGATGGTCAAACCACTCAAATAAGGCATCGAAGAAAGTAATCTGTGGTTGAACAACATGTTTGGCCATGAGATGAACCCATCTCTGCATCCTAGGTTCACTCAGTGCTGGAAATCTTAGTGAAATATGTTGTGGCTGCATTAGTGGGATCCTCTCTAAGGCAAAAGCAGTCAAAATGGAACCATAGCCAAAGTTCTTGTATCTTTCATTCTTTACCTTATAGAGCCATTCTTTTATCACCAAAAGTACTGCCTGACACTAGTTGAATACCTTTTGGTTCCAGGCATTCTAAAGCATACTACACATAAGATCTGTTCACCAAATGAAGAGCTGCGCTACCAGCCAATCTAGCAAAGGTGAATAAAATGGTCCTCAGAGGCTGATCAATGACATCTCAGATATTGATCTTGCCATCTCTACTAGGCTGAGATTGTTAGGATATTCCGACACATAGGAAATAGTTAAGTTCAACTTGGTCTAGTATAGAGTTAGGTATAGAGTTAGGTAAAGTGTGTTTCTTTACCGTTGTACATTTTGTAACTTACAATCCGACGGTCACGATATGTAGTGATCCGACGGTTCACTCTCTCCTCGGTATTACCGACACTTGATCCGTGGCTTGACACCCGATTGGTCCATGAGTTCTATTTAAAGCGCATGGAGGGTCATTGTTCGGGCAATCCGTGCATGAGAGAAGCTTATGTAAATTTTCATTCTTTGATTAATAAATTGCCTGTAGTAGCCACGTTGGCGCAGGCCGTGGATTGTTTCCCTCTTTGAGGGTTTTAACCACGTCAAAAATACTGGTGTATTGATCTGTGATCTGGTTGTGAGCGGTGTCCTTTTGGTGTTCTTTCTGAGGAACTTACCCTGTAAATTCCTACATGGTATCAGAGCTATTTGAGGGCCGCGTCCGTTGGTGATCCAAATCTGAAGCCGGTAGAACTGCATCCGACTGCCGTTTCCTAGATTTGTTGTTTCTGACTGCTTTCGGGCCGAGAGGACTGCTCTGTTGTGTTCGAAGCATCTGTTCCAGTGAGGAACCCCTTTTGTTTCACGCGAAAAGGTTTCCGGTAGCCCTAGCTGCGTCATTTTTAAGATCTGGAGGTATACAGTCTTTATTTGCAGTTTACTGTTATTTTCTCTCTGCTTATTTTGGTTTCGGTTTATTTAGCTTTTTTTTCTAACCGGATCTATACCTTTCATTTCTGCGTATGCTCTTTGCCCTGCGACTCTGTGCGATCTGGGCAAATCAGAAACAGAAAGGAAGGATTTTTCTCATGCGTATGCTCTTTTCCCTGCGCCTTAGGGTGATCTCAGAAAATCAGAAACATTGAGAAAAATATTTAGTTTCCGGCCAAAGCTAACTTTGAGCCGCAAGGTTCATTTTTGAAAATATCTAGTTTTTTGGCTAAAGCTAACTTCGAGCCATAAGGTTCGTTTTCTTTGCATGTCCGTGTTGGGTTTTGTGTTTTGTGTTTTGTAGGGAAAAAGAGCTTTCTCAAGGCAAGCACGCAAACCAAGGTCCCCCCCCCCCCCTCTCTCTCTCTCTCTCTCTCAAATTTTTTGTATAGATCAATTGGTTCAAAGCTATTTTAAGAGAGTAGAGGTCTTGGGTTCAAGTCTCCATTTTGTGGGGGCGGATTTTTTCATTCCCGCACATTCGCGCACTTTGCCGGCAACTTCAACAAATTTTTTTCAAAAAGCCATAACTTCTTCATCCGGAAGCCTTTTTCAGAGCCGTTTTTTTTAAAACAGCCTAATTTTTTGAGATCTATCCATTGGAACACTTATTTTCAGCATCTTCAGCTTCAGTTTTTTAAAAAAAATGGAAAGTCCATGCCAAGTCATTCTTGACAGCACTAACTACTTCCAATGGATATCCTACATGGAAGATTTACTTAGAAGTAAAGGTCTCTACAGAATAGCCACAGCCAAGAGAAGAAACCAAAAGATGAAGACAAGGTTGCAAAATGGGAAAATAGACAAGATCAAGCACGTGGTTTGATAGGGATGTCTATTTCTCCTGATCTTAGATTCCATATTGCAGAACTTGATACTTCTCATGAAGCATTGGAACAAATCACTAAAGTTTTTGGGATTAAAAATGAAATTAGAGCCCATCAACTTGAAAATGAGTTGCTTACATTGGATCCTAATAATTTTTCTTGCATTGAAGATTTCTTGTCCAAATTCAAGACCCTTAGATATCTCTTGGAAGGTGTTAAGGTTAAGAAAGAAGATAGTAACCTTATTTATTCCATCCTTACTAAGTTGGGACCAGCCTACTCTGTATTTGTTTCCACCTTCCATTCTACAAGGGAAGCTTTCATTTGTCAAGGAAAAGACTACAAGGCCCCTTCCTTTGACTCTTTTTGTGATTCTTTAATAAGAGAACAAGAAAAACTCTTACACCTTGGTCTTCTTAATCTTGGAAACTCTTCCAAGAAAGCGTTAGCCGCCCAGCAGCAACCAAATTCAAAGAATCCTAAGAAGTCATATCCTAAAAAGAATGGTCCTAAACCAAACAAGGGTCCTAAGCAAACTCAGCCTCAAAATGAAAGATCATTTCAGCAAAATGATAAGACCAATAAAAACAAATGGAAGAAGACTGATAGACATTGTAACTTTTGTAATCGAGATGGCCACTTAGAATCTAAATGCTTTAAGAAGATGGAAGCCTTGGAAGCCGCAATGAAGAAACATAACATCCATGTGGAGCATTCTTCAACTTCAACTTCAACTTCATCTTCAGGAATGGCACTTTCTGCATGTCGTTGTCAATCATCTCAGTCTGGTTATGCATTAAATGTATCTTCTTCTTCTCATTCTCATGAGTGGCTCATTGATTCTGGAGCCTCTTATCACATGGCCAAAAACAAAGCCATGTTTTCTTCTTTAAATGATTGTAACACCAAAAATATATATGTTGGTGATGATAGATCTCTTAATGTTGTAGGGACTGGAACTGTTCATCTAGACAATGGTCAGTTTAATGATGTATTATGTGTTCCAACCTTATCCTGCAACCTTCTATCTGTATATCAGATAACTCATTCAGGTGAAGGTAAAATTGTTGAATTTTCACCTCATGATGTTGTAATCAAGGATCTAAGAGATCCTAAACAGATTCTAGCTACTGGTATTGCTGATGATTCCACAAGGTTGTATAAGTTTCACAACTTTGGGTCATCAAATCTTCCCTCAGTATTTGTTGCTCATAATGATGAAGTGAGCAAACTTTGGCATGAGCGATTTGGTCACTTAAACTATCGCTCCCTTCAGCATCTATGTAAAGAAAATATGGTGACAGGTCTTCCTATGGTATCTTGCAGAGATGGTGTTTGTTCCGGATGTGTACTCGGAAAACATCATCGGGACAGTTTTGAAAAACGTGCCTCTTGGCACGCCTCAGCCCCTTTACAGCTTGTGCACAGTGATTTATGTGGTCCACTTCCTGTTGCTTCATTCTCTGGCTGCAAGTATTTCTTAACTTTCATTGATGATTTCTCCAGACGCACTTGGGTATACTTCTTAAAACTCAAGAGCGAAGTATTTAACACATTTTTGGCCTTCAAAGCCTTTGTTGAAAAACAATCTGGACATCAAATTCTTAAGCTAAGAACTGATAATGGTGGAGAATATGTTAAAAACACATTCATCAACTTTTGCACCGAAAATGGAATTCAAATGCAACATACTGTTCCATACACTCCACAACAAAATGGTGTAGCTGAAAGGAAAAATCGCACCTTAAAGGAAATGGCTAATTGTATGCTGCAATCTAAAGGACTCAGTCTTAGTTTTTGGGCCGAAGCAATTAATTGTGCAAATTATATAATCAATCGCACTCCTACTAAGGTTCTAAAGAATATCACTCCAGAAGAAGCTTGGAGTTCCATTAAACCAGATGTAAGTCACTTTCGTGTGTTTGGAAGTGAAGCATGGGCCCATATTCCAGATGAAAAGCATAAAGCTTTAGAACCTAAGAGTGAAAAATGTACTTTTGTTGGATATTCTGAAGATGTAAAAGGTTATAGACTTATTCCATTTAAGTCCAAAAATGTTATCATTAGAAGAGATGTAAAATTTGATGAAAATAAATCGGCCTGCGAGCCTAGTCCGGCGGATGTGCCACCTCTTCCTATCTCTTCTACTTTTGAAAACATTTCTTCTTCAGATGATGAAAGTGAGGATGACAATCCTCCCCCACCTTCTCAGGATCCTCAACTTCCAAGATGGGTCCGTGCTACTCGGGATGCAGCAGGTGATCTTGCCGGTGATCCTACAGATCAGCGACGTACACGTTCTCAGTTTGAAAGAGCCTCTTCTTTACTGGCTCAAGCTCCAGTAAATCATGATCCTGACACTTTTGCAGAAGCTTCAGGCCATCCACATTGGGAAGCAGCTATGAATGAAGAATATCATTCATTGTTGGCAAATGATACATGGGATCTTGTTCCTCTACCAAAGGGACGCAAACTTGTTAGATGTAAATGGGTTTACAGAACCAAGTATGGACCAGATGGGAAAGTTGATAAACATAAAGCTCGTCTTGTTGCTAAGGGCTTTTCACAGGTTGAAGGCATTGACTACACTGAAACCTTCTCCCCTGTTGCCAAAATGAACTCTATCCGCCTTGTTCTTTCCCTTGCTGCCTCTTTAAAATGGGAAGTCCATCAGATGGATGTTAAATCTGCCTTCTTGCATGGGGACTTGCATGAAGAAATCTATATGGAACAACCCATTGGCTTCATCCAAACAGACTCCAGCCTTGTATGTCGACTTAAGAAATCTCTTTATGGTCTCAAGCAAGCTCCTCGGGCTTGGTATGCCAAAATGGATAGCTTTCTTTTAGAATCTGGCTTTTCTAGGTGTTATTCTGACAATACTGTCTACACCAAGAAAGTGGGCAACTCTCTTATCATCCTTGTTCTTTATGTTGATGATCTTATTCTTACTGGTAGTGATCCCAACCTTATAAACCATGTGAAGTCCAGCCTTAAAAAGAAATTTGAAATGACAGACTTAGGACACTTACACTATTTTCTCGGTCTTCAAGTCTTGCAATCCAAGGAGGGTATTTCCCTTTCCCAGTCCAAGTATGCTTGTGATATTCTTCGTCATTTTCACATGGAAGACTGTAAGCCAGCCCCTTCTCCCTTTCAGTCTGGAGTCAAACTTTCAGTCTCTTGTACTTCTCCTGAAGTTGATGCTACCTTATACCGTCAACTTGTAGGAAAACTCTTGTATTTAACCCATACTCGTCCTGACCTTTCCTTTGCTGTTGGCCTTGTTGCTCGTTTTATGCAAAACCCCCGTGAAAGTCATTGGAAAGCAGCTAAAAGAATACTTCGTTATGTTCGAGGTACAGTACAGTTTGGGATTCATTACAGTGCCAAAGCAGCTCCTCTATTAGTTGGTTTCACTGATTCTGATTGGGCTGGTGACCCTGATGATCGGAAGTCTACTGCCGGTTATGTCTTCACTCTTGGTTCAGGACCTATTACATGGGCTTGTAAGAAACAGGCTGCCATTTCTCTTTCGTCAGCAGAAGCAGAGTATCGTGGTGCCGTGGAAGCTAGTAAGGAAGCCTTGTGGCTTCGTCAGATCCTATCAGAGTTTGGCTTTGAGCAGCAGCATCCAACCACACTTTGGTGTGATAATCAAAGTGCCATTCAGCTATGCAAAGATCCAGTCCAGCATCAGCGCAGCAAACACATTGAACTACACATGCACTTCATCAGAAAGCTCATTCATGACCATGTTCTTGAAGTGCAATATTGTTCAACAGATGATCAGGTTGCAGACATCTTCACAAAGGCTCTCACAGAGGCGAAGTTCACTAAACTTCGATATATGCTTGGAGTTCAGGAAGTTGTCACTAAGGGGGGATAGGCTCTAGTGCCTCCTTCCTTCTCCTATTGTGTCATATTTGTAAATCCTTCAATCCTATCCCAAGTTGTTCTTAAGGGGGGATGTTAGGATATTCCGACACATAGGAAATAGTTAAGTTCAACTTGGTCTAGTATAGAGTTAGGTATAGAGTTAGGTAAAGTGTGTTTCTTTACCGTTGTACATTTTGTAACTTACAATCCGACGGTCACGATATGTAGTGATCCGACGGTTCACTCTCTCGTCGGTATTACCGACACTTGATCCGTGGCTTGACACCCGATTGGTCCATGAGTTCTATTTAAAGCGCATGGAGGGTCATTGTTCGGGTAATCCGTGCATGAGAGAAGCTTATGTAAATTTTCATTCTTTGATTAATAAATTGCTTGTAGTAGCCACGTTGGCGCAGGCCGTGGACTGTTTCCCTCTTTGAGGGTTTTAACCACGTCAAAAATACTGGTGTATTGATCTGTGATCTAGTTGTGAGCGGTGTCCTTTTGGTGTTCTTTCTGAGGAACTTACCCTGTAAATTCCTATACTGAGATCCATCTCTATAAAGTTGATAGATATAATCTCTCACCAATTTTCCCCCATGGGCGGATCCCGAGAGTGAAATAGGGGCACCACGCCTCGATAACCCCATCAAAAAGTCGATGTCCTCAACTGTCAGTGGGATAGATTTACCTCTAATCTAGAACAACTGGTTGATCAGATCCCATGCATCATGGACATACTGCAACAAACTGATTTGTTGCCTCATGCTAGATATATGAAAGAATTTGAGCAAACCACAATTTCACAATGCAGTAACAGTACCCTGATCATGTAAGGCAATCATGTCTTCTTCTTCATGCTCACGTTCATGCCACGTGACGACCATCTTGATCCAACAAATATCTGAGTCATAGAAAAAAGATGAATTAGGATCCAAATTTGAGCAAAAACAGGCAAAAATTTCATGAGAAATCACTATGCAAAGTTTCCCTTCTGCACCCATCGCACCCTGCCTTTGGACTAGGTGAGATGCATACTGACTGGCTAGTGTATAGCTCAGTATGCATTGCACCTTTTGATATAGGGTAGGTGCGATGATGGGAGAAAAATTTCTTCAAACCCCAGGGGCTCAGAAAAAGGGGAAAACTTTCTCAAAATTAGAAAAGGATGGAATGAAAATGAAGAGCTCAGGGTTAGCTCCTACTTGGTCCTGACGGCACGGAGAATAGTCCACCGGATCTCCCGAAATTAGCTGATGAAGTTTGAGGCAAAAAACCACTCTAGAGCTCCAAATCCCAAATTTGAAATGAAATGGTAAAAATGAGAGGTAAAACTACTTTTATGTTACTATTCACATACTTCAAGTAAAATGTTAGTTTTTAAATTCATTTTTCAGGCATATATATGTGTATTTCTAATCAATTTGATGGGGCAATTGAGCAGGTTGAACAATCGAGAAAAGAATCTAACATGTTAAACGGTAAACTGAATATCATTGAACAATATCAAGAGCAATGTTCCCGCAAGGTTCAAGCTCATTAAAAAATCAACCTGCACTGAGCACATGTTGGCACAAGGTTCAAGCTTATTAAAAAATAAACCCGCCTTTGGTACATAACCTTGGTGATTTCTTTGCTATTTGCCCTTTTGAACTTTGGTTGTGTTCCTTACGTCACCTCCATTTCATTCGGCTGACCATACACTTCCACTTGATTGTTTACCCTTTTGAGGAACATCTGCGATGAGTGATTCTGATTTCCACCCTCTTCACACTGCCATGTTTTGAGAAGTTCCAAACTTACCTGGAACTAGCTGCTACCTAGAAATACCACTCGTTCCTAAAAAACAAGTCTCTTTTAAACTCTTTTTAGACTCGTTAAATATAAAAAGATCATCAAGCTATTGGCCTTCAAAACTCATTAAAGTAAGGGGAATGCCATCCCTCTCATATATTTTAATATTTTTGGACTTGAGGGATTATTAAACAAAAAGATCGAGCGCTTGTCTTTGTCGGCTCGCCAAAACTATCGAAAACTCATCCCTTTCGTATTATTTTATACTTTTTCGGACTTAAGGGATTATGCCATGAAAAAGGACTGTTGGAGTCTCCTTTTCGTCCATTTTAAAACTCTCTAAACATGAAAAGGACCGAGTTATCTTTGTCATTAAACTCGTTAAAACAATAGCAACAAACTTGTCCACCCAGACAAGAACGAGTCTCAATGACGCTAGGCTCGCTAAACACAAAGTGACAGGTTTGCCCGAAGGGCAAATTATAGACCAAGCATATGTTATCCTCCTCAAGCTTGTCAAAAATAAAGAGGTACTGGTCAGCAATGATTGGGGGAAAATGGGAAGAAAAATTGAAGAACTCTATTGGTAGCAAGTCACTCTTGAACATGACACTTTCACTCCATCACCGTGATTGATTTGGGTTGGGTTTTTTCGTTTACCGTCACCATTGGTCCGATGTTCCATCCATGGGGTTAATGCTACCAGTCCATATTAGTGTCACCAATATGTTCAAGAGAAGTCATTCAGAGAATTCACCATCCAGCAAACGCCTCATCCACTACATTACATCTACCCTTCATTTTTCATGACTGCCATTCGTGAACCTTATATCATCAGATCGTTAACACCTCCACAAAAATCATTTGCTCTATTTCGCATCGTAGATGTGGGATACATCAAGGCCCTCCTACGACAGGTCACTTCTTGTCGACATCAGCTCATTATCCAAGAAGTTGACTTAGAAACAACCCTTTCAGTACTTTGAAGCTTGCATACCTCAATGTCAAGTTTCTCACTTCCGGCGACAGGTTTACATCAATGACCTTCGACTGAAAGAATTTCCATGGTGTTCGAAATCAGCTCATATATTCACACCACGTGAATTATACTGTAGTACCTTGGGGGTCATCATCATCATCGATGACTCCTCTCGCGTATGTTAACAACTTACATCATTTGCTGGTAATCAGGCGACGTCCTTCAATGTTCGACTTCAGAACATCTTTTCACATGGATCGACTTGTACATCGGGCGAAGATTGGACGAGCTTTGAAGACCCCAGATCTAGTTTAATCCATATCGGCTGTGATATATTTAGGAAAATAAAGACATCAATTGTACACAGAAGCTACATAGATAATAATCTAAGCCAGGGAAGATGACTCTTCATGCGAAGAATCACTAGTCTGCAATAGCAGATGATTGTCTGTCCTATGTACATACAAATGAATTTATAAAGTTGAGCATGGGAATGCCCGCCTCAGCTAGATCATGAAAATATATGATGATGATGTATTGCATTGTATCTTATACAAGTAACCTTCCAGTTTGAATACCTCGGAGCGTCATGAATAAAGCATTTCACCCGACATCAAAAGATTTACGACCTCATGCTTTATGGGGCATCTGTTATAGACATATTTGGGCACTGCAACCTCAAACTCATATGTCCATAAACTAAGGACTCCTTAAGTCCCTAAAAGTGTTGCTTCATACCCTAAAGGATCATGGTCAGCTGATTACGTCATTCTCCAGAAATTCCACCTAAAAAGCTACTCAGAACTAGCCAAAATTGGACCATACAAACTGCTCCATGGGCAAGGTGCAATGCATACTGAAATGGCCTTCTGTGGGGTGTGATGAGCGAGAATAGACAAATGGCAGAGACAATTTGCAAGGTGGATGATCATGGAATCTTCCAGAAACTTCTCCTGTGACACTTGCATCTTTGAATTCACCCAGGGATGAGTAAGAGATCATGAAATCTCCAAGTGGAACCAAGAACTATCAGTGGAACAAAACTAATCAAAAACCCAGAGCTGACTCACACCCTCACAAGACATCTATAAATGGATCCCTCATCTGAGAGATCTGGAGGCTGGAATTTTGTATTTTGTAAGGAAGTGTTGTTGGTTTGTTGGTGAGAAGAGACATTGCATTGTTGGGTGATTTTCTTGTTCATGAGGTGAAGAGGGCTTCTACAACTGGGAGGATGATGTTGGATCAGGCAGCTGGGTTGTAATCCTCTCTTACATTACTATTAATAAAGTTCTTTGAGTTTCCCTCCATATAATCTTGTATTTGTGAATCTTATTGTTTATGAATGCAAATGTATGGTCAATGTGTTTCTGATTCCACATTGTTTCTGATGTTTTATATAGAGATGCTTTGATAGTTTGTTGTTACTTTGACTCTACAGGTACTCTTTGAAGTGGGACAAGTAGGAGAGGAGTGGCAAATTCTATCAAAGAAAGGAGAAATCCAGTTAGGATCAAAGTGGAAGATCCAGGTTGGTCCTCTTTTCTTCTCTTCCATCTATCACACTTAAAGAAACTCTTGAAAAGCTTTCATTGTTTGTTTCTAAGATAGCTACCTATCTTAGTGGGACTAGCAGTTCAAATCGACACTAGTTTTCCTTGAAACAGTGGTTGAGGGGGAAATAATCTTTTCCAACCTACCTGAAAGATACTCTAGGAGGGTGCAAAGTAACAAGAAGAGAACATGAAGGGAGTTCTTGATTAACACTCAGATTGTGGGTTTCCAAATTAAGGAAACTACGTTGGATTTAGGATTATATGTCAACATTTTCCCAAGAAATACTTAGAAAGCCCTAAGAAGGCCTAAGCTGATGTTTTCACCAATCCAGTGGCACAAGGAAAATAAATATTGTATCCTCTCGGTTAGATGGCTAGAAGACGTGGAAGCTGATATAGCAGGGGTGAAGACCTATGTGGACTTTGAAGCGATAAACACCATGGGGGAAAAGGACCCCTACCCAACATTGCTTAGGATAGACTGGGTTTTAAGAAATATACCATAATTGATTTAAATAAGGAACTGATGACTTTTGAAGTAGAAGAGGTTAGATTGATCCAACCCCTAGACCCTTATAAAGGACCAAGGTTCACATAACCAATAAATAATAGGGAAGAACCAAAATTGTTGGATCAACTATATAGACTAACAATAGGAAACAGGGAGGATTACATCAACCCAACCATAGAAGGTTGCTTGGAATGATTGGAGACAAGTTGGATAAAAAATCAACACAAGACATTGTGATACAATCCATCAGATCAATTGGATTGACAACGAGGTATGAGAATTCCCTATTTTCAATGGTGTATATTTAGTCAATTATTGTATCAACAAATTTGACACTACTGTTCTTGAAGAACAAAAGGTGTCTCTACTGGATGTTGCATTACAAGAAACACTGGAAAGGTGGTGGGGTGTTCACTGAAACCAACTCAAAGAATGGGAGAAGATCAAAATATTAATGGAAGTCAAATTGTGATAGGTAGGGGAGTACCATCAATATTTTTTGAAGTACATGGGGGAATCTAACCCTCGACAACATTTCAGTTTATCTTGTACAATATATTGATGAATATTGCATTTAACTTCTTTACAGATGTTTTACAAATGCCAATTTAACACATAATTAGCCAATGCATCAGTTAATGTGTTGAAATTTCTTGGAATATGTTGATACTCCATATAATCAAACTATCTTTCCAAGACACGAACCTGTAAAAACATCCTTAACATTGAAGCACTTCCTACTGAATAAACACCATTCAAATGTAATATTATGGGTTGTGAATCTAGCCTAATGATCAATCGTTGAATGCCAAATCAAATGGCATAAGATAATATCTCAATCACTGTGCTATATTCTGCAATATTATTCATTGTTTGACCAAGGCATATCCCATGAATAGACACTAACCCAACTGTGGGCGAATAAATGACCCATGCGGCAGAAGATATATTATGAGTACTACAACTAGCACCATCAGTGAAGCCAATGTAAGTTTTAGGGAGCTTCAAAATCTAAAAATCAAGTGTAACACAAGATAAGCAGGAGAAGTAGCGGAAAATCATAAAAAACTGCTAAAACTTTCCACATGTAAACTATAGTACAAAAATATACAATTTTTTCACCGAAAAATATAAGCATATTATCTCTTTAGGTAAAGACCATTTTTGGGCTTTCCCAAATGGATTCTATCATAATCAACTAGTTCATAGGCCACTTTTTCCAATGCACGTTTTAGAACATAAGGGCCATGCCACATGGGCTCAAATTTACCAGCGCTTAACTTATTGTGCTCTTGATCATAGAACAAGGCTAAATCATCTTCTGAACATGATGGGGGTTTGAAATTTTGATCATACTATTCTTTAACTCATTCATTTTGGGCCTCGCTAGCTAATGCAACATAACAATGAGTATCATCAAGACATGCTAAGTAGAAGAAATTTTCTTCTTCTACATAAGTGGTTGGTAATAAAAAAATTACCGGTTTCAAAGACGATATCTCACATTCAATTGGTAGAACTACTTCCATGCCATAAACAAGATGGAAAGGAGTAAAACCCATTGAAGTTTTTGCTGTGGTACCATATGCCCACAAGGCTAGATAAAGGGTTAATTTCCAATCTCGTTTATGAGTCCTGATAATCTGTTTAATCATGGTGCTTATCGACTTCTACTTGGCCATTTTCCTATGGGTAATATGGAGTAGAAATGTCATGGTGCAGACGTAGCTTCATGGTAAGATAAGTCATCATAAATTTTTGAAAATGGATACCATGGTTCGTGGTGATGTCTTGTGGAACTCCTAACCGAGAAATCACATGATTGAACACGAAATGGATGTTGTTCCACCATCATCCTTATATGTGGGCATCACCTTAGCCCATTTTGTAAAATAATCTACAACAAGGATATTGTACCCATGCCCCTCGACCAAGTGAGGGTTACATGTTAGGAAATCGATGCACCATTTAGTGAAAGGACTGAAAACAATGATTGGGTGAAGAGGAGCTAGATGTGCACACATTTTTTGATCATAGATTTGACAATTATGGCATTTCCAGACTACAACGATAAAGTCTTTGAACAAAGAAGGCCAAAAATAGCTCGCACACAATATCTTTTGAGCAGTGGAAATCCCTGACATATGGCCACTAAAAGCTTTAGAATGGCAGTCATTTAATGCCTTTTTGTCTTCCTCGTGAGTTAAACATAGTCTGAAGATGGAATCAACGCCACAATGATAAAGTGTACCGCCAACAATACGGTATTGTTGGGATTGATACCGTATACAATGACAATCCGTTCGACTCAGTTATGATTGAAATGTCTAGGTTTGAAGATAAATAATGATATCTTCATACCGGGGATCTTAAGTACTGATAGGAAAGAGAGATTCACCTGGAATAGAGTCCTCTACCACATTTTCTATCTTAGTACAAGAAAGTCACATAATAATTAAACAAATACTAAGGATTTCTTAGATTTGGATTTAATGAATTCAAAACCAAATTTATGTAGGATGCATATCAATTTGGAATAATTTCCCCCTAGAAATTTTTTGGTAATAATATAAACCATGGATTTGCAATAAAAAATCACAGTAGTTTTTCACAATAGAATGTAGTGAGGGGAATGTTGGACAACTTGAACAGATGCCAATGCCAATTTCTCCACATGTCGATACTTTGCTTTGGTTTTGGTCAAATTATGATGTAAGTAATATATCACATGCTCTTTGTTCGATTCGTCTTCCTGAACTAGAACCATGCCAATGGTGGCATCAGACACGGCTAAGTGTAAAAAGTAGTCTTGGTGACAGTCGGGAGGATGTGACAATGGTGTATGGGTCAACACATATTTAAGTGCATCAACGTCCTATTGAGGCACTTCATCCCAGATAAATTAGATGCCCTTTTTCAAAAGTTGAATAAAATCCTTAGTCAACTCGGCATAGTTATAGATAAATCGATGTAGAATGTTTTCCTTCCCTTGAAAAATTTGGAGTTGGCGGAGATTGGAGGTTTGAGGAAGATTCAAAATATCCTCAACCTTCAATGGATCGACATGAATGCCTTCCTTTGAAATGATAAATCTTAGCAATCGACCAGATTGCAGATAGAAAACACACTTGTGTGGATTCAAGCAAATATTGTAATGATGACATCTGATAAATATTGCTCTCACATTCTTTGGATGGTTTTCCTATCTCAATGAATGAGATGGAATTTCATCCAAATAAGGTTGTACAATATACTTGATATCACGAAATACATAAGACATAGGACGTTGAAAAGTTGCATTGACATTCTTCAAATTGAATGGGAGTTTTCGATAGGAAAAAGTTTGTATGGGAAGATGAATGCGGTTTTGTGTTGATCATCTGGGAGTATGTTGATTTGGTTGTAGGTAGAAGATCCATCCATAAATGAAAATATTTCATTTATAGAACACTCGTCAATGATCTGATTGACATAGGGAGTAGAATAGTTGTCATTTGGAAAAGCTTTGTTAATATCCCTATAAATAACACATACTCTAATGATTCCCTCTTTCTTGTTAATAGGTACAATATTGGACACCTAATTAGTGAAGGGAATCGGGTAGATGAAACCTGCTTTGAGCAATTTCTTGACCTCAGCTTTAATCGTAGCAGCTTTTCGTAGATGCATAGGATGTAATCGTTGTCTGATAGGTTTTGCATCCAGGTAAGTCTTGATCTTTTGCAAAAAAAATATTGGATTGATTCCTAGAATTTCCTCATAGGGCTAGATAAAAATGTCAAAGAATTCTTGAAATAGGGCTTTATACGTTTGAATCTCTTCAAATCAGCATGAAGAACCTACGTGAATATTTTCAATAATTCTTGTTTTGAATGAGTTACCAATGGAAATTGTTGTAGATATATTACCCAAATTACTTTTGGATTCAACTTGAAGAACTAAAATGGGCCATTCTGGACTATCTACAATCTTAGGCAAAAACATAGAAGAAAAATCATTCTCAATTTTATAGGGGTTAGGTAGAAAAGGTTAACGAAGATGGTAATCATGACATTTCCTCCACTGTCTTGACCTCCCTAATAATTTAATCAGTTGGAAACATACATTCAAAAGGACAAGGAAATGAAACTGGTTCTTGTTACACTAAAAATTGTCACCTTGACATTCTGCAATTTGTGTGAGTCCATTATCACCCATACTTTCCTCCTTTTCAAGTCTAAAGCCTCAATTCTTCATATCAAGCCTTGAAGGTAAGATAAAGCCCTAAAAGTCTCTAAAACTTTGGTTCCACACTTTCTCTTTGCATTACCTGCGGTCCCACACCTAATGGTCATGTCTCCTGTGCACCTGACTGCTGTGTTATGGGTGCGGACCCCTATAAAAGTTAAAAGCCGCGAGTATATTCTAAAAAACTCACTTTCAGTCATTTCTAGAAGCTTCTGGAAGGAATCTTGAGGTGGCAACTTCGCTCTCTTGAGGTTCATGCATCCCATACCTTAAGGAGCTAACCCCTTGATGTGAGGAGATTATCCCTTTGAAGAAGGACTCTGTCCCTTCATAGGTGGACCTGTAACCTCCTCCCTCTACACTATAAAATGAAGCATTGGTTTGGTTATTTAAGAGGTTGAAAGCTGAATATTTTTGAGGTGAAATGCTACTGGAACTTAGTCTTCTTAGTTGAGCTTTACGAGGAGAGATTACATACCTCTAAGATCTCATTTGGAAGGGTGCAAGGCTTGTCAAAGTAAAGGAAATTCCTGTTTCGGACCCCAGGAAGAGCTTGTTCAACATCAAGGCTGAAAAGGTTATAAGGTTCTTCTACTTCAAATTTAATACAAATAAGTTTGTTTTTCTCAATAAGTTGTTCATTTATGGTTTATTTTATGGACTCCTTGATCACCATAATAGACATGATTTACTATATTTTCTATGCAGGTGCTATTTGATGTTTGCTTGTTTGTGTTTGCAGGTCTTTGAAGAATAACTCTTTCAGACGATCGGGGGATGACTACAACAAACAAGCATTGGATCTAAGGTAGGATCGTAACACCTCTATAGTCTTTATTTGTAAATTGCATATGTCTAGAGAAAGATAGATTTATTTGTCTGTTTGTTGCTAGATTATCTTGTGATACTAGGGAGATCGGTCTTGTCCACAAGAATGATTAATCTGGCCAAAAAATTGGCAACTCCACTGGGGAATGAATTTGGTTTTTGTTTTTTTTTTGACTTGAGAAACTTGTTTTTGTTTCTGGTTTTTGATTGATGTATGTTGGATTGGGTAGTTTTTAGCATTTGGATTGTTTTTTGTTTTTTTGAAGTTTTCAGGGGACCGCACTTTCTCTTTACAGACAGTGCGGGCATCTCCACAGTTTTCCTTTAGTATACAGAGCGGTACCGCACCTAGTTCTACTGGAAGCCTGCGGACCCTGTAATTTTTTTGGAAAAACCTAAATTTTTTTTCTTCCAGTTAAGTTTAGGTTTCATTTACGGTATTTAGTGTCTACCCATATCTGCATTTGTCCTGTCAAAAATATGTTGTGAGTGAGTTCCGATGGTATTTTTGTTTTAGATGATTTTTTGGAAGTTTTGCATGCATGGAGTGGTTTTCACTTGGTCTCTGTAGTGACTCAAAGATCAGAAGCTTGAGAAATTGTAGATTACCCTGGTCTCTTTTTGTCTTCTTGATGAGTCTGACTTGGTTGTGAAATCTGTCCTTTGTGAGAAATAGATTTAGTTTTCTCCTTGCAAATCTTTGAACAAGCTTTGATAAAAGTTTTGAATTTCATTGTTATAAAAGAAAACATGTTTGGATGTTTTTTGATTGGTTTGTTATTCTGAACAAATGAATCCTTAGTTTACTGAATAACTAAGTAAAACGTCCTCAAAACAAATCGAAGATTTCATTTATTTAGATTTTAAAGTTTTTAGATCTCAAAATTTGTTTTTGTAGTTTTGAGTGCTTTTCTAGAGCTTGTAGATCTTTTTTGAAAGGAAAATTGTTTTTCTTATAGTTTCAAGTTTTGAAAAGTGAAATGGATTTATTGTGAGCATTTATTATTAGTCTCGTTTTGGGTTCTTATTGAAAAAGACAAATAGATTTTCTTTTCATTCTCATGTTGGAAGAAAGATTTGCTTCTTAAAGAATTGCATTCTCGAACACTTTCTTTTAGCTAGAATTTCAATGAAAGAAAAACGAATTGCTTCTCATTTTAGGTGCATATTTTAGCGTTTGGAGTTGAGTCTTCACACCATCAAAGTTTCATTTCCATACCTATTGACTTAAAGAACAACCCATAAAAGCAACGCTTAATTAAAATTGATCTAGTAATCTTTTCTATTTCTAGGGCTCTTATCACCAATATAGCTTAGGCTAGTATCTTGGAGTAGGGTGTAATTAACTCTCCAAGATAGTTAAAACAAACAAGTAGCTATATCTTGCGGTAGGAAATAAATCCAATTGTAACTGATACATTCTAGGAAGCTTCTGTTAAAGGAGTCAATCACGAGATCATGTCCAAACCTTTAAGACAATCAAGTCTGTTTCATTGGGAAAGATAGAAGATTTGCATGTATTATAAACGTTAAACCTTGGATTAACCATTGTTGAGGAGCCTAGGGTCACTTGTTGGTAAACCTCGAATTGATCATGTCGAGGAGCCTTCAAGGGGATTAAGCTTTGTTACTGTAGAAATTTTGAATAATTTAACACATATTCAACAGAGATTATCCTGATCATGTACTATTGCAGAATACATACACAATACATAAGCTCCTCTACGTTGATCATCAATATAGCAGCATCAATAACAATAAAACATCAAGAGCATTCACACATTAACACAGTATGTAACCCGGGGAAAGCATCTCGCTAAAAACCCCACACTATCTGTATATTAATGATTGAGAACATGTAACATTACAAAGTACAATGCTTATCACCAGAAATCCAGTACTAGCTCCACCTGTTACATACAATACAGCTCAGATCTGATCTCCAAATCTATTCCACTGCTTGCCTGCCTCCACTGCTCAATACCTGCTCAAGAACTGATGAGAATGGCTTACCAAACTCGTATTTCACCTCAAAATAATCACTCACACTTTGTTGGACGTGAGAAAAGGCTAAAATACTGGGAAAATACGTGAGCAAACTCATTGGCATACTCAATCCCTTGATTGTGCAAGATCTGGTGCACAACTATAGTCACAACTGATAGCAATCTGATTCTCTACCACCTGTCCTTGTTGAACTGAACATGCACTGACATGAAACTGAGTTAATTGATGTATTCTATAGTTGTATTATGAGTTAATAATTAGTTTAACAACTCATCATTAGTCTATTTGCAGTTAGACTAACTACAACTAGTTTAACCAAGTCAAACTGAACACAACTCCATCAACTCCACAATCAACTCCACCAAACTCAACTGATTGAGTTCTAACTGAAGTCATGCATGCAACAACTCAACTGACTCATAAGAAAAGCGTATTTCCTTCTGACAGCTGCATGTGCCACCACTGTAGCTCAAAATGAAGTGCTCCAAGAGAATAAGATCAAGTTTATAGTCCAAATATTATTATGAGACAATAATATTTGACTTTTCTATTTTTGACAGCCAGTCTAAAAATAGACTTTGATCACTCACACTTTGATAAAAAATAGAAGTCCATATATTTTTCCCAACTTGACCAATCATCCATAAACAACAACCTGCAATCCATAGACATGATCCATATGTCTAAAAATAGACATAGTCTAAAAATAGACTTGCGCCAAAAATAGCCTGCGGGCCCACTTAGTGAAAGCGACTCTTTTCACTAAGCTCCATCATCTTGTTGCAATCTCAACACTCCCTCTCGACAAGATATGGATTATCAACAACCCCTATCCTGCCTCGGTGGTACTCGAATTTGCTCCTGGTGAGAGCCTTCGTCAGAATATCAGCATCCTGATCCTCCGTTGGAATGTACGAAAGTAACATGATCCTTTGCTGCACACAATCTCTGATATGATGGTACCTGATGTCAATATGTTTAGATCTATCATGAAATACAGGATTAGCTGAGAGTTTAATGCAACTCTGGTTATCACAGTAAATCACAGTAGGATCCAAATGAGAACCAAACAAACCAACCAGGATCTTCCTCATCCATATAGCCTCGCATGCAACCAAACTTGCTGCCATATACTCGGCCTCCGCTGAACTGAGTGCCACGGATCTCTGCTTCTTGCTATACCAAGAAACTGCTGTCGATCCGATACTGAAGACCCCTCCTGATGTGCTCTTTCTGTCCGTTGGGCTCCCTGCCCAATCTGCATCCGTGAAGCCACATAGCCTCACCTCATCCTCCTGTCTGTACCACAAACCATATCCCGATGTGCCTCTCAAGTAGCGCAATACATGCTTGCCCGCCTTCCAGAAGAGCTTGGTAGGCTTAACCATATCTTGTGAAAGCTGGTTAACTGCATAGCATATATCAGGTCGTGTATTGACCAAATACATCAGCGACCCCACCAACTGTCGATAAACAGTGGCATCCACTTCTTCTCCCGAAGTGGCATCCTCCTTCCTCCAACCTCCAGGAAGAGGAGTATCAACAGGCTTGCAGCCATGCATGTTGAACTTCTCCAGTATCTCCCGAGCATACTTTCCCTAAGAAACAAACAGTCCACCACTGCGCTGCCATATTTCCAATCCTAGGAAATAGTGAAGGAGGCCTAAGTCCTTCATCTCAAACTCTGTAGCAAGATCCTTCTTGCATGACAGTATCAACAGCTCATGACCCGTTAGAATCAAATCATCAACATACAGTACAATGATAAGCAACTTACCCTCCACCACAATTTGGTATAGGTTAGGATCCGCCTCGCTCTTGGAGAATCCAAGTCCTGTGAAATAGTTGTCTATCTGTGTGTACCAAACACGTGGTGCTTGCTTCAACCCATACAACGCTCTCTTGAGCCTGCACACATGCGACTCACTGCGGAAGACCTCAAAGCCTTCGAGTTGCTCAATGTACACCTCCTCCTCAATGACTCCATTGAGGAACGCAGTCTTCACATCCATCTGATGAATGTGCCATCCCATCTGCACTGAGAGAGAAAGAATCGTCCGTATGGAAGAATACCTTGCGACAGGTGCAAAGGTCTCCTCATAATCGATCCCCTCAATTTGTGAAAATCCTCGGGCAACAAATCTTGCCTTGTACTTCTCCACACTCCCGTCAGCTGCCTGCTTGACCTTGTAGATCCATCTCGAACCCACCACTGATTTCCCTTCCGGTCTAGGAACAATCTCCCATGCACTGTTTCTGACAATAGAATCATACTCTTCCACCATGGCGTCTACCCATGCGGGATCCTCCACAGCTTCCTCGAAAGAGGATGGCTCAGTCACAACACACTTGCTCATAAGAGCTATGTATCCAGTGTACCGATCAGGTGACTATCTCTGCCTGTGTTGGGCTGTAGGTGGTCCTACAACTTTCTCTGCATCTTGAGCCAGTCGCTCAGCTTCTGTCAAGCGCTTTCGCCCTCTGATGGTTGGCGCTGCATGAGTGGGCTCGTCCACTCCATGAACCTCATCCTGTGGCTGATCCACATCCTGAAGCTCATCCTTAGGAACTAATAGCTCCTCATCTACATGCAAGTGTAGCTCCCTCTCAAGCGAACACTTCATGGCTTTCTCCTCCTAAAATTTTATATCCCGTCGCACAATAGTTTTACCACTGTCTGGCAAATACACACGATAGTTGTGGGGCATATCAGTGTACCCCACAAATATCCCAACCTCTGCGGTCGGCTCCAACTTCTTCCTGGCATCCTTCGTCACATGCATGTAAATGTTAGCACCAAAAATCCTCAAATGAGAAAGATCAGGCTTCTTACCAGAATAAGCCTCCTCGGGTGTACTCATGCCAAGTATCCTATGAGGACAACGAATCTGCACATAAACTGCTGTATTGCATGCTTCCGCCCACAAGTGAAGGGGTAGGCCCTGATCATGCAACATTTCCCGTGCAACACCCACGATCGTTTTGTTCTTCCGCTCAACTACCCCGTTCTGCTGTGGGTTATGGGGAGCTATGAGCTCTCTACGAATCCCTTCTTCCTTGCAGAAATCCTTGAGCTCGTCCGAGATGTATTCACCACCATTATCGCTCCTAAGAGCCTTCACCTTCTTCCCTGACTCCTTCTCGTCGAGTGCTTTGAATTCACAGAACTTTGAATATGTCTCGCTCTTCTTTTGCATGAAGAAGATCCAACACTTACGAGAGAAATCATCAACAAAAATCACATAATACCTATGTTTTGCTGTCGAAGCAACTGAGAAAGGTCCACACACGTCTGTGTGAATTCTCTCAAGGATTGTCGTGGCATGACTATCCTTCTCGTGAAAGGTGGCTTTCACAAAATTCCCCAAAGTACACCCCTTGCACTGATCTGACTGCGCAAGTGTGCCTTTAGGAAGCCCTGTAGTGATCTGCTGCAGTATCTTCAAGGCTCCATGGTGAAGGTGACCGAATCTCTTGTGCCACAACTCGCCATCATCCCGGCTCACCAATCCTTCTGCCTTGCTCGCCATTGCTGCGCATCCATCTACATGCAACTGATAAAGGTTCCTCACTTGAACCCCTATCTTCTGGGTCTCACCAGTTGTCTTGCTGCGTAGGAAAGCCTTTCCCTCGCTGAAAACAACATCATACCCCTTGTCTTCTAACATCGCCACTGAGATGAGATTCTTCGTCAATCCTGGAACATGCATGACTTCATTCAATATGAAGGGTTTACCAGACACCCTCTCAAAGGAAATGGTACCGATACCATTCGCAATGTATCTACCATCATCGCCCAACTCGATGTGCACTCCAAGATCTTTGTCCTCCAGATCAGAGAACAAATCTCTATCTCCCGTCATGTGAAAATATGCACCACTGTCCAAGAACCACACTGATCCCATCACACTTGAAACCAAGCATGCGATCAATGAAAAATCAAGCTCAAACTGTGAGGCTAGAGCCTCTCCTGCTGAAGATCCAGCAGCCTTCTTGTTCTTCTTCTTCTGCGGACAATTAGTGGCATAGTGTCCGTGCTGGTGACAGTGAAAACACTTCACCTTGGACATATCCTGCTTCTTGCCTTTCGCACCGGAATGAGAAGCTTTCTTGTTCTTCCCCTTCTTTGCTTTGGCAGCCAAAGCGCAATTCTCTTCATCAGATACCTTTGATGAAGATCCATTCTCACCTTTATTGTTACTGAGTTTATCCTTGAGCGCCAGGTCGCTCTTGCTTTGGAATAACATTCGCAATCTGTTGAAAGACATTTCAACAACACTGCTGCAAATTCGAATTCCACCAGCTCCAACTCAACTGCCTCGAATCTAAGATTCGTGAGAACACAATATTTCTCGTACAGAGATTGACTGTATGGGCATTCACCGGATATCTCACCTTCCAAAGGAAGGATGAATCCAGAGGCTACCTGGCCCGATTACAGACTTTGCCTGAAGAAATAGAATGTAAACACTTCCTGAATAGTAGATCTGATGATCAACAGCTTCGATACCATGTATAAATTTTTTCTACAATTATCTAGCTTGCTCCGATACCATGTAGAAATTTTGAATAATTTAACACATATTCAACAGAGATTATCCTGATCATGTACTATTGCAGAATACATACACAATACATAAGCTCCTCTACGTTGATCATCAATATAGCAGCATCAATAACAATAAAACATCAAGAGCATTCACACATTAACACAGTATGTAACCCAGGGAAAGCATCTCGCTAAAAACCCCACACTATCTGTATATTAATGATTGAGAACATGTAACATTACAAAGTACAATGCTTATCACCAGAAATACAGTACCAGCTCCACCTGTTACATACAATACAGCTCAGATCTGATCTCTAAATCTATTCCATTGCTTGCCTGCCTCCACTGCTCAATACCTGCTCAAGAACTGATGAGAATGGCTTACCAAACTCGTATTTCACCTCAAAATAATCACTCACACTTTGTTGGACGTGAGCAAAGGCTACAATACTAGGCAAATACGTGAGCAAACTCATTGGCATACTCAATCCCTTGATTGTGCAAGATCTGGTGCACAACTATAGTCACAACTGATAGCAATCTGATTCTCTACCACCTGTCCCTGTTGAACTGAACATACACTGACATGCAACTGAGTTAACTGATGTATTCTATAGTTGTATTATGAGTTAATAATTAGTTTAACAACTCATCATTAGTCTATTTGCAGTTAGACTAACTACAACTAGTTTAACCAAGTCAAACTGAACACAACTCCATCAACTCCACAATCAACTCCACCAAACTCAACTGATTGAGTTCTAACTGAAGTCATGCATGCAACAACTCAACTGACTCATAAGAAAAGCGTATTTCCTTCTGACGGCTGCATGTGCCACCTCTATAGCTCAAACTGAAGTGCTCCAAGAGAATAAGATCAAGTTTATAGTCCAAATATTATTATGAGACAATAATATTTGACTTTTCTATTTTTGATAGCCAGTCTAAAAATAGACTTTGATCACTCACACTGTGATCACTCACACTTTGATCAAAAATAGAAGTCCATATATTTTTCCCAACTTGACCAATCACCATAAACAACAACCTGCAATCCATAGACATGATCCATATGTCTAAAAATAGACATAGTCTAAAAATAGACTTGCGCCAAAAATAGCCTGCGGGCCCACTTAGTGAAGGCGCCTCTTTTCACTAAGTTCCATCATCTTGTTGCAATCTCAACAGTTACTCTGCCCTTGCACATAGATCGGATCGTAGACTATTCCCCTAGTTGTATTTGTTGTTGTTGGTAACCTTAGTGTCGATAAACTTAAGATTATTTCCTAAGGTGACAGTGAAGGATGGGTCTCACTGTACCTGGAGCAGACGTCGACTAGACTCACTTAGACTCTTTGGGGGGTTCTCTTCACTCGAGATGGTTTTGTGAAGAAACTTGTGCCAGTCTGTTTCATTAAGCAAGTTGTTGGGGTAACTGTTCCAACCGACCTTTCTGTATTAAAATTCTACGATGTTGGATTTCATCACCACCTAGTGTTTTTAGTACAGGAAGTTACTTTTTATGTCTGGTTTGAACTCTTAGATTTTTTAGGCATGTGATTCAATTGTTTGTTTCTTTAGAGACTTTAGGTGGTTTTATTGAAATTTTCTTTGTTTGCGTGTTATTAATTAAATATTTAATCGTGGCTGAATTATTGAGACAGTCTCGTAGACTTCAGGGGAAACCTCCTGAGTACACACCAAGTCAGCTTGAAGGGCTACGAGCTCTTGTATCACCTAGTGACAGTAGAGTTGGATCACCAGAAGCCGAAGAATCATCTTTAATTGTTCACCCTGATTATCAAATACAAACAACAGAGTACATTCAAGAGCCAATTTCATTTTCCGAAGTTACTGGTAGTATTTCTCCTACCAGTGAATTAGCTGAAGAACCTGAAATTTTTGAGCCTGAAACTAAACCTGCTACTCCAACTTCAGGATTTGCTTCTCCAACTTCTAGTGGCCCTGGTTCACCCAGGGTAGGAAATATCAATACCCAAAATCTTCATTCTGGCCTCATTTCTATTGAAGAACTTGTCAATCTGGACAAAGATGTAATTCTTCCTGAAAATCAACCAACTATAGAACTTAGGGAGCGTGAATCAATTTTCTACAGTCTTTTTAGGAGTGAGGCTTGGTACGTATCATTGACAAATTTTTTAGAAAACCCGGGTCTTATTTTTTCACCACCTTGAATTCCTTTTCATCCTACACCAAGAGGTTATTATCCTCCATTGAATATGTCAAGACAATCTTCTATGTTTTCCCAAACACCGGAAACATTTTTATATGGCAGTCCTTCTGTTCCTTCGGGGTACCAGTCACTCACTGGTACTTTTTCAAGAGCATCTCCTCAACCAATCAAACATGAGTTATCAACTGGTAATAATGGAACTAAAGTTTTGAATGTAGAAGAAATACTTATGATGTTTGGTAGTATTCCAAACCCTCAACCCCAAGGTAGTCAGTTACTGTCTGGAGGGCAACCTCAAGGTAGTCAATTACCACCTGGGGGGCAACCTCAAGGTAGTCAGTTACCGCCTGAGGGGCAACCTCAAGGTAGTCAGTTACCGCCTAGGGGGAAACCTCAAGGACAGTATATACTATTTGGTCAATTTAGTGTGTCCTAAATTTCTATATAAATTGTCAATCCGGGAGTTGTAAACTGCTAAAGTGAAGTGCACTATATATGCAAGATAAACGATTTCTTACTTCTTTTTGATTTTTGATTTTTGGTTTTTTTTTGGGTTTATCTTTTGTTGATTCCCTAATGTGAGATGGCAAAATTCAAGTATGGATATAAGTGTTCAAGGAAATGGTGACCTCTAAAATAATTTCCAAAATTAAAAATTCTCAAAAAGGTTTTAAAACTTGCAGTGATGGAATCAATTCTTAAGAGAAAATAAAAATGTACGAAATAGTGAGCTAGTGACAATGAAGCCTAGTATCCTTGCTGCTGTATAAAAAAAGAGAAAAAAACCTGAACTGAAAGAAATTCAAAAATTGTAAGAAAATTAAACTAAATCATACTACATCAACTCATATTCTGACCCCTCACCATTCGACTCGCTCTGGCTATAGGAGGTAATCATAAACAAATTGAGTAATCTGATATCTAAATTGCATAAAATGAAACTAAGATCAAACTACACATTCATACTTCAATCCCTCACCATTCGACTCGCTCTGGCTATAGGAGGTAACTGAAAATGACATGACTAATCTAATCACTAACTTGCAGAAAAGTAAACTAAATCATATCACATCAACTCATATTCTGACCCCTCACCATTCGAATCACTCTGGTTATAGGAGGTAATCATAAACAAATTGAGTAATCTGATATCTAAATTGCATAAAAGTAAATGAGCAAAACAAAACTGAAAGAAATAACAGTGCTGGAATTAGAACTCAGAAAATAAATCAGCAGAAGGACAAGATGATTTCATGTCATTAGTCATTAAAAATCTATGTGCAATTGCCCGGGCTATCTATAAGAACCTGAAAGAAAAACACTGATCAGTTAATAGTCATTAGAAAGCATAAAAGAAACTATGGACAACAACTATCATGAATACCAAAAACTGTGTAATATATACAAGCAACTGACCATGGCATCAGTGACATAAAGGAAGAAAGCAAGAAACTATACAGCAATTACAGAACCTTGGTGTACAGGGGCCCTCTGCAACCTCGGCCAATCAGCAATCAGTCACAAATTGAACTTAAGAACACTGTCTTCTCATATATTAAAATGCAGTCATAATATAAAGATAGAGCACGACATAGTGGGCTCATAAAATAGTCAAAATTACATATATCAAGCTAACTAATATGCGTATGATAACGCATTATTTATAACTGAGGATGATACAACTACTTCCTAAATTCTGCATTGCTAAATAGACATGTGAATAACCACGTCCGGAGATCTAGCAATATGGTAGCCGTGACAATTAAATCCAAGGAGTGGTGGCTATTAGATTTGGTTCACGGAGCAGTCCACAGGTGTTAGCACACCTCCTGAGATTGAGGAATTTTCCACGCAAGTCTTCATGTGGTGAAAAACAGAGTCCTGCCACCACAAAACTCTTAGGTTGACCACCGCTTTGACTGTCCTTGACCATGGCCTTTTGTGAGTGATTCGGCTGAACCAAGGGGACACGTTCCATGTCCACATCATTTGCAGCTTGCCCATGTGGCCGGATTCTCCAGTAGACACCTGTAACATAGACTTCAACAAAAAGGCTGTGGAAAGTTGAGCTGGCTGCAGAAACTGACAAGATTCCGCAGCTGACTGAGCAAAAATCTAGATCAAACAGCAGTCATAAGACATAGTTAGGAAACCATTTTATAAGCTATTTTTAAACTAATATGCAATGATTTGACAGCTTGGTGGTTCAAGTAACTGGAAAAGAAGGCTAAAAAGGTGTATAGGGAAGATGCAAGTTTGGGACTCAACACATACCGTCAGGACAGTACATACCTTAAGATCAACCCCAGACTCAGTACATACCTCAAGGTCAACCCCAGTTTCAATATATACCTCAAGGTCAACCCCAGTTTCAGTACATATCTCAAGGTTATCAACCTCAAGGTCAGTACCAACTCAAGGTTTTGAACCACCTTTTGGTCAACCATTTTTACAAGGAGCTGGAAATGTGCCACTTAGTTATCAGCCCTATGTTCAACCAGGTTATGGTCCTCCATATGCACAACCTTTTATGGGTCCATACCCAAGAACGAATATGGTGTGGGATCCGTCTCAAACTCAATAGACTATGCAACCTAATGCGCAGTTATCAAGTCAACCTGGACAACCTTTGGTTTCTGGTCCAACCCAACAACCTGTCCAACCTATTGTTCAAACCTCTGCACTTGGTTCAGTTCAGCAGCCTGGGCCTAGTTCACCTCTAACTCCACCTCAAACTACTGTAACTACTGCAGCTTCTGTTCAAGCTACAACACCTATTTATGGAGTATCTGTAGCTCCGGTTTCTACTAACCCCGCATCAGTGCAAACTCCTAAAGCCTCTTTACCACAGTCAGGACCTATAGTTCAAAATTCGGTCCAGATGCCTGTAGGACAAGCTGGTCTAAGTACGGTGGTCACAAGTCAACCGTAATTTACTTATCAGCCATGCCAGGGACAGTATCAATTCAGTCCTACTGTACAAAACCTAGTTTATCAGTATCAATCATATCCTAGCTATACTTATCAACAGCCTCAATAACCCTAGTTTGGTTCGGCTAATCCTGGTTTCTTGGGAGGTTATAACATTCCTAATGCAAATGCAATTCTAGGTTATCCTAGATATCCTCCTCTTGGGGCTGGTCTTGTTACCCAAGGTTTTCGAGACCCTAACCATCAGTTACCATTTATTGCAACTTTGGATTTACCTGATTTGTCGTGCCTTACGAATGATTTGATTTACTATCTTTCGTATTGGCCTCCAATGCCTAATAAGTTTCCCAGTGATATCCCAAAATTCGAGGGCAAGTCAGAAGAGGAGCCATCAAATCATGTTATGACTTATCACCTCTGGTGTGCATCTAATTCCATTATTGATGATTCAATTCGATTACGTCTTTTTCAACAAACTCTGATTGGTCTTGCTGCCAAATGGTACATTTAGTTACCACGAGGCTCTTTTTATAATTTCATTCAGTTAGCCACTTCTTTCTTAACTCATTTTCAGTTTCCTGTTAGATATGACAATGGCACAGAACTGTTAACTTCGCTAAAACAATCCACGTCCACATATATTTCTGATCATATTCATGAATGGCGACGTAGAAGGCGTTTGGTGAAAGTTTTCATTCCAAATCAAATTTTAGCAGAATGGTTCATTAAATCATTATTACCTAAAATCACTGAAGATGTAGCTAAGTAAGGAGTTGTCATTGAAGAGCAAGTCATTGCTCAAGCTCAGTACCTTGACCTTGTCTATACGCAGTCAGGTACTTTACATGAAAAAATCCCTGATCTTCCAAAACACGGTCAAATAACTGCAGCTCCTTCAGGGTCTCATGCCGCTGACGGTATGATTGGTTCAGTTAGTACTAAAAGTAAGAAGAAATCTTCAAAGAATTCTTCTCCTATTATAACTTTACCCGATTCGCCGACAGGAGATTCTTCTGCTGAAATTCCTGCCGATATTCATGTCGTAGAATCATCTACGGCCAAATCAAAAACCCTTAATAAAAAGAAAGGGAAGAAGAAAAACAAACAAAACTCAAAAGAGAAAATAGATAAAGATAAATCTACTAACTAAAAACGTAAACCTCACTATCCTTGTTTCATTTGTGACGAGGATCATTTTACTAAAGATTGCCCACATCGAGTAGAGGTTTTGAAAATCATTAAAGGTTCTCAAACACCTGCTGTCTTGAAGGATCATTTTCCTAATCAAGATAGTAAGATGATTGGTTCTTCCTCAAATGCCTCAGAAGAACCAATTATGATGATGTCTCATGCCATGATTGCGATGTGATCACAAGATTATGGTAGTAAAAATCTTGTTCATGGTAAAGAAGCAGAATCTTCTAATTCAAACACATCAACTACAGATCCTCCTAGTTTCAGTCCACTACAGATTGAGAAACCCAACCCTGACTTAGTAATCAAACCGCCTGCTAAAGGTATACTTCGGAAATCAGCTTTCAATCCACATGTGAGATCTGCTCAGAATCATAACATTGTTGAGGACTTAGCTATTTCCCCTTTAGCAATGTCGGCTTTGGAAGTGCTGCAATCGTGCCTAGCACAATATAAATTACTATTGTCTGCTGTAGGAGCTGTTGACATTCAAGATTTGAACCTAATAATCTTCGATTTAGAGAATAGTACACCCCGCCTACCTCATCAAATGGCTTTCCATATTCCAGTGTTAGTCAAAAAAGACCTTGCTTTCAGACTGTGATTGATGAAGGAGCTTCTACGTGTATTATGTCGATCCAGTGTTGGAAATCACTTGGTTCTCCCACACTCAATCAGTCTCCGAAAATTCTAAAGGCTTTTGATGGCCAAGGGTTCCATCCTTTTGGCATTTTGTAGGATTTACCTATAGGGGTCAAAGGCAAAACCGTAAATCTAGATGTGGAAGTGGTTGATGCCCCTCTAGATTACAACCTTTTCCTGGGTCACAGTTGGTCTTATGCTATGACTGCTATTGTTTCATCAGTCTTTCGGCTTATCAAGTTTCCTCATAATGGAAAGATCGTTATGATAGACCAGCTGACTTATTTCTCATCTGACCCAGCCTCTTCAGATAGTATTCAGCATGTTGGTAAAACAAGTATCCCTTATAAGGATGTTGGAGTAGGCTTCATTAAAGATTCTGGTTTACTAGGAACTTTTTCCTTCCCTCCTCCTAACGTATCGCCTTCCATTGCAACTATTCATATGATTTCATTGAGCACTATTTCTTTTGATGATCCTTGGATCATACCTTCCGATTCTAAGGTGGATTCATTTGGTGACACAATGCCTTGAGTCCTTTTGAAATTTCATATCAGGCAGTACAGTCATTTTCTGACTCTTATTCAACTAAAACTGATCCAATGAATGTGATCCATGGAGAGTCACTTTCAATATCAACCTCAACTTCAACAACATTTTCTGATCCTGTTCATACTAATGAGTAGATTTTTGAACTTTTTTCTGTTGATGATTTACCACGGGAGGATCTTCATCATCGATATTTGTTTTTACCTGAGCTTGGTCATTTTGAAAATGATTTTTCCTCTATTTTTACTACTGACTATGTCAAATAACCGCAGAATCCATTGCAACATCTTGATTCTGAGTTAAATTTGGGGAATATCTCTCGAACGGTTCCTATTGACATTTTAGTTAAACCTGGAATTATTAAAAACATTCATATAGGTGCTTCTTGTATGGACGATGAAATCCAAACTTATAAAGCCCTATTTCAAGAATTTTGTGAAGTGTTTGCCTGGTCATATGAAGAAATTCTAAGAATCGATCCATCAATTGTTGTTCTTGAAATTAAAACTTACCCAGATGCTAAACCTGTCTGACAACGTTTGCATCAGATACATCCAAGAAAAGCTGCTGCTATCAAAGCCGAAATTGAGAAATTACTTTGCGTAGGTTTCATTTATCTAATTTCTTTAACCGATTGGGTATCGAATATTGTTCCTATCAACAAAAAGTAAGGAATGATAAGAGTATGTATTGACTATAAGGATATTAATTGAGCTTGTCCCAAAGACAATTATCCAACCCCCTATATCGATCAAATTATTGATGATTGTGCTGGCAGTGAAATGTTCTCCTTTATGGATGGGTTTTTCAGTTACAATCAAATCAACATACTCCCTACTGATCAAGCTAAACCAGCTTTCATTTGTCCATGGGCGACATTTGCTTATTGCAAATTACCTTTTGGATTAAAGAACACTGGAGCAACTTTTCAAAGGGCTATGTCTTACGCATTTCATGACATCAAGCACATTGTGCAGCCTTATCTCAATGATTTACCTACCCACTCATTGCGTAGCGCTAACCATCTCACTCATTTACGAACTATATTTATGAGATGTAAGCATTATCGAATTCAGCTGAATCCACACAAATGTGTTTTCTGTGTAGAAACGGGTCGCTTATTGGGGTTTATAATATCAAAGGTAGGAATTCGTGTCGACCCCTCGAAGGTGGAAGCTATTGTCAATCTACCTCCTCCTTTGACTCTTTTCCAACTCCAAAGTTTGCAAGGGAAAGCAATTTTTTTACGTCGTTTCATCCCTAACTACACCGAGATAACAAGAGGTTTTTCCAGGTTGTTGAAATAGAACATTTCCTTCTTTTGGGATGAGATCGCTGATTTATCCTTTGATGCACTCAAACACGCGTTGACCCATGCACCATTACTGCATCCTTCCAATTACAACCAAGATTACTTTTTATATCTCGCCACTTCTCATTCCACTATTGGGATGGTTTTAGTTCAAGAAGATGAATTCAACACTGAATATGTGATTTACTATCTTAGTCGAACTTTGCATCTGACTGAGATTAAATATTTGCATGTGGAGAAATTGGCCTTGGCAGCTGTTCAAGCTGTCCAAAGATTTCGTCACTACATCTTATTACGCAAAACCATGGTAATTTCTAACTGTAACCCTATGATGTATATCTTGACTAAACAATTGCTAGGGGGCAAGTATTCCAAATGGATAGTTATCCTGCAGGAATTTGACTTGGAATTTGAAAAATCCAAGGCAAAGAAATCTTTGGTTTTCGCCGAACTAATGTGTGATTTTTCGTGTACTGATACTGAAACTGTGGCAAAAAAGCCCATTGCAGTAATCCTTGTTTCTTATCAGTACTCTTGATCCATGGTATGGAGATATTATTGTTTATCTCGAAACCCAATCTTTTTGGCTTGAAATCTTACAATCTCAGCAATGGAAAATACGTTTCCAATCCCAAAAATACAATATTATTGGTGATACACTCTATCATCATGGAGCGGATTCTATTTTCCGACATTGTCTAACTCATGAAGAAGCTGAAAAGGTTCTGAATGACTGTCACTCTGGAGCATGTGGCGGTCATATGTCTGGGTATGCCACAGCCCAAAAGATATTGCGCGTTGGTTATTTCTGGCCATCCTTATTCAAAGATTGTATCTATGCAGTCCAGAAATGCCACAATTGTCAAACTTTTGATTGTAAGATGTGTGCTCCACCCACTCCACTCCACCCTATAATTGCTGTCGATCCTTTCACAAGATGGGGTATTGACTTTATTACATGTAACCCTCACTCGGCCGGGGGGCATATGTATATTATCTTAGCGGTAGATTATTTTACTAAGTGGGCCAAGGCGATGCCTACATTTTTGGTAGAAGGCAAGACTGCTACAACTTTCATATTCAATCATATAATTGCTAGATTTGGAGTTCCTCAAGCTATTATTACTGATCATGGAAGTCACTTTCAAAACATCATGATGACTGAACTGACAGATCAACTTGGCTTGTGTCATGATAGTTCTACTCCATATTACCTGCAAGCTAATGGTCTGGTTGAAGATATCAATAAAGTTTTAGTCACTATGATCCAATGAATCATTGGTATTCATAAGTCGAATTGGCATAACATGTTATTTTCAGCACTTTGGGCATATCAAACCTCAGTGAAAACATCAATTGGTTTCACTCCTTTTCAACTGGTCTACAGTTTGGAAGCAGTGTTACCTATTGAATGTGAAATCCTGTCATTACAATTAGCCATATAATTACTCCCAGCCACTTTTGAAGAGGATAAATGTTTCTTGTACTTAGCTCAACTAGATGAGAATCGACGTACTGCTGCAATAGCAAACGAGACTCATGCAAAATGAATAAAAGCTCAGTACGACTGAAATGTTACACCTCGTAATTTTTCAGAAAGAGACCTAGTTTTACTATATGATCAAGCAAACGATAAGCTAGGGGCTAGAAAATTTGTACTTATGTGGCATGGTCCTTATATTGTTAAGCGAAAGCTGGCAAAAGGGGCCTATAAATTGGTAGATTTTGATGGTGTCTCTTTGGGTAAACCCAGAAATGGGCTTTATCTAAAGAGATATTATGCTTAAATTATGGGTGGAGATTTTTTGTTAGATTAGTTTCTTTACTGCTGGTGTGTTTTAGATTAGAAAAGTGTGCCTTGTTTATAGAGTGTTTTTATCACTATTCCTGCTTGTCTTTATTTTACTCTTGATATTGCAGATGTCGATGTCTCTTCAAACATACATTGGTTTTGTTGATGGTGCTTGTCATGGTACATGGAACATTTCTTTCGTAGCTTGGGTTATCTATTCACCCTCTGATGAGTTAGTATCTATGCATGGGATAAGCCTCGGTCAAACAACAAATAAAATTGCAGAGTATAGTGCAATGATTGAGTTATTATCTGAATCCATCTCATTTGGGATTCGGAGTTTGATTGTTAGGTTAGATTCTGAACTGATTGTATTACAGCTTAACAGGGTTTGTGCCATTAGAAATCCAATGTTATTAAGGTTATTTTTGAGAGTTCGTCTCTTGGAACATGAATTTGATTACATTGAATATCAACATATTCCAAGACATTTAAATACATTAGCAGATGCAATTGTTTCTCGTACGATAAATAGACATTTGCAATAATCAAAACAGTAAATTTAAAAACATTCAATAACATGTTACACAAGATAAGATGGTAATAATGATATATCATAACATAGAAGAAGTGTGTCGAAATATACATCATCTTCGATCATAGGTTGAAAAACACCTTATGATTAACAAAAATGATAATACAAAAAGACAAAAATGTCGTGTGAGTCTACAAAACGATCATCATATCCCTGATGATGATCATGATAAGAAACCACTGCTTGGGCCACCCTACACAAGAACCTCATAAAAGGTCCTGGGACCCCAATCACATATCGTTGTAACCTAAGTGGAATATCATCTATGCTAGTCTTTGGAATATCTACACTCAAGCGCTCTAGATGATTCTCCAAGTCGGACAGGATCTCTGCCGATTGGTCCTGTGGGGATGGTGCTACTGCAGATGGGTGTCTCCTCTCATAAGGCTGGAGAGTGGCTAGTCGTCGTGGACCCACATCTGCATTTAATATTTTTAATTGTCAGTTTTAGACGATTTAAAAAACAAAAAAAAAGAAAATTAATTAAAACTTAGGAAGTGTTGAAAATGATTTTACCTGAATCATCCCACTGCTCTCTTGGTGGAAGAATCATGTCTGGATCACCGCGATAATCCATATTGGCATATGGAAAATCCTGAATCACAAAAAGTTGGTTGTTCAACCAACGAAAATACTTAGGAGGAAATCGAACAACCTCTGAACCCTCGTTAGGGTGACGAGCCATCAAAGCAACCCAATGCATTATCCTAGGCTCTTGAGGAAGACCAGCATCAACAAGAAGATGTTGCGGTGCTAGCATAGGGATCCTCTCTAGAGCAAAGCTAACAATGAGAAAACCGTATCCAAAGTTTTTCAGTTGTCTGTTCTTTGCTCTGGTAAGTTTTCCTTTCACATTTTCCAACATAGCCTCGCACCAGTTGAATATGGTGCCTCGATAATAGTCTTCAACCATCTGCATCTGGGATCTAGTAGCCATATGGAATGCTGCACTTCTGCATTGCCTAGTAACAGTGAATGCAATAACCTTAAGTTCAGGACGATCAATCATTTTAATATCAATCTGTTTGTCCTTTGTTTGATCATTGCAAAACTCCAATCGGAGACTAGCGACAGACTGGCCACCTGGCCTAGTCCTGAAAAGAGATAATCGTTTGTCTCTCTTGTGCAAACTAGTCAAAAAATATATGTCCTCTAGCTTGATTTGTAGCTGGTGGCCACCAATCACGAAACACTAGTCCTGTATGTTCCACCTGTCTACCAGCGATTGCAAGAGGTCTACCTGGGCCCTCAAGCCAGGTATGGCCTAGAACTTAAACATTCCGCATGCTTTCAATGCATTCAATGTGGGTGGATGATTTATTATGCCAAGATCCACATCCTCATGCTCGCGTTCCCGCCAAAATAAGAATTTTGAGTGTCCTATAATGCAAAAAAGACATATTAGAACAATTTAGTTCAAAAAATTTTGGGCGAGATTGGAGAAATTTAGGTTTTTCAAATCCATTTCGCAGGGTCCACACCCACTACTTACAGACAGTGCGTAGGTCTACACTCGTGCTAAGAAACAGGTGTGGACCCTCGACTTTTTTCTTTGTAGATAAAAGTCGGGGTCTGTAAGGGCCACGTGTTGCACCTGCCGACCCCCGCGAGTGATTTCCTAAACCAATTTATCCTCCAAAAATCAAAATTAAAGCCTAAAAATGAAATGTAAATGATCGAAATGCAGGATAAAGAGAATGTGGATTACCTGGAGCTGACAGTTTTCAATTTCAATGGACGGATTTTCCAGAATCTTCACAGAAAGTTTTTTACCCAAAAGCTCTCACTTCTCACTCTGAGATCAAGTGGTAAAAATGAACTTAGAAAAGCACTTTTTATAAGATTTTTGAATAAATGAATTTTTAATTTATTTATTTTTCACTTGAAAAGGTAACATTTTAATACATTTTTATTTATCTTAAACATGTATGAGTAATGTTTTGAGTTTTTGTGCAGAATATTCGATTTTTCAGGGAAAATGAATCATTTTTCAACAAAGAGTATATTTTTTATCACTTTTTCGGACTCTTTCAAAAATTTACGAAAAAGAAAAACATTGGAGTCCTCTTTAAGCTCTTTCTGACTTGTAAAATATGAAAAGATTGCCAAGTTTTCCCCCTTTTTAACTCGTTAAATGGAATTAAAAGGGCGGTCCACTTACAACTCTTTTCTAACTGTATAAACACAAAAAGATCTCCAGACTTTTTTCGTTTCAAGTTCAATATTGGTTATAAAACAACGTGTCTTCAATCACTTTTTACTTTTTTCAGATCAAGGTCACTAATTATGAAAAGTAATCCTTGATCGTAATGGTCAAGCGGTTCTCTCAAGTATTATTTTATGCTTTTTCGGGCTTGAGGGACACAAATTTATGAAAAATGACACCCATGGAGTTTTCTTAAGTTTTTCTTCTGACTCCCTAAAAATGAAAAACACAGATTTTTTCCTATACTGGACTCGTTAAAATTTAACAGTAAAGGACCTGTTAAATTTCAAACAGGAATGAACCACTCCTTCTTAGGGTTCAAATTTTAAAGTAATTTGGATTCATCCAAAGGATGAGCTTATAAACAAGCAAATTTTATCCTCCTAAAGCTTGTCAAAAATAAAGAGGTACTTGCCAGAAATGGTGGGGGAAAAGAGAGAAAATGAACCTGTCTGTTATACTTTGTTTTATAAAAAGTCGTTAACCACTCTTGAGCATGACACTTTTGTTCACCTGGGTTGGGAAATACTTTGCCTAACAGTTAATCAAACCATATTGAAAGTCTTCATTCGGTTTCTGGATATTAGCTTTGGGTCAATTGTCGCCAAGCCATCTGCAATGTCGTTATGTGTTCAAGAGGTCAGTTCAAACAAACCATTCATCTGCAAAATATCTATCATCCATTTTGACCATCCCTGACTTAGTCCTTGCAAATATATTTCTTCAAAAATTGATCTATGATTTTTTGTTGTGGGCTTGTCTACGATGGATCACTTTCTATCGACTTCAACTCATTATCTAGGAATTTGATCTAGAAATCGTCACCACCTTGAAAGCTGCATGCCCTAATGGTAGTTTTCTCACCTTCGACGATAGGTTGCATCATTGACCTTCGATCGAATGATTCCGTGATATGCTTGACTTTGACTCATTTATTCACATTTCATGGATTGTATTAGGTACTTTGAGAGCCATTGACATTACTGGTGGTTTCTCTCACACTTGTTAACAGTTCACATCATTGACTGGTAATCAAGTGGTTTCTACCATGTTCAACTTCGACATATTCACTCACATGGATAGAATCATACTATTTCAGGAAGTGGAAATCAAGACCCTGGATCTAGTTTCTATCATCCAGGCTGCAAGGAATTTTTTATTCATTATACAGTGGACTATTCATAAATAGATGGCTGCATCCATACTGTGTCTACACATGTCTACACTCTTGATGTATAACAAAATCAGTCCTGTATCAGAACAGTTTAGTTAGTTTTTTAGTCAGCTTTGATCTGAGTATAGGAATGCCTTCCTCAGTGATGATATGTTCACATATATATATTTTGCATTAAATATTTTTATAGGTTCCGACTGGGGTGTCCAGAGGATGATCCTTGAAATGATAAGGTACTTCACTCTTCATACATGAAGGACTTCATCTTCATCTATTATAGACTTCGCACTTTAGGGGGCAATCTGTTACACTAAAAATTGTCACCTTGATATTTTGCAATCTGTGTGAGTCCATTATCACTCATACTTTCCTCCTTTGCAGGTCTAAAGCCTCAGTTCTTCATATCAAGCCTTGAAAGTAAGAGAAATCCCTTAGAGTATCTAAAACTCTGGTTCCACACTTTCTCTTTGCATTACCTGTGGTCCTGCACCTAATGGTCATGTCTCCTGTGCACCTGACCGCTCTGTCTCTGTGTTATGGTTGCGGACCCCTGTAAAAATTAAAAGGCGCGAGTATATTCTTAAAAACTCACTTTCAATCATTTCTAGAAGCTCCTGGAAGGAATCTTGAGGTGGCAAGTTTGCTCTCTTGAGGTTCATGCATCCCATACCTTAAGGAGCTAACCCCTTGATGTGAGGAGCTTATCCCTTTGAAGAAGGACTCTATCCCTTCATAGATGGACCTGTAACCTCTTCCCTCTGCACTATAAAATGAAGCATTGGGTTGGTTATTGAAGAGGTTGAAAGCTGAATATTTTTGAGGTGAAATGTTGCTGGAACTTAGTCTTCTTAGTTGAGCTTTTATGAGGAGAGATTACATATCTCTAAGATCTCATTTGGAAGAGTGCAATGCTTGTCAAAGTAAAGGAAATTCCTGTTTTGGACCCCAGGAAGAGCTTGTTCAACATCAAGGCTGAAAAGATTGTAAGGTTCTTCTACTTCAAAGTTAATACAAATAAGTTTGTTTTTCTCAATAAGCTGTTCATTTATGGTTTATTTTATGGATTCCTTGATCACCATAATAGACATGATTTACTATATTTGCTATGCAGGTGCTATTTGATGTTTTCTTGTTTGTGTTTGCAGGTCTTTGAAGAATAACTCTTTCGGATGATCGGGGGATGACTACAAAAAACAAGCGTTGGATCTAAGGTAGGATCGTAACACCTCTATAGTCTTTATTTGTAAATTGCATATGTCTAGAGAAAGATAGATTTATTTGTCTGTTTGTTGCTAGATTATCTTGTGATACTAGGGAGATCGGTCTTGTCCGCAAGAATGATTTATCTGGCCAACAGTTCTAACCAAGGTAAATGAGAATAATCATCATTGATCGTATCCACTCGATCAATTTCAGAAGGCGATGGGTCAAAAAATGATTGAACTGCTTGAAAATCCAATTCAAAATGGATCAAAGGAATCTCATTTCCATAGGAAGCTAATTCAGACTCTAAAGGCACTATCTAGGGATCAGATGATTCCAAAGTGTTTGATGTAATCATGTTAACCTCGAAAAATTTAGAAGGAAGGTTAGGTGGAGGGAGTTCAAAGGTTCCCATCAACGATGATTCTTTGAGAAAACCAACACCAACATCCTCATAAAGAGTATTCATTTACCAAAAAATGGTATGCTACCTGTAGAGTTAGGGTCCGAAGTATAGTAAGACAACTGGTCTAATTTAAAAATCTTCCCACTGTGAGGAAATTGTATCATTTGAAAAGGGATGAGACCACTACTGAAATAACGTAGGTCCAAATTCGACCAAGAAAAAGGTTATAATTAAGTTGAGAATCAACAACTTCAACTTCGATTGTGATTGTTTTACCCTCTAGTTTCATGGGAAAATCGTTTATGATTACATAAGGACGAAAACCTCTTCCATCAAATGATTTTAGAGTGGTAGGTGACTCATTGATGGTTGGAGAACCTAAAGCCTTCCAACAAACAATAAACATAATACATGTAGAAGCTCCTTTATCAACAACTATGCGAAACACTATTCTGGTCTTAATAAAAACTAGAATCTGGAATGCCAGTTGATGAGGGAGTATCGGGATATGACTCTCAAGATCAAAGATAATTAGATTAGAATCCCATGGATTAATAGCTCCTATGGATGACAATAAAAGCTTTCATTGTGTTGGACATGTTTTTATCACCTACAGAGCTGACATTGCATAAAGCGACATAGCTAAGCCTTCAAAAATGTTATAATTATGTGCAACTCTATCATGTGGGTTGAAAGTTGATTTTCGAAGCACACCTTTGGTAGGTGGTCGAAGCATCTGTCAAGGCTCAGTTTCTCAATGTGTAATGGTTCAGAAGGAGGAGGAGGAATCGAACCAGAAATTTTACCAAATGAACTAGCCTTGTTTCTATTGTTAACATGACCCTTAGATCCATAAAATTTTGATCACGTAGCTACCATAAATTGCTCCGAGGACATCATCATGATATATTGCAATGTGGAAGAGTAAGAAGTGTTATGAGAAACCATTTTGCTATCTTGAGAATGTTGGAAATAATACTGAGAGGGGGGGTGAATCAGTATTATCAGAACTATAAAACTTTTTCAATGCTTAGAAACATATACGCTACTTTTGTTAAGTGAACCAGCGTGTACACGCAACTGTGTCTAAGGAAAACAGTGTATAACCAGAAATCTTATAATTCAGTCAGTTTATCTTCAGTTAAGTGCATAAGGACATTATTCACCATATTAAGAGTAAACAGATGCAGTAGAACAGATCACACAAAAACCACACACATGAACACCATGATATAAGGTGGAAACCCAATGTGGGTGAAAACCACCTGCTGCAAGTCGTCTCTATCTTTCTTTAATATGAAACTTCAGTTTACAATCATTTTGTACTGGTGCAGCCTTATACCAGTACGCAGGCTACAACCTGCAGAAGGCTACAACCTTCTCTCGTTCTCCAAACTTCCTTGGAAGGGAGCTCCAACCCCCTTTGCTCTTGTACTAGCCAAGATACTAGTACGTAGGTGCTGGCCTACAATCTTCTTTCTTTCAGGTACCACCTTTCATACATTTTCAGACTGGATATTCCTGAAGCACAACGTTACAATCTGAAGACCACAATTCATTCAACTTTCACAACAAATCATTGAAGCACAAAACATCCAATACTAGCATCATCAATCACTGAACCACTGAAACCCTGTCAAACACCAGTTACCAGAACACAGAGCAGACTACAAAACTCTGCAATAACAGTCAGACCCAACTGTAACTCAAAAATCAAGCTCCAAAATATATACGCTACTTCAATGAGAGAAACCCGCGTATACACGCGCTTTTACCGAAGCCAACCTGCGTACAGATCTAAAAATAAATTCTCTCAACTTGCAGCTGTACCAGACATCAGTTAGACCCAGAACATAACATTGCGTCAGTATGCAGATCTAGAAATACGCATAATCAACCATATCATAATAGTGCATTTCAAATCATTAGATCCCGATCTATCCTTAGATCTAGTCTTCCATCAACCGAAGTGATCTCTCCTTAGCTTAGATCAAGCAACCCAGAACCTGCATACCAGATCTCTTTCTTCTTCAGATATTCAAGCCTTTACCAGATGATTTGCCTAATGATCTTCTCCTCCTTATATAGCCTTAGGCCTTGCTCAATACCAAGGGCCAAACCATAGAAATCCAATACCATCAACTTAGAAACTAGGGATCAACACGTCTGTCGAGATACTTTGGTCCAAATACATAGGCTCAAGTACCGAGGACTAACTACCATGGACCAAAAGGAAGCTTCCCGACATATACGCTCTTTTATGTTCATATATCTGCGTGCATACGCGCCTCCGTATATATATAACCTGCGTATACGCGACTTAGTATGCATATAGACTGCGTGTATACGCAACTTGGACTTGATTAACCTGCGTATATGAGATTTCTCTTCATTCTGTAATCTGAACAGAGATCTGTCATCAAGGAGAGTTGCCATCAAGGACAACACCTGTATCAAAGCGCCACACCTGTGCCAAAATGCCAACAATCTCCCCCTTTGGACTTGATGGCAACCTCAAGATCCTTAGAATCATTCTCCCCCTTTGTCATCAAGGGCAAAGGGCTGTGCTCCCCCTGAGTACATGCTGATACCTCTGCTTGGCTGTGCTGAATCATGCTCCCCCTGACTATAGGCCAGATCTGCAAAAGATGTTCTTCAACAAGAACCAAGACTTATACACCATAAGGGACCTTCCTATCACCAAAAGACTCAATACATACATCCATACTCCCTACCAAGAGGGGACACATCAGAAACAACCAATTATATTACATCATTCATCCCAGGCATAGTGGGGAAACCAACATAGGCCGTTACATGACCTTGACACCATAAAAGAGATATCACAAAAGAAATACATGACATAGAGACAACAGATCTAGACCAAGACTTATGAAAGTCACCAGCAGCATCTGATTAGATCAGCAACCAGGATTTCTTTCTGAGCTCCTTCTCCTGAAAGAAATAACCAAAACATCTAAATGCCAACAATGCTTTATGAGACTTTTAAGCTGCTCCCCCTGAACCTGTGCCTGCTGCACCTCCTGAAACTGTGTCTGAAGGATTCTGACATACCCATCTCAGACCTTTTCAAACCAGAGTTTGCCCTTGCTGCTCAGAACTCCATATACGCGATTTATCCTGCACAAACCAGCGTATGGACGCGGATATACTCTCTGCAACAAGTGTACACCATACACGCGACTTTCTCAGCGTAAATCGGCATGTATACGCGTATATACCTTACGTAACTTGCGTATACCAACTTTTCTGTAGAACAGACAAGCGTCAACAGCAGGATGAAGCATCAACTACTCCCAGCTTTTGTCTGAGATATTCAAAAGTTTCCCTGGGCAGTGGTTTTGTGAGAATATCAGCAACTTGTTCCTTAGAAGGAACATACTCCAACTTGACCTTCTGCTCAAGCACTTGTTCCCGGAGAAAATGGTACTTGATAGGTATGTGCTTGGTCTTTGAGTGCATGACTGGATTCTTTGAAATGCTGATTGCACTTGTATTATCACATAAGATAGAGACTGGTGGAGTGCAAGTGATTTGAAAGTCCTGCAAGGTCTGCATCATCCAAAGAAGTTGTGTGCAACAAGATGCCGCAGCCACATATTCTGCTTCAGCTGTAGATAAGGCAATCGAACTCTGTTTCTTGCTGAACCAAGATACTAATCTAGAACCCATGAAGAAAGCACCACCACTTGTGCTTTTCCTATCATCCACACTTCCAGCCCAATCTGCATCTGTGTAAGCATGAAGAGTGAGATCTGTATTTCTAGGATACCATAAGCCATAGTTTTGGGTCCCTTGAAGATACTTGAAGATTCTTTTGACTGCCTGAAGATGAGTTTCCTTTGGGTTGGCTTGAAATCTTCCAACAATTCCTACTGCATGTGTAATATCTGGTCGGGTACCTGTCAAATAGAGCAAACTCCCAATCATGGATCTATAAGTGGGTTGGTGAACTGCTGCTGATTCATCATTTGCACTGAGGCTGCATCCTGTAACCATGGGTGTACATACTGGCTTTGACTCTTCCATGCCATACTTCTTCAAGATCTGCTTGAGGTATTTGGTTTGAGACAAGAAGATACCTCCTTCATTTTGTTGAATTTGCAATCCAAGAAAATATGTCAATTCTCCAAGTAGTGACATTTCGAATTCTTTCTGCATAACCGAGGCAAAGTTTTGACTCATAGTCTCTTCATTGCTGCCAAAGATAATATCATCTACATAAACAACAAGAATTAGCAATTTGTTATTTTCAACTTTTATATAGAGATTGCTATCTGTTGATCCTTTTGAAAAGCCTTGTTGGTGAAGATATTTGTCCAACCAATAGTACCAAGCCCTTGGAGCTTGTTTGAGTCCATAGAGAGCCTTTTTCAATCTGCATACAAGGTTTGGATCATTCCCAAGAATGAAACCATCTGGCTGCTCAATATATACTTCTTCTTCTAAGTCTCCATTCAGAAAGGCTGATTTCACATCCATTTGAAATACCTTGAAGTTTTGAAAGCTTGAGAGAGCAAGGAACATTCGGATAGCCTCAAGTCTTGCCACAGGAGCAAAGGTCTCTTCAAAATCTATTCCTTCTTGCTGTGCATACCCTTTACAAACAAGTCTGGCCTTGTTCCTAATTACTTCTCCATTTTCATTCAATTTATTCTTGAAGACCCATTTTGTTCCTATTACATTTTTATCTTTTGGTCTAGGAACTAATTCCCAAGTGTTGTTCTTTTCGATCTGCTCAAGTTCTTCATCCATTGCTTTGACCCAACATTTATCCTTGCATGCCTCTTTCACATTTTGTGGTTCAGTGGAGGAGAGTAATGCCAAATAGCTTGAAGCTTCTGCAAGTGTCCTTCTTGTTTGTACTCCTGCTTCTTTCTGCCCCACAATCTGAGATTCCGGATGATTCTTTTGAACATATCTGGATGGAGTCTTCTCTTCTATTCTTGTCTGCTCCTCTGGTTCTTCTTGAGGTTCTTCTTCTTCTTGAGGTTCTTCTTCTTCATCATTTCGTCTTTGAGGGTAGCCTTCATCTTCTTCAATGTCTTCATGATGAACTTGCCTAGGAATATATCCCTTCTCATCAACCACTACATCAATGCTGTCAACAATTTTGCCAAGTCTTTTATTGTAGCACTTGTATGCTTTGCTATGTGGAGAATAACCAAGTAGAATGCCCTCATCTGCTCTTGGTTCAAGTTTTCCAAGTTGCTCATCAGTATTTTTAATATAACATTTGCTCCCAAAGATTTTGAAGTGCTTCACCGAAGGAGTCTCACCACTCCAGAGCTCATGAGGTGTTTGAGTGCTGTTTACTCGGACATTTGTTTTGTTAAGAATAATAACCGCAGCATGTGCAGCTTCACCCCAGAAGGTTGCGGGAGTACCTGATTCATCAAGCATAGCACGAGCCATTTGTTGGATTGTTCTGTTCATTCTTTCCACAACCCCATTTTGCTGAGGAGTTCTAGCTGTAGAGAATTCTCTTCTTATCCCATGTTCTTCACAGAAATCGAAAAATTCGTTTGAGGTAAACTCCCCACCTCTGTCAGATCTGAGGCACTTAATTTTGTGTCCTGATTCATTTTCAACCAAGGCTTTGAAGGATTTGAATTTTTCGAATGCTTCATCTTTGTGCTTCATGAGCCCTAACCAAACAAATCTGGAGAAATCATCAATGAATAATATCAGATATTCTTCTCCTCGAGGTGTCCTCTTCCTAAATGGACCACATACATCTGTATGGACTAGCTCGAGAGGCATGCTAGCTGATCCTTCCTTCTCTGGAAAGTTAGTTCTGGTTTGCTTTCCAAATTGACAAGATTTGCATATGGTATTGTCTGGAATTTTGATATCTGGAAGACCACGAACTGCCTGATATTTGCATGCTTTCCTTATTTGTGAAAAGCTTAGATGCCCCAACCTCCGATGCCATAGCCAATGTTCATCATCCTTGCTTAAGTAGCATTGTTGTCTTTCCTCAAAGATATATAGATTATTTGGTGTCCTTCTTCCTTTGATCACTGTTTTACCTGTATCAAGATAGCGAACACAACATCCATTTGATCTAAATATTACCTCAGTTCCTTGATCGCACATTTGACTGACACTGAGAAGATTATGCTTCAATCCATCAACATATAAAACATTTCCTGCTTTGACCTCCTCTTTCAACGGAGCAACACCTTTTCCTTTTATGGCTGCAGAGATATCGTTCCCGAAAGAAACTTTCTTCCCCTTTTCTAATGCGGTATATGACTCAAGCTTTTCTTTGTCCCCTGTCATATGCTTCGAACATCCGCTGTCAATGTACCATAGACTTTCTTGACCTTCTGCATAAAAGGCTATCCCACATCTTTCTAGTTGTGATTCTTTTATTCTCCATGTTCTAACTTTTGAGGTTTGTTCCTTCTGAGTTGTCTTCCGGAACCTGCTCCTGCATTCAGAGTCTTCATGACCAAAGTTATTACAAATAGAGCATTCAACTTCATTATCAAGAACCGAAAAGTTGTTATAAGTCCTTTTCATGGTTTCAGTCATTCTCCCTTGTTTTTGAGCTTCTCTAGTCATGATCGTTTTGTAGGCAACACATTGAGCTGCTTTGTGACCGAAGTTATGGCAAGAAAAGCATTGGCCATTAAAGAAACTTCTGCGATAATCAGATCTATCATCCAACCGATTGTAGCTTCTATTCATTCTTGGAGCAAATTGGGAAGATTTTACCTGTGGCTGATTGTAGCTTCTATTTAAGGCAGTTTGTCCCCGAATTTCTTGATGGTCTTTATTTGTTCTTGAGGTAAACTGTCTCTGATTCACCTGATGACTTTTATTTGGCCTTTGCTCGCTTCTCCTTGCTGCATCAAGATAACTTTTAGAAGTAGAGGCTTGCGATGTTTCTCCATTATATCCAAGACCTGTCTTGATCAGAGGAGATCGCTGCACATTGATAATCTCATCCAAGGTTTCAGATCCTTTAACAAACTTAAGATTAATTGCTTTGGTTTTCTCAATCTCCTTTCTAAGACAAACAATCTCACATTCCAATTTTTCAAGATGTTTTTCCTTTTCAGCTAGTTGACATTGTAGAGAATCAATAATAGCACTCTTCTCTTCTAAACAAACTTTGAGATCTTTCATTTCGTCATAAAAGCCTTCTACATCTATAGCATCCATGTAGTCATCATCTTCAAAAGCCATTAAAAGTTTATATCTATTACCTTGTTCATCTTCATCACTATTTGAAAATCCATCACTATCTTCATGAGTGTAGTAGCTTTTCTTCTTTTCATATTGTTTCTTGTTCCATTTAAAAGGTTCCTTTCCCTTGTCATTCTTATCTTTGTGAGGACATTTGGCAGCATAATGACCTACTCTTCCACAAGCAAAGCATTTAAAAGGTAACTTACCTCTGAACCTTCCAGAACCCCTTTGAAGATTTCTGACGAAATTTGATTCCTCTTCTTCATCTTCTGGCAGGTGACTTGCTTCATAATAATCTTCTTTGCGTGAAGCCTTGAAGGCAGCTTCTCTTCTGTCTGATGGACCTCCCTTTCTCATTTCATAAGCGGTTAGAATTCCGTGAAGCTGAGACATAGTAAGAATTTGCAAATTTTCTTTTTCTTCTATGGCAGATACTTTAGATTCAAACTTGGGGGACAAAGATCTTAGAATCTTTTCAACCACAATAGCCTCTTTTATTTCTTCACCCAAGTTTTGCATGCAATTGACAATCTCATCTACCCTAAGGAAGTAGTTAGCCACACTTTCATCATTGTACATTTTGAGAGTCTCATACTTAATCCTGAGAGTTTGAAGTTTAGCACGCTTTACCTGATCGTCTCCTTCATAGCTCGTGACCATTTTGTCCCATATTTCTTTTGCAGATTTATAGTGCATTACCTTCATGAATTCTGATTGAGAGATGCATCCCAATAGAGTATTGACTGCTTTCGCATTTGTTTCATATTTCTTTTTCTCGGCTGGATCTGTAGGAGTAGCTGAAGGAAAAGTGTAGCCTGTTTCTACGATGTTCCAAACTTCTGTACCAAGAGATTGAAGATATGCAGTAACTCTTACCTTCCAATAATTAAAGTTTGTCCCATCAAAAACTGGTGGCCTGATTGATGCTTCTTTCTCGTAGTTGTTCATGATGATCGATCTACCTTCAAGCGGTCAAGCTTCTCTGAAGGATCGGCTCCGATACCAATTGTTGGAAATAATACTGAGAGGGGGGGTGAATCAGTATTATCAGAACTATAAAACTTTTTCAATGCTCAGAAACATATACGCTACTTTTGTTAAGTGAACCAGGGTGTACACGCAACTGTGTCTAAGGAAAACAGCGTATAACCAGAAATCTTATAATTTAGTCAGTTTATCTTCAGTTAAGTGCATAAGGACATTATTCACCATATTAAGAGTAAACAGATGCAGTAGAATAGATCACACAAAAACCACACACATGAACACCATGATATAAGGTGGAAACCCAATGTGGGTGAAAACCACCTGCTGCAAGTCGTCTCTATCTTTCTTTAATATGAAACTTCAGTTTACAATCATTTTGTACTGGTGCAGCCTTATACCAGTACGCAGGCTACAACCTGCAGAAGGCTACAACCTTCTCTCGTTCTCCAAACTTCCTTGGAAGGGAGCTCCAACCCCCTTTGCTCTTGTACTAGCCAAGATACTAGTACGTAGGTGCTGGCCTACAATCTTCTTTCTTTCAGGTACCACCTTTCATACATTTTCAGACTGGATATTCCTGAAGCACAACGTTACAATCTGAAGACCACAATTCATTCAACTTTCACAACAAATCATTGAAGCACAAAACATCCAATACTAGCATCATCAATCACTGAACCACTGAAACCCTGTCAAACACCAGTTACCAGAACACAGAGCAGACTACAGAACTCTGCAATAACAGTCAGACCCAACTGTAACTCAAAAATCAAGCTCCAAAATATATACGCTACTTCAATGAGAGAAACCCGCGTATACACGCGCTTTTACCGAAGCCAACCTGCGTATAGATCTAAAAATAAATTCTCTCAACTTGCAGCTGTACCAGACATCAGTTAGACCCAGAACATAACATTGCGTCAGTATACAGATCTAGAAATATGCATAATCAACCATATCATAATAGTGCATTTCAAATCATTAGATCCCGATCTATCCTTAGATCTAGTCTTCCATCAACCGAAGTGATCTCTCCTTAGCTTAGATCAAGCAACCCAGAACCTGCATACCAGATCTCTTTCTTCTTCAGATATTCAAGCCTTTACCAGATGATTTGCCTAATGATCTTCTCCTCCTTATATAGCCTTAGGCCTTGCTCAATACCAAGGGCCAAACCATAGAAATCCAATACCATCAACTTAGAAACTAGGGATCAACACGTCTGTCGAGATACTTTGGTCCAAATACATAGGCTCAAGTACCGAGGACTAACTACCATGGACCAAAGGGAAGCTTCCCGACATATACGCTCTTTTATGTTCATATATCTGCGTGCATACGCGCCTCCGTATATATATAACCTGCGTATACGCGACTTAGTATGCATATAGACTGCGTGTATACGCAACTTGGACTTGATTAACCTGCGTATATGAGATTTCTCTTCATTCTGTAATCTGAACAGAGATCTGTCATCAAGGAGAGTTGCCATCAAGGACAACACCTGTATCAAAGCGCCACACCTGTGTCAAAATGCCAACAGAGAAGGAAATGGATCCTTCAAAAAAGTGGGAGTTGGAGAACCTTTAATGAATTTGGAAACCTCTACCCGATGTGGGCATTCCTTTGTGTAATGATCCTCATTGCAAATAAGGCAAGGATAGCGAAGTTTTTGTTTCTCATCAGTAGATTTAGTTTTAGTGGGTTTCTCTTTTGAAGAAGCATTTTGTTTTGATTTACCATTCCCCTTATTTTTACTTTCGGTTTAGTTGGACTTGCTGGAAAATGATTCTATGGCATTAATGTTGGAAATAGCTTTCGAAGAAAGGCTTTAGGATGGTGAATCTTGAATGGCCAAAGTATGAGTACTTTTAGAATTTTTCTTTTTCCCCTTAGATTGTTGGCTAACAAAACCTATTATACCATCAACGACATTAGATCCTGTAGGAGAAGTAACTATTGGATCACTTGTAGGGTGTGGTAAATTTATGATTTTCATGTACAAGTAGCTAGATTGAGTGTATACTAAGTCTAAATACTGGGCGCGAGAAATTACCTACTCTTCTGTGATGACTCTTCCCTTAGCAACATCCTCGGTAATAACGGGAATAAGTGAGTTTATAAACCATTCAGCTAAAATTTGATCTGGAATAAGAACTTTGACTAATCAATGTCTACATCTCCATTCATGGATATGATAAAAATGTGAGGCAATTTTTATTGTTTCAAAGAAGTCAACAGTTTGTTTCTAGTATCATAATGAATCGGTAGCTAAAAGTGGGTTAAAAACATTGTTTGCAGGGAGTGAAAGTTATGGAAAGAGGCACGAGGTAGCTCAATGTACCATTTGGCTGCCGAACTAGTTAAATTTTGTTAGAAAAGGAGAAGTAAGATAGAATCATCAATTAAAGGATTCAATGTACACCAAAGATGATATGCGATCACATGGTTGGATGGGTCTTCTCCTATTTTGCCTTCATATATGGGTATGCCACTCAATAACTTGGTAGAAATAGCCAGTAAATATGGATAATAATAAATAGGATCATTCGTTAACTGGGATAAATTAGGTAAATATAGGGTTGGAATAAATGGTAACTATTGGTTAGGGTATTGCAATAAAGTTTGATAACCTTGCGAGCAAAGACAAACCCTTAGAGGAGGATACCTAGGATATCCTAGAATAGCCTATGCAGTTGGAACTGGAATTCCACTAGGGTAACTAGGGTGAATCATACCAGGTTGAGGTTGAACAAGGACTTGATAAGTATGATCGAGGTATGGTTGACTATGGAAAGGTTGATCTTGACCAATTTGATCTAAGTAATATTTCTGTTGAATAGGTTGAGCTTGCAAAGGTTGACCTTGAACAAATTGACTTTGGATAGGTTGATTTTGAATAAATTAACCTTGAAAAGGTGGGTTTTGGAAAGTTTGACCTTGGAAAGGTGGACTTTGAAAACATTTCCCTTGAAAAGGTGGAACCTGATAAGCTTAACCTTGAAAAATTGGGATTTGGAAATGTTGACCTATAAACGATGTTTTCACTATTCCTATAGTGGGCTTTCCGATAGGAATCTATGGTATAGAATGGACTGTAGGGACGGTTTGATAAGCCGAAACCTGAGGTATTTCTTGAGTAGTTTGAGGAACAAATATTTGATGGGTAACAGGAATGATCATTTGTGATACTCCTAGGATAAGTGTATGAGGGGAACTTGTAACCGGACATGAAATGGGTGTTTGAACATGTTTTTGAGGTGCACTCTAAATAGTTTTTTGAATCGGTTATTGAAGAAGTGTTTGAGGAATAGGTTGTCTAATAGGATGTACACGTTGATAAAGTGGCACTTACAGAGAAATTTGTCAAACGATTGAGTAAAAGAGGGATTCCAAATAGTGTTCATCCTAGGGAAAGAATTACCAAGAAATCGTTGAGTTATGATAGGTTGAACCATACTGGGTTGAGGTATATGACCATAGGTTCCGGTAAAAGGATGACCCCCAACCATAGGAAAAGAACCAACAACAGGTTATCCTCCAGGTGGAGGATAAGATGGTTTCCCCCTAGGTGGTTAATAAACCCAGTTGGGGTTACTTGACGGTTACTAGAGTTATCAGAGACCATGTGAATTGGTTGGTATGATGCCATAGGCACTTTAGGAATGGATGTCATGCTCTGAAAAGTGGATATAGATAAACCATATGACTAAGTAAAAGGTTGAGGAGAAGAATAAATTCATGAAAAAGTCCTAGTAAGTGACATGTATCCAAGAGGAACTAATGGACCACCATACAATAATGATTTTGGGGAGATGGAAAACATAAATGAATCAATGGGTTTTTTCCCAATAGGAATTTATGACTTATTTCTCTCTGGTGAATAAAAATGAATGAGTGGTGGTGATAAATTATGACCTAAAAAGGCTAAAGTGGTAGAATACCAAGGGTCAGGTCAGAAAGGAGAGAAAGGAACTCTTGGGTCAAAAGATTCACTATTGGTAAATGGAGAATAAGGTGTTTTTGCCTGTTCATTTCCAGTAATATCTTCAATGCTAATTAACCCAGGAGGTAATTCAGTAGTAATTATTAGCTTCCTTCGAGGTGAAGGTGGTTTAGGAGTAGTTGCTAGAGTAGTCGAGGGTGATTTAGGTTGAGAAACTTCAGACTTAGGCTATTATACTTTTGGTTTAGTTAGTTTAGTATCCGAAATTTCACTAGTATCAGATTCAGGTTGAACTAATTCGGTAATCTCTAGGCCAAAATGAATTAAGCCAGATTCTAATTCTTGTGTTAGATTCACTTTAGTTTATACTATCTCAAATTGTAAAACTGTCAATGTTTTAGGTTCTTCTGAGGTTTTAGATCCTGTTGAATTAGACCTTTTAGTTTTTATCTTTTCCAATTGACCATGTGTGTATTCAAGAGGTTTACCTTGCATTCTACGTAACTGCCTTTGTGATTTAGCCAGGATGAAAAGTTACCACAAAATCAAGTAATATTCACAATCCAATCCTAAGGTCTCTAAAAAGTAGAAACAAACAATTAACACACACTAAAATATCTAAGGATTCAAACCATGCAAACAAGATTTTCACGATGAACTCACTAGTTGTTGATGAAATCCAATGTCATAGAGATCAAAGTGAAAAGTGGCTATATAGAGTGGGTGGAACTAGTTATGCTGACAACATGCTTAATGTACATGATCTGGTGCAAGTAAACTTTATTTATGCCATCTTGAATGAAGAATACCCTCCAGAAATTTCCAAGTGAGTCTAGCCAACATCTCTTCCAGGTATAGTAGTGGCTTCCCCTCTATTATCACCTCGGGTAAAAGCCCTAAGATTATGTTCACTAAGGTTACCATGTAAAAAAATTCAACCTGAGGGAACAATCACAGATGAGATGTACACACAAGGGCAAAGTAACAAAGCTCAATCCCCTTGAAAGTTCCCCAAAATGAACTGAGTTTTACTTTCAAGTGACTCCCAAGTACCTTTTAGAACCATTTTTAATACGTGTAAATTTCTCTACCATATCTAATGAAGTGGGATTGATCAGTTGACTAGGTATGATATGATCTCATGCTTGACTCCTTTGTAAAGGGAGCTTCCTAGAGAAAAAATGCAGTAAATGGATGTTCCTCCCTATGAAAAGATTCTATTGTCTGTTTGTAGCTTTGGAAAGTTTACTCACATCCCTATTCCAAATCCCTACAACCGAATCTACTGTTGGTGGAAAAGATCCCTAAGAATAAAAGCTTTCTAGGTTGATTTTATTAGGATTGATTATAAGAGATGTTATTTACTCAAAGGTGATGGATGTGAAACTGATGAAATTATGACTTGATGTAAATGCTAATGTAGTCGAAAATGAAAATGTAATCTTTTCGTTTCAATGAAAATCTATCTGAATTAAGGAGAGAGAATTTCACTTTTTCAGCTGAAATATAAACAAAAACTCTAACTCTCACTATATTCCTTTTCCTGAAATCCAGTTATCCAATTTCGAATTACCCAAATATTGAAAAATAACTTGAAATTTTGACTTTCCCATTAACACAAAAAAAAAATAAAAAAATTGTATTTTCATACTAACACTCAGAAATTTAGAAAATGCAACAAGAAACCAATAATCACTAAAAATGAATTTTCCCTAATTGAATGCTATGAATTCACTTGCGGTAAAAAATACAATTCATGAACAGTTCAACAAAAAGAAAGAAAAATGACTTTTCATTTCAAAACAAGCATAAGAAGAATTTTCATAAACGACACCTAATCTTGTAAATCATTCATTTTGATACTCAAAACAAACTTTTTCAAAAGAGAAAAATGGACTCAAAACCCGATCTAATAGTAAGTCAACACAACAAGACCAACATATCTCTCTTTTGATAGATCGACCATTCATCAGATGAGACTTTACCTTAATTTTCAAAAACAAGACAACCACAAGAAAATATCAACATTACACTTAGCTAGACTGAAAAAAATTCAAAGGAGGTTCAAACAAGTGCAAATCAACAAGGAAAAACAAAAAGCTTGGATTTATAGAGGATATAACTAATATTTTCAAAAAATCCAGGTATGTGCGCAGGTCCTAGAGTAAAGCAGTGCGACTAAGATGCGTTGCTAAAAGGGAAATGTACAAAGGTGTGCACTATGCCTAAAGTCTAAGTTGGCAGAAAGGGGAAATTTAAAAATAAAATAAAAAAAGAGTGAAATCCAACCCAAAATCCAAATTTCTAAAATTTCCAGACACTCAAGGAAGGTTTGTGCAGAAGGTTGAAAATGTCAAACAAGGAAAACTAATGGAGAGTGAGATGAATCCCCAGTATGGTAACTAATTTTTTATGTGGACTTATCCCTCTTGCAGATAAGAGAGATCTCCATAGACTTTGAAGAACCCTAGTAACAAAAAAATAGGAACTACTACCTTTCTCTAGACTACGATTGACTGAAAGAAAATACAATGATAGATGCCTCTTATTGATTAAACTAAATTATTGTTGAAGTGCCTTCAAAAGCTTCCAACCATTCACTCCTCGATGCTTTAGATATCCTCTCGTCACTTCCCACAACTTCTCCATAATGTCCTAAAAGAGATATGCATAGACAAAGACCAACAAGAGATTAAAGAATCCACAATATAACCAAAGATATAAATGGATTAATAAACTAATTATATGTCATAAACTGATCAATATACAATCACAATCTATGTAGGTGATCAAGGAATCATAAAAATTAGATCGACAAAGATGTAATTGAGAAATAAAAATTTCCTTTCTACTAATAAACTAAAAAAAAAAAAAGAGCCTTACAATGATGTAGCCTTGATGTTGCAGGTCCTGTTAACACCCAGGTTGTTCCCTATGACTCCCAAGGGAATACGGCCGGGGTAACCACTAACCAATCTTTTGATCACTGTTTCTAGCCAAACTGTGATCAGAGAGGGCTCTCTCTTTATGATTTGTATCTGTTTATGATAGGGTTTTAGGCTAGGTGTTATGCACAGGTTTTGTTTGTGTTTTGGTTGAAGATTTTCTTTCAGGTCTTGTGATATAATGTTCAAAGAGTCAAATATCATTGGGCAATGGAGTCTATGGCTGTAGGTGTCTAGAAACCTTGAGGTGAACTGGTGAAACTTACAGGGCCATTTGGATACTTCATACAACAAAATTTTTGATTTATAACATGAACAGGTGAAACAAACAGTGAAAGCATTTAAGAATTTTCACTAAAGTATTTAAGTATTTTCACCAAACTAGGTATGAGAAACGGATAGATGTCTCAGGAGCAAACTTGAATCCCTGGGAATCTCTATCACTGTAAAAGATATAGTTTTAAAGTGCAGCAATTAAGAATTACACTTCATTCACTGTAACCGAAGAAAACATGGATAATAGCTCAGATTGAGTTCAGGGTAATCAGTGATTAAATCCTGGAACTATTCTTCTACTTTGCTATTAAGTGTAAAACATTTAAACAATAAAAGAGAACAAAAGACTCGAAAACATGTAACACAGAGATTTAAGAAAGACTTATTGTTTTATGAAACACTCTGGAATCCTGCAACATTCACCATTCATCACAATGCATCAAGGTACGCCAAGCTTTGGAAATTCCATTCACCCTTTGTATTATTTCTCTGAGAAGTTTACAGCAAGTGAGATCTCCAAAATGAAAATAACAACAACCCCTTAAGCTTCAGTGAGGGGCGAATATATACATATGATTTTACAAAAATATCTGAGTTCTAAGTTATCTCAGACTTAATGTTCTCACCAACTTTTGAGATATTATTATCAGAAATTTATTACAGCATTGAATACAAAATAAAGGCGTCTTGATGTTCTGTCAGAAGATATTTTGGCCTTTGGGAGCTGCTAAGTCGGTTGGGATACTTTGATCAAATGCTGGAGAACCCGACTTTATGGCTCGTGCGCTGTATTTTGGGTCTGCCACCAGTGATTGTGATTGCTGCTGTGGTGAGTAAATAGCCCTGCTGAGTTGGCTCAGCATCTGTCTTTTCCTTGTGGAGTTATCCACCAAATTCTGCCTGTGCATGACTGTTCATAAACTGGAGAAAATTAACGCTACAGGTTCGGGCCTGATAAGATTATCTGTGTCAAATTCCTCCATACTTCCTGTGTGGGCAATTGGTGTTTTATGATTGCCTGCATAGTTTCATCTGCTTCTGTATACTTAAAGAAATTTGGTGGTGTATCAAACAGGTGATCAATTTCATTCATGATAAAAAACAGGTTATCCACCCTATCATACAAATTCTGCCCTGATGCTGGCCCTGTTTCTGCTGAGGTATTGGGCTGTTTTGCAATTTGTGCTGCAGCATGGGCATCAACCCTTTTGATGTAATTTTCCAGGGTAAGCAGTCTTCCTACACTGCTTAATATGCTGGGGAGGCCTCTGTTCTGTAATGCCAGGAATCTGTCCAGGAATTTGTTGATCTCGGTCTGCATATCCTGTGTTCTCCTCTCCAGCGTTCCAATTAGGCTTCTTAGTGTCAAGACTCTTTTAACTACCGAGATTGTCTCAGTCCTGTTGGTAATTCCTATTGTGGCCAGCTGAGAGCTTGTCTTGTTATTTAAAATATTGATCATTCTGCTGGCAGCATCTGGCATGTGGCCAAGGCTTGCTCTTGCTCTGTGTATTTCCTTGTTTGCCTTTGTGATGAGTGCTATTTGCTCATCCATAGTCTCAATATACTGCCACTGCTTGGTGATGGATCGACCAATGTTGCCCCAGAGGACTGCTTTTAATTCTGCTGTTACTTTTTCTAGTGCAAGCTCTTTTTCTAGTTCAGCTATTCTCTTTTTTAGAGCTTTTACCTCTCTTTCCTTTGCTGCCTCATTCTGCTTGCTTTTGTCAAATCTTTCATTCACCTTAGTCAAAGACCTTTTGACTTCATCAAGCTCTTTCATTTGGGATTCAAGAACTTGGATCTCAGCTTGCAGTTTCTGCATATCCAGACTAGGAGTCTGCTCTGTTGTTGGCGTAGTTGTTGTTGTAGATGGTGCTGTAGTTCCTGTCTGCTGAGGAGGAAGAGTAGTTGTTGGAGGAGCTTCTTCAAGATTGATTACTTCCGGAGGGGGCTGGGAAGTTTGGCCCTCTTCTCTCTGTTTCAATGCTGTCTGTAATGCTGCCTTTGCAGCTTCTGATTGTCCTAGCTGGTCCTGAGTCCGAACCAGCTCCTTGTACAGAGATATCATTAGATCTGTGGCATCCTTTTCTAGCCTTTGCTGAGCAACTTCATCTGTTTGAGGATGGATGGTGGCTGGGAGCTTGATTTTCTTCCTTAAGGCAGCCATGTCTTGATCCCTTATCTTTAACAATTCTTGGATACCTTTAACATCTTTAGGATCATGTCCTATTTCTATGATTACATCCTCCAAGGACTTGATTCTGTTGTCCTTGGCTTGTGATGATGCTCTCTCCAATTCCAGCTGAGAGGCTGTATTATCAAGGCTGCTCTTCAATTTGTAGTTTTCCAATGTTTCATCTGCCAAGGAGGCATACACCATTTCACCAGTTTGTTTATGCAGTTCGATTTTATCCATAGGGTGTATGTCTTTAGCCAGAACCTCCATGTTGGTCCTTAAGTAATCCGAGGTAGATTGGGGATGAAGAGCTGTGGGCATGAAATGACTCATGATCATTTTGCCTTCACTTACATCAAACGCAGACATGAGTCTTTGCTGATTGGTGGGAGCCAGGTTCAGCAAATGATTGTACAGCTGTATTTTAATAGGATCACTCCTCTTTTTAATGTCGATAAATTGTTGTTTGATGCTTACTTGTCCTTCTTGTTGCTGGCTGGAGGAACTGACCTCTCCTCCCATAGTTCTATCATGTTCATGCTGGAATGAACTGGCTGACACTTCTCGGCTGGGTGGGCCCATGCCCATTGCTTGTCTTATTGCTATGTCATCCTTTGGAAAGTCATTTAATCTTTGTCTTTTCTCTCCCTGATTGATGGATGAAGTCAGGGGAGTCTCTCTATCTCTTTTCCTGGTTGAGTCCTCCTTTTGTGGGGTTTGGAGGACCGAGGCATCAAAAGTAGTTTCTGCCCTAGGAGGCACTATATTCTGAGCCTGTTGCTAAGTGGAACTAGGAGTGTCAATCATCCTTTCTTGCTGCAAGGGTTGCTGTTCCTTAAGTGGCACTTCTTCTTGCTGTTGCCCTTCTTGTTGCTGCTCCATCTCTTCTTGCTGTTGCACCAATGTTTCCACTTGCTCTTCTGTCAATGGAGGTGGCTGTTCCACCTGTTTCCCTTTATCTTTACTGGCTGTTTGTGGTGTTTTCCCGGCAGCTTGCTGCTGTGTTGTTGATGATGTAGTAGCTGCTCCAAGCTGCTTTTTGTATGAGAGGGGAACCTGTCCACAAGTTTCTAAGTCAGCTTCCTTTTGAATGTTTCTAGCCTCTCTCTCTAGTAGCTCTTCATTAGTAATTTCCTCTTCTAGGGTACCTTCTTCCCAATTTGATGCATTGGCATACTGTTCAATCTCAGGTTGTCTCTTGTGTGCATAACTACCCAATTTGTATTTTATCCTCCTAAGGGAGACAAAATGATTGGGGTCATAGGGTATCCATTCAAAACTAGTTTGCAGTCTGAGGCCTTCCAGGATGGTGCTTGCCTCTTTCCATCCCTCCTCTTTTCTGTTATATAGGAAAGGACCCAGCTGGCTTCTCACCTTTAGCTGTGACTTCTTGTTCTTGCTCTGAAAATGCAGGTAGTCTGAGTTGCCAAACTGTCTGAAATATTCCAAGGCAAAAAGCCTCATGGGGACATACCTTGGCAACCTAAAAGGTGTCAACTCACAGCCATATATTCTGATGACTGTGTGGTTTTGGTAGAGGTACCAATTACCAATGCTGTAGGATTTATTCAAATGGAGAATTCTTCTCATGTCATCAATTAGTCTAGGAGGAGGAGTACCCTGCAATACTGTCATGGCTGGATAAATGAATAAGTCAATGAACTCAGAGTATGTGTAAGGGGATACATATGTACGATGAAAAACAGAGGTCCAGAACACAACTGACCTTGGACTTCCCTGGGCATTGAGTTGCTTCAAAGGAAAAGAGAAGGTGGCTGGCTGATAGAACAAGAATAGGTGGTATATGTATGAAGTATACCTGAATAGTCTTTCCCTCTTCAAGTTCATAAACTGGTCATGGATTTTATCTGCAATGTATGTAGCGTAATCATAATGTACAGCTGGGGGTTTACCAGGAGAGAATAGAGACAGCATTGCCATTATGGTTTCATCCACATCCTCCATTCCCTTGAATCCTAGGGCATAGCTGATCAAATCCACTAACATCCTGCCCAATTCATTCAAGTAATGATACCCAATAGGAGGGGTTCTGACTGATTCAGAGCCTGGTTTTACAAACAACTGATTGATTTTAATGATTTGGTCAATTGACAGCTGGCTCCCTTTCTTTATCAAATTCTGCATATGGAGGGGGGTCAATTGCTTGGCAGTATGGAAATGCAGCATTTCATTTATACTCTCTGGGGTGATGTGGAACAAAACTAAGCCTGAGGGGCTAATGACAGTTCTTCGGCTTGGGTCATAGCATTCCTGGCAGCTATATATCAACTCTGGCATAGGATTTACCTGGGGGAGGTTATAGATTGGCAGGTTTGAGTCCCAAATCCCCAAGATGTCTGCTCCACTCAGGTGCTGGGCTTTCAACTCATTCAGCATCTGGATATTATACTTGGAGCCCATAAGAAACCAGTCCAGCATTTGATAATCCATATCTCCCAGGGCCTTCCACTCCAATTCCTGGTGAGGGGCATTGAGGGGCTTGATGTTGAGAGCAATGGGAGTCTCCATGATCTTCTTCAAAGTTCAACAATTGTGGGTGGATGGTTTAATGGAAGCAACATAGAATAGAAGTGATTTTCTGTAAAAACAGTTTGTATCTCAGGTACCAGAGGAGGAATTTACACAACAGCAGTTGAAATACTGTTTGTTTCAGGAGCAGGGCTTCTCTATGGTCTCACTATGTCCTCTTTTAGCGGGTGAATTGAGTTTAGCAAGAAATTTGCCGGGAATACGCAGTGAATGTTGTTTTTTGAGCGAAATTACAGGTATTAAGGCTCGGCTGATGTTTTTGGACTTCACAGTTGCAAATGTGGATGTGCAGAGGGAAATGGCCGGTGAAAATATAATTTTTAAGGTCTCCTTAGCCCTCTGAGTAACTTTAATTTCAATAACAGGCGTATGGAGGGCAGCAAACGGTAAATACCTGTTAATTGACTAACAGAGGTCGCATGGGCGTGCACGGTTGGAGCTCTGGAGGTCGCCTTGGTTAACTGAGCAGGTTGGCGAAAATTTGGACGTAAACGGTCATGCAGAGAAAACAGTAGAGGAACGCGCAAAAATGGAAAAATAGGCGTTTTTTGGCTTAATATGGGCTTTTTTATGATTTTGGCGCTTTTTAGTGATGACGTCAGCATGACGTCATTGGTAGGCCAAGGTGAGGTGACGTCAGCTGACGTCATCGGGTGACGTGGCGGTAAGCTATTGGTCCATGGGGGCGATGAGGTGGCAGCCATGTCATCAGCGAGGTGGATCAATCAACGGCAAAAGAATGAGCAGAAATGACGTGGCGATATGACATAGGAGGGCAGCTGGCAGTCAGGACCGTAGCGGTTACGGTTAAGGCTAGCCGCTACGGTCTCTCGGGGCGGTCTGGGTACGGCGCTGAAAGTGTCAGGCCTGGCTCCGAGAGCCCTTATTGTTTGACGCGTGGCCTGCCCGTGACGTGACGCAACGTCACTTTCTCGGGCGGTAAAGGACCACCATGGGGGCCGCTCCGATATTGCTGTGGATCGTCGGATCCTCGGGACCTGATCCGACGGTGGGCGGAGCAACAACGTGCTCGGAGTATATGCGCGGGCGGAAAACTTTGGGTTGTGGGTTTTTTGATGGTTTTTCAATGTTTTCCATTCGAAACAAACTGTGCGCTAACCTTTTGGAAATGTGCCAGAGGCGGGCTTTTTAGACTTTGGGTAATTTTTGCAAAGGATTTAGGGGTAAAAGAGGGTTTACAAGAGTTTTTTCAATGCAAATGGTGGTTTGAGGAGCAAGTTGGCTTGTAGCAAGGGGGAATGGGACGTGATAGGTTCACCAAGGTGACCAGAGGTCACTTTGGTTCCTTTTGAAGAACATATGACTATAATGCCAAGGGGAGGAGTATTTATAGAATTTGGGGCTTTATACACCATAGTGTTAATACTATTAGGGGAAGGGTAAGATAGGGGAGCTATATAGTAGAATTAGAGGTTAATATGAATGAGGGAGCAAATGAAGGGGATCTCACTGAGTTTATCTGAAATTGATTTAGTTTTGAGAGTAGATCAAAATGAAAAGATTTTAGACAAGAAATGTGGCTTCTGAATGAACAAGAACCACCATAAAACCATGATCTCTTTCCATGAATCTCAGCTGAAAAGGGAATGTTAATAATGAAATGAAAGGGAAAGGGAGGTTAGTCATGCTCCTTGCTGCAATTTGATGGAATTAACCACTTTGTCCATTGATAGATTTTTCCTTGGCAATACATCTTTTGACATATGTGCAATGGTGAAAATGCCCTTTCTGCAACCACAACTACTTACCCAGCTATTTTCCTAGCATTTTTTGTTTCTCCATTGGAGGGTGCACTTGGACTTGCAAACCCTTACTTGCCTTTTCTTTTCTTTGGCTTTTTCTTTATTCTTTTCTATCTACTTCTACCCTTATCTCTTCCAAGGTCCCAGATTAAGCTGTTGGGAACCTTTTCTTCTCTACCTAAACTACTTGTCTGCCAAGATTGAACAGTTTGGACAGACTCCTTTCTCTATTCTAAAACAGAAAATTTAAATATGGCATGACCCAGTTTAAACTGTTGGATCATCCATCAAAATTGGAATAAGGTCATCAACATTGAAACACTTTACACACCTTCTGTTCTTTAGGAAATATGGGATCTTTGTGATACCAAAGCAGAGCATATTTGGACTTTCTCTTGCCAATCATGAAATATGAAACCTATTGGTATAGGTATCCAACAGTGGCTCCACATGGGGATGGTTTTTCTTTTGAAAGACCAAGAACAGCAGGTCAGATTGCCTTCTTCTTTGACTGCCCATACCAATCTTTGAAATTTGCTGCAATTGGTGTATCAAAACTGTGTGCTTCCTTTTTGAAAGACCTCTGATCCTATTTGCCTCTTGCTGGTTGGTGAATCACTTGGAAAACTGTATTTTACAATCTAAAACAGAAAACAATATGTACATCTGCATATATACAGTGAATCCTTAGGTTCCACTCATGGGGAATAGTCAAAGTAGTGCTTCAGCATCCTGCCATTGACAGGACCTTCATCCAAGTCAGTTTCAGTCAGACTTTTAAGGAAGTAAGTGTTGTTACCTTGTACTGCTTGGACAGCAAATGGTCCTCTCCATAAAGAGTCAAACTTTCCATGTTTTCCTTTCTCTTCTCTTCTTGCATCCCACTTTAAGACTTTGTCCCCCACATTGAAATCTTCTGCTTTGGTTCTTCTATCAAAGGCCTTTTTCAGTTTCTCTTGTAATTTCTGCATTCTGCTGTAAACAGATTATCTGATTAATTCTCCTTTGCATATCATTTGTCTCTGCTTGACTTTCTTGCAGAAGCTTCATAACCGGTACTCCTAGTGATGAAGGAAATCTGGCTTCTAATCCATAGACTAACTCATATGGGCTGGTCCCAATTGATCTTTTTGTTGTTAGTCTATCTGCCCATAAAGCGTTTACTAGTTTCTTATGCCAGTTCTTTTTGTTCTCTTCCAACACTTTCTTTATGATATTTATTAAACTTTTGTTTGATGATTCAGCAAGGCCATTTCCTTGGGGATAGTATGCAGTAGAATGGCCCAAAGTAATGTGAAATTTATGGCAGAATTTCACCATTTTCTTGGATCTGAAGGCAGCAGCGTTGTCTGTTATTATCTTATCTGGACAGCCAAATCTAGCCAGTATATTGTTTTCCAAAAACTGAATAATTACTGAATCATTTGCTTGTCTGCATGGGGCAGCTTCGATCCACTTGGTGAAGTAGTCTGTTGCTGTTAAGATCCATCTGTGTTGTCCTGAAGATGAGGGATGAATTTCCCCAATGAAATCCAAGCCCCATTGTTGGAAGGGTCTTTTTGTTGCAATGGGCTTCAAAGGAAGTGGCAGCAACTGTCTTTTGCCTTCAAACAGTTGGCATTTGTGGCATGAGGTTGTAAATTTCTTAACATCAGAGAACATGGTGGGCCAGTAATAACCAGCCCTCAATATCTTGTCCACAGTGGACTTCCAGTACAAATGTCCACCACAGTCTCCAGCATGGAAATCTTGCATGATATTGTTAGTTTCATTCTCCATTAAACAGTGCAGCAATATACCTTCATGGTTTTTCCAAAGTAAATTTCCATCTATCACACAAAATCTAGATGTTTTCATTTTTAGGAACCTACACTTAGTTCTGGACAGTCCTGGGGGAGCACACAAGTTTTGTAACACATAGCAGATATCAGAGTACCAAGGAGATTGTTCAAAGGCTACATTGATCTTTGGAGTCGCCAGCTCTGTTTCACTGTCCAGTTGGTTGATATCTAAGGCTTGAAAATTTGCTTCTGTCATTAATTTGGCCAAACCTTGCCCTTTTATTAGCTTTGTAGGTTTTATTTCAATGTCAAATTCTAGTATGTTTGCAATCCATTTTCCTCTCCTGCCCTCTAAGTTTTCTTGGGTGAGAATGTCTTTGACAATAGGACTTGGTACATAAGCCACAACATGGGAGTAAAGGATGTAAATCCTAAAGTCTTTAATAGCTTTGATCAAAGCGTAAGCTTGTTTCTCCATAATTTGGTACTTTAGAGGGGCATCTCTAAGAGCTCTGCTGAAGAAGGCAATAGGCTTCTCATTCCCTTGGTCATCTTTCTGTAATAAAACAGCAGCGATGGTATGTTGGGAGGCAAAGGAGAAAATGCTAAAGTCTCTGTCAAACTGAGGATTGGTTAACACTGGGGTTTGAGTCAAGGCCAATTTTATACTTTCAAAGGCTTGTTTTGCTTCAACAGTCCATTTGACCTTTGAATCTTTCTTTAGCATATTGTTTAGTAATCTGATTAATTCTGCTAAATTCGGGATAAACCTTCTTAAAAAGTTAATCTTCCCTAAGAATCCTTGCAACTCCTTGACATTCCTTGGGTGAGGCATTTGTAGGATAGCTTGTATCCTATCTGGATCAATTCTTATGCCATCTTTTGAAATAATGTGTCCTAAGAGTTTCCCTTCTTCCAAGCCAAATAATGACTTCTTGGGGTTTAAGGAAATACCATATTTCCTGCATGTTATGAAAATCTGTCTCAAATGTTTCAAGTGTTCTTGGTCAGATTTTGAAAAGGGTGTAAGATCATCTAAGTAAATGACCAAGAAGTCATGAATTTCTTTTGCAAAAGCAATGTCCATTGCTCTTTGAAACGTTGCCCCTGCGTTTTTCAATCCAAAGGGCATTTTTACATACTTAAAAGTTCCCCATGGGGTTGTAAATGCAGTTTTGTCTTGATCATCAGGGTGTACTAGGATTTGGTTAAAGCCTGAGAATCCATCAAGCAATGATATCCTTGAAGCCCCTACTACTCTTTGAAGAATGTGATCCATTTTGGGTAAAGGGTAGTTATCTTTGAGTGATACTTGATTCAAATTCCTTAAGTCTACACAAAGTCTAATCTCACCAGTTTTCTTTCTTGTAGGGACCAAATTTGAAATCCACTCAGAGAACCTGATTGGTGCTATGATACCAGCTTTGAACATTTTATGTAATTCTTTTTCAACGGAAGGAAGGAGCACAGGATTGATCCTTCTCAATTTATGTTTGAATGGTTTTTGATTAGGCTTGAGGGGAATGGTATGCTGGACGACAGAAGTGTCATAGGACTTTAAATCCTCATAACCCCAAGCAAAAACATCTTGAAACTCTTTAAAGAGGTCAATATATTTGGGTTTTTGATCAGGGGGCAAAGAAGCAGATAGTTTTATTATTTTAGGCTTGTCAACAGTACCAATGTTGCATTCTTCAACTGCTGCCTCTAATGGCTGCATCTTTGGCTTCCTGGGGACATCATTTGAATCAAAAATGTCTTCTAATGGGGTAAGGCCTACTGGAAGGAAATTGTCTTTGAGTTGTATGATTTCAGCTTCAGCGCTGCTCATCTCTTCACAGCCAATTAGGTGAATTTGTTGAATGTTTTCATTGTTGAAAATGGTTGGACTCAGTAATTGTTTTGCTATTCTAGGTGACATTGGGTGAGCAGACTGTTGAAACTGTATTTGTGATGGACTTGCTCCATCAAGTATTTGTGATTGACTTGCTCCATCAATATCAATATTTAATCCTGTGAACTCTTGTTGCAAGGTTAAAAAATTGTTTATTTGCATGTCATCCTCAAATACTTGCCATTCTTTGACATTGTTTGGAATAGAGGGTCTGTATTTGACCTCGGCTGTGAAACAGTTATTGGGTTCTAATGGGAATTTGAAGGTGCTGGCAAACGTTGCCAAGCTGTGTGCATGGAGATTGTGGCCCCTTGAAATTTTTGTGATAACAAACTCAGAGAAGGTCTCTAATATTTTAATTACAGCAGATCTGTAGGACCTCAATCTTTTGTCATTGGTGACAAAATTTCCTTTTACTTGTTGAATTACTAGATCAGAGTCTCCCATGATGGAGAGTTTAGGAGCTTGTAGTGATTTTGCTAGCTTGAGACCTAGTAACAGAGCTTCGTATTCTGCCATGTTATTAGTGCATCTAAAATTTAACCTATAAGCCCTGCCTTCTGCATAGCCTTTCTCTTTGTTATGTATCCAAATTCCAGCTCCTGCCCCTAATTTGTTTACTGACCCATCAAATTCTAGGACCCACAGGATATCTTGCTGAACAGGAGATTTAAAATTCTGTTCATGGGATGGCAATGTGAGCATGAGTTGGGGTTTCTTTTCCCATTTGTTTTCTAGGATAATTTCATCACTTGTTTGACAATCTTTGACAACTAGAGGAGGGATACTGTGTATTGTTGGGCTGATTGATGTTTGGCAGGTGATACTTGTTTGATCAATGTTTTGTTCTTGTATGAGTGTTTCGGTCCTAATGTCATTGTTTGAGAGGCTTGTGCTGTCATTGAAGAGGATGAAGGAGTCTATGTCCGAATGGACAGCATATATTGGAAAATTTTGAGGCTTTTCTTCACTGCTGACCATATACTTCATGAGTGTTTCCCTATAAAGTATTTTTGGTTGCCCAAAGACAGAGATAGTTGCATATGACATATCTAATTGCAGGGAGCCTTGGAGCTTGGCTCCCCATGATCTTGATAACAGCATCCCATATTTGGGCGGGATATCAGCGACTACAACATCCATTAGAATGGTCTTGTTGGGATATTGAACCAGGGACACACATAAATCTTTTATTAGGCCTAAACATTTGACTTGGCTGGAATCAAAAGAAAACAGGTCTTTGTATGGTCTTGTTATATCCAAGTTCAATCTTTCCATGACTGCTTTTGGCATAAGGTTGTGAGAGGCACCTGAGTCGAACATTGCATTATGCAGTATTTTATCATGAACATGCAAGCTGACATAAAAAGGTAAAACCCCTGTGACTACTGTTTTTCCATCTACCTCTGGGCCAAACAGTAATTCTGGGGTGTCATCTAGCACGTTTACATCATCTTTGCTAGTAGTGAGTTGAAGGGATTTCTTGATCTGTTGCTTATAGATGTCATGCTTGGCTAGCTCTGAGAGGGGAATTGCTATCTTTAGCTTGCCAATCTCTGTACCTAGGTCAAAGGGTTTGTCAATTTGGGTTTTAGAGTCACGGATAGCAGTCTTTTCTTTATTCATTAAATCTTCTTGTTGGATTTCATCTTGATTTTGAGACCTGCCCCTTGTACTCATGTCTTGAGGGGTAATGTTTGGATTAGGGTGAGAGGACGAAGTTGCCATGGGCTGTTGTAGTGGGGACAGTAGTTCAGTAACCTCCTCAACTACAATTTCTTCTGCAGGCAAGTTTATTTTGTCATTAGGTTCTGTGACCATGGTTTCTTTAGACCTCTGTTTATCCTTTATCTTTTCAGGCTGATTTACATTCACAGTCCTACTCCTTAGCTTGTACTGTTTATGGACTTCATAGATAGCGGTATCATATCCTTCTTTGAAGTCAAAAGATTCTCCTGACTTGGTTTGGAATGTTTTGATTTCATCCTCCTCATGGTCCTCTTGTGTTAAAAAAACATGGCTTTTACCATCCAAACCCATTAAGTTAATTTCAGGATCTTCATTGAGCTGATTGGCTGTGGAAGTTTCTGCATAGTTTTCTTGAAAAGGGGGTCTAATGTCTTGGTCGGCACTTGTCTTCCCTATGTTTGGGTTCTGAGTTCTCCTAAAATTCGGGTTTCTAGGAGGGTTGCTTTGTGATGCCTCCCATGATGATTTTCTTTCAACTGATTCCACTCTTTCACCCAATCTTTTCATGCTGTTTAGTATTGCATCCAGCTTTTGATCAAAACCTGAGGGTTCTTCTCTGAAGCCAGTCTTCTTTTCCAACTTTGCTCTGTTTCTTTTGGCAATTAGGTTAGCCTCTATGGTGACTGCAACCCTTTGAGCTTCTGCAAGGGTTGGAGGATCTCTTTCTTTCAACTGATAGGCCATATCAGAATCAAAACCGTCAGGGAAGTTATACAGGGCCAAATCAGGAGGGGGCCTTAAGTTCTGTGGGATAGCATTATATACATTGTTAAACCTAGCACAATATTCCAAAACTGTTTCTTGGGGACCTCTTTTAATAGTGTTATATTCACCAAGTATGTGGAGTGGATCTTTCTTCTTCTCCCATCTCTCAGTAAAAGCTTCGTAAAGCTGATCAGGTGTTGCAATGGAGTTTGCATTGAGGGATCTGAACCAAGTTCTAACATCCCCAGTTAAGCTTTGAACAAAAATTCTCATCCTGACACTGTTATCATCTATTTCATAGGTCTCAAAGTGGTCTTGCATCTTCTTAGCATGCTGGACAGCTGTCAAAGGGCCATGGGAGTCAAAAAATGAGATTTTGGTTTGGTAGTCTTGGGGTAGAGCTGGAGCATTAGCTGGTATCTGCAGAGGTGCATACCTGTTGGCCATGTTTATGGGATTTACAGGGTTGACAGGAATAAATGGGACAGCAGGGATTACTGGTGTAACAGGGTTAATGGGATGGGTAACAAATGGGGAACTGGTTGAAAGAGTATGTGCAGATGGTGAAGATGGGAGAGGAGGGCTTTGAGGTGTTGATGGTGAACTAGAAGGACTGGGTGTGGAGCGGAAAAGAACTTTGCAAGGAGTGGGAATGAGGATAGTTTGATCTGAACTTATATCTGAATCAGCAGGCTTCTCCTGCTTTTTCTGTCTCCTTATGTTCTTTGGAATGATATTTGGATTATCAACAATGATGGGTTGATTAGGGTCAGGGTTTGCCCTAGTGTGCCTTGGGTTTCTTTTGGGAGCCAGCTTCTAATTTCTCTCTGGAACTTGTACAGGAAGCTGCTATATATGCAAGGACTGGATGTGAATTTTGGAATGGCTATATATGTTCCAAAGCTAGGATGAAGATTCCCTAATTAGCTCTTCCCTAAAGCTGTCCCTGTATTACAGAAACGATTCTAAGGCCTCTTGGCTAGTTTCAGGCTTGATGGTAGCTTTGGAAGATAGATAGTAATTGGAAAATTTTTAGGAAGTCCCCAGCGGAGTCGCCAATTATGTTAACACCCAGGTTGTTCCCTATGACTCCCAAGGGAATACGACCGGGGTAACCACTAACCAATCTTTTGATCACTGTTTCTAGCCAAATTGTGATCAGAGAGGGCTCTCTCTTTATGATTTGTATCTGTTTATGATAGGGTTTTAGGCTAGGTGTTATGCACAGGTTTTGTTTGTGTTTTGGTTGAAGATTTTCTTTCAGGTCTTGTGATATAATGTTCAAAGAGTCAAATATCATTGGGCAATGGAGTCTATGGCTGTAGGTGTCTAGAAACCTTGAGGTGAACTGGTGAAACTTACAGGGCCATTTGGATACTTCATACAACAAAATTTTTGATTTATAACATGAACAGGTGAAACAAACAGTGAAAGCATTTAAGAATTTTCACTAAAGTATTTAAGTATTTTCACCAAACTAGGTATGAGAAACGGATAGATGTCTCAGGAGCAAACTTGAATCCCTGGGAATGTCTATCACTGTAAAAGATATAGTTTTAAAGTGCATCAATTAAGAATTACACTTCATTTACTGTAACCGAAGAAAACATGGATAATAGCTCAGATTGAGTTCAGGGTAATCAGTGATTAAATCCTGGAACTATTCTTCTACTTTGTTATTAAGTGTAAAACATTTAAACAATAAAAGAGAACAAAAGACTCGAAAACATGTAACACAGAGATTTAAGAAAGACTTATTGTTTTATGAAACACTCTGGAATCCTGCAACATTCACCATTCATCACAATGCATCAAGGTACGCCAAGCTTTGGAAATTCCATTCACCCTTTGTATTATTTCTCTGAGAAGTTTACAGCAAGTGAGATCTCCAAAATGAAAATAACAACAACCCCTTAAGCTTCAGTGAGGGGCGAATATATACATATAATTTTACAAAAATATCTGAGTTCTAAGTTATCTCAGACTTAATGTTCTCACCAACTTTTGAGATATTATTATCAGAAATTTATTACAGCATTGAATACAAAATAAAGGCGTCTTGATGTTCTGTCAGAAGATATTTTGGCCTTTGGGAGCTGCTAAGTCGGTTGGGATACTTTGATAAAATGCTGGAGAACCCGACTTTACGGCTCGTGCGCTGTATTTTGGGTCTGCCACCAGTGATTGTGATTGCTGCTGTGGTGAGTAAATAGCCCTGCTGAGTTGGCTCAGCATCTGTCTTTTCCTTGTGGAGTTATCCACCAAATTCTGCCTGTGCATGACTGTTCATAAACTGGAGAAAATTAACGCTACAGGTTCGGGCCTGATAAGATTATCTGTGTCAAATTCCTCCATACTTCCTGTGTGGGCAATTGGTGTTTTATGATTGCCTGCATAGTTTCATCTGCTTCTGTATACTTAAAGAAATTTGGTGGTGTATCAAACAGGTGATCAATTTCATTCATGATAAAAAACAGGTTATCCACCCTATCATACAAATTCTGCCCTGATGCTGGCCCTGTTTCTGCTGAGGTACTGGGCTGTTTTGCAATTTGTGCTGCAGCATGGGCATCAACCCTTTTGATGTAATTTTCCAGGGTAAGCAGTCTTCCTACACTGCTTAATATGCTGGGGAGGCCTCTGTTCTGTAATGCCAGGAATCTGTCCAGGAATTTGTTGATCTCGGTCTGCATATCCTGTGTTCTCCTCTCCAGCGTTCCAATTAGGCTTCTTAGTGTCAAGACTCTTTTAACTACTGAGATTGTCTCAGTCCTGTTGGTAATTCCTATTGTGGCCAGCTGAGAGCTTGTCTTGTTATTTAAAATATTGATCATTCTGCTGGCAGCATCTGGCATGTGGCCAAGGCTTGCTCTTGCTCTGTGTATTTCCTTGTTTGCCTTTGTGATGAGTGCTATTTGCTCATCCATAGTCTCAATATACTGCCACTGCTTGGTGATGGATCGACCAATGTTGCCCCAGAGGACTGCTTTTAATTCTGCTGTTACTTTTTCTAGTGCAAGCTCTTTTTCTAGTTCAGCTATTCTCTTTTTTAGAGCTTTTACCTCTCTTTCCTTTGCTGCCTCATTCTGCTTGCTTTTGTCAAATCTTTCATTCACCTTAGTCAAAGACCTTTTGACTTCATCAAGCTCTTTCATTTGGGATTCAAGAACTTGGATCTCAGCTTGCAGTTTCTGCATATCCAGACTAGGAGTCTGCTCTGTTGTTGGCGTAGTTGTTGCTGTAGATGGTGCTGTAGTTCCTGTCTGCTGAGGAGGAAGAGTAGTTGTTGGAGGAGCTTCTTCAAGATTGATTACTTCCGGAGGGGGCTGGGAAGTTTGGCCCTCTTCTCTCTGTTTCAATGCTGTCTGTAATGCTGCCTTTGCAGCTTCTGATTGTCCTAGCTGGTCCTGAGTCCGAACCAGCTCCTTGTACAGAGATATCATTAGATCTGTGGCATCCTTTTCTAGCCTTTGCTGAGCAACTTCATCTGTTTGAGGATGGATGGTGGCTGGGAGCTTGATTTTCTTCCTTAAGGCAGCCATGTCTTGATCCCTTATCTTTAACAATTCTTGGATACCTTTAACATCTTTAGGATCATGTCCTATTTCTATGATTACATCCTCCAAGGACTTGATTCTGTTGTCCTTGGCTTGTGATGATGCTCTCTCCAATTCCAGCTGAGAGGCTGTATTATCAAGGCTGCTCTTCAATTTGTAGTTTTCCAATGTTTCATCTGCCAAGGAGGCATACACCATTTCACCAGTTTGTTTATGCAGTTCGATTTTATCCATAGGGTGTATGTCTTTAGCCATAACCTCCATGTTGGTCCTTAAGTAATCCGAGGTAGATTGGGGATGAAGAGCTGTGGGCATGAAATGACTCATGATCATTTTGCCTTCACTTACATCAAAGGCAGACATGAGTCTTTGCTGATTGGTGGGAGCCAGGTTCAGCAAATGATTGTACAGCTGTATTTTAATAGGATCACTCCTCTTTTTAATGTCGATAAATTGCTGTTTGATGCTTACTTGTCCTTCTTGTTGCTGGCTGGAGGAACTGACCTCTCCTCCCATAGTTCTATCATGTTCATGCTGGAATGAACTGGCTGACACTTCTCGGCTGGGTGGGCCCATGCCCATTGCTTGTCTTATTGCTATGTCATCCTTTGGAAAGTCATTTAATCTTTGTCTTTTCTCTCCCTGATTGATGGATGAAGTCAGGGGAGTCTCTCTATCTCTTTTCCTGGTTGAGTCCTCCTTTTGTGGGGTTTGGAGGACCGAGGCATCAAAAGTAGTTTCTGCCCTAGGAGGCACTATATTCTGAGCCTGTTCCTCAGTGGAACTAGGAGTGTCAATCATCCTTTCTTGCTGCAAGGGTTGCTGTTCCTTAAGTGGCACTTCTTCTTGCTGTTGCCCTTCTTGTTGCTGCTCCATCTCTTCTTGCTGTTGCACCAATGTTTCCACTTGCTCTTCTGTCAATGGAGGTGGCTGTTCCACCTGTTTCCCTTTATCTTTACTGGCTGTTTGTGGTGTTTTCCCGGCAGCTTGCTGCTGTGTTGTTGATGATGTAGTAGCTGCTCCAAGCTGCTTTTTGTATGAGAGGGGAACCTGTCCACAAGTTTCTAAGTCAGCTTCCTTTTGAATGTTTCTAGCCTCTCTCTCTAGTAGCTCTTCATTAGTAATTTCCTCTTCTAGGGTACCTTCTTCCCAATTTGATGCATTGGCATACTGTTCAATCTCAGGTTGTCTCTTGTGTGCATAACTACCCAATTTGTATTTTATCCTCCTAAGGGAGACAAAATGATTGGGGTCATAGGGTATCCATTCAAAACTAGTTTGCAGTCTGAGGCCTTCCAGGATAGTGCTTGCCTCTTTCCATCCCTCCTCTTTTCTGTTATATAGGAAAGGACCCAGCTGGCTTCTCACCTTTAGCTGTGACTTCTTGTTCTTGCTCTGAAAATGCAGGTAGTCTGAGTTGCCAAACTGTCTGAAATATTCCAAGGCAAAAAGCCTCATGGGGACATACCTTGGCAACCTAAAAGGTGTCAACTCACAGCCATATATTCTGATGACTGTGTGGTTTTGGTAGAGGTACCAATTACCAATGCTGTAGGATTTATTCAAATGGAGAATTCTTCTCATGTCATCAGTTAGTCTAGGAGGAGGAGTACCCTGCAATACTGTCATGGCTGGATAAATGAATAAGTCAATGAACTCAGAGTATGTGTAAGGGGATACAGATGTACGATGAAAAACAGAGGTCCAGAACACAACTGACCTTGGACTTCCCTGGGCATTGAGTTGCTTCAAAGGAAAAGAGAAGGTGGCTGGCTGATAGAACAAGAATAGGTGGTATATGTATGAAGTATACCTGAATAGTCTTTCCCTCTTCAAGTTCATAAACTGGTCATGGATTTTATCTGCAATGTATGTAGCGTAATCATAATGTACAGCTGGGGGTTTACCAGGAGAGAATAGAGACAGCATTGCCATTATGGTTTCATCCACATCCTCCATTCCCTTGAATCCTAGGGCATAGCTGATCAAATCCACTAACATCCTACCCAATTCATTCAAGTAATGATACCCAATAGGAGGGGTTCTGACTGATTCAGAGCCTGGTTTTACAAACAACTGATTGATTTTAATGATTTGGTCAATTGACAGCTGGCTCCCTTTCTTTATCAAATTCTGCATATGGAGGGGGGTCAATTGCTTGGCAGTATGGAAATGCAGCATTTCATTTATACTCTCTGGGGTGATGTGGAACAAAACTAAGCCTGAGGGGCTAATGACAGTTCTTCGGCTTGGGTCATAGCATTCCTGGCAGCTGTATATCAACTCTGGCATAGGATTTACCTGGGGGAGGTTATAGATTGGCAGGTTTGAGTCCCAAATCCCCAAGATGTCTGCTCCACTCAGGTGCTGGGCTTTCAACTCATTCAGCATCTGGATATTATACTTGGAGCCCATAAGAAACCAGTCCAGCATTTGATAATCCATATCTCCCAGGGCCTTCCACTCCAATTCCTGGTGAGGGGCATTGAGGGGCTTGATGTTGAGAGCAATGGGAGTCTCCATGATCTTCTTCAAAGTTCAACAATTGTGGGTGGATGGTTTAATGGAAGCAACACAGAATAGAAGTGCTTTTCTGTAAAAACAGTTTGTATCTCAGGTACCAGAGGAGGAATTTACACAACAGCAGTTGAAATACTGTTTGTTTCAGGAGCAGGGCTTCTCTATGGTCTCACTATGTCCTCTTTTAGCGGGTGAATTGAGTTTAGCAAGAAATTTGCCGGGAATACGCAGTGAATGTTGTTTTTTGAGCGAAATTACAGGTATTAAGGCTCGGCTGATGTTTTTGGACTTCACAGTTGCAAATGTGGATGTGCAGAGGGAAATGGCCGGTGAAAATATAATTTTTAAGGTCTCCTTAGCCCTCTGAGTAACTTTAATTTCAATAACAGGCGTATGGAGGGCAGCAAACGGTAAATACCTGTTAATTGACGAACAGAGGTCGCATGGGCGTGCACGGTTGGAGCTCTGGAGGTCGCCTTGGTTAACTGAGCAGGTTGGCGAAAATTTGGACGTAAACGGTCATGCAGAGAAAACAGTAGAGAAACGCGCAAAAATGGAAAAATAGGCGTTTTTTGGCTTAATATGGGCTTTTTTATGATTTTGGCGCTTTTTAGTGATGACGTCAGCATGACGTCATTGGTAGGCCAAGGTGAGGTGACGTCAGCTGACGTCATCGGGTGACGTGGCGGTAAGCTATTGGTCCATGGGGGCGATGAGGTGGCAGCCATGTCATCAGCGAGGTGGATCAATCAACGGCAAAAGAATGAGCAGAAATGACGTGGCGATATGACATAGGAGGGCAGCTGGCAGTCAGGACCGTAGCGGTTACGGTTAAGGCTAGCCGCTACGGTCTCTCGGGGCGGTCTGGGTACGGCGCTGAAAGTGTCAGGCCTGGCTCCGAGAGCCCTTATTGTTTGACGTGTGGCCTGCCCGTGACGTGACGCAACGTCACTTTCTCGGGCGGTAAAGGACCACCATGGGGGCCGCTCCGATATTGCTGTGGATCGTCGGATCCTCGGGACCTGATCCGACGGTGGGCGGAGCAACAACGTGCTCGGAGTATATGCGCGGGCGGAAAACTTTGGGTTGTGGGTTTTTTGATGGTTTTTCAATGTTTTCCATTCAAAACAAACTGCGCGCTAACCTTTTGGAAATGTGCCAGAGGCGGGCTTTTTAGACTTTGGGTAATTTTTGCAAAGGATTTAGGGGTAAAAGAGGGTTTACAAGAGTTTTTTCAATGCAAATGGTGGTTTGAGGAGCAAGTTGGCTTGTAGCAAGGGGGAATGGGACGTGATAGGTTCACCAAGGTGACCAGAGGTCACTTTGGTTCCTTTTGAAGAACATATGACTATAATGCCAAGGGGAGGAGTATTTATAGAATTTGGGGCTTTATACACCATAGTGTTAATACTATTAGGGGAAGGGTAAGATAGGGGAGCTATATAGTAGAATTAGAGGTTAATATGAATGAGGGAGCAAATGAAGGGGATCTCACTGAGTTTATCTGAAATTGATTTAGTTTTGAGAGTAGATCAAAATGAAAAGATTTTAGACAAGAAATGTGGCTTCTGAATGAACAAGAACCACCATAAAACCATGATCTCTTTCCATGAATCTCAGCTGAAAAGGGAATGTTAATAATGAAATGAAAGGGAAAGGGAGGTTAGTCATGCTCCTTGCTGCAATTTGATGGAATTAACCACTTTGTCCATTGATAGATTTTGCCTTGGCAATACATCTTTTGACATATGTGCAATGGTGAAAATGCCCTTTCTGCAACCACAACTACTTACCCAGCTATTTTCCTAGCATTTTTTGTTTCTCCATTGGAGGGTGCACTTGGACTTGCAAACCCTTGCTTGCCTTTTCTTTTCTTTGGCTTTTTCTTTATTCTTTTCTATCTACTTCTACCCTTATCTCTTCCAAGGTCCCAGATTAAGCTGTTGGGAACCTTTTCTTCTCTACCTAAACTACTTGTCTGCCAAGATTGAACAGTTTGGACAGACTCCTTTCTCTATTCTAAAACAGAAAATTTAAATATGGCATGACCCAGTTTAAACTGTTGGATCATCCATCAAAATTGGAATAAGGTCATCAACATTGAAACACTTTACACACCTTCTGTTCTTTAGGAAATATGGGATCTTTGTGATACCAAAGCAGAGCATATTTGGACTTTCTCTTGCCAATCATGAAATATGAAACCTATTGGTATAGGTATCCAACAGGTCCCTTCCACAATCTCCAACCCTTTCCCTTGCATGAATAACCTTTTATCATTATTGCAACAACATAAATTTACTTCCAACAATCCTCTCCCAATCCTCTAACTTGTAGTAGCTTTATAGGCTAAGAATGGGAAGTTTGGATACATTCTCCAAGGGATGATATCCACTAACAGTGGGATAGGGGTTCCAAAAAGGAAGGGGGTTGCTCCATGATGGGAGGGATCAGGGTTGAATAGGTACCCATTTGAAGCTTGTTGGTTTGGATAGATGCTAGCAACAATGCTGCTAGAATTTACTTTTTATTTTTGCATTTGTTAAGTCATGTTCGCAAGTCATAGCGTAAGACATTGCATACTTATTCACAAATTTTAATGGTCTTATTTGCGTATGCACATAGTTTAACTAAAGAACTTTGTAAGTAGCCAAAAATAGGGTTTTTGCACCATGGGATCTAGGAATTCCACTTTCTTTGGGATGATTTAGATTCTAACTTTGTCGGGGAATGCTTTGCGGACATATTTGTGGATAGAAAAAGATCCAAATAGATGGTCATTTGCCTAATGCGACAAAATGACGTGTAACATTAGGTGTATGTAATGTGTTGTGGTGTACACTGGATGTAGGAATATGTATGATGTTGTGTTGTACATCAGGTATAGATGTTTGTGTTATGTTGTATATCATGTGTAGGTGTATGAATTGCGTGGTGTAGTACCTTGTGTGTGGATGTATGTGTTGTGATGTACATTGTGTATGTGTACGTGATTGAAGAAAAGAAAAAGGCAATGGGTTTTTACTGGGTGTGGCAACTGATCCAATGTGTGTACAGAAAGAACAAAGGAAAAAGTAAGGATCGATGAAGGATGCGTATCGGTATTTTATATCAGTTTTACTATGCATGTGATCTATGATTCTGACTTAATATGATGGTTACATGTGATTTATGATTATAGTTTATGATGATTTATTGCAATTCATGATTTTAATTTATGATGGTCAAGTTTGATCTAACCAATTGTGATATGTTTATTCATGATGATTTGGTCAAGAGATAGCTCGAATTTTTGTGACATGAAGTAAACATGATTGCAACTGTACCTTATTAACAAGCTACCAATGAGGTATGATGTGAATTAATTTCAATTTATTTTGAATCTAATGGAAATAATGTGCTTGGTACAGGAAAGCATGAAATTCTTGATTGGGTGGTTGAAACAGACTACAAGAGTTAGTAGTGGTAGCAAAAGAAATTGGAGCATGTAGCAGTATGTTGGTAAAGCACTTTAGGAGTAGGGCCATTGTGGGGAAATGGTACCTAATAGTGTCCATTTATTTCCATGAGCATTCTATGACCGGTATGATGGTTTTGAGGTAGGTATATTCCTTGGTTGTTGGATCTTCCAATGCGAGGAAGCATTGCCAAAGGATGGATCGCCCGGGATAGGGGATGTCGGGGAACTTGGAAGGTTAGTGATTGCATGGAATGAGTGACCCGATTGCCCGAGGGATTGTGTAGTAGAGAAGGGAAGGTCACAAGTCTATTTTTTTTGGTAATTAGCATTTCTAGATGGAATCAAATTACGTCTTGGAAAAATGAGATGATAACTATTCGTAGAGAGGAAAGTGGCACAGGATTGTAGCGCTGAACATTGGGTGTAGCTTTAACTTTGGCAGTAGATTCTAGACTTCATGGGAAGGAGGTGAATCTTGGTATTAGTTTTAGGGTGGAAGTGTGATCCTTTAGATTCCCTTATTGTGGATGCACGCATCGTAGCCTTTTATTTATTGGTTGAGAAAATGTGCATATGTGTATATGTGGTTATTATTGTAAATACTATAATGAGTTGTGTTATAAATCTCCAATAAGCGGTATGTTTGTCATCTTTAGTAGATGGTCATTGTAAATACTGCAAGGAGCTATGTTATAAAGCTCTATGGGAAGTATGTTTTGTTTTTAGTGGTCTTTCTAGTTATAGGTATCATTGAACATTGAGGACGATGTTCCCCCAAGGGGGAAGGTTCTGTAAAAGCCCCAATTAAAAATCCATGTAAAAATATATAAGACCACGATCATGGGACACTTATTCCAAGCTAAATGTTGGGCATTTTATTTATCAAAATAATGGAAATTAGGAGTGTTGGGTGTGTAGCATGATTATTATCCTAGTTTAGAGGTCTTTGTTTCAGTCGGATGTATACCCTAGGAAGATTGTACACCCCTCCATGTAGGGGGGTGCGGGGGGACTTGCCCCCCCCCCCCCCCGGGTGGGGGTTCGGGGGGGGGGCATCCCCCCAGGATGGGGGGTCTGAGGGCCAGTGGTCCCTTGGCGAGGGTTTCAGGGGTAGTGCCCCAAAGCTAAAAACAAATGTAAAATTTCCTTGTAAAAGTATAGTAATTTCTAGTCAATCTGGGTCGTTCATTAGGCGAATGATCTGACGGTAGAATTTATGTTTAGTTTAGGGTGTTTTGCCCTAGAAGGCAACGCTCTCTTTGTATGAGGGTATTGTATTAAGGCTGTAGAGATATGTGTATTCTCAGAGCGAGAAACAGAGAGGTGAGACTGTGAGAGAAAACAGAGGATATTATAGCGGATCTGTTGTAGGTTGTGTCTCTTCATTTTTCTAGATAATAGAAAGGAAGGAATGCCTGTTCGGGGTGGACGTAGCCCAAACTAGCTGAACCACGTATATCTGTGTCTCTCTGGTTTTATATATTTGTGTTTTTCTGCATATTATATGTCTTGCATTTCTCTGTCATATATAATATTTTTCTAACAACTGGTATTAGAGCTGAGGTCTATTAGGCTGATAAACTCGTAGGAAAGAAGGGTTTCTTGTTCGAGTGGGAGCAATGGTGGAAGATGGTAAGTTTAGGGTCGAGAAATTTAACTAACAAAACTTCCTGCTGTGGAAGATGCAGATGGAAGATTATCTGTATTAGAAATATCTGTACCTACCATTGAGCAGAAAAAAAAAAGCAGCCGACGGCTATGACAGATGAAGAATGGAACATTCTCAATAGAAAGGCACTCGGAATAGTACAATTGTGCCTTGCAATGTCGGTCTCCTTCAACATTTCGAAGGAAACAATGACAAAGGGTTTGATTCAGGCGTTGGTGAAACTATATGAAAACATATTTCTTATGAAATAGTTATTTAATATGAAGATGTTGGAAGGTGGATCTGTTGCAGACCATTTAAATGATTTTAATACAGTTACAAGTCAGTTAAGTTCTGTAGGGGTAAACTTTTATGATGAAGTTAGAGCTCTATTATTCTTGTGCTCATTGCCAGAAAGTTGGAATGGTTTAGTAATGGCCATTAGTGACTCTGTTTCTGAATCTAGTACTTTAAAGTTTGATGATGTTGTCGGTGCTATCCTTAGCAGGGAAATGCGATGGAAAAGCTCTAGTGAGACATCGGGTAATGCTTTGAGTGCAGAGTCTAGGGGAAGAAAAATGGAAAGAGGAAAGAGCTCAAGATACTACAGTAAATCAAGGAAAGGTAGATCCAAGTCCAAATCGGGGATAGTGTGCTGGAAATGCAAAAAGAAAGGACACCTAGAAAACACTGTAAATCTTGGAAGGGAAAAGAAGGAGATGCACAACAAGAAAACAATCATGTAGCAAATATGACAGGTGAGGTGTTACAAGATGCTTTGATCCTTTCTTTTGAAAATATTACTGTTTCCTAGGTGGTAGATTCAGGGGCCTCATTCCATGCCACACCTGATAAGAAATATTTTCATGACTATGTTCAAGGAGATTTTGGACAAGTCTGTTCGGGTGATGATAAACCCTGTAAAATTGTTGGAATGGGTAAGGTTCTTGTAAAACAACAGAATGGAAACCAATGACTACTAAATGAGGTAAGGCATGTTCCAGATCTGAAGAAAAATATGATTTCAACAGGGCAGTTAGGTGGTGAAGGTTGTGTGACAACTTTCACAGATAAAGCTTGGAAGGTCACCAAATGAGCCCTGGTAATAGCAAAAGGCGAAAATGTTGGTACATTGTATTTCTGCAATGGTATTTCTAACTTGGTTAATTATTTAACTTCCAAAGGAGCGGATGCAGCATTATGGCATCATAGGCTCGGACACATGACTGAGAAGGGGATGAAGATTATCCACTCAAGGAATTTGTTGTCGAGTTTGAAGAATGTTGATTTGGACTTCTGTGAGAATTGCATTTATGGAAAACAGAAGAGAGTTAGATTTTTCAGAGTTGGGAAAGAAAAGAAGAGTGAAAAATTAGAGCTTGTGCATACAGATGTATGGGGACCTGCTCAGGTATCATCTCTCGTTATTATGTTACTTTTATTGATGATGCAACTAGAAAAACTTGGATTTATTATATTCAGAATAAATTTGATGTATTTGATACTTTCAAGAAATGGAAAGCTTTGGTTGAGATTGAGACAAGAAAGAAATTGAAGTGTCTCAGATCAAACAATGGAGATGAATATTGCAGCAAAGAGTTTGATAGGTACTGTTCAGAGCATGGAATTTGTAGAGAGAAGACAATTCCAAGAACACCACAAGAAAATGGTGTGTTAGAAAGGATGAATAGAACAATCATGGAGGGTGCAAGGTGCATGAGATTTCATGCAGGATTTCCTTTACAATTTTGGGCTGATGCTGTAGATACTGTTGTTTATCTAATAAATAGAGGGCCTTCAAATTCCTTGGATGGTGGTATGTTATAGCTCCAAATCTCACCCTTGATATTTTTGATGCTGCATTTATGGCCTCGGGCAACCCCTCCTTCCAGACCTGGTCCAAATACTTAAAAAACAATGTTTTACTCCCTGTACGTGACATTTCCCTGAGCTAAATGCATGTGTACGTGGGTCAGTGTATACCCAACCCACGTATATGTCTTAAAACAAATAAAAAAATTAAATCTCCTTATTTTCGGGAAGATATCATGGGTTTTACCTGTTGATTACCTATTAGTTCCCGTGGCCTAACTGTTCCCAATGAATTCCCAACTAAAAAACTACTTTGGGAGAAGTATAAAAAGGCTTCAATGGGAAGGCCTAAAGAGGAGAGAATAGAGAGAAAATTACTCTACTGAGATTATCCCTGATCAAGTCTGAAGATCCTTGTGCTTTCATCACTTCCCCCATTACAGGAAACCCTTGTTTCCTTGAGTTATGATGTCATTTCACTAGTTGAGATATCTTTGTATGAGTCATAGAAAGAGCCTTTTGAAGACTTGGGATTGGAAAAATTCGGAGGATGGTTCCACTTAGAGCTAGCAAGAGGAAGACTTAGTTGATATCATTCCTTGCTTTGTTTTAGTTATCTACAATAAAGAAACATTTGTCTTGTTCTCGAAATCAATCTTCTTTATGCTTATGATGTTATTGTTATGGTTTGCATATGTATAGTTATTTCCATGTATAACTAACCACCTCTCAATAATTTATGAAGTTGATTTCTTTATGATACTTTGTCCATATATTGTTATGCTTCTTTGAATTGGTTGTTTTGCAGGTTCAAGGATCAAGAGGAACTCCAAGAGGGTTTGGACCCTGGCTGGTTCTACCTGAACGAAGGACCCCCAGGTGCACCTCTCTTTGCGTAGTTTGCTTATTTAAGTATCATGGTTGTGTGGAATGCTTGTTTTTTATTGTAGATAACCCCCGCTCTGCTAGGGTGTGGACCCAAAACCCTAGGGGATTTAATCCCTCAACATGGTATTCCAGAGGAAGCATGGATAGGTGAAAAGGTAAACTACTCCTTTTTAAAGCCTTATGGTTGTGAGGCCTTTGTCCATATTAATAAAGAAAATAGAACAAAGCTTGAGGAAAAATCAAAGAAATGTACCTTTATTGGATATGGTGTTAATGATTTTGGTTATCACTTATATGATTATGAAAATCACAAAATCATTAGGAGCAGAGATGTAATATTCAATGAAAAGGTCTTGTAAAAGAATCAGTTGTAGGAAAAGAAACCGGAAAAACAAAACAAGGAATCCACAGTTCTTGATGAGATCACTGAAAAAGTAAAGGTGCCTGAAAATAATAATAATCAACAACCATAACAACACCAACGACCACAATAACAATAGGCACCCTAAACACCTGAAAGTGGTGTTATAAGATCTACTAGGATAAGTATACCCCCTGAACGATACTTTCCTTCATTATATTATTTATTGTTGACTGATTATGGTGAACCCGAATGTTATGAAGAAGCAATGTAGGTTGAAAGCAAGAAGAAGTGGGAGCTAGCCATGAAAGAAGAGATGGACTCCTTAATGCATAACCAGACTTGGGACTTAGTCAAGTTGCCTGTAGGTAAAACTACATTGTAGAATAAATGGGTTTATAGGCTGAAGGAAGAAGATGGAGGAAAATAGAGGTGCAAAGCTAGACTTGTGGTGAATGGGTTTGCATAGAAGAAAGGTATTGATTTTGATGAAATATTTTCTCCTATTGTTAAAATGACTTCAATTAGAACTATTTTAAGTCTAGTAGCGGTTGAAGATTTGCATCTTGAGTAGTTAGATGTAAAGACAACCTTTCTCCATGGGGATTTGGAGGAAGAGAATTATATGCAGCAGTCACAAGGATATGAGGTAAAAGGGAAGGAGAAACTAGTGTGCAGGTTGAAGAAGAGCTTGTATGGCTTAAAACAGGCTCCAAGGCAGTGGTATCTAAAATTTGACAAGTTTATGTCTGAACAAGGTTACAATAGATGTCACTCTGATCATTGTGTTTATCTGAAAAAGCAAAATTATGGCAGCGATATTATATTGTTATTGTATGTAGATGACATGCTTGTTGCAAGGTATAACATGCAGGAAATAAATGTGCTCAAAAGAAAATTGGCAAATTCATTTGCAATGAAGGATTTAGGAGTTGCAAAACAAATCCTTGGTATGAGAATAACTAGAGACAGGAAAAATTGCAAATTAACATTGTCTTAGAATGAGTACATACAAAAGGTGTTGAAAATATTTAATATGCACAATGAAAAACCAGTTAATACACCTTTTGCTAGCCATTTCAAAATTAGTAAGGAGATGTGCCCAAAGACCCAGGAAGACATGGATTATATGTCTAAAGTTCCATATGCACTAGCTGTTGGAAGCTTAATGTATGCAATGGTCTGCACAAGGCCTGATATTGCACATGCAGTGGGAGTTGTAAGCAGGTACATGAACAATCCAGGAAAAGAACATTGGATGGCAGTGAAATGGATTCTCAGATATTTGAGAGGTACCACAAATCAAGCATTATGCTTTGGTGGTTCAAACATTTCTCTACAGGGATATGTTGATGCAGATATGGCAGGTGACAGAGATAACAGGAGGAGCACTACAGGATATGTATTTATTGTAGGTAGAACAACTGTCAGTTGGGTTTCAAAAATCCAAAGTTTTGTTGCACTTTCAACAACAGAAGCAGAGTATGTTGCTGCTACAGAGGCCAGTAAAGAAATGATTTGGTTACAAAGGTTTATGGATGAATTGGGTAAGAAGCATGATATGGGCACGTTACACAGTGATAGCCAAAGTGCGATTCATCTTGCAAATAACTCAGCATTTTATTCCAGAACTAAACACATACAGCTCAAGTACCATTTCATATGATCAGTGTTGGAAGATGGACAGTTGAAGCTGGAAAAGATACACACTAGCCAGAATCCTGCAGATATGCTAACAAAAGTTGTAACCAAGAAGAAACTGAGAATATGCTCAATTTCAATTGGTCTTCAAGGATGACGATGAAGATGAGAAATAGCCAGGTCCAAAGAGGAGTCATTTTCTAGCAAATGAAGCAGTAGTGGAGTTGCTACAATCATTCTCCAAGTGGGAGATTGTTGGGTGTGGAGCATGATTATTATCCTAATTTAGAGGTCTTTGTTTCAGCCAGATGTATACCCCAAGAAGATTATACACCCCTCCATGCAGGAGGACTTGTCCCCCCCCCGTGGGGGTTCAGGGGGGTCCAGGGGCCAGCGATCCCTCGGTGGGGGTTTTCGGGGGCAGCACCCCTGAAGCTAAAAACAGAGGTAAAATTGCCTTGTAAGAGTATAGTAATTTCTAGTCAATCTGGGCCGTTCATTAGGTGGATGATCTGACGGTAGAATTTATGTTTAGTTTAGGGTTTTTTTCCCTAGAAGGAAACCACTCTCTTTGTATGAGGATATTGTATTGAGGCTGTAGAGATATGTGTATTCTCAGAGCAAGAAACAGAGAGGTGAGACAGTGAGAGAAAACAGAGGATATTACAATGGATTTGCTGTAGGTTGTGTCTCTTCATGTTTTTGGATAACAGAAAGGAAGGATTGGCTATTCGTGGTGGGCGTAGCCCAAACTGGGTGAACCACGTGTATTTGTGTCTCTCTGGTTTTGTGTGTTTGTGTTTTTCCCCATATTATATGTCTTGCATTTCTCTGTCATATATAATATTTTTGTAACAAGGAGAAAAGGAAGGTGAAATGTCACAAGATGCATTTGACGAGGAAATTGAAGGAAAATAATGGAAAATGAAGAAAATAGAGGCCTCAATGATAAAAATGCTTTTGAAGATCAATTGGAAAGCTTTTGCTAAGAATTTTTTCAGTTCAGTTTTAGAGCTCTCTCATTATTCTCTCTCTCTCCCTCTTCGAAAATTAATTTTTTATTGGAGCACTTTCGCATTGGATCAAGAAAGGCAAAATATGAAAGAGAAAGGAAGGAGCAATAAAGGAGGAGCAGGATCAAGTATCTAAAATATGATTCTTTGCAGGTATTGGTTTACATGTGTGATTTCCTTGCTAGATTTGGAATTCATGGTATTGCATGTGGTTCTTTTTTTTTATGGCATGGGTTTTTCTAGGTGTGACATTGTTTTGATCCTAGCCTTGCCATTTTTGGATAGCCATGATGTGATGGGGTTGTCAATTTTTGGTTGAGCTAGATTATCGGACGGATTTGACGCTGAGTGAGGTGGATCTCTGAATAATAGAACACATGGCCTAGTAACCCTTGAACCAGACTATGGGTTGTAGTAAAGACAGATTTTGTGTTGCCTCAATGGGCCTAGGAATCCTCGACTAGTTAATGGTGAGATAGATGGTAAAGCCTAGAGGTGGGTTCTCCTCATTAGGCCTAGTAATCTTGGCATGGGACATGAGGTAAGGCATGGAGAATGGGTTTCGGTTTAGGGCCTAGTGATCTGGTGTGGATTACAGTAAATCCTGAGAGACTAAGAGACAGGAAAATTACTCACGGTGTAGTTGGAGAAATCTAGTGGCATCCATGCTTGTTTTGGCCTAGTGATTGAGATGGATTACGGTAAGCCTCATTTTTATTGATGAGGGTGAAGTGGTTTAGCCTCAGGATTTCTTGGTTGTTTCTTTTGGTTTGAGTCCCACATTCATGCTTGGAATATGGCATGGGGGTGAAATTTGGCTAAAGAGATAATTGGCTCAACCATTCTATGATCAGGTGGAATGTGGTAGTCCCATCCCGGGGTGGATTTTGCATCGTTAATATGGGGTTATTTCTCCTTGTTAGTTCATGTGTATTATCTTGGTTTATATGTGGATTATATGGCTGATGTATCCATGATATTTCTGTTGTTATTATGCTAGTTACAAGAATGTATTATGACAGTGATGATGTATGGTTCTCCTCCTGTTTTGATTTGTAAATGAACGAACAATGTATTTATGACCTAATAGATGATAATGTAGCTAATGATATAAGGGAACAATGCTTCTTAATGATTGTCAGATAAGTATGAGGCCCCTATGCTCAGAGTTGTTTTCTAGACTTGTATATTACACATTTTTGACATGTTTAATTAAATTCCTTCCATGGCTAGCAGGGATCCAATCTAGACCTTGTCATTGTTTTTACAAATGAATCATTGTTATGTTATGTACATTCATTTCCGAAAGTGTCATTGAGTTATAGGGAGTGACCTAGGATTTGGTCCTGAAAAAGTGGCACAAATCTCAGAGCCATAGGCATAGGTTCGAGGATAAAATTCCATAAGCGCATGCATACCCATGTTGTGGGAGTGTATAGAGCCTCTTGGATGGATGCTTGTCCATATAAAGGGAGTGTTTTTGGGTTTAATGGTCTAAAATTTTAGTTGGTCTCAGGGGATGGTTACTTGAGTGGTTGGGTAGGCTCCTAGGAGTTCTATTGTTAGTGTGGAAGGTTTTGGATGTGTGTTTATGTCGATTCCACTTCCTTAAGGTCACCTATGAGGTTGAATCCCATTATAGTAACGTCTCGTCGCATATTTACCCTGGTTGGCTAGTTACTTAGGTAGATGTGGGATGAGGGTGTTACAATTATCAACCTTACATGAGAAGTAAGAAGGGATACTTGCTAGATGAGTTCAAGAAAGGAAAGCCACCTAAATTTGATGGAGGGTTGAAGAAACCAGAAGATGCAGAGGCATGGTTGATTAAGATGAAGAAGTTGTTTGAGATGCATGACTATACAAAGAACATGAAGGGCAGGATAAATAATTTTAGTCTCAAAGGGAAGACATATATTTGGTGGGAAGATGTGAAGCATGTTAGAGATATCAGGAAAGAAGAGTTGATTTGGCATGAATTCAAGAGATTCTTCAGGAGGAAGTACTTGTCTGAGAGGTACTATGATGGAAAGGCCAAGGAGTTATATGAGCCGAAGATGGGATCAATGATGACGACGAGTATATGACTAAGTTCCTAGAGTTGTTGAGGTATGTGCCTTACATCAAGGATGAGACTACGAAGGTTTAGAGATTTATTAGTGGACTTCCATTAGAATTCAAGTATCAGATCGAGTATGACAAGCCTCTGTCACTGGAAGAATTCATTGGAAATTTGAAGCACTATTATGAGTAATTGAAGTGTAATAATGAATATAAGCAAGGTTGTAAAGGGAATGACTAAACTAAGGGAAGTGTTTGTTGAGGTGGGGAAGACCTCAAGATGCAGATGAGAAGGAAAATGTTGTTCCTTACAAGAAGTTTAATGCAGTAGAGAAGGGACATTGACCTTAGTCTGGAGAGCAGCAAAATAAGGGTAGTGGGAGAGAACCATTGCAGTGTTGGATTTGTGGAAAAAAATCATGTGCAAGAAGTATTGTCCATTGTATCAAGATACAAGACCTTAGATATATAGTGCTCAAGAAGTGCAGATAGTTGGGGATGTGGGCTAGAGAATTCCTTAGATCTATGCAACATTTGATAATGAGCAGGCAGATTAACAGGCATCCATTATCATGATGGAAGGTAAGCTTTTGGATCGAGTTGTTTCCATTTTTATTGACCCTAAATCAAATTACAGCTATGTTAATCTTGGTCTAGTGGATAAGCGTGGTTTGAAAAAAGAAGTGTGCGTAGAGTCTTGGTTGGTGTAGTTGGGTACAAGTACCAGGAAAAGAGTTCATCATTGGTTAACAGGTTGTGCAATTGAGTTGAATGGTATGCCTACATCAACGCATATAAATCTACTTCTATTAGGATTATACAATATGCTTCTAGGTATGGATTTGTTGTACCTTCACAGGACTAAGGTGGATTGCTATGAGAAGGATATCGAGTGCTTGGATGATGACAGAGAGAAGAGAATATTGTAGGGGAAGAAGAAGCCTACATCAATGAGAATGGTTACAACTATGTATGCAAAGCATAGTTGCAGGAAAGAGTGTGTATTGTTTGCAATACATATTTACAATGATAAAGGTAAGGATGTTGAGGATGCAAAATTCTTTAAGAGGTATTCAGTTTTGTAGTAGTTTCAGATGTGTTTCCAACATAGATTTCATAAATTCCTCCTCATAGGGAAGTGGATTTATCTATTGAATTGGTACCAGGAGTGGTACCATCATGAAAGGAACCTTACATGATGAGCACTCTAGAGTTAGTGGAACTAAAATTGTAATTGAAGGAAATGTTTGACAAGGGATACATTAAGCCAAGTGTATTGCATTGGGGTGCACTATTGTTGTTTGTGAAGAAGAAGGATGGTAGTCTTAGGTTGTGTATTGATTACAAGCAGTTGAACAAGGTGATGATCAAGAATAGGTACCCTTTGCAACAGGTTGATGGCTTATTTGATCAGTTGAAAGGAGTAGTAGTGTTCTCAAAGATATATCTGAGATTAGGATATCATCAGGTACACATCAAAGAAGAGGACATTTATAAGACTTCTTTCTGGACCAGGTATGTGCATTATGTGTTTGTTGTGGTTCCTTTTGGTTTAAATAATTCTCCAACTACTTTCATGTGCCTGATGAACAGTGTGTTGTGTCCTTATCTAGACAAGTTTGTGATAGTATTGATTGCTAACATATTGATATATTCTAAAAATACGGAAGAGGATGCAAAACACCTAGTAGCGTTGTTGAGATTTACAAGTGAGCATTAGTTGTATGCTGAGCTTAGTAAGTTTAGTTTCTTTTAGATATAAGTTAATTTCTTGAGACATGTTTTTTTCCAAGGAAGGTATAGCAGTGGACTCAGAAAATATCAGAGTTATCATGGAATGGGCAGCTCCTAAGAGTGTGGATGAGGTCAGATCATTCATGGGGTTAGAAAGGTATTACAGGAGGTTCATCAGGAACTTCTCACATATTTCCTATACTACTACTTCTTTATAGAGGAAAGGAAAGAAATTTGAATGGATAGAGGAATTTGCATCCACTTTTGAGCAGTTGAAGCAGTTTCTTAGAAATGGTCCAATTATAAAGATTACAAATCCAGATAAATAGTTTTTGGTGTGTACATATTCTTGCAAGATAAGACTTGGTGGAGTCGTGATGTGAAAGGGGCAGGTGGTATACTACGAGTCAGTGAAACTGAATGAGCATGAGTAAAATTATGTTACTCATGATCTTTAGTTGGCAGTGATCATTCACGCATTGAAGATGTGAAGGCACTATCTTCTTAGTAGGAGGTTTGTGTTCATATGTGATCATAATGGGCTAAGATACTTTTTCGAGCAACCTAATCTGAGTGTGAGGAAATTTAGATGGTTTTCCATGCTTAGTGATTTTTACTTCAAGTTCAAGTACATTAAGGGTAAGGAGAATAGGGTTGTATATGTTCTTAGCAAAAGAGTGCAGGTAAATAACATAGCATTTATGAGTACATATGGGATAGATCAGATCTTATAGGCATGACAACAAGATGACAAGTACTAGCAGCCTAAGCATAGGTTACAACAGTACGGTACAAGTGAACATGATGTGGATTATCATCTCATGACAAATGGTTGGATGAGATTTAGGGACATGATCTATGTGCTGAAAAATAGTGAGCTCAAGAAGCTTATCTTGAGGGAATTTCATGTTAATCCATATTCAGGTCACCCAAGATATCATAAGACTTTGATAGTTGTGAATAATTCTTAATATTGGATGAATATGAAGAAATAGGTAGCTAAGTTTGTCGGAAGTTGTTTGGATTGTCAACAAGTAAAATCATAGTGCAAGCCTCCAAGTGGTTTATTGCAGCCGATTCTAATTCTAGAATGGAAATGGGAGGTCATTTCCATATATTTAATTACATGTTTTCCAAAGACATCTAGACAACATGATTCCATTATGGTTGTGTTTTGTAGGTTGACCAAGGTAGTTCACTTCATTCCAGTAAAGTCTACTAATTGATCTAGTGAGGTAGCTCAGGTCTTCATCAGGTAGATAGTGAGATTGCATGGTGTTCCCAAGAAGATTATATCTAACCAAGATGCCAAATTCACTTCTAGGTTTTCGAAAAAGTTATTTGCAAGCTTGGGGACACAGTAGGATTTCATTACAGCTTATCATGCATAGAAAGATGGATAGGCAGAGAGGGTTAAAAAGATTCTTGAGGACATGTTGAGGATGTATGTAATGCATCAATGAAGGAAGTAGGAAGAGTATCTTCAACTAGTAGAGTTTTCTTACAATATTGAGTATTAAGAGTCCTTGAGGATGAGTTCGTTTGAGGAAATTTATGGGAGGAGTTGTAGTATTCCCATCAGTTGGAGTGATCTAGTGAACATGCTACTGATTGGACCAAACATGTTGGTAGAGATTGAACAAGAAATGAAATTTATCAAGAAGAATCTAAAGGTAGCACAGGACAAACATAAGAGTTATGCAGATCAACACATGGTGTTTAAGGAGTTTCATCTTGTGGAGCATGTGTACTTGTGCATCAAGCCCAAAAAAATATCCTTGAGGATTGGATCATGTGGTAAGTTGGCACCTTGATATTTCGAGCCTTTCAAGATCCTTGAGAGGTTTGGATTAGTGGCCTACAAACTTGCACTAACACTGGAAATGGACGTCCATGATGTTTTCCATGGATCATTTCTTAAAATATATGTGAAGGATGTTGATCATGTAATTGAAAGGTCTATATTGTAGGTGGAACCAGAGGGAGAATTCCATCTAGAACCACAATGCGTATCACAATGAAAACAGCTCATGCTCTGGAACAGAGAAATCAAACAAGTTAAAGTGTAGTGTAAGCGATGTGGGCTTGATGAAGGTACATGGGAGATGGTTGATTAGATTCAGGGCTCACATCCTTCATTATTTTCCAGTTGAGGCAAAGCAGTTTTGGTATATGTACACACACACACACACACACACACATAAATCTCAAATAAGAAGTATGATTGTCATATTGTCATGTTTATCATATTGGTTTTGTTTTTTAGGAGTTGGTTATTGTAAATACTACATCCAGCTAAGTTATAAATTCACATGGGAAGTATGTTTTGGTTTTCAGTGGTTTTGCTAGTCATACTTGTCATAGAAAACCAAGGATGGTGTTCCCCTAGGGGTAGGGGTTTTGTAACGCCTCCTCCCACATTTACCCACTTTCACCAGCTTTCTCGAGGTAAGCATGAGTTGAGCGTAATTATGATATGACTCAACTTCCTATGTGACCTTAAGGAAATGGAGTCGAAAACTTAAGATCTTACGGACTTCCCTCAAGTGCCACATGACCTCCAAGAGTAACCCAACCCCTCCAGGCGTCCAACCCCTAATAACACTCACTTTTCCCTGACCTTGAGTCCCGGTCTCTCCCTTGCCAAGGACTCCATGCGATTATGGGTTCCTAGTCACTCCCATAGGCCTACATCAGTGCAACTATGGCATTTTTCTGCCAGCTTTGTGCCAGCGACTGCGAGAATTAAGGATACTTTCCAAGGCTAGGGATAAGCCTCTTCTTAAGAATCCATGATACTTATAGAAATCATAAATGAGATGAAGGCAATTCTTACAAACCAAAACTAGTACTAGGACTTGACCTGACCATCCACAACCGGGACTGACATCTTTCCAAACACTTAGTAGATATGCAAACTATAGGTCATGAATGCAAGTTTGAACATAAGGGACTAAAAAACTTAACTGAGGTTTAACAAGAAGGGTCTCTACCTTCTCACTGTTGGAAATAATACTGAGAGGGGGAGGGGTGAATCAGTATTAGCTGTTTAACAATTTTTCATTTCCATAAACAAATTGATGTATGCCACTTCTGTTAATTAAACCTGCGTATATACGCAACTGTGTTTAGAGAAACCCGCGTATATCTTGCAGAATTATAATTTAGTTAGCTGATCTTAATCTATGTATTAGAACCATAAAAACAGTAATCAAGTGTAGTAAACAGTACAGGCAATCACACATGAACACAAGATATAATGTGGAAACCCAATGTGGGTGAAAACCACATGCTGCAATTCATCTCTATCTTCTTTTAATAAGAAATTTATTTTTAAAATATTTCTGTACTTGTGCAGTCTTATACCAGTACACAGGCTTCTACCTGTAGAAGGCCACAACCTTCTCTCATTCTCCAGCTTCTCTTGGAAGGGAGCTATGACCCCCTTAGCTCTTGTACTAGCTGATGTACTAGTACATAGGTGATGACCTACAGAAGGCTACAACCTTCTCTTTTCTTCCAGGGACAACGTTTCATAAATTTTTAGACTGGATCCATTAATAAAATCAATCAAACATCAAATATATATGCATCAAACAATCTCCTTTGCACCCACCAAAAACTGTGTCAAACAATCACTTTTCTGAGTGTTGTAACCAGAATACAGTAACAGTAACTAGAAATCAATCTTGAACCTAGAACACTACAGTAATAAAAAAAAGTAGCTAAAACATATTTTATGATACATACACTACTTCAATATGTAGAACCTACGTGCATACGCTATTATATTAAGGCAAACCTGTGTATACGCTGTTTTGAATTACCTAACCAGTGTGTATACACACCTCTACTATGTTGAACCTGTGTACAAATCTATATAAGATAATTTTCCCTTTTCAACAATTCAGACATCAGTTATACTCAGATCATCAGATATATAGATCAAGTCATGCACCAAATGTAACAGATCAAAATCACACAAAGATACTTCTCTTCAAGCCTTAAGATCTGGACCCATCAATAGAACTCATCCTTCTCCTGGCACTCAGGTTTCTCCTTGATTCAGATCCAGCTATGCACCATGACCCAAATGACCAGTATTCTAGATCTTGTTCTTCATAAGATATCCAATACTTGACTGCCTTTGCCTAATGATCTCCTTCCACTTTTATAGTCTTAGGCCTTACTCAATACCACGGTCCAAAACCATTTAGAACCAATACCTGGGTCCAAATACTTGGGTTCAACACTTCAGACGAGATACCATGGTCCAAAACCATAGGTCCGAATACCAAGGACCAGAAACCAAGTTTTCCAAACTGTATGCGCTTTTCTATGCATGAAAGTGCATGTATACGCATACGCACCTTTTGGTCTGTGAAACCGCATGTATATGTGACTTGGTCAACAAGAACCTGCATATACCTCCTTTTCCTTTATTCTGAGAGCCTGTGATCATGAACTATCATCTGAGTGATTTTCCGAGTGAGTTGCCATCAAGGACAATACCTGTGCCATAGTGCCAAGCCTATGTCATAATGCCAAAAATCTCCCCCTCTAGACTTGATGGCAACCCAAAGTCACTCTCTCCCTTTGTCATCAAGGGAAAATGGTTATGTTCCCCCTTAGTACATGCTAAAATCTATGCTCTGTTGAAGTGTGTTGTTCATGCTCCCCCTGACTATAAGTAAGGTCTACAAAAAGATGTTCTACAAGAAGAACATGACTCTATACATCATAAATGACCTTCCTATCACCAAAGACTCATACATACATCCATCTCCCAACCAAGTGGGGATACATCAAAAGCTTATACATGATAAAACAAGAACATTACATCATCCATCCCAGGCATAGTGGGGAAACAAGATAGGTCGTTACATGACCTTGATAATAAAAGAAATACATGAAATAGAGACTAAGTATCTAAGATAGGAATATGATAGTAATCAACAACTATCATCAACAACATCTGTCAATCACCATCCATACTAGAAACCATGATCTCCCTTTGCACCTGTTCTACCTGAATAAAAAACAACTGTAAAATTGTACCCAGATCTTCCAATGTAATGCCAACAAAGCACTATTAGAAGTATATGCTCCCCCTGAACCTGTGCCAGATAATTAGACCCACATAAGACTCTTTTCATCCTAAGTCTGACCCATTTATATTCTTCAAACCAACATATACACGACTGTATCCACAGAAACCTGTGTATGTACGCAAATACGCTTCATGAAACTCGTGTACAACCACTATTCTCTGAAACAGATAAGTGTCAATAGTATGATTATGCATCAACTACTACCAGCTTCTGTCTGAGGTATTCAAATCTCTCTGGGTAGAGGTTTGTTGAATATATCAGCGACCTATTCCTTGGAGGGATCATACTACTGTTTGACTTTTTGTTCAAGCACTTGTTCCCGAAGAAAATGATATTTCATAGGTATGTGCTTGGTCTTGGAATGCATGACAGGATTCTTTGAATTATTGATTGCACTTGTATTATCACATAAAATGGAGATAGGTGGAGTACAAGTGATTTGAAAGTCTTGCAATGTTTGCATCATCCAAAGGAGTTGTGTGCAGCAAGATGCAGGAGCCACATATTCTGCTTTAGCTGTAGATAATGCAATTGAAATTTGTTTCTTGCTGAACCAAGACACTAATCTGGAACCCATAAAGAATGCACCAACACTAGTACTTTTTCTGTCATCCATGCTTCCTGCCCAATCTGCATCTGTATATGCATGAAGTGTGAGATCGGTATCTCTAGGATACCATAAGCCATAGTTTTGTGTTCCCTGAAGATATTTGAAAATGATTTTAACTGCTTGAAGGTGTGCTTCTTTTGGATTTTCCTGGAATCTTCCAACTATAACCACTACATGCATGATGTCTAGTCAGGTATCTATTAGATAGAGCACACTACTAATCATGGATCTATAGGTTGGTTGATGTACTATTGCTGATTCATCATTTGCGCTGAGGCTGCATCCTATTACCATAGGGGTACATACTGGTTTCGAATCTTCCATGCCATATTTCTTCAAGATCTGCTTGAGGTACTTGGTTTGTGATAGAAAGATACCATCTTTGTTTTGTTGGACTTGTAAACCAAGAAAATATGTGAGCTCAACAAGTAGGGACATTTCAAATTCTTTCTGCATCACCAAGGCAAAGTTTTGACTCATGTCTTCTTCATTGCTACCAAAGACATATCATCAACCTACACAACAAGTATTAGCAATTTATCTTTATCAATTTTTATATATAGATTTCTATCTGCTGATCCTTCTGAAAAACCTTGTTGATGGAGATATTTGTCCAGATGATAATACCAAGCCCTTGGAGCCTATTGAAGACCATAGAGAGCTGTTTCGAGTATGCATACAAGTTTTGGATCATTTCCAAGGATAAATCCATCTGGTTGCTCAATATACACTTCTTCTTCTAAGTCTCCATTTAGAAAGGCAGATTTCACATCCATTTGATATACTTTGAACTTTTGAAAGCTACAAAGAGAAAATAACACTCTTATGGCTTCAAGTTGGCAACCGGTGCAAAAGTTTCTTCAAAGTATATTGTTGGAAATAATACTGAGAGCGGGGGGGGGTGAATCAGTATTTTAAGATCAATAAAACTTTTTCATTTCCATACTTAGATACATATACGCTACTTCATTTAAGTAAACCTGCGTGTATACGCAACTGTGTCTAATGCAACTAGTGTATATCCAGAATACTTATGATTCAGTTAATCCATTAAATGTTGATCTTTAGTTAGTGCATCAGAACTTTATTAACCACATGAATAGTAAGTAGGTGTAGTAAAACAAAACAGATCATCTCACACAAGAAGCACACATGAACACCATGATATAAGGTCGAAACCCAATGTGGGTGAAAACCACCTGCTGCAATTTGTCTCTATCTTCCTTTAATAAGAAAATTCTTTTTACAATGTACTGGTGCAGTCTTATACCAGTATGGAGGCTTCTACCTGCAGAAGGCTACAACCTTCTCTCGTTCTCCAGACTCTCCTGGAAGGGAGCTACAACCCCCTTAACTCTTGTACTAGCCAATCCATTTACTAGTACGTAGGTGCCGGCCTGCTAAAATGCTCTAATCTTTACTCGTTTTCCAGCTGCTACTGGAAGGGAGTTGCCACCCCCTTAGCTCTTGTACTAGCTGATGTACTAGTACATAGGTGCCAACCTACCAAAGGCTACAACCTCCTCTTTCTTCCTCCAAGTACCACGTTTCATGCATTTTCAGACTGGATACTCCTGAAGCACAACACAATAATCTGAAGGCCACGTTTCATCCAATTTTCATATTGGACCCATCAATATCATTGAAGCACAAAATCAATCAATACTAGCATCATCAATCTCTGAATCACTGAAACACTAAAACCCTGTCAACAACACAGTCACCAGAACACAGAGCAAACAATAGAACTCTGCAACAATAACCAGATCCAACTGCAACTTCAAATATCATATATCATAATGTATACGCTACTATGACGAACCAAAACTGCGTACATACACGCTTTCACCAAAGCTAACCCACGTACAATTATACAAATATTTTCTCATAACTTTGCAGATGTTCCAGACATTAGTCATACCCATATCATAACATTTATAGAACATTACATGCATCAGTATACAGATCTAGACCAAACAAGATCAAACTGTATAGAGATGATTCATTCCAAACCATTATATCCCGATCTATCCTTAGATCTTGTTCTCCATCAACCGTTGATATTCCTCCTTAGCTTAGATCAAGCAATACATCATAAACCCATAAACTGCATATTGGATCTCATACTTCATCAGATATTCAAGACTTTCTCAATATTTTTGCCTAATGATCTCCTTCTCCTTTTATAGTCTTAGGTCTTACTCAATACCATGGTCCAAAACCATAATTAATCAATACCTTGGACCCAATACCTGGGTTCAACACTTTAGACGAGATACCATGGTCCAAAACCATAGGTCCAAATACCAAGGACTAAATACCATGGACCAAAAACCAATGAACGCACCTTCCCTTGCATGAAAGTGCGTGTATACGCATACGCGCCTTTTGATCGATGATCCCACATGTATACGTGATTTTGCTAAGAGGAACCTGGGTATACCTTATTTTCTTCATTCTTTGTAGTCTGATCATCAACTCTTTGCTACTGACCTGTTGCACTATGATCTGTCATCTGTGTGATTTTCCATCAAGGACAATACTTGTATCATAATGCCAACAATCTCCCCCTTTGGACTTGATGGCAAAGCTAGCTTGTTATTCTGGGAAATGTCATCTGATTCCCATGTATTCTGTCACATCTGATATCTCTTCTGTAGATTCATATGTAAGTGAGATGTTCTTCTACGAGTAGGTTTCCATCAAGTACAACACATGCATCATAATGCCAACAATCTCCCCCTTTGGACTTGATGGCAACAACACCAAATCATTCTCCCCCTTTGACATCAAGGGCAAAGGGAGGACCAAGATATTCTCTTTCCTTGATAATCATTCTGCTGTCCATACTCCCCCTGAGTACTTGCTGAAATCTCTGAATGAGCTCCCCCTTTGTATATGCCAAGGTGTACCAATCTGTCCATGCTCCCTATGAGTACATGCTGAAGTCTCTCCTCTACTGAAGAGTGTTGTTCATGCTCCCCCTAACTGTAAGCAAGGTCTGCAAAATATGTTCTACAAGAAGAACATGACTCTATCATAAATGACCTTCCTATCACCAAAGACTCATACATACATCCATCTCCCATCCTAGTGGGGATATACCAATATTGACTCATCCACCCAACCAAGTGGGGATACATCAAAAGTTTACACATGATAAAACAAGAACATTACATCATCCATCCCAGGCATAGTGGGGAAACCAACATAGGCTGTTATATGACCTCGATAATAAAAGAAATACGTGACATAGAGACCAAATATCAAGAGTATGATAGTAATCAGCATCTGACAATCATCAGCAATCATGTTTTCCCTCTACACTTGTTCCATCTATGCCAGATGGTCTCTGTCAGACCCATATCAGATTCTTCTCACCCTGAGTCTGGTCCACTGATTTCCTTCAAACCAACATTGTTGGAATTATGATGCATGTGTTGTACTTGATGGCAACCAACTCGTAGAAGATCAACTCACTTATATACATCTAGATGAATCTACGGAAGATATATCAGATGTGAAAGAACACATAGGATGCAGGATAGCTCAAAGGAATCAGATGACAATTCTCAATATGACAAATCTCAAATGATAAATTATAGTGCAGCAAAGTTCACGCACTTTCATGAAGATAAAAGTTTCTTTCATGTAGAGAAAAGTTCATGCACTTTCATGAAGATAAAAGTTTCTTTCATGTAGAGAAACGTTCACACACTTTCATGCAGAGAAAAGTTTCTTTCATGTAGAGAAAAGTTCACGCACTTTCATGCAGAGAAAAGTTTCTTTCATGTAGAGAAAATTTCTCGCACTTTCATGCAGAGAAAAGTTCCCTTCATGCAAGAGAAAAGTTCACGCACTTTCATGATTGGTTCATGGTATTAGTCCGACAGTTTTTGATCCTATGGTTTTGGTCTGTGGTATTGCATCCAAAAGTGTTGATCTCACGCACTTTCATGGTTGGTTCATGGTATTAGTCCGACAGTTTTTGATCCTATGGTTTTGGTCCGTGGTATTGCATCCAACAGTGTTGATCCCAAGTATTGGGTCCGTGGTATTGTGTTATTATGGTTTTGGACCGTGGTATTGTGAAAGGCCTAAGACTATAAAAGAGGAAGGAGATCATTTGGGAAAGAATCATCTGAATTATTGAATATCTGATAAAGTGATAGATCTGGAATACTGTGATTGGGTTATGGTGCAGATCTGGATCTGAGCTAAAGAGGGATCTCATCGGTTGATGGAGAACAAGATCTAAGGATAGATTAGGATCAAATGGTTTGAAATGAACTATCTCTATATGATTGATTATGTTTATTCTAGATCTCTATACTGATGCATGTAATGATAAGAACTGGGTATAACTAAAGTTTGAAATCGCTGCAAGTCATGATTGCATATTTATAGATCTGTACGCGGGTTGGCTTTGGTATAAGCACGTATGTACGCGGGTTTGATTCATTGTAGTAGCATATACCATTTGAGCTATGATGTTTAAAGTTACAGGTGGTTCAGGTTGTTGATGTGTTATGATGACTGTTTAATGGTGTCAATATTCTACATATTCAGTTTGATTGATTGTGTTGATGGATGAGATCTAATAATGGATCAGGATCATAATGACTCATATTTATGTGATCTAATGGACTAGAACGGGTTGCTAACACAAATATTATCCTTGATCTGGTGATTGGGTGATTCAGAAGATTGATTGATTATGTGCTTCAATGATATTTTGATGAAACGTGGCCTTTCAGATTATGTGTTGTGCTTTAGGAGTATCCAGTCTGAAAATGTATGAAATGTGGTACCTGGAGGAGAGAAGATTGTAGGCCGGTGCCTACGTACTAGTATCTTAGCTAGTACAAGAGCAAAGGGGGTGGTAGCTCCCTTCCAGTAGCAGTTGAAAACTTTGGAGCATTGTAGCAGGTAATAGCTTGCATACTAGTAAATGGATCGGCTAGTACAAGAACTATGGGGTTTGTAGCCCCCTTCCAGGAGAGACTGGAGAATGAGAGAGGGTTGTAGCTCTCTGCAGTAGAAGCCTGCATACTGGTATAAGACTACACCAGTACAGAAATATTGTAAAAGGATTTTCTTATTAAGAAGAAGATTGAGATGACTTGCAGTAGGTGGTTTTCTCCCACATTGGGTTTCCACCTTATATCATGGTGTTCATGTGTGTGGCTTATGTGTGATGATCTGTTCTATTTCACTGCACCTATCTACTGTTAATATGGTTGATAATTTTCTAATGCACTCATTGAAGATCAATTAAATAAATCATAAGTTCACTGAATATACGTGGGTATTCTTAACTGAAGCAACATATATGAATCAGAGTATGGAAATGAAAAAGTTTTATTGACTTGATAATACTGTTTCACCCCCCACCCCCCCCCCCCCTCTTAGTATTATTTCCACCAATTGGTATCAGAGCAGGTCCTTTTGTAGAAGCTTGATCACTTGAAGGAGATTCGTGGAACAATGGGAAAGAAGCTTAAGAAGCAAGTGCCTAAGCAGAAGAAGACATCTCAGAAGAACTACGACAGTGGGAGAATCGATTGGGGATTATGTGGAAGAAGCACTTCAGACTCAGAATCATTCCAAAATGAAGATGAACTATCAGGTATGAATGTGTTATCCTCTAATGTTCCAGCTATCTATCCATTTGGAAAAGATGAAAGTGATAATGAAACAACTGAATTTGCTCTTATGGGTGAGCAAGAAAGATATCAAATAGAGGCAGAATTCAAAAGGCTTATAGACAAAATTAGAGATCAACAAGATCTATTGAAAAAAAGGGAATGTGCCTTCAAAGAAGAAGCTACCAAACTAAAAGCTCAACTAGAGGAAGGAAACAAGGTAAGGAAGTTATTCAAGGACAAATATCAAAAGTTGTAGGATGAAGTAACATCTCTAAGAGATGAAGTCGGTGAGAAGAGCACAACAATCAAGAAACTCAGAGATAGATCCAGTTACTATGAAAGTCTTGAAGCTACGATCCTCTTACTGAAGGAAGATCTTGAAGAATCAAATAAGCAGAATAACAAACTTCTCCAAGCTCATGAAAAACAAGAAAATAAAGTCCTCAATCTAAGACATTAGTTGGAAGAAGAAAGAAAAGTTGAAGAAAACATGAAGAAGCAACATCGTGAAAAGGAAGAGCATCTTCAGGTTGAGGTAACCATTCTAAAGGATAAATTAGAAGAAAAAGATAAGACCTTACAATTTCAAGATAGTACTAAGATTTTGGATGATATTCTTAGTAGTCAAAGGTCTCTTGCTATCAAAACTGGTCTTGGTTTTCATGAATCTATTGAAGGTGAATCTAGTTCAGGAAATAAGACAAGGGACTCTACTGCAAAATCTGAAATGCTCAATAAGGAGATGAAAGGTCAATCTCATCATCAACCAAGGAAAGACATTCTTCAAAGAAAATCTTTTACTCCTCCTATGAATAATATTGAATGTTATGTATGTCATAATCTTGGACATGTTGCAGCCAGATGTAGAAGAAGAAGGTTTCAAGACCATCATGCAGAAAGATCATCACATTCAAGGTACTTTAATGGATATTTCTTTGCTTGCAATATGTTTGGTCACAGAGCTGTTGATTTCTATAGAAGAAATATGAGACATGTAAGATGTTACACATGTAACAAGCTTGGACATATAGCTAAGGAATGCAGGAACAAAGTATGGGCACCATACCAAAAGGAGAAAACATCATCATCACACTTGAAGATGTGGAAGAAGAAAGAAGTATAGTCAGAAAGAGGCGGCACAACACAACATACAGACATAACAGAATCAGAGGGAGCTGGAAGTGTAAAACTTCAGTGTCCTGAATCTCATATGCAAGTTTCTTAAAGAGAAGTCACGTATATATGCGAGTTGTTTATGGCATAGTTGCGTATAATATTGTTTGAGGAAAGGCAGTAGGGACAGGTTCAGGAAAAGGATCAGTTATGATTCAGTTTATTATTTGCGTTGTTTGATAATGGTTACAATTTGCTGATGATGTGTGGAAATGACTTGATGGTTAGAATTGTTTTGTTTCTAACTTAATAATGATGATGTCTTGATACTTCTTATTGATATGCATGATCAGATCTGATAGTAACCAAGATGGCATAGGTTTAGGGGGAGCATATGCTTTTAATGCATTGTTGGCATTATGGTTAATAGTCCTTGGTGATGATGCTTATGTGGATAAATTATTCATCTTGCTATGATATGGTTATGAGTTGTTCAGATGATTCTTGGGGTTACATAGGTGATATTTAGATCAGATTTGTGGTTGATTCTCTAATGGTGCTTACATGGTGATCTTCATAAGGATAAGGAGTAGTACATAATTCACATCTTCTTTACTTGATGATGAGTCACTCATATGTTGTTGTCGTGATATGCATAAAGATCATATATTACAGTTATGATGCAGGATTCCTATTGTTCTTGGCACATATATGGATGAGGATTGTTGGCTGGATACATGGATGATTATTCAAAGTTGCATTGTTGGAGACATGATGATGATGAGTCCTTACCTATATGATGATAGGTTGTTTCATATGTTGATTGATGCAAATATTCCCAATTGATGATACTTGGTTCATGCAGATCTGGATGGCTATGGTGTTTCTCACATATGATAGAATTTGAATGATTCTCTTCAAAAGTATGAGTTGATACGGACATACATTGATGATTCATGCACTAATACAAGTTGCTGGTCTAGTTGTTGTTGACAGATGCTATGTAGCAGATCATACAGTGTCGTTGCTGATGTTTATCATGATCTTATTTAGGTGTTTGGTCTCTGTTATAAATGTCATGTATATCATTCGATGCAAAGGTCATATTAAGACTCATGATGTAATAGTGTGTCTCTATCTATTGTAGTCATTTGATGAGATCTCTTCAGGTCATGTAACGGCCTATGTTGGTTTCCCCACTATGCTTGGGATGAATGATTTTATTCTCTTATGTTATCATATGTAAACTTTTGGTATATCACCATTGTGATGGGAGATAGATGTATGTATGAGTCTTTGGTGATAGGAAGGTCATTTATGATGTATAGAGTCATGTTCTTCTTGTAGAACATCTTTTTGCAGACCTTGCTTACAGTCAGGGGGAGCATGAACAACATATTTCAGCAGAGCAGAGATTTCAGCATGTTCTCAGAAAGAGCATGGACAGATTGGTGCACCATGGCATATACAAAGGGGGAGCTCATTCAGAGATTTCAGTAGGTACTCAGGGGGAGTATGGACAGCAAAGGAAGAGAATATCTTGGTTCGCCCTTTGCCCTTGATGTCAAAGGGGGAGAGTGATTTGGTATTGTTGCCATCAAGTCCAAAGGGGGAGATTGTTGGCATTATGATGCATGTGTTGTACTTGATGGCAACCAACTCTTAGAAGATCAACTCACTTATATATATCTAGATGAATCTATGGAAGAGATATCATATGTGAAAGAACACATAGGATACAGGACAACTCAAAGGAATCAGATGACAATTCTCAGTATGAGAAATCTCAGATGATAAATTATAGTGCAACAAAGTTCACACACTTTCATGAAGATAAAAGTTTCTTTCATGTAGAGAAAAGTTCATGCACTTTCATGAAGATAAAAGTTTCTTTCATGTAGAGAAAAGTTCACGCACTTTCATGCAGAGAAAAGTTTCTTTCACGTAGAGAAAAGTTCACGCACTTTCATGCAGAGAAAAGTTTCTTTCATGTAGAGAAAAGTTCACGCACTTTCATGCAGAGAAAAGTTCCCTTCATGCAAGAGAAAAGTTCACGCACTTTCTTGATTGGTTCATGGTATTAGTCCGACAGTTTTTGATCCTATGGTTTTGGTCCATGGTATTGCATCCAAAAGTGTTGATCTCACGCACTTTCATGGTTGGTTCATGGTATTAGTCCGACAGTTTTTGATCCTATGGTTTTGGTCAGTGGTATTGCATCCAAAAGTGTTGATCCCAAGTATTGGGTCCGTGGTATTGTGTTATTATGGTTTTGGACCGTGGTATTGTGAAAGGCCTAAGACTATAAAAGAGGAAGGAGATCATTTGGGAAAGCATCATCTGAATTATTGAATATCTGATAAAGTGATAGATTTGGAATACTGTGATTGGGTTATGGTGCAGATCTGGATCTGAGCTAAAGAGGGATCTCACCGGTTGATGGAGAACAAGATCTAAGGATAGATCGGGATCAAATGGTTTGAAATGAACTATCTCTATATGATTGATTATGTTTATTCTAGATCTGTATACTGACGCATGTAATGATCAGAACTGGGTATAACTAAAGTTTGAAATCGCTGCAAGTCATGATTGAATATTTATAGATCTATACGCGGGTTGGCTTTGGTATAAGTGCGTATGTACGTGGGTTTGATTCATTGTAGTAGCATATACCATTTGAGCTATGATGTTTAAAGTTACAAGTGGTTCAGGTTGTTGATGTGTTCTGATGACTGTTTAATGGTGTTAGTATTCTACATATTCAGTTTGACGGATTGTGTTGATGGATGAGATCTAATAATGGATCAGGATCATAATGACTCATATTTATGTGATCTAATGGAATAGATCGGGTTGCTAACACACATATTATCCTTGATCTGGTGATTGGGTGATTCAGAAGATTGATTGATTATGTGCTTCAATGATATTTTGATGAAACGTGGCCTTTCAGATTATGTGTTGTGCTTCAGGAGTATCCAGTCTGAAAATGTATGAAATGTGGTACCTGGAGGAGAGAAGATTGTAGGCCGGTGCCTACGTACTAGTATCTTAGCTAGTACAAGAGCAAAGGGGGTGGTAGCTCACTTCCAGTAGCATTTGAAAACTTTGGAGCATTGTAGCAGGTAGCAGCCTGCGTACTAGTAAATTGATCAGCTAGTACAAGAACTATGGGGGTTGTAGCTCCCTTCCAGGAGAGACTGGAGAATGAGAGAGGGTTGTAGCTCTCTGCAGGTAGAAGCCTGCGTACTAGTATAAGACTGCACCAGTACAGAAATATTGTAAAAGGATTTTCTTATTAAGAAGAAGATTGAGATGACTTGCAGCAGGTGGTTTTCTCCCACATTGGGTTTCCACCTTATATCATGGTGTTCATGTGTGTGGCTTATGTGTGATGATCTGTTCTATTTTACTGCACCTTTTTGATGTTAATATGGTTGATAATTTTCTAATGCACTCATTTAAGATCAATTAACTAAATCATAAGTTCACTGAATATACATGGGTATTCTTAACTGAAGTAGCATATATGAATCAAAGTATGGAAATGAAAAAGTTTTATTGACTTGATAATACTGATTCACCCCCCCCCTCAGTATTATTTCCAATAAACATATATGCGACTGTATCCATAGAAACAGGCGTATATACGCAGATATTCCTCATAAAACTCACATACAACCACTTCTAGATTAGTAACCTGTAAATGTCCTGTAACAAGGTATGTCTGCATATAGATATCAACTCATCCTTTTAAACATCATCATAAAATCATTCACATTATATCATATGTGAAAAACACCATAGCCATCTCATCAAGATCTGCATGATCCAAGTATCATCACATGGGAACATTTGCATCAATCAACATATGTAAGTATCAACCTATCATCATATAGGTAAGAACTTATCATCATCATGTCTCCAATAATGCAACTTAGAGTAAACATTCATGTATCCAGCACTATGTATCTTGAGCTCAAGATCATTTGTCAAGACTTCTTGATATCATCAACAACAACAATCCTCATCCCCATGAGCACCAAGAACTATAGGAATCCTACATCAAAAATGTATTTTATGATCTTTATGCATATGAAGACAAAAAAATATGATTGATTCATCATCAAGTGTATTCAAGATTTTTACTTCTCCTTATCCTTATGAAGATCACCAAGTAAGTACCATATATGCATCCACAAATCTGATCAGAACACCAACTATGTAAACCCAAGAATCATATGAGATTTTGTCATGGACAACTCATAACCATATCATAGCAAGATGTATCATTTAGCCATATAAGCATCATCACTAAGGACTACTCATATCAAAAGCATATGCTCCCTTTGAACCTGTGCCATCTTGCTTACTGTCAAATGCATATATCAGCAAGAAGTATCAAGGCATCATCATCATTAATCTAGGATCAAAACACTTTAAACATCTTACAAGTGTCAAGGCATTTCCACACATCATCAGCAGATTGTAACCATTATCAAACAGAGAAAATAATGGACTGAATCATATCAGACCCTTTTTCTGAACCTGTCCCTACTACTTTTCTCAAACTGACATATACGCGACTGTGCAGTGTATAACTCGTGTATATATGCGACTTCCCTTTATGAAACTTGCGTATGAGATTTAGGACACTGAAGTTTTACACTTTCAGCTCCCTCTGAGTCTGTTATGTCTGTGTTGTGCTGTGTCTGAGTATATTGTGTTGTGCCACATCTTTCTGACTGTACTTCCTTCTTCTTCCATATCTTCAAGTGTGATGATGTTTTCTCCTTTTGGTATGGTGCCCGTACTTTGTTCCTACATTCCTTTGCTATATGTCCAAGCTTGTTACATGCATAACATCTTACATGTTTCATATTCCTTCTGTAGCAATCAACAGCTTTGTGACCAAACATATTGCAAGAAAAACAATATCCCTGAAAGTACCTGGAATGTGATGATCTTTCTGTGTGATGATCTTGAACCATTCTTCTTCTGCATCTAGTTGCAACATGTCCAAGATTATGACATACATAACATTCAACATTATTCATTGGAGGAGTAAAATATTTTCTTTGAAGAATTTCTTTCCTTGGCTGTTGATGGGGTTGACCTCTCATCTCCTTGTTAAGCATTTCAGATTTTGCATTAGATTCCCTTGTCTTACTTTGTGAACTAGATTCACCTTCAACAGATTCATGAAAGCCAAGACCAGTTTTGATAGCAGGAGACCTTTTACTACTAAGAATATCATCCAAGATCTTAGTACTATCTTGAAATCGTAAGAGCTTATCCTTTTCTTCTAATTTATCATTTAGAATATTTACCTCAACCTGGTGTTGCTCTTCCTTTTCAAGATATTGCTTCTTCATGATTCCTTCAACTTTTCTTCCTTCTTCCAACTGATGTCTTAATTCAAGAACTTCGTTTCCTTGTTTTTCAAGAGCTTGGAGTAGTTCTTTATTCTGCTTATTTGATTCTTCAAGATCTTCTTTTAGCGAGAGAATATTAGCTTCAAGACTTTCATAGTAACTGGATCTATCTCTGAGTTTCTTGATTGTTGTGCTCCTTTCATCCACTTCGTGTCTTAATGATGTCACTTCATCCTGCAACTTTTGACATTTTTCCTTGAATAACTTCCTTACCTTGTTTCCTTCCTCTAGTTGAGCTTTTAGTTTGGTAGATTCTTCTTTGAAGGCACCTTCCCTTTTGTTCAACAGAACTTGTTGATCTCTAATTTTGTCTATAAGCCTTTTAAATTCTACCTCTATTTGATATCTTTCTTGCTCACCCATAAGTGCAACTTCAGTCGTTTCATTATCACTTTCATCATCTTCAAATGGATAGATAACTGTATCACCAGAGGATAACAAATTCATACCTGATAGTTCTGTTCATCTTCATTCTGAAGTGATTCTGAATCTGAAGTGCTTCTTCCACATATTCCCCAATCAATTCTCCCACTGTCATAGTGTTTCTGAGATGTCTTCTTCTTCTTAGGTGCTTTCTTCTTGAGCTTCTTTCCCATTTTTCTACGGATCTCCTTCAAATGATCAAGCTTGAACAAAAGGACCTACTCTGATACGAATTGTTGGAAATAATACTGAGAGGGGGGGGGGGGGGGGGGGGGTGAATCAGTATTATGAAATCAATAAAGCTTTTTCATTTCCATACTTATATACATATATTCTACTTCATTTAAGTGAACCCGCATGTATACACAACTGTTTCTAATGCAACTAGCGTATATCCAGAATACTTATGATTTAGTTAATCCATTAAATGTTGATCTTTAGTTAGTGCATCAGAAATTTATTAACCACATGAATAGTAAATAGGTGTAGTAAAATAGAACAGATCATCACACACAAGAAGCACACATGAACACCATGATATAAGGTGGAAACCCAATGTGGGTGAAAACCACCTACTGTAATTCGTCCCTATCTTCCTTTAATAAGAAACTCCTTTTTACAATGTACTGGTGTAGTCTTTGTTGGAAATAATACTAAGAGGGGGGGTGAATCAGTATTATCAAATTCTTTTCAATATGCCTTCCAGATTTATACTTTAATTTATTCTTCAGATATTGATCATTAATTTGTATGTCAGTGCCATATAATAATGAACAAGAACAAGAAAAATAGATAATCACACCAAGGAACATCAGATATAAGGTGGAAACCCAATGTGGGTGAAAACCAACTGCTGCAATATGTCTCTATCTTCTTTCAATTAGAAACTTCTTTTACAAGGATTTTGTACTGGTGCAGTCCTTTACTAGTATGCAAGCTGCAACCTGCAGAGAGCTACAACTCTCTCTCGTTTTCCAGTCTCTCCTGGAAGGGAGCTACAACCCCCTTTGCTCTTTTACTTCTTTAGGGACCACGTTTCATTAATTTTCAAACTGGATCCAAGAAGATCAAATAATCATCAAGTACATGCAAATCACCTAATCACCTTATACAATCAACCAATGAATCACCCAACTTCTCAGAATGTTGTAAATAGAAAATTAATACCAGAAATCTAAACCTAGAACTCTGCAGCAATAGATAAAAGACAGCCAAAAAATGTTTCAAGATAGGTCCGCAACTTCACCAATAGAGGCCTGCGAATACCCGCAACTCTTCTATGTCTAAACTGCATAGATCCACACCTGGTCGGTCTACTGCTCTGCGTATCTCTACACCACTCGTTTTGCTGCCCTACGTACCTCAGCTCAGATCCGCACCTACACTGCCCGCCTGAAAGCGTACCTCCGCGACTTCTTCTTCTGTTTCCCTGCGTACCTCCGCACTGCGCCTTCTCCTGCGCTGCGTACCTCGCACTGCGCCTTTTGCTGCGCTGCGTACCCCCGCACTGCGCCTTCTCCTGCGCTGCGTACCCCCGCACTCACGCTGTGGATCGCCTGCGAACCTCTGATTAGGGCCAAATTAATAGTCCTCCAATGTGCCACAGTCAGTCAGATCCACAGATCTGATCATGCGCCCAAGAGATCACGACTTATCAATAGATTCGCCTTAAATTTTCTCCTTGATTTAGATCTAGCTTTTAAAACCAATCACCCAAAATTTCAGATCTTAAGATATTCAAATTTCACAAGTGTCTAGCCAAGTGATCTCTTTTCCTTTTTATAGGCAAGCCCTTATTCAAACCATGGGACAAAACCATCGAAAACCAATACAAGGGATCCAAACAGGGGTTCAAATAATTTAGATCCTAAACCACGGGCCAAAACCATAGGATCATGAACGACGGGCTAAATACCAAGGGCCAAACATAAGAAACCCCACGTGAGCGTGCTTCTCTGCATTGGAGTGAGTGAACTGGGGGACCGCACCTTATGAACGGATAACCTGCGGGTATGTCCGCACTTCCTGGACGGTGAACCTGCGGGTCCGCACCTTTTGAACGATGCACCTGCGAACCTCTTATTTTCCATCATTTTGAGAGCCTGAAACAGATTTTTGCCACTTGAGTGAGTTGCCATCAAGTACAACACCTGTACCAGAGAGCCAAACCAGAATCATAATGCCAACAATCTCCCCCTTTGGACTTGATGGCAACCTCAAGATCCTCAACGTCATTCTCCCCCTTTGACATCAAGGCCAAAGGGTTATGGTCTCCCTGAGAACATGCTTAGACCTTTGCTTTGCTGATCATGCTCCCTCTGACTAAAGATCAGATCTGCAAAAGAAAAATTTCTTCAAGAAGAACCATAATCCACCATACACCATAAATGACCGTGAAAGAGATAGAGACATATTGCAGCAATATTCAGATCAACATCCATGTTCTCCTTCTGTACTTCCTCCAAGATCTTCTACCATAATGCCAACAATGCATTATTAGAAGAATATATGCTCCCCCTGAACCTGTGCCATTCGATCTTCGACCAATCCGCAACCCAGCAAATGTACGTGTATACCCCATATGAAACTTGCGTACAACCAACAATCTCTGAAACAGATGAGATTCAACAACAAGATGATGCATCAACAATCCCCAGCTTTTGCCTAAGGTATTCAAAGGTCTCCCTGGGCAATGGTTTGGTGAGTATATCAGCAACTTGTTCCTTAGAAGGAACATATTCCAACTTGACCTCTTTTCAAGCACTTGTTCCCTGAGAAAGTGATACTTGATCGGTATGTGCTTGGTCTTTGAATGCATGACTGGGTTCTTTGAAATGCTGATTGCACTTGTATTATCACATAAGATGGAGATAGGTGGTGTACAAGTGATTTGAAAATCCTGCAAGTTCTTCATCATTGAAAGGATTTGAGTGCAGCAGCCACATATTCCGCTTCAGCTGTAGATAAAGCAATCGAACTCTGTTTCTTGCTGAACCAAGATACCAATTTGGAACCCATAAAGAATGCACCACCACTTGTTCTCTTCCTGTCATCCATGCTTCCGGCCCAATCTGCATCTGTATAAGCATGAAGTGTGAGATCTGTATCTCTAGGATACCATAAGCCATAGTTTGAGTTCCTTGAAGGTACTTGAAAATTCTCGTCACTGCCTGAAGATGAGTTTCCTTTGGATTTGCCTGAAATCTTCCAACTATTCCCATTGCATGCATGATGTCTGGTCGGGTACCTGTCAAATAAAGTAGACTTCCAATCATAGATCTGTAGGTTGATGCACCGTTGGTGATTCATCATTTGCACTGAGGCTACATCCTATGACCATGGGGGTACATATTGGTTTTGCATCTTCCATGCCATATTTCTTCAAAATCTGCTTGAGATACTTGGTTTGAGACAAGAAGATCCCGCCTTCATTTTGTTGGATTTGCAGTCCAAGAAAATATGTCAGTTCTCCAAGCAAAGACATTTTGAATTCTTTCTGCATCACCAAGGCAAAGCTTTGACTCATAGCTTCTTCATTGCTGCCAAAGATAATATCATCTACATACACAACAAGTATTAGCAATTTTTCATTTTCAATTTTTATATAAAGATTGCTATCTGTTGATCCCTTTGAAAAACCTTGTTGATGAAGATATTTGTCCAAGCGGTAGTACCAAGCCCTTGGAGCTTGTTTAAGACCGTAGAGAGCCTTTTTTAGTCTACATACAAGATTTGGATCATTCCCAAGGATGAACCCATCTGGTTGCTCAATGTACACTTCTTCTTCTAAGTCTCCATTCAGAAAGGCTGATTTTACGTCCATTTGAAATACTTTGAACTTCTGAAAGCTTGAGAGAGCAAGGAACATTCGGATGGCCTCAAGTCTAGCAACGAGAGCAAAAGTTTCTTCAAAGTCTATTCCTTCTTGTTGAGCATACCCTTTACAAACAAGTCTGGCCTTGTTTCTAATTACTTCCCCATTTTCAGTCAACTTATTTTTGAAGATCCATTTTGTCCCTATGACATTCTTATCTTTTGGTCTAGGAACCAACTCCCAAGTGTTGTTCTTTTCTATCTCTGACATTGGAGTGAGTGAACTGGGGGACCGCACCTTATGAACGGATAACTTGCGGGTATGTCCGCACTTCCTGGACGGTGAACCTGCGGGTCCGCACCTTTTGAACGATGCACCTGCGAACCTCTTATTTTCCATCATTTTGAGAGCCTGAAACAGATTTTTGCCACTTGAGTGAGTTGCCATCAAGTACAACACATGTACCAGAGAGCCAAACCAGAATCATAATGCCAACAATCTCCCCCTTTGGACTTGATGGCAACCTCAAGATCCTCAACGTCATTCTCCCCCTTTGACATCAAGGGCAAAGGGTTATGGTCCCCCTGAGAACATGCTTAGACCTTTGCGTTGCTGATCATGCTCCCTCTGACTAAAGATCAGACCTGCAAAAGAAAAATTTCTTCAAGAAGAACCATAATCCACCATACACCATAAATGACCGTGAAAGAGATAGAGACATATTGCAGCAATATTCAGATCAACATCCATGTTCTCCTTCTGTACTTCCTCCAAGATCTTCTACCATAATGCCAACAATGCATTATTAGAAGAATATATGCTCCCCCTGAACCTGTGCCATTCGATCTTCGACCAATCCACAACCCAGCAAATGTACGCGTATACCCCATATGAAACTTGCGTACAACCAACAATCTCTGAAACAGATGAGATTCAACAACAAGATGATGCATCAACAATCCCCAGCTTTTGCCTAAGGTATTCAAAGGTCTCCCTGGGCAATGGTTTGGTGAGTATATCAGCAACTTGTTCCTTAGAAGGAACATATTCCAACTTGACCTTTTTTCAAGAACTTGTTCCCTGAGAAAGTGATACTTGATCGGTATGTGCTTGGTCTTTGAATGCATGACTAGGTTCTTTGAAATGCTGATTGCACTTGTATTATCACATAAGATGGAGATAGGTGGTGTACAAGTGATTTGAAAATCCTGCAAGTTCTTCATCATTGAAAGGATTTGAGTGCAGCAGCCACATATTCCGCTTCAGCTGTAGATAAAGCAATCGAACTCTATTTCTTGCTGAACCAAGATACTAATTTGGAACCCATAAAGAATGCACCACCACTTGTGCTCTTCCTGTCATCCACGCTTCCGGCCCAATCTGCATCTGTATAAGCATGAAGTGTGAGATCTGTATCTCTAGGATACCATAAGCCATAGTTTGAGTTCCTTGAAGGTACTTGAAAATTCTCGTCACTGCCTGAAGATGAGTTTCCTTTGGATTTGCCTGAAATCTTCCAACTATTCCCACTGCATGCATGATGTCTGGTCGGGTACTTGTCAAATAAAGTAGACTTCCAATCATAGATCTGTAGGTTGATGCACCGTTGGTGATTCATCATTTGCACTGAGGCTACATCCTGTGACCATGGGGGTACATATTGGTTTTGCATCTTCCATGCCATATTTCTTCAAAATCTGCTTGAGATACTTGGTTTGAGACAAGAAGATCCCGCCTTCATTTTGTTGGATTTGCAGTCCAAGAAAATATGTCAGTTCTCCAAGCAAAGACATTTTGAATTCTTTCTGCATCACCAAGGCAAAGCTTTGACTCATAGCTTCTTCATTGCTGCCAAAGATAATATCATCTACATACACAACAAGTATTAGCAATTTTTCATTTTCAATTTTTATATAAAGATTGCTATCTACTGATCCCTTTGAAAAACCTTGTTGATGAAGATATTTGTCCAAGCGGTAGTACCAAGCCCTTGGAGCTTGTTTAAGACTGTAGAGAGCCTTTTTTAGTCTACATACAAGATTTGGATCATTCCCAAGGATGAACCCATCTGGTTGCTCAATGTACACTTCTTCTTCTAAGTCTCCATTCAGAAAGGCTGATTTTACGTCCATTTGAAATACTTTGAACTTCTGAAAGCTTGAGAGAGCAAGGAACATTCGGATGGCCTCAAGTCTAGCAACGAGAGCAAAAGTTTCTTCAAAGTCTATTCCTTCTTGTTGAGCATACCCTTTACAAACAAGTCTGGCCTTGTTTCTAATTACTTCCCCATTTTCATTCAACTTATTTTTGAAGATCCATTTTGTCCCTATGACATTCTTATCTTTTGGTCTAGGAACCAACTCCCAAGTGTTGTTCTTTTCTATCTGCTCAAGTTCTTCATCCATCGCCTTGACCCAGCATTCATCTTTGCATGCCTCTCTTACATTTTGTGGTTCAGTGGAGGAGAGTAATGCCAAATAGCTTGAGGCTTCTGCAACTGTTCTTCTTGTTTGTACACTTGCCTCTTTCTGCCCCAAAATCTGAGATTCTGGATGATTCTTCTGAACGTACCTGGAGGGAGTCTTCTTTTCTATCCTTATCTGTTCCTCTAGTGCCTCTTGAGGTTCTTCTTCATCATCAATCTGATTTGGAGAGTAGTCTTCATCCTCATCAATATTTTCATAATTTACTTGCCTAGGAATGTATCCTTTTTCATCAACCACTACATCAATGCTGTCAACAATTCTTCCAAGTATTTTATTGTAACACTTATATGCTTTGCTGTGGGAAGAATAACCAAGGAGAATGCCTTCATCTGCTCTAGGTTCAAGTTTCCCACGCTGTTCATCATTATTCTTAATATAGCATTTGCTTCCAAAAATATTGAAATGCTTTACCGAAGGAGTCTCACCATACCAGAGCTCATGAGGAGTTTGAGTGTTGTTCACTCAGACATTTGTTTTGTTGAGAATAACAACCACAACAAAAGCAGCTTCACCCCAGAAGGTTGCAGGAGTCCCAGACTCATCAAGCATAGCACGAGCCATATGTTGGACCGTTATGTTCATCCTTTCCACCACTCCATTTTGCTAAGGAGTCCTAGCTGTAGAGAATTCCCTTCTTATTCCATGTTCTTCACAGAAATCGAAAATTCATTTGAGGTAAACTCCCCACCTCTGTCGGACCTGAGGTAGTTAATTTTGTGATCTGATTCGTTTTTAGCCAAGGCTTTGAAAGATTTGAATTTTTCGAATGTTTCCTCCTTGTGTTTCATAAGTCCCAACCGAACCATCCTGGAGAAGTCATCAATGAATAATATAAATTATTCTTATCCTCGAGGCGACCTTGTCCTTAATGGACCACATACATCTGTATGGACTAGTTCAAGAGGCCTGCTGGCTGATCCTTCCTTCTCAGGGAAGTTAGTTCTGGTTTTCTTACCAAATTGACATGATTTGCATATGGTGTTGTCTAGAATTTTGATATCTGGAAGACCACGAACTGCCTGGTATTTGCATGCTTTCCTTATTTGTGAAAAACTTAGATTCCCCAACCTCCGGTGCCATAACCAATGTTCATCATATTTGCTCAAATAGCATTGTTGTTGTCCTTCTTCAAATATGTATAGATTATTTGGAGTTCTTCTACCTTTGATCACTATTTTTCCTGTATCAAGATCACGAACACTACATCCATTTGATCGAAATATTACCTCTGTTCCTTGATCGCACATCTGACTGACACTTAGTAGATTATGCTTCAAGCCATGAACATACAAAACATTTCCAGCTTTGACCTTTTCTTTCAACTGAGCAGTGCCTTTTCCTTTTATGGCTGCAGGGGTATCATTTCCAAAAGAAACTTTCTTTCCCTTTTCTAAAACAGTATATGATTCAAGTTTTTCTTTATCACCTGTCATATTCTTCGAACATCCACTGTCAATGTACCATAGATTTTCTTGTCCTTCTGCATAAAATGCTATCCCACATATTTCTGTTTGTGGTTCCTTTATTCTCCATGTTCTGGTGCTTGAGGCTTGTTCCTTTGTCTGCCGAAACTTGCTCCTGCATTCAGAATCTTCATGACCAAAATTATTACAAATAGAACATTCAATTTCATTTTCAAAGGCAGAAAAGTTGTTATAGGTCCTTTTCGTAATCCCTGTCATACTTCTTTGTTTTTGAGCTTCTCTAGTCATGATTGTCTTATAAGCAACACATTGAGCTGCTTTGTGACCGAAGTTATGGCAAGAGAAACATTGGCCATTGAAGAAGCTTCTGCGATTATCAAATCTACCAGCCAAATGATTGTAATTTCTATTGTCATCCATTCTTGAAGCAAATTGAGAAGTTTTTACCTGTGGCTGGTTGTAGCTTTTGTTCACCCTTAAGATGGATTGCCCCTGGTTTACCTGGTAGTCTTTTTTTGTTTTTGATGTAATTCATCTCTGCCTTACCTGGTGAACTCCATTGGGCTTTTTCTCATTCCTCCTTGCTGCATCAAGATAACTCTTTGAGGTGGATGCTTGAGATGTTTCTCCATTATAACCTAGACCTGTCTTGATTAGTGGAGAACGTTGTACATTGATAATCTCATCCAGAGTTTCAGATCCTTTAACAAATTTAAGATTAAGAGCCTTTGTTTTCTAAATTTCTTTTCTAAGGCCAAAAATTTCACATTCTAACTTCTCAAGAGATTTTTATTTTTCATCAAGTTGGAATTGCAGAGTATCAATGATCATATCTTTTTCTTCTAAACATATTTTGAGTCGAGAAATCTCTTCATAAAAACCATCTACATCTATAGCATCCATGTAATCATCATCTTCAAAGGCCATTAAAAGTTTATAATCATTACCTCGTTCATCTTCGTCACTATTTGATAGGCCATCACTGTCTTCATGAGTGTAGTAACTTTTCTTAGTTGCATTCTGTTTCTTGTTCCATCTAACAGGTTCCCTCCCTTTGTCAATCTTATCCTTGTGAGGACATTTAGCAGCATAGTGACTGACTCTTCCACAAGCAAAGCATTTGAAAGGTAACTTACCTCGAAAACGACCAGTACCCCGTTGAAGATTTCTGACAAAATTTGATTCTTCTTCTTCTTCTGACACGTGTCCTGACTCATATTACTCTCCTTTGCCTGAAGCCTTGAAGGTAACTTCTCTCCTGTCTGATGGACCTCCTTTCCTCATTTCATAAGCAGTTAGAATTCCATGCAGCTGTGACATTTTAAGGCTTTGTAGATTCTCTTTTTCTTCTATTGCAGAAACTTTAGATTCAAACCTAGGGGACAAAGATCTTAGAACTTTTTCAACCACAACAACCTCTTTTATTTCTTCACCCAAAATTTTCATACAATTAACAATCTCATCTACACAAAGAAAATAGTTAGCCACACTTTCATCATTATACATCCTGAGATTTTCATACTGAATTCTGAGGGTTTGAAGTTTTGCTCGTTTTACCTGATCATCTCCTTCATAGCTCAGAACAATCTTGTCCCATATATCTTTTGCGGATTTAAACTGCATTACCTTAACAAATTCTTGATTGAGATAGGCATCCTAATAAAGTATTGACCGCCTTTGCATTTGTTTCATATTTCTTCCTCTCAGCCGGATCTGTAGGAGTTGCTGATGGAAAATTATACCCTGTATCTATGATATCCCAGACTTCTGTACCAAGAGATTGAAGATAGGCAGTAACTCTTACCTTCCAATAAACGAAGTTTGTCCCATCAAAAATCGGTGGCCTGATTGATGCTTCCCTCTCGTAGTTGCTCATGATGAAAGATCTTTCTTCAAGCGATCAAGATTCTTCTGAAGAACCTGGCTCTGATACCAATTGTTGGAAATAATACTGAGAGGGGGGGTGTATCAGTATTATCAAATTCTTTTCAATATTCCTTTCAGATTTATACTTTAATTTATTCTTCAGATATTGATCATTAATTTGTATGTCAGTGCCATATAATAATGAACAAGAACAAGAAAAATAGATAAGCACACCAAAGAACACCAGATATAAGGTGGAAACCCAATGTGGGTGAAAACCACCTGCTGCAATATGTCTCTATCTTCTTTCAATTAGAAACTTCTTTTACAAGGATTTTGTATTGGTACAGTCCTTTACCAGTACGCAGGCTGCAACCTGCAGAGAGCTACAACTCTCTCTCGTTTTCTAGTCTCTCCTGGAAGGGAGCTACAACCCCCTTTGCTCTTTTACTTCTTTAGGGACCACGTTTCATTAATTTTCAAACTGGATCCAAGAAGATCAAATAATCATCAAGTACATGCAAATCACCCAATCTCCTTATACAATCAACTAATGAATCACCCAACTTCTCAGAATGCTGTAAACGTAAAAGTAATACCAGAAATCTAAACCCAGAACTCTGCAGCAATAGATAAAAGACAGCCAACAAATGTTTCAAGATAGGTCCGCAACTTCACCAATAGAGGCCTACGAATACCCGCAGCTCTTCTGTGTCTAAACTACGCAGATCTGCACCTGGTCGGTCTACTGCTCTACATATCTCCGCACCACTCGTTCTGCTGCCCTGCGTACCTCAGCTCAAATCCACACCTGCACTGCCCGCCTAAGAGCATACCTCTGCGACTTTTTCTTCTGTTTCCCTGCGTACCTCCGCACTATGCCTTCTCCTGCGCTGCGTACCTCGCACCGTGCCTTCTTCTGCGCTACCTACCCCCGCACTCTGCCTTCTCCTGTGCTGCGTACCCCCACACTCACGCCATGGATCGCCTGCGAACCTCTGATTAGGGCCAAATTAATAGTCCTCCAATGTGCCATAGTCAGTCAGATCCACAGATCTGATCATGTGCCCAAGAGATCACAACTTATCAATATATTCGCCTTAAATTTTCTCCTTGATGTAGATCTAGCTTTTAAAACCAATCACCCAAAATTTCAAATCTTAAGATATTCAAATTTCACAAGTGTCTAGCCAAGTGATCTCTTTTGATTTTTATAGGCAAGCCCTTATTCAAACCATGGGACAAAAAAATCGAAAACTAATACAAGGGATCCAAACAGGGGTTCAAATAATTTAGATCCTAAACCATGGGCCAAAACCATAGGATCATGAACGACGGGCTAAATACCAAGGGCCAAACATAAGAAACCCCACGTGAGCGCGCTTCTCTGCATTGGAGTGAGTGAACTGGGGGACCGCACCTTATGAACGGATAACCTGCGGGTATGTCCACACTTCCTGGACGACGAACCTGTGGGTCCGCACCTTTTGAACGATGCACCTGCGAACCTCTTATTTTCCATCATTTTGAGAGCCTGAAACAGAGTTTTGCCACTTGAGTGAGTTGCCATCAAGTACAACACCTGTACCAGAGAGCCAAACCAGAATCATAATGCCAATAGTCCTATACCAGTACGCAGGCTTCGACCTGCAGAAGGCTACAACCTTCTCTCGTTCTCCAGACTCTCCTGGAAGGGAGCTACAACCCCCTTAGCTCTTGTACTAGCCAATCCATTTATTAGTACGTAGTTGTCGACCTACTGAAATTCTCCAATATTTACTCGTTTTCCAGCTGCTACTGGAAGGGAGCTACAACCCCCTTAGCTCTTGTACTAGCTGATGTACTAGTACGTAGGTGCTGACCTACTGAAGGCTACAACATCCTCTTTCTTCCTCCAAGTACCATGTTTCATGTATTTTCAGACTAGATACTCCTGAAGCACAACACAATAATTTGAAGGCCACGTTTCATCCAATTTTCATACTGGACCCATCAATATTATTGAAGCACAAAATCAATCAATGCTAGCATCATCAATCTCTGAATCACTGAAACATTGAAACCTCGTCAACAACACAGTCACCAGAACATAGAACAAACAATAGAACTCTGCAAAAATAACTAGATCCAACTGCAACTTCAAATATCATATATCATAATGTATATGCTACTATGACAAACCAAAACTGCGTACATACGCGCTTTCACCAAAGCCAACCCGCGTACATATCTACAAATATTTTCTCATAACTTTGCAGATGTTCCAGACATCAGTCATACCCATATCATAACATTTACAGAACATTACATGCGTCAGTATACAGATCTAGACTAAACAAGATCAGACCATATAGAGATGATTCATTCCAAGCTATTAGATCGCTATCTATCCTTAGATCTTGTTCTCCATCAACTGTTGAGATTCCTCCTTAGCTTAGATCAAGCAATGCAACATAAACCCATAACCTGCATACTGGATCTCATACTTCATCAGATATTCAAGAATTTCTCAATATTTTTGCCTAATGATCTCCTTCTCCTTTTATAGTCTTAGGCCTTACTCAATACCATGGTCCAAAACCATAATTAATAAATACCTTGGACCCAATGCCTGGGTTCAACACTTTAGATGAGATACCATGGTCCAAAACCATAGGTCCAAATACCAAGGACTAAATACCATGGACCAAAACCCAATGTACACGCCTTCCCTTGCATGAAAGTGCATGTATACACATACGCGCCTTTTGATCGATGATCCCACGTGTATACACGACTTTGCTAAGAGGAACCTGCATATACCTTATTTTCTTCATTCTTTGTAGTCTGATCATCAACTCTTTTCTACTAACCTGCTGCACTATGATCTGTCATCTATGTGAGTTGCCATCAAGGACAATACTTGTATTATAATGCCAACATCTATACCTTCTTGTTGAGCATACTCTTTACAAACAAGTTTGGCCTTGTTTCTAATAACATCTCCATTTTCATTCAGCTTGTTTTTGAATATCCATTTTGTCCCTATGACATTCTTATCATTTTGTCTAGGAACCAACTCCCAAGTGTTATTCTTTTCAATCTGCTCAACTTATTCATTCATGGCCTTGACCCAGCATTCATCTTTGCATGCTTCACTTACATTTCATGGTTCAACGGATGAGAGCAATGCTAGATAGCTTGAAGCTTCTGTAATAGTTCTTCTTGTTTGTACACTTGCCTCTTTCTGCCCAAAAATTTGAGTCTCTGGATGGTTCCTCTGGACGTATCTGGATGGAGTCTTTTCTTATACCCTTATCTATTCTTCTGGTGCCTCATAGGTTTCTTCTTAATCATTAGTCTGATTTGATGTTGAAGGATAGTCCTCATCATCTTCAAAATCTTTGAATTTTACCTGCTTTGAATTGTAGCCTGCTTCATCAACCACCACATCAATACTTTCAACAATTTTTCCAAGTCTTTTATTGTAACACTTATATCCTTTACTCGGGGGATAGTAACCAAGGAGAATGCCTTCATCTACTCTAGGTTCAAACTTGCCAAGCTTTTCATCAGTCCTTTTGATGTAACATTTGCTTCCAAAGACTTTGAAGTATTTTACAGTAGGCGTCTTATCATACCAAAGTTCATGAGGAGTTTGAGTGCTATTTACTCAGGCATTTGTTTTGTTGAGAATAGTAATGGAAGCAAATGCAGCTTCACCCTAGAAGGTTGCAGGAGTTCCAGATTCCTCAAGCATAGCACGAGCCATTTGTTGAACTGTTCTGTTCATCCTTTCTACCACTCCATTTTGCTGAGGAGTCCTTGTAGTGGAGAATTCCCTAGTTATTCCATGTTCTTCACAAAAGTCGAAAAATTCATCCGAGGTAAATTCCCCTCCTCAATTAGACCTAAGACATTTGATTTTGCGATCTGATTCATTTTCAACCAAGGCTTTGAAAGCTTTGTACTTTTCAAAAGCTTTGTCTTTATGCTTCAGAATTCCTATCCAACACATCCTTGAAAAATCGTCAATGATCAATATAAAGTATTCTTCTCCACAAGGTGACTTTTTCCTTGATGGACCACATAAATTAGTATGGACAAGTTCAAGTGGCTTACTAGCTGATCCTTCCTTCTCAGGGAAATGGGTTCTGGTTTGCTTACCAAACTGACATGATTTGCATATTGTATTGTTTGGAATTCTAATATCAGGAAGATCGCGAACAGCCTGATATTTGCATGATTTCCTTATCTGAGGGAAACTTAGATGCCCCAATCTTCTATGCCATAGCCAGTGTTCATAATTTTTGCTTAGATAGCATTATTGTTGTCCTCCCTTGAGTATGTGTATATTATTTGGAGTTCTTATGCCTTTGATCACTGTTTCTCCTGTATCAAGTTCGCGAACAATACATCCATTTGATCGAAATACTACCTCATTTCCTTGATCACACATTTGACTAACAATTAATAGATTATGCTTTAAGCCATAAACATACATAACATTTCCAGCTTTGACCTTTTCCTTTAAAAGAATAGAGCTTTTACCTTTTATGAGCGCAGGAGAGTGATTTCCAAATGAGACCTTCCTTTCCTTTTCTAAGGCACTATATGACTGAAGTTTTTCTTTATCACCTATCATATGTTTTGAGAATCCACTGTCGATGTACCATTTATTTTCCTATCCTTATGCCTATAAGGCTATACCACATCTTTTTGGTTGCGGTTCTTCCTTTATCCATGTTTTGGAACCCAATGAAGCTTGCTCCTTCTGAGATGTTTGCTGAAACTTGCTCCTGCATTCAGAATCTTCATGACTGAAGTTGCTGCAAATAGAGCATTCTATTTCATTTTCAAGGGCAGAAAAGTTATTGTAGGTCCTCTTCATGATCCCAGTTACACTCCTTTGAATTCGTGCTTCTCTAGTCATGATGGTCTTGTAGGCAACACATTGAGTAGCTTTGTGTCAAAATTTACAACATGAGAAACATTGGCCATTAAAGAAATTCCTGCGATTATCAAATCTACTGACCAGGTGATTGTAGTTTCCATTGGAATTCATCCTTGAGGAAAATTGAGAATGATTTACCTGTGGTTGGTTGTAGCTTATGTTCATCCTTGAAGTAGATTGACCTCGATTTACCTGGTGATCCGCTTTATGCCTTTGCTAACGATTGTCAACCTGTTCACTTCTCCTTGCTGCATCAAGATAACTTTTGGAGATGAATGGCTTCTGTGCTTGAGATGCTTCTTCAGTATATCCAAGACCTGTTTTGATTAGAGGAGAATGCTGCACTTTGATAATCTCATCTAAAGTTTCAGATCCTTTAGCAAATCTAAGATTGAGAGCTTTTGTTTTCTCAATATGTTTTCTAAGTCCCACAATTTCACATTCTAACTTTTCATTGTGTTTTTCTTTTTTAGCAAGTTGGAATGTCAGAGTGTTTATAATCATACTCTTTTCTTCTAAACAAATTTTAAGTTTAGAAATTTCTACATAGAGATCATCTTCATCTATAGCATCTAAGAAATCATCATCTTCAAAAGCCATCAAAAGTCTATAATCATTACCATGTTCATCTTCATCACTATTTGAAAACCCATCGCTATCTTCATGTGTATAATAGCTCTTTTTACTTACATTCTATTTTCTATTCCATTTAACTTGTTCCTTACCTTTATCAAGCTTATCTTTATGAGGACATTTGGCTGCAAAGTGACCGACTCTTCCACAAGCAAAGCATTTGAAAGGTAGCTTACCTCTAAATCTTCGAGAACCCCTTTGAAGGTTTTTGACAAAGTTTGATTCTTCCTCTCCTCTGGCTCATTGTATTCTCCTTTTCCTGAAGTTTTGAATGCAACTTCTCTCATGCTTGATGGACCCCCTTTTCTCATTTCAAAAGCAGTTAGGATTCCGTGCAGATGTGACATGGTAATACTCTAAAGATTCTGCTTTTCTTCTATGGCAGAAACCTTTGATTCAAACTTATAGGACAAAGATCTTAGAACCTTTTCAACTAAAGTGACTTCTTTTATCTCTTCACCCAAGTTTTTCATGAGATTAACAATCTCATCTATACATAAGAAATAATTAGCCACACTTTCATCATTTTGCATTCTGAGAGTTTCATATTGAATTCTGAGAAACTGTAGTTTTGCACGTTTTACCTGATCATCTCCTTTATAGCTTAGAACGATCTTGTCCCATATTTCTTTGGCGGTTTTGAGCTGCATAACCTTAACAAATTTTGATTGAGATAGACTCCCCAATAGAGTATTGACAGCCTTTGCATTTGTTTCATACTGATTTTTACCAATCGTATTTGTAGGAGTTGTTGATGGAAATGTGTATCCTCCTTCCACGATATCCCAAACTTTTGTACCAAGAGATCGAAGATAGGCTCTGATCCTTACCTTCCAATAGATGAAGTTGCTCCCATCAAAGATTGGTGGTCTGATAGATGCCTCTTTTTCATAGTTTCTCATGATGATAGATCCTCCTTCAAGCGATCAAGCTTCTTTTGAAGGACCTGCTCTGATACCAATTTTTGGAAATAATACTGAGAGGGGTGGGGGGTGAATCAATATTAGCTTTTTAACAATTTTTCATTTCCATAAACAAATTGATATACACCACTTTTATTAAACCTGCGTATATACGCAACTCTGTTTAGAGAAACCCGCGTATATCTTGTAGACTTATAATTTAGTTAGTTGATCTTAATCTGTGTATTAGAACCATAAAAACAGTAATCAAGTGCAGTAAATAGTATAGGAAATCACACATGAACACAAGATATAAGGTGGAAACCCAATGTAGGTGAAAACCACCTACTGCAATTCGTTTTCTATCTTATTTTAATAAGAAACTTATTTTTACAATATTTATGTACTGGTGCATCTTGTACCAGTACACAGGCTTCTACCTGTAGAAGGCTACAACCTTCTCTCGTTCTCCAGCTTCTCTTGGAAGGGAGCTACAACCCCCTTAGCTCTTGTATTAGCTAATGTACTAGTACGTAGGTGCTGACCTACAGAAGGCTACAACCTTCTCTTTTCTTCTAGGGACCACGTTTCATAAATTTTCAGACTGGATCCATTAATAACATCAATCAAACATCAAATATATCTGCATCAAACAATCTCCTTTACACCCACCAAAAACTGAGTCAAACAATCACTTCTCTGAATGCTATAACCAGAATACAGTAACAGTAACCAGAAATCAATCATGAACCCATAACACTGTAGCAATACACAAAAGTAGCTAAAACATATTTTATGAGACGTACGCTACTTCAATATGTAGAACCTACGTGCATACACTGTTATATTAAGGAAAACCTATGTATACATTGTTTTGAATTACCTAACCAGCGTGTATACGTGCCTCTGCTATGTTGAACCTGCGTACAGATCTATAAAAGATAATTTTCCCTTTTCAACAATTCAGACATCAGTTATACCCAGATCATCAGATTTATAGATCAAGTCATGCGCCAAATATAACAGATCAAAATCACACAAAGATACTTCTCTTCAAGCCTTAAGATCTTGACCCATCAATAGAATTCATCCTTCTCGTAGCACTTAGGTTTCTCCTTGATTCAGATCCAGCTATGCACCGTAACCCAAATGACCAGTATTCTAGATATTTTTCTTCATAAGATATCCAATACTTGAGTGCCTTTGCCTAATGATCTCCTTCCCCTTTTATAGTCTTAGGCCTTACTCAATACCATGGTACAAAACCATAGGTCCGAATACCAAGGACCAAAAACCAAGTCTTCCAAACTATACATGCTTTTATGTGCATGAAAGTTCATGTATATGCATACATGCCTTTTGGTCTGTGAAGCCGCGTGTATATGTGGCTTGGTCAATGGGAACCTGTGTATACCTCCTTTTCCTTTATTTTGAGAGCCTGTGATCCTGAACTGTCATCTGAGTGATTTTCCAAGTGAGTTGCCATCAAGGACAATACCTACCATAGTGTCGACCTTGTGCCATAATGCCAAGACTCACATTAGCTATCATATCACCAATTAGGTCTTGATTTCATTATTTATTTAGTTACAAGTAAAAAAATGAATAGATCCATGACTGAGAACTGTCATATAACCATGCCTATAATAGGCATATAACCAGATAACTAAAAATAAGGGGAAAACCATTAAAGCCACATAATAAATAGTACATTTCCTTACCAAAAGTAAGAGAAGATTGGCCTTATTAAACATCTAAAAATACTGACTAGGTTTGAGACTTCCAAGCTCCACCCGATCATAGATTAACCGAGCCAAATCTCTCTTGAGGGAATCACCCACGTGCCATATTCCAAGAATGAATGTGGGATCTCATGGGCTAAAAAAATCCAAATACAACCAAGGGAATCCAGAGGTTAAACCACCTCCACCCTCTCCATACCTTGATCACACCTAAACTAGTGTCGAGATGACAAAACCGAACCAAAATTGGATGCCTCTAAATTTCTTCACCATCCTTGAAGAATTTTCCTGTCTCCACCCTTAGGATTTACCATGTATCACACCATTACTAGTTAAGGGATTCCTAGGCCTTTGGGAATTTTCCTGAGAGCATCTTGTTACACAAAAATATTGTCACCATGATTATTTGCAGTCAGTATGGGTCTATCATCACTTGTACTGTCCTCCTGAGTAAGTCTAAGACCTCAGCGCTTCAAATCAAGCTTTGGAAATGAGAGAAAGACATTAAAAATCAATGTAACTCTGGTTCCGCACTTTCTCTCATTGTCACCTGCGGTCCCGCACCTTCTGTGTACAAATGCTGCGTACCTACCCAGTCTGTCCCTAACGGTGTAGGTGCAGACCCCTGTGAAAGTCAAAAGGCGTAAGTTTTATCTTAAAAAACTCACTTTGGGTTAATTCTAGAGTATTCTAGAAGGAATTTTGACGTGGATTGTTCGCTCTGAGGTGGTTCATGCATCCCAAAAGAGAAGGAGCTAATCCCTTGACTAAAGGAGCTATCCCTTTGAAGGAGGGCTTTATCCCTTTGAAGGAGGACCTAGTAACTTCCCTCCATTGCACTATAAATACAGGGATTGGGGTGAGGACTAGGGAGGTTAGAAGCTGAACATTTTGAGGGTAAATGCTGGTGAAATTAAGACTTCCTAATTGAGCTTAAGAGGAGAGATCACATACCTTTTTGGCTTCATTGGGGAGTGAGTGAAACTTGTCAAAGTAGAGGAGACTTCTTGTTGGACCCTGGGAGGAGCTTGTACAGCGTCAAGGCAAAGGTTGTAAGGTTCTTCTTCTTTTGAATGAATACAATCAAACTCATTTTTCTCAACAAGTATCTTATGTTATTTGTTTCATGGACTCCTTGACTTTCATGTTAAATATGTTTTATGCAATTGGTTTTTCAGGTGCTATTTAATTTGTTTGCCTTGTTTGTGTTTGCAGATTCGCGAAAAGGAGCTCATTGGAATCAAAGGAGCGAGGGCATCCACAAGCTTGCGTTGGACCAAAGGTAGGCCCTAAAAACACTTGTTTGCTATTGTTTATTAAAGCATATTTAGGGAAAGATAGTGTCTGGTTGGTTTGCTTGTCATTAGGTCTTCTTTAGATTCTAGGAAGGTCTATCTTGTCTGCAAGATCGACTCATTCCGTGCGACAAAATGGCGACTCCGCTGGGGACTTGATTGTTTTCCTTGTTTATACTTTGACCTGAGAAACTGTATTTTTGTTTCTGTTTTTGACTTGATGATTGTGGGATTGGGTGAATTTAGTTAATTTTGAGTCAGTTTTTATTTTTCATAGTTTTGGGAGAGGTACGCACCCTCTGAGTTAAGCACAGTGCGTACCTGTACGCACTTTTTCTTTGTACACAGAGCGTGAATGCACCTGTGTAAACAGGCTGCCTGCGTACCCTGTCAAAAATTTGAGAAATTTTAAATTTTTCTCTTTTTTATCAGTTTAGAATTTGTTTATAGGTTTTAGCCATTGCCCAGACCTGCTTGTTCCCTGTCAAAAACTTTCCTTGTTCGGTTTGTTTTTCAATTTGGTTGTGTAGTGGCTCTGAGCTTAGAAGTTGTAGGGACCTCAGATCACATTGGTGTCTACCAGTCTTCTTATGAGTCTGACCATTTATGAAATCTCCCCTTGTTGAGGAATCCGCTTTGTGTTTTCTCATTTCAAAATTTCGAAAAACTTGTATTTGAAAGTTTGGATTTTCCATTTTTTAAAAGAAAACGAAAGATTGGTTGTTTTTTGACTAATTGTGATTCTGCATAAATTAGTCCTTAGCTCACATTTAGCTAAGTAAAACATCCTCAAAAAGACACTTTGTAAGCTTTAACTTCAAATAGATTTTTCTAGTTTGTAGAACTCAAGATTAGTCATTTTCATAGTTTTGAGTGTCTTATGAAAAATATAAAAAAAAAATCTCTTTTGGAAAAAGTTTGTTTTGTAGTGGTTGAGTGCTTTGAAAAGAAAAGGGAAATTTTTGTGAAATAACTAGTTGTCTCGTTTTGAGTGCTTTGGAAAGGAAAAAGCTCTTCTTTTAATTTGTTTAATTGGGAAAGATTTGTGTTTACAAAGTATTTGCATTCTGAAACTCTTTCTTAGTTTAGAAGTTCATCGAAGAGAAAAGATTGTTTAAATCATCTTAGGTGCATCTTTTTAGTGATTTCGAGTCGAGTCTTTACACCACGAGTTTCATCTCCGCCATCTCTTGACTTAAACAACAACCACTAAAATTAACGCTTAAAATAAAATTCACCTAGTAACATTTTATTTCTAGGGCTCTGATACACCAACTTAGCTTAGGCTAGTGTCTTGGAGTAGGAGAGTAATTAACTCTCCAAGACAGTAAAAACAAACAAGTAGTTGTATCTTGTGGTAGGAAGAAATCCAATTTTTGCATTTATGCTCTAGGAAAGCTCCTCTTAAAGGAGAAGCACGAATATCATGTCCGAACTAGTGTGGGAATCAATCCTTCCTCATTGGGAATGACGCCAAATATTCACGTATTAAAAACAGTAAACCTCGGATTAACCATTATCGAGGAGCCTGGGGTCACTTATTGGTAAACCTTGGATTATGTCAAGGAGCCTTCAAGGGGATTGATCTTGCTACTCTGCCCTTGCGTGCGTATCGGATCGTAGACTGTTCCCCCAGGTGTATTTGTCTCAGTTGGTAACCTTAGAGGCCATATTCTTTAGGATTCTTCCTAAGGTGACAGTGGTGGGAAGATCCCACTGTACCTGGAGCAGACGTCGGCTAGACTCACTTGGATTTTCTGGGGGGTTCACTTCACTCGAGATGGTTAAGTGGAGGAACTTGGTCCAGTCTATTCATTAAGTAGGTTGCTGGGGTAACTGTTCCAACCGCCATTTCTGTACTAAATTTTGCGACGTTGGATTTCATCACCAACTAGTGTTTTCGGTTCGGAAAGTTACTGTTTGTGTGTGTTTGATCTCTAGATTCTTTAGGCGTGTGATTCAAATTTGTTTGGTTCTTTAGAGGCTTTAGGTCTTTTTCATTGAGATTTTACTTTGTTTATGTGTGAAGTAGTTAAAAGTTTTTAACTGTGGCTGAATTACCAAGACAGTCCCGTAGACTTCGGGGCCAGTCTCTTGAGTTTGTAACCGTGGCTGATTTATTGAGGAAGTCCCGTAGACTTCGGGGCCAGCCTCCTGAAGAAGTCCCGAGCCAGCTTGAAGGCTTGAAAGTCCTCGTAACTCCTAGTGGTAGTAAAGTTGGGTCACCTGAAGAAGGAGAGTCTTCATTGGTTGTACATCCTGATTACCAAACTCTAGTGACAGGTTACGATCCGCAATCGATTTCAGTTTCCAAACTTGCTGGTAGCTTTTCATCTGCTAGTGATATAGGTGAAGAACCTGAGATATCTGAACCTGTTACTCCAACATCGGGTTTTGTCTCTCCAACTTCTAGTGTTCCTGATTCACCTAGGGTAGAAAGAGTAATTACCCAAGATCTTCCTTCTGGACTTATTGCTATTGAAGAAATTGCTCCAGAAGAAGAAGTAGGCATCCCTATCCCTAAAAATCAACCTGTTCTTGATCTAAGGGAGCGTGAATCAATTTTTTACAGTCCGCCTAGGAGTACTACTTGGTATATTTCTTTGAATAATTATTTGGAAAACCCAGGGTTAAGTTTTTCACCACCTCGTGCTCCTTATCATCCTAGAGGTTTTTATACTCCCGTAAATATGTCAGGTCAGTCGTCCATGTTTACTCAATCGCCTGAATCTTTTTTGTACGGCGGTCCTTCTGTTCCCTCTAGGTATCAGTCACTTTCTAGTACTTTTTTGGGAGCATCTCCTCAACCCATTGAGCAAGGGTTATTAACTGGAAGCAATGGTACAAAGCCATTGAGCATAGAAGACATTCTTATGATGTCAGGTTCTATTCCCAATTCTCAACCTCAGGGTGGCCAGTTACCGCCTGGGGGGCAACCTCAATTAACGCTTGGGGGGCAACCTTAAGGTACACAATTTGCATCTGGGGGGAAACCTCAAAGACAGTACGTACCTATGGTACAGTACGTTCCTCAAGGTCAACCCCAGACTCAATATGTACCCCAAGGTCAACTCCAGTATCAATTTATCCCTCAAGGTCAACCCCAGTATTAGTACGTGCCTCAAGGTATCTACCCCAAGGTCAACACTCGAACCAAGGTTTCCAACCACCCCAAGGTCAATCTTATGTTCAAGGAACGGGAAATGTACCTTTCAATTATCATTCCTACCCTCAACCCAGTTATGTTCCTCAATATTCCCAGCCTGTTATGGGTCAGTACCCTGGAATGAACATAGTGTGGGATCCATCGCAAACCCAACAGGTGTTGCAGCCAAGTGTACAAATGTCATCTCAAACTGGACAACCCTTAGTTTCTGGTACACCCCAGCAACCATTCCATTCTAACATTCAAACTTCTGTACCTTCGGTAGTTTCTCAGTCAGGGCCTACTGCGCCTTGTACTCCATCTCAAACGACTGCTGCAACTGCCACAACATCTGTTCAATCTACCCCACCTACTTCTGGAGTATCGACAGCTCCGGTTTCTATGGTTCCTGTATCTACTCCTCAGACATCTTTACCACTGTCTGGATCCACGATTCAAACTACGGTTCAGATGCCTGTAGGACAACCTGGTTTAAGTACGGTTGTCACAAGTCAACCACAATTCACCTATCAACCATACCAGGGACAGTACCAATTCGGTCCTGCTGTCCAGTAGCCAGTTTATCAGTATCAACCATATCCTGGGTACACTTATCAACAACCTCAACAACCCCAGTACGGTCCGGTTAATCCTGGTTTTCCAGGAGGATACAATATCCTGAATGCGATTCCTATTCCTAGTTATCCCGGATATCCTCCTCCTGGGGCTGGTCTCATGACCCAGAGTTTTAGGGATCCTAATCGGCAGTTACTGTTTATCGCAACTTTGGACTTACCAGACTTTTCGCGCCTAACGAACGATCCTATTAATTATCTTCCGTTTTGGCCACCAATGCCGAATAAGTTGCCCAGTGACATTCCCAAGTTCGAAGGTAAATCAGGAGAGGACCCATCGAACCATGTGATGACCTACCACCTCTGGTGTGCATCTAACTCCATCACAGATGATTCGATCTGTCTTAGACTTTTCCAGCGCACTCTAATTGGTCTCGCGGCCAAGTGGTACATTGAGTTACCGCAAGGCACTTTTTATAATTTTAGTCAGTTAGCTACCTCGTTTTTAACTCATTTCCAGTTGCCAGTCCGATATGACAATGGCACAGAATTGTTAACTTCGCTAAAACAGTCGACATCCACATACATTTTAGATCATATTCATGAGTGGAGACGTCGACGTCGTTTAGTGAAGGTATTTATTCCAGATCAAATCTTGTTTGAGTGGTTTGTAAAATCTTTGTTGCCAAAGATCACTGAAGATGTTGCTAAATCCGGAGTGGTTACTGAGGAGCAAGTCATTACTCAAGCACAGTACCTTGACTTAGTTTATACTCAGTCAGGTACGTTACATGAAAAAATCCCCGATCTTCCCAAGTCAAATCAAATCGCTGCAGCTCCTTCGGGATCTCATGCCGCTGATGGTATGATTGGCATGGTTAACACTAAAGGTAAGAAGAAATCCTCCAAGAATTCTTCTCCTATTATAACCTTGCCTGATTCCCCAACAGGAGATTCTTCTGCAGAGATTTCCACCGATATTCACGTTGTAGAGTCATCTACAGCTAAATCAAAATCCGGTGGGAAGAAGAAAGGAAAGAAGAAGAATAAAACGGACAAAAGTTCAAAGGAGAAACCTGAAAAGGCGGAATCTAATGATGAAAAGCGTAAACCTCGTTATCCATGTCTCATTTGTGACGATGAACATTTTACAAGAGACTGCCCTCATCGTGCAGAGGTTGCAAAGATTGTCAAAGGTTCCCAAACTCTTGCTATTTTGAAGGATCCATTTCCAAGTCAAGACAGCAAAATGATAGGTTCTTCCTCGAGTGCCAATGAAGAACCCATATTGATGATGTCCCATGTTAGGATTGCGACTCAATCCCAAGATTATGGTAGTAAAAGTCCTGTTGATGGCAAAGAAGCAGAATCTTCTCATTCTAATCCATCAACCTCAGCTCCCGGTTCCGATCCACTACAGATCGAGAAACCTAACCCAGACTTGGTATTCAAACCGCCCGCCAAGGGTATACTTCGAAAGTTAGCTTTCAATCCACATGCGAGAGCGGCTCAGAACTATAACATTGTTGAGGATTTAGTTGTTTCACCCTCGGTAATGTCGGCTTTGGAAGTGCTGCAATCATGTCCAGCACAGCGTAAATTACTTTTGTCAGCTATAGGAGCTGTTGACGTTCAGGACCCGAACCTAATAATTTTCGATCTAGGAAATATTACACCGTGCCTCCCTCATCAAATGGCTTTCCAGATCCCAGCGATAGTAAAAAACAGGCCTATTCATCGGACTGTAATTGATGAGGGAGCCTCAACGTGCATTATGTCGATACAGTGTTGGAGATCGCTTGGTTCTCCTTCACTAAATCAATCCCCGACGGTTCTTAAGGCCTTTGATGGCCGTGGGTTTCATCCTTTTGGCATTCTACAGGATTTGCCTATAGGGGTTGAAGGAAAAACCGTTAGTCTAGATGTGGAGGTGGTTGATGCCCCTCTAGACTACAACCTTCTCTTGGGTCAAAGTTGGTCTTACGCTATGACAACAATCGTTTCATCGGTCTTTCGAGTAATAAAGTTTCCAAATAATGGAAAGATCGTAATGATAGACTAGCTGGCTTACTTTTCATCCGACCCAGCCTCTTCGGAGAGTATTCAACATGTTGGTAAAACGACTATCCCATATAAGGATGTTGGAGTAGGATTAGTTAAAGATGTCGGTTTACTGGGAACTTTTCCTTTTCCTCCAATCAACGCATCATCTTCATTTGCAACTATTCATATGATCACATCAGACACCATTATTTATGATGATCCTTAGATCATCCCTTCTGAATCTGAGATAGACTCATTTGGTAATTCCATGCCTTTGAGTCCATATGAAATTGCCTATGAAGCCGTGCAGTCTTTTGCCGACCTGGGTTCAACCGAAATTGACTTAATGAATGTGGTCCGTGAGGAATCACTTTTCACATCAACCTCGGATTTAACTACATTTTCTGAACTTGTTCACTCTGATGAGCAAATTCGTGAAATCCTATGTGTAGATGATTTACCATGGGAAGATCTCCATCACAGATCTTTGTTTTTACCTGAGGATGATCATTTTGAAAATGATTTCTCATCAATTTTTACAACTGAATATGTCAAGGAACCTCAGAATCCAATGAAACATCCCGATTCAGAGTTAAATTTGGGAAACATCTCTCAAACTATTCCTATTGACATTTCGGTTAAGCCCGGAATTTTTGAAAACATTCATATAGGTGCCTCGTGTACAGATAACAAAATTCAATTATATAAGGCCCTATTTCAAGAATTCCATGACGTGTTTGCCTGGTCCTATGAGGAAATGCCAGGAATTGATCCCACAATTGTTGTTCATGAGATCAAGACTTACCCAGATGCTAAACCCGTTCGGCAACGTTTGCGTCAGATTCACCCGCGAAAAGCTGCTGCAATTAAAGCAGAAGTTGAAAAACTGTTGAAAGCAGGTTTCATTTATCCGATCCCGTTAACGGATTGGGTATCGAATATTGTTCCGGTTAACAAAAAGCGGGGAACAATAAGAATATGCATCGATTATAGGGACATTAATTGAGCCTGTCCAAAGGACAATTACCCAACTCCCTATATCGATCAAATCATTGATGATTGTGCCGACAGCGAAATATTTTCCTTTATGGACGGTTTTTCTGGATACAATGAAATCAACATTCTACCTGCCGATCAACCAAAAACGGCTTTCATTTGTCCATGGGGGACATTTGCTTATTGCAAATTGCCTTTTGGGCTTAAGAATGCCGGAGCAACTTTTCAAAGGGCGATGTCTTATGCGTTTCATGACATCAAAAACATTGTGCAACCGTATCTCGATGATTTGCCTGCTCACTCTTTACATCGAGCTAATCACCTTGTCCATTTACGAGCAATCTTTATGAGGTGTAGGCATTATCGTATTCGGTTGAACCCACACAAATGTGTCTTCTGTATAGAAACGGGTCGATTGCTGAGGTTTGTAGTTTCGAAAGCCGGCGTTCGCGTTGATCCCTCAAAGGTCGAAGCTATCATCAAATTGCCTCCTCCTTCGAGTCTTCGCCAACTCCAAAGTTTGCAGGGGAAAGCAAACTTTTTACGACGATTCATTCCTAACTATGCCAAGGTTACAAAGGGTTCTACCCGGTTGTTGAAGCAAAACACTCAATTCTCTTGGGATGAGATAGCTCAGAAATCTTTTGATGCACTCAAACACGCGTTGACCCATGCACCGTTGTTGCATCCTCCCAACTACAACCAGGACTACTTCTTGTATCTCGCTGCCTCCCATTCCACCATTGAAATGGTCTTAGTTCAGGAAGATGAATTCGGAACGGAACATGTGATATATTACCTTAGTCGAACGTTAAATCCAACTGAGCTAAAATACTCACATGTGGAGAAATTGGCATTGGCAGCCGTTCAAGCTGTCCAACGTTTTCGTCACTACATTTTACTACGTAAAACTACGGTAATTTCGAATTGCAACCCTATGATCTACATTTTGACCAAACAATTGCTAGGGGGCAAGTACTCTAAATGGATCGTTATCCTGTAGGAGTTTGACTTGGAGTTTAAGAAATCTAAGTCTAAGAAATCTTTAGTTTTTGCGGAGTTAATGTGTGACTTCCCGCGTGCTGACACGGAAACTGTGGCAGAGGAGCCCATTGCGGACGAATCTTTGTTTCTAATCAGCACTTTAGATTCGTGGTATGGGGATATCATCGTCTATCTCCAGACCCAATCCTTTCGGCCAGAAATTTCAAGGTCGGAACGTCGGAAAATTTGATTCCAGTCCCAACAATTCAAAATTATTGGAGATACTCTTTATCGCCGTGGGGCGGACTATATTTTTCGACGTTGCTTAACTCACGAAGAGGTTGAAAGGGTTCTAAATGAATGTCACTCTGGAGCGTGTGGCGGTCATATGTCTGGGTATGCCACAGCCCAAAAGATATTGCGCGCTGGCTACTTCTGGCCGTCTTTATTTAAAGATTGTATTACGGCAGTCCGAACATGCCACAACTGCCAGATTTTTTATCGTAAGATGCGTGCTCCACCTGCTCCTCTCCACCCTATAATTGCCGTTGGTCCTTTTGCCAAATGGGGTATCGATTTTATTACATGTAACCCTCACTCGGCCGGGGGGAATGCATACATCATCCTTGCAGTAGATTATTTTACTAAGTGGGCCGAGGTGATGCCTACATTTGAGGCAGACGGAAAAACAGCTGCAATTTTCGTGTTCAATCATATAATTGCTAGGTTTGGTGTCCCACAAGCAATAATCACTGATCATGGGTGTCATTTTCAAAACGTTATGATGACCGAACTTACAAGCCAGCTTGGTTTACGTCACGATAGTTCAACCCCTTATTATACACAAGCGAATGGTCTGGTTGAATCCATCAACAAAGTTTTAGTTATCATGATCTGACGAATCATTGGGATTCATCGGTCGAATTGGCACAACATGCTATTTTCAGCGCTTTAGGCGTACCGAACTTCAGTAAAAACATTAACAGGGTTCACTCCTTTCCAACTAGTCTATGGTTTGGAAGCTGTGTTACCCATTGAATGCGAAATCCCGTCACTGCAAATGGCCATCGAGTTACTTCCAGCCACTTCCGAAGAGGAAAAGCATTTGTTATACTTAGCTCAATTAGATGAGAATCGACATGATGTTGCATTGGCAATCGAGACTCACGCAAAACGTATGAAAGCTCAGTATGATCGAGATGTGACCCCTCGAAATTTTTCGGAAGGAGACCTAGTGTTATTATATGATCAAGCCAATGATAAATTAGGCGCTGGAAAATTCGTTCCTATGTGGCATGGTCCCTATATTGTCAAGCGAAAGCTAGCAAAAGGGGCCTATGAATTGGTAGACTTTGACGAGGACTCTTTAGGTAAACCCAGAAATGGTCTTTACCTGAAGAGGTATTATGCTTAAAAGAATGGGTATGGAGATTTTTTAGTTAGGTTAGTTTTTCTTTCTAGCTAGTGTGTTTTAGTTTAAAAAGTGTGCTTAGCTTAGAGAGTGTTTTTCCGTCATTATTCCTGCTTATCTTGGTTTTACTCTTGATATTGCAGATGTCGATGCCTCTCCAAACATACATTGGATTTGCTGATGGTGCTTGTCGTAATACACGAAACATCTCTTCCACAGCTTGGGTTATCTATTCGCCCTCTGACGAGTTAGTTTCTATGCATGGGGTAAGCCTCGGTCAAACAACAAACAACATTGCAGAGTATAGTGCAGTGATTGAGTTATTATCTGAATCTATTTCATTTGGGATTCGGAGTTTGATAGTGAGGTTAGATTCTGAACTCGTTGTATTACAGCTTAATAGAGTGTATGCCATTAGAAATCCAGTGTTATTGAGATTATTCTTGAGAGTGTGTCTCTTGGAACGTGAATTTGATTACATTGAATATCAGAATATTCCAAGGTCTTTAAATACATTAGCAGATGCAATTGCTTCTCGAATGTTAAATAGACATTTGCAATAATCATACATGTAAATTTAAAACCATTTCATAACAGTATTTACAAGATAAGCCGGTAATAGTGATATATATATATAGGAGTGTGTCAAAAATACATCGTCCTTGATCATAGGTTGAAAAACACCTTATGATCGGCAAAAATGATAGGTACAAAAAACAAAAATGTCACATGTGCCCACAATAGGCGATCATCCTATCACCGGTGATGATCTCTATAAGAAACCACTACCCAGGCCACCTTGCAAAGGAACCTCCTAAAAGGTCCCGGGACTCCAATCACATAGCGCTGAAGTCGACGAGGAATGTCATCTATAGTGGTCTCAGGAATATCCCCTATCAAGCGCTCAAGATGACCCTCCAACTCGGCCAAAACCTCTACTGATTCGTCCTGTGGGGCTGGCGCGGGTGCAACTGGTTGCCTCCTCTCGAAAGGCCGGAGAGCGGCTGGTCGCTGTGGACCCACATCTGCATTTGAAATTTTTACTATCAGTTTTGAGACGATAAAAAAAATAATAATAAATTAAAATAGAAAAAAGTTGAAAAGGATTTTACCTGACTCGTCCCACTGCTCTCTTGGTGGAAGAGCCATGTCTGGGTCACCACGAAAATCTATCCCAGCGTAAGGGAAGTCCTGAATGGAAAAGACCTGGTTTTCCAACCATTGGAAATACTCAGGTTTGAACCGAGCAACCTCTGTCCTCTCGTCTGGGTGATGGGCCATGACTGCGACCCATCGCATCAGTTTGGGCTCTCGAGGAAGCCCAACTCCAACAGTAAGGTGCTGTGGGATCAACATAGGAACCCTCTCCAGGCCAAAACTCATGACCAAAGCCCCATAACGAAAGGTCTTTAGTCGTCCGCTCTTGGCCCTGGTCAGTTGGCCTTTCACATTGGCCAGCACAGCATTGCACCAGTTGAAGATGGTGCCTCGAAAGCAATCAACTGCCATACGCATCTGGGATCCGGTGGCAATATGTAATGCGGCAGCTCCACAAAGTCTGGTGACAGTAAACGCAATCACCATGAGTTCAGGATGGGATATGGTCTTTATGTCTATCCCTTTGTCTCTAGCCTGGCTGTTGTAGTACTCTAGCCGGAGGCTATCGACAGACTGGCCACCTGGCCTAGTCCCGTGCAGAGTCAAGTCTTCACCTCTCTTAGGCAAACCAGTCAAGAAATAAATGTCCGCCGGCTCGATTTCGAGCCGGTGGCCGCCAATGAAAAAGCACTGGTCCTGTATGCTCCATCTGTCAACCAGCCACTGTAAGAAATCCACCTGAGCCCTCATGCCAGGAATGGTCCAGAATTTGTACAGTCCGCACGCCCTCAAAGCATCAAGTGAAGGCTGATGATTCCATGCGGCAGCATCCACGTCCTCATGCTCTCGTTCACGCCAATCTAGCATGATGTACTCTCTACATCAAGTATAAAGATTAATTAAATTGCTAGAAAACATTTTGATTGGTCCATTTTTGAGAATTTTTGGGTTCAAAACCCTTGCGGCGGGGTACGCACCCTCCGAGTTAGACACAGTGCGTGGGTCTGCACTTTGTCTACATGGAAGGTGCGGACCCCGAGCTTTTTCCCAATGGAGAAAAAGTCGGGGTCCGCGGGTCCGCAATGGTAAACCTGCGGACCCCCGCGCGTGGGTTTTGCGCCTAAAAACCCTCCCAAAAAATGAAATAAAGGACTAAAAAAAAAAACTAAACGGCTGGAAATGAAGAGTAGGATGATGTGGATTACCTGGAGAAGACAGAACTCGATTCCGACGGTTGGATTTTCCACAATCTTCACGGGAAGTTTTCTAAGCAAAAGCACTATTTTCTCACCCAAACTCAAACGGTAAAGATGAATCGACAAAGGCCCTTTTTATAAGTTTTTTGAGTAAATAAATCGAAAATTTGTTTATGTTTCACTTTGAAAAGGTATTTTGTGACGCTTTTATCTATTTCAAATAGGTATGAGTAATGTTTGTGTTTTTGTGCAGAATAAAGGATTATTCAGGCGAAATCTATCATTTTCGACAGAAAAACATGTAGAGTCATCTTTAAGCTCTTTTCTGACTCCTAAAACATGAAAAGATTGCCGAGTGTTTCTTTTAAACTCGTTAAAACGGAATTAAAAGATGGTCCACTTACAACTCTTTTTCTGACCGTAAAAACGTGAAAAGATTGCCGGATTTTTGTCGTTTCGAATTCGATATTGGTTATAAAACGACGTGTCATTGATCGCTTTTTTACTTTTTCGGGTCAAGGGAACTAATAACGAAAAGTACTCCTTGGTCGTAAAAGATCAAGCGATTCTCTCAAGTATTATTTTATACTTTTTCGGGCTTGGGAGACATAAATTTACAAAAAAGGTCAACCCTAGAGTCTTCTTAAGTTTTTCCAGACTCTCTAAAATTGAAAAACGCCGAGTTTCTCCTATACTGGACTCGTTAAAATTTCACAGTAAAGGACTTGTTCAATTACAAATAGGAACGAAGCACTCCTTCTTAGGGTTCGAATTTAAACTAAGTTGGACTCATTCGAAGGATGAGCTTATAATCAAGCAAATGTTATCCTCCTCAAGCTTGTCAAAAATAAAGAGGTACTTGCCAGAAATGGTGGGGGAAAAGAGAGAAAATGAATCTGTTTGTCATACTTTGTAACCACTCTTGAACACGACACTTTTATTCACCTGGGTTGGGAAATCCTTTGCCTAACAGTTGATCAAACCACATTGAAAGTCTTCAGCCGGTTTCTGGGTATTAACTTTGAGTCAATTGTCACCAAGCCATCTGCCGTGTCGTTATGTGTTCAAGAGGTCACTGCCAATAAGCCATTCATCGGCAAAATATCTGTCATCCATCTTGACCATCCCTGAGTCAGTCCTTGCAACTAAATTTCTTCAACTTGATCTATAATTTCGTGTTGTGGGATTGCCTACAACGGATGGCTTTCTATCGACATCAGCTCATTATCTAGAAAGATGATCTAAGGAATCGTCAGTACCTTGAGATCTGCATGCCTCAATGGCGGGTTTCTCGCCTTTGACAACAGTTTACATCATTGACTTTCGATCAAAGGATTCCGTGATATGTTCGACATCAACACATTTATTCACATCTCATGGATTGTACTGGGTACTTTGAGAGCCATTGACATCACTGGTGGTTTCTCTCACACTTGTTAACAGTTTACATCATTGACTGGTAATCAAGTGGTTTCTACCATGTTCGACATCAACACGTTTATTCGCATGGATAGAATCGTACTATTTCGGGAAGTAGAAATGAAGACCCTGGATCTAGTTTCCACCATCCAGTATGCGAGGAATTTTGTATTCATTATGTTGTGGACTATTCATAAACAGATGGCTGCACCCATACTGTGTTCAAATGAGTCTATACTTGTGATGTTTTACAAGATCATTCCTACATCAGAGCAGTAGATAGTTTTCTAGTTAGTTTTGGTCTAAGTATGGGAATGCCTACCTCAGCGATGATATGATCTCATATATATATCTTGCATTGAATGTTTTTATAGGTTCCGACCAGGCTCTCCACAAGATGATCCTCGAAATGATAAAGTACTTCACTCTTCCTATATGATAAATGAAATCCTCATCTACTACAGACTTCGCACTTTAGGGGGCAATCTGTTACACAAAAATATCGTCACCATGATTATTTGCAGTCAGTATGGGTCTATCATCAGTTGTACTGTCCTCCTGAGTAAGTCTAAGACCTCAGCTCTTCAAATCAAGCTTTGGAAATGAGAGAAAGACATTAAAAATCAATGTAACTCCGGTTCCGCACTTTCTCTCATTGTCACCTGCGGTCCCACACCTTCTGTGTACAAAAGTTGCGTACCTACCCGCTCTGTCCCTAATGGTGTAGGTGCGGACCCCTGTGAAAGTCAAAAGGCGCAAGTTTTATCTTAAAAAACTCACTTTGGGTTAATTCTAGAGTATTCTAGAAGGAATTTTGACGTGGATTGTTCGCTCTGAGGTGGTTCATGCATCCCAAAAGAGAAGGAGCTAATCCCTTGACTAAAGGAGCTATCCCTTTGAAGGAGGGCTTTATCCCTTTGAAGGAGGACCTAGTAACTTCCCTCCATTGCACTATAAATATAGGCATTGGGGTGAGGACTAGGGAGGTTAGACACTGAACATTTTGAGGGTAAATGCTGGTGAAATTAAGACTTCCTAATTGAGCTTAAGAGGAGAGATCACATACCTTTTTGGCTTCATTGGGGAGTGAGTGAAACTTGTCAAAGTAGAGGAGACTTCTTGTTGGACCCTGGGAAGAGCTTGTACAGCGTCAAGGCAAAGGTTGTAAGGTTCTTCTTCTTTTGAATGAATACAATCGAACTCATTTTTCTCAACAAGTATCTTATGTTATTTGTTTCATGGATTCCTTGACTTTCATGTTAAATATGTTTTATGCAATTGGTTTTTCAGGTGCTATTTAATTTGTTTGCCTTGTTTGTGTTTGCAGATTCACGAAAAGGAGCTCATTGGAATCAAAGGAGCGAGGGCATCCAGAAGCTTGTGTTGGACCAAAGGTAGGCCCTAAAAACACTTGTTTGCTATTGTTTATTAAAGCATATTTAGGGAAAGATAGTGTCTGGTTGGTTTGCTTGTCATTAGGTCTTCTTTAGATTCTAGGAAGGTCTATCTTGTCCACAATATCGACTCATTCTGTGCCACACATCTCACCCTAGATTCCAAAACCATCCAACAATCCAAATCTCAAAACCGAGAACAATCTCATCACACCCTGGCTATTTGGAATGACAAGGCTAGGCTATAATACTTTGTCGAATCCTGGAAAAATCCATGCCACTAACAAAAAGGAACCATATACCAACATGCACATACCACGCATGTCAAAACCAACTAGGAAATCAAACATGCAATCTATTACCTGCAAGTATTCCTGTAGAAACTGCTTGATTCTTGCCTTCCCTTACTTTCCTTATCCTTCTTTTCTTTCCTTTCCTTTCCTTTCTTTTCCTTTCCTTTCCTTGCTTGCTTACTTTCTTTCTCCTCTTGGTTCTCTTCTTCTCTCTGAAGCTAATTCCAAAACTGAATTGACAAAAGGGTACCAATTGATCCTCAGAAGCCTTTTTATTAATGAGGCCACTATTTTCTTCAATTTTCCATTATTTTCCTTCATTTTACTCCTCACATGAAACCTTTGACCTCTCACCTTCCTTTTCACCTAATTTCCATTATTTTCATAAATAAATGTCAATTAATGTCATTTTTCTTTTCCAAATCCTTAGCCATAAAACACAAGTGATTCCCACTAGGATATTTTGCCCAACATTCACCTTGGAATAGTGTCCCTTGCTCGTGGTCTTATTTTACTTTTATTAACCTTTATTACATGAGCTTTTAACCCAGGGTTGTTACAGACCCCTCCCCTTAGGGGAACATCGTACTTGGTTTTAAACCACACCTAGTCCCAACAAAACTACTGAAGAGAAAAAAATATTCCCTATGGAGCTTTGTAAGCCAAGTCATTGCAGTATTTACAATAATATCCTTCTCAAAAGCAAAACCATAATGTAAACCATGAGAACATGACAACCATACCTCATATTCGAGCTTTATAACTTATCTCATTGTGGTGTTTAAAATAACAACCCTACATAAATATGTACAAATATCGAGACTCATTTTCCTTCACCGAAAAACAATGAAGGATACGTAGCCCACATTTGATCAACCATCTCCCATGTAGCTTCTTTGAGCCCAAAGTGCTTCCACTGCACTTTAACCTACTCGAGTTGTCTATTCCAGAGCATGAGATTTTTTTGTTGCAATATGCATTGGGGTTCTAGTTGGAATTATCCTTCTTCCTCCAACTGCAATACAAACGAATCAATAACATGATCAACATCCTTTACATATATTTCAAGCAATAAAACATGAAAAACATTATGGAATTTCACTGTCGGAGGCAATGAAAGTCTTTAGGCCACTTGTCCAATCCTCTCAAGAATCTCAAGAGACTTACAATACCATGGTGGCAACTTAGCACATGATCCAATCCCCAAGGATCCCTTCTTGGGCTTGATATGAAAGTACATGTGCTCCCCACCCTAAAACTCCTTAAATGACCTATGCTGGTTTGTATAAATTTTCTGCCTATCCTGTGCTACTTTTAGACTCTTCTTTATAACCCGTTTTTCTTGTTCCATGTCTTCCAACATGTCCAGTCCAATAAGTACCTTGTTCACTGGATCACTCTATTGATCTAAAGATGATCTGAGGTTGTCACTGATGTCAACCCAAGAAGCACCAAGGATGACCCTGAACTTCCATGGCACATTTGGCATCATAATTCAGGGTTTCTCATCTCATAACCATTATAGGAATACTCTACTCAAAAATATCTTTCTATCGGTATATAAATCTCCTCGTAATTCCTGATGGTTTGTAATTTATTCAAGATTGAAGTTAGTAACCCCAATTAGTGGGCTAAAACCCGATGGGGTTGTGGCATGGAATTTATCATTGATTTTTGTCATTGAATAGTGAATAATTAATAAGTTTCTAAGCTCCTAAAATCCCTCCAACATTCTCTATAGAAGCCCCTCTCAACTCTATAAAAAAACATCTCATATATCCTCCAAAAGTGGTGATTGTGGAATTTTTGCTATAACTTTATTTTTTCGAAATCTTAGATGCAGAAATTAAAATCCATTTGAGTGGAAATCCTGATGAACTTCATAACCAAATTTCAGATCTTGGTTCGCTATATTTTCGGATATATGATATGTGGAATTTAGGGTTTTGTAGGCTCCCGAATTTCATCTCAAAGAGGTGACCTTGGGAAAATAGTCATAAATATCTCTTTGAGAAGCGGATTGGAATTTTGTAAAAAGTGGTGGATAGTGCATGAACTGTAGTTTTCTATGTATCAATTTTAGAACTGAAGGAGGAAATAGTGACACGTGGCACACTATATAAGTTTGATCCTCTGAACTAGTCCATAATTAGGTCATTGTGAGAGATTGGGCATAACTTTGCCTTGAATAATCCAAATCGGGTTAGACCTATGGAATTGTAAATAAGAATTATAGGGCTACTATAGGACCAAAGATCCCATATTGGGGATCTGAAATCACAGAGATACATCAGATTAAATATCATGCTCCTAGAAGGCAAGCAAAAAAGCTAGATCAAGTGTTGTCAAGGGGTGCAAAGGACCAAACTTTCTAGGGAAGCAAAGAGAAAGGTGCAACAAATGATGTAGCATAGGTAAGATCCAGGTAAGTATCTTCTATATATGCATGTTCATCTCTTAATTTCATTAGGTTCTTTGTATTCTAATTTGTTGTTTTTGTTTAGCACTGACATATGCTCTGCTGGATGAGGTAAGTTTTGCTATTATCATGTCATGGGTATTTCCTTGAATAATTTTTGCAGGTATTATATATTCATCAAGAGAAGAATCAATGCATAATCTAATGTTCTCAAGAGTGAGAAAGGGTAGCATGACAAGTGCAACAATGAAGGTGCAAAACAACAACAAGAAGATCACCAAATGAGGTCTTCAAGTGGGCAACACCCCATACAATCATTGTAAAAGTATCATTGTACAAAGTCATTGTAAAAGCATCATTGTAAAAATTGTACAAGTGTCTATCTGCCAAGAGTTGAAGAGACAATGTTGGGAGGTCTAGGATCATCATTAGGTAGTTGTGTCATAGTTGGGGTTATGGTATAGTGTGTCTTCATCTTCTACATCATTCTATATCATTGTAAAGTGGACCATTCTCCCTGGTAAAAGAGTCCATTCCTCTTTTATTCTTCTATAGGGTGATAGGGTGGTGCTAGGGTGAGTTGTAGCTCATTGGGTGTTGGGGCATCCGTTCAATTGACTACTAAAAAATCTTTGGCATTGGAGCGTCCATCCAGTGGGAGATGGAGAAGAATAATTTTCTAGATTCTAAGAAGTTGGAGCTTTCTTTTCAATTAGAGTTGAAGATTAAAGAATTATTAGAAAAGAATTCAGGTGGTTTTTGTCCTAGAGGGGGTTTCCACCTTAAAAAAATGTGTGCATTTGTGTTCCTTTTGTTTACTACTATCATTGTACAAACACTAATAATAATTGAAGATTAACTAATGCTCTGAAAGATTAATAATAATACTAATTGAAAGAAATACTGATTCACCTTGCCTCTCAGTATTTCCAACAATTGGTATTAGAGCTTGGTTCCTTCAATAGCAGTTTAACAACTGGAAGGAGATCATGGAACATACCAAGAATGGTGTACTTCTGTTCAATGAAAATAATTATGCACTCTAGAAAGGAAGAATGGAGGTATATCTCTTAGCGCAAGTTTATGAAGTATGGGACACTATTCAAATTAGCTTTACACCAACCACGTATGAACAAGGTAAGAATAATTTGGTAAATGATGCAAAAGCAAAGAATATTATTATCAGTGGACTTATTGAATCTTCTTATCATTAGGTGTTGGGTTGTAAAACTGCTAAAAATGTATGGGAAAATCTTGAGAATATATATGCAGGTGACTCAAATGTCAAAGATAGCTCATCATCCAATGAAGACACCAACAGTGAAGAAGAAGCCAATAAGAGAGTATTGTTTATGGCCAAGCACAATAAGCAAGAGGTATCAAACAATGAAGAAGAAGGGTTGACCATAGAAGAATTTTCTAAGGAGACAACCAATATTATAAAAGAGATCAAAGCTGAGAAGATCCATTCCAATACTCTTGAAGAACAAGTTCAAGGTCTGAAAATTGAAGTTGAAGAACACAAATGTATTGAAGAGTCACTTCAAAAGAAGTTGGGAGAAAGAAACCAAGAAAGGGAAGCATTAGAGGTCGAAGTAGTCTCATTGTGTAAGGAAGTGAAGAAGGGAAACACTATCCAAAACTATGCCAACAGCTCAAGGGTGTTGGAAGAAATCAATAATATGGCAACATGAGACCTCAAGAAAGAAGTCCAACATAAGCAACAAAAACTTGACACAACATTTGCAGAGATTAGCAAGATCACACAAGAGATGCAGGAAGCAGAAATTGAAAGGAAGGAATCTAATCAAAGATACATATTTATTGTCGACCAAAAGCAAAAGGAATTAGAAACATCTTCAATAGAAATAAGCAGGCTCAAGATTGAAAATGAGAAGCAGAAGGAACAGATACATGTTCTCAATAGAGAAGTAGAGAAGACCACTCTTTTCAAGCTACAGGTTGAGGAGGTAGAAAAAAGAAGGAAGATCTTGAAAACATGGTTTCAATAAGATCTTTCTCGAAATAAAGAAGAACTTGATGTAACCCATGATGAGATCAACAAACTCAATGGATCACAAAAAGAACACTTACAAGATAAGGCAGATGAAGAAGCAAAAATGAAGGTAATTAAATATGGTAAAGCTCCAGTTGATGAAGGTACAAGCTCCAAAACTTCACATGATGATTCTAAGAAGGAAGTTTATCAAAGTGAAAAGAAAAAGAAGAATGTTGCAACTCTAAATAACAAGACCAAAGCAATCAAGAATAAAGGGCCACAACAAACTACAACACCGCCTCCAAAGAAGAATGAAAAATCTTCCAGGTATGTTCGTTTATTTAATGGTTATTGCTTTTTATGTGCTACCTATGGACATATGGCTAGGGATTGTGAAGTTTTTGACAAGTACAATCATTATCTGCAAAACCCTAGAAGTAAGTTTGCAGGATCACGAGACTGGTTCCACGATGATTTTGTCATAAGAGAATATGTGCTAGATGGGCCAAATATTGAATGTTTCAAATTCCTTAACTATGGCCATAGAGCTCGTGGTTGCAAATATCAGATGGAATTGCCTATGGACAACATTGAATGATTCAAGTGTCATAAATATGGGCACATGGCTCGAGATTGCAGGAATAAGAAGGCCTAGAAAAGGAAACAGGTATAGGAAGATAAAGCAGATAACAAGGTTTTAGCAGTTATGCTTTCAGGATCTGTAAAAGAAAAAGGTCATGAGGAATTAACAGTTGCTTTAGATAATGACTCAAGTCAAGATGGCCCATTAGGTGACTCACTATTTTGAACAATCTAGCTTGTTGACTCCTTAATGTTTGTATAGGAGGAGTCTATGCAACATTATATGGCACAAGTCTACAATTGACAGGAAGGTAGTTTGAACAAGATAGTAGTTTCAGGGGGAGAAAAACAATTGAAGGGTTACAAGTTACCAGGAACAAGGCAAGGTTAGTTTGCAAAGGATATGCACAGGTTGAAGGAATCAATTTTAAAGAAAAAATTTCACTAGTTGCCAAAATGGAAACCATCTAGATGTTTCTCGCGTATGCAAGTTCAAGAAAAATAAAAGTATACCAAATGGATGTTAAGTCAACATTTATGAATGGTGAATTAGAAGAAGAAGTTTACATCGAACAACTTGAAGCTTTTCTACTATCAGAAAAAGAAGACTATGTTTGTAGGTTAAAGAAGGCTTAGTATGGTCTCAAGCAAGCTCCCAGAGTATGGTATGCTCGTCTTGATGGATATCTACGTCAACAAGGGTTTAGGAAAGGTGTTGTTGATAGCAATCTTTAGGTACAAATAGATAAATATAATTTAACAATCGTTGAGGTATATGTGGATGATATAATCTTTGGTAGCAATGATGATCGACTAAGTAAGAACTTTGCTACAAAGATGCAAAGCGAGTTCGAGATGTCTTTACTTGGTGAGTTGACATACTTCTTAGGGCTTCAAATATCTCAGCAAGAGAAATGAATATTTATATGTCAGACCAAGTACATCAAGGAAATTCTCAAGACATTAAAAATGGAAGATTTCAAACTCATCCTCGCTCCGATGGTAAGAGGTTGCAAATTGAGCATAGACAACTCATCTAAGGATGTGGATCAGAGGTTGTACAGATCTATGATTGATAGTATTCTATATGTAACAACCTCCTGACCAGATGTTGTGCAAACAATTGGATAAGTAGCAAGATTCCAAGCAACACCAAAAGAATCATATATTATTGCCGTCAAAATAATTCTTTGATATCTAAAGGGCACAATAGAATATGGCTTGTTGTATCCCAAGGGAAACAATCTCATTATTCAATCCTTTATAGATGCAGATTAGGCAAGAAGCATTGATTATCATAAGAGTACTAGCGGAGTGACATTCTATCTAGGTGGTTGTCTCGTTTCATGGTTGAGAAAAAAGAAAACCTCAATATCGCTATCTACAGCGGAAGCAGAATACATTGTAGCAGTAGCTTGTTGTACTCAAGTCCTTTGGATGAAACAAACTTTGCAAGATCTTCAAGTATAATTCAATGAGCTTATTCCCATCTTCTGTGATAACACCAGTGCCATCAACATCTTCAAGAATCTTGTCATGCATTCAAAAACAAAACACATTCTGATCAAATATCATTTTGTTAAAGAACAAGTCACTAAAAAGAGTATCAAACTTGAATATGTTGGTACAAAAGAACAAATCATTGATATCTTCACTAAACCTTTACCTCATGAAGCATTTGAATATCTTCACTAGAAGCTTGGGATTCTTCCAATTTCTCATTAGATTTTCCTTATTTAGAAAATAAAGGGGGAGTGGAAGTGTGTACAAGTCTGTAGGATGGTTATGTGTTAGAGGGATTTATCCTTTGACATTAATGTCAAAGGGGGAGAGAAGGTAGTATGAAGAGGTGCCCTGATCGTAGGGGGAGTACTTGTGTTGCCATCTATTGAGCGATAAAAGGTGTCTTTTTAACTCCTAATTATCTTCACATTAATTTTCAACCTAGGGACGATTTTCTATTTCAAGAGTGTACTCAGTTTGAAGCGGCTATTTACTCAAGAGTAATGTTTTGCAGTATAGTGCTTAAAATCCAAAAGTGAATGAATGTTGGAAACAAAATCTAATTGGAACAGCAAGAAACTGAAATGTTCTGTAACTAAATCATTTACTCAAATAATCATCAGTCAATGACTTAGTAATGATAACTCTCTCCCCTGTAAACTGATGCAAATGAAAATCAATCATAGGCAAGATCTCCAATCTGATAACTTAGAAAGTGTTAGTCACCGTCCTTTATAGCTATTGATCTTTCAATCCACACTAAAGCAAATAATAACAATTCGATTGGCAAAAACACACTTGCTGCAATATCAATTAAAAGATGAAATCAAATCCCTGCAGAAAAGAACAATGATAAAATCTATTGAAAAACTGAACAACAATGCTTCATCTAACAAAAATGAATTATTAATGGAAAGTAACAGTAATGCTAAATTACTAGAATTAGACAACAATCTTAAATAGAACTGAACAACAAAGCTAATTAATTAGAAATACACATCAACTATAAATGTAACTAAATCAACAATCTGTAATGAATGGAAAAATCTAAAGTGAATAACGGAGCTTTAATATTTGAAATGAATAGCATAATAATATAAGTTGAAAAGGATAATAATCTCTGTTATGATGGAAAGGAACAACCACGCGATTCAATCATAGCTTATGCAATAAAACAATTTCATAAAATATTAGAACAACACATTCTAAAAACATGAAATTGTAAAGCAATACGATTCAAAGAAATAAGAATTAAATCAAACCATCACACGACTGAAATTGTAAAGATATAATACAAAGTAGTAGCTTAATCCACCAGAGGCTAGGCCCTTAGCCGCCAACGGATGCTGTTGGGCTACTTCAGATAAGGCGAATGAATAGCAACCCCCAAATTATATATTAATCATCAAACTGTGAAATCATTACAACAGCAAAAGCCTTGAGAATTACAATGGTAACGCAACAGTCCCCATTTCCTCCTATCCTATCCTATCTCTAATAATCCCTGACTTAATCTCTCATAATCTATTCCATCATGAATAATCAATCATTAATTCTGAATCCCCTTCTCTGATCTCTATTTTCATTTAAATAGAGAGAGAGAGCAGAGAACAGTTACAACATAGATGATTACAACACGATTTCTATTACACAATTAGATTGTTCTCAACAAATTGATAAGTAAGACCATATCCAAAATATCCTTCCATCAATCATTCAACAGGAACAGGTCGAATTTGGCATTGCAACTGAGATAATTTGGAAAACGGCCACACAACGAATCTGAGAAAAATGTCTTCAGAGAACCTTCTGTTTCTCTTAGTACGGGCTGAATTTGGCAAAACTGCTCATTAACAAACTAATTTGGTATGTTTTGAACAAAACTCATGTTTCAGATTTCCCATATTCTTATCCATTTACTTGATCCGTTCAATATAAAATTGTCACTTCTTATTCCAGCGAATTTCTAAGTTGGCACATTTAATGATCAATTCTTCAATTTGGAAAATATCTTTGGAGGCTAAAATGGTGAGTGATGTTACAACCAATTTATTAATAAACCATTATTGTTAAAATTATGCATAATCATCAATTTATTAAAAATAAAGGAGAATAAATAATATTTATCCATAAGAGCCTAAATAATTATAAAATGGAATTATATGATAAATCATGATAAATGACATGATAAAGAATGGTAGAAAGATGCATTAAAAAATGATAATAATAATGACATATTAATGGCTCAACACACCTCCAAACTAAATATATTGCATATCCTCATGCAAGAAAAAACTAAATATATTACATGTCCTCATGCAACCCAAAGGAAAAACCCATGTGTTAACCAAGCAATAAAAAATTTGTTCATCCCAACTCATGAAATGGATGGAACAAAAGAATTCTTCCTCAGTTAATGAATATTCAATTTTAGCAATCTTGATGAAGGCGTAACAATTTTTACATTGACGTTCAAGTTATGTGTATATGAAGTTGCAGCAAAATATGATATAAGTAATAACAACTTCATTAACCATTTTCTCAAAAACTACAAACTAGATTTTGTTGAAATTTTGCAAGTAGATTTCTACTATATTAATGCTTCTATGATCCAAAAAGCGGATCATTTTGATACACGGATCATGAGATATAAAAAAAATCGCTGTAAGTGATAGTGCATGATTTCCGAAATTTTATGAACTAATTTAACTTGAAATTATCTGGGTTTGTGTATTTTAATGATACGACTGTGTTTTCCAGAAATCACATGAATTGAGTTCATAGTTTTAAAAATATATGGAAATCAATTTTTTCACTGTATAAAAATGAAATTGTATGCCTTAAATGAGAAAGAAAGTAGAAAACATCCTTCATGCGTAGCAATTCCTCCCCCAAACTGAAGAATTAGAATGCCCTCATGCAATGCTAGAAAACAAATTGAGGTGGTTGCCACAATCTGTTGAAATATATGCTTGGTGTAAAACAACATGGAAAAAGGTGGTGTCGAGAATGAATAAGAATAGCAATGGATGATAAAGAATATTAATGACATGGTCATAAGAAAGAAATGAATGAAAGCAACACTCCCCCAAACTGAAAGATGATATGCTGCTGAAAAATGGAAAGTGGTAAAGATGTGGAATGAATGATCATAAATAATGCTCAAAATGGATTTTCATGAAATTCTCCTAAATTCGTAATAAATTAGAAAATTATGCTATTTTACCTCAAGTTTTACCTCCAAAAAGAAAAATGTGGAATGACATATATGAACTGACATTTGTTGAAGCTGATATAGGCAGAGTGGATGCTAAAAGTGATGCAAAAAGGTGGAATCCAGGCAAGCACATCATGTCTGAACAATTGTTCGCGTTCACGAGTTGCTCGAGCCTCTTCTATTAGTTGCAATAGTGTGGTCATGCTACAAATAGAGTCCCCCCCCCATACTTGTTCTTCTCCTGTAAAAAAATCACTATTTTGCATACAATGTTCTTGAATCCACAATGTTAGTTTTGAATAGAAACAAATAAGATGCATGCAAAAATTTCAATCAGAAAAACTTTTGTATACATGCAATACTAATATTTTGTCAAATCAATAAGTTATAGCAGAGTGCAGTAATCATATCGCATGCTATGTTATGAAACCAGCTCAAGAAAAAGATAGAAAAGAGAGATCAACGCCTTAAAATTTAGCCTCTTCGAGGGGGCAACATCCTTTACATTACATAAATGAACAATTCTTCGATGATTCAAATGACAAAACCTCCTTTCTATATATAAGAGTCTAAGGAGTCACAATGTAACCCAGCTGACCTAACAATAGTAATATAAAGCCACAAAAATAACAATAGAGCTATTCTATGGGGCACAATAATAACAATAGGGCAATAGGGGCACAACAATATTAATAAGGGGTACAACTACAATAGTAATGGGGTAATCACTAGTATTATAGGGACCCAACATGCCCCTCTCCTTAAAAAAAGTGTTGTCCTCAACACTTGAGTAGTTCTGGATACTTTTGTATAAAATTCTCATCCTCCCATGTGGAATCTTCAGCGGATAAGTTCTTCCACTTGATAAGATACTTCGAAATTGATCGATTTCATAGCTGTCGAGTTCTTGTTTCTGTGACTGATTCCGGTTCCAATATAATTTTTCCTTCCTCGTCAAGTTCTGGCAATATTGTTTGAACTAGGAGCTTGTCCCCTATAACCTTGTTTAAACATGAAACGTGGAAAACTGGGTGCAATCAAGAAGCTGCAGGAAGCTCCAATTTGTATGCCATAGTACCAATCTTTTGCAACACCTTGTATGGACCATAATACTTTGGTGATAATTTATTATCCTTCTTAACTTGCTTGAGGGACATTTGCTTATATGGTTGTAGCCGTAGGAATACCCAATCACCTACATCAAAACTTCTTTCACTGCGATGTTGATCTGCCTGTTGTTTCATTCTATTCTGTGCCAACACAAGGTTATCCTTTAAGAGTTGGAGGACTTGTTGTTGATGTTCGATGTGATGTTCCACTGCCTAAACCTTAGAATTTTCTCTTAAATATGATGTGATGGATGGTGGTTGATACTCATAAAGTGCCATAAATGGGGTCGCTTGTTGCTGTATGGAAGGAAGTGTTATACCACCATTTAGCCAGAGGCAACCATTTGACCCATTGTGTCTGTTTATCAGATACAAAGCAACGAAGATATACTTCCAAACATTTGTTTACTATCTTAGTTTTCCCATCAGATTGAGGATGATAAGATGAGCTATGAGCTAACTGAGTACCAAGAAAAGAAAATAATTTTGTCCAAAAATTTCCAGTGAAAATGGGATCTCTGTCACTTACAATAATCTTTGGGTTTCCATGTAGCTTTTGAATTGTTTCCATAAATGCAGTAGAAACTGTACTGGCTTTAAATGGATGTGATAATGCACAAAAGTGTGCATACTTGGAAAGTCTGTCAACTACCACCATGATGACACTCTTTCCCTCAGACTTGGGTAAACCTGTGATAAAATCCATTGAAACCTCCTCCCAACGTTGGCTTGGAATGGATAAAGGTTGTAATAGACCCGGTGTCTTAATTGTTTCAACTTTATTTTGTTGGAAAACCAAACATTCCGCCACAAAGTTTTGAATATCTAATTTAAGGCCATCCCAAAAAAATTCCTTCTTAACCCTGTGGTAAGTTTTTAAAAATCCTGAGTGCCCTCCTAAGGGAGAAGTGTGCAATTCCATAAGAATCTTTTGTTTTAGCTGGGAATTCTTACAGAGGTATAAGCGATCTTTGTACCATAATGAATCATTTTGCCAGCTAAATGTATCAGATGTACTGGAATCTTGTTGTAACTTTCAAATAAGTTCCCATACTTCTTCATCATTCTTCCATTCCTCCCTTGCTTTGTTTATCCAATCTGGTTGGATAATAGAAATGGCGCACAACAATGCTTCCACCTCCTCATCCTTTCTTGAGAGTGCATCTGCCACCACATTTTGCTTCCCTTTTTTGTAGATGATTTCAAAGTCATAACCCAACATCTTTGTGACCCACTTTTGTTGCTCTTCAGAGGATAATCTTTGTTCTAAAAAGTATTTAAGGCTATCATGATCCGTTTTTACCTTGAAGTGTCTTCCCATTAGGTAGGGTTTCCATTTCTTAAGTGAATGGAGTATTGCCAACATTTCCTTCTCATGAATATTTTTGTGTAAAAACTTTGCCTTGATTGGACGACTTTCAAAAGCAATGGGTCTTTCATCTTGCATTAGAACAGCACCAATTCCATTTCCTGAAGCATCACATTCCACAATAAAGGTTTTTTTGAAGTCCGGTGTAGCTAATACCAGTGCTTGGCACATTGCCTCTTTAAGATGTTCAAAGGCCTTTGTTGCTTTCGGAGTCCATGAAAATGCATATTTCTTCAATAATGTTGTTAGAGGTGCTGCTATTCTCCCATAATTCTTAAAAAACTTGCGATAATACCCTGTCAACCCAAGAAATCCTCGCAGATGCTTTATGGATGTGGGGATTTTCCATTCCTTAATGGCTTTAATTTTTGCTAGGGTCTACCTTAACTCCTTCATGAGATACAATATGACCCAGATATTCCACCTCCTGGACTCCAAAGAAACATTTGGATCTTTTTGCATATAATTGTTTCTCCTCCAATAGTTGTAGCACCCTGTCAACATGTTCAACATGATCCTTCCAAGACTTGCTGTAGATTAGTATATCATCAAAAAATACTAACACAAATTTTCTAAGGAATGGTTTGAAAATTGAATTCATCAAAACTTGAAATGTTGAAGGTGCATTGGTAAGGCCAAAAGGCATGACCAAAAATTCATATTGACCCTCATGAGTTCTAAATGCTGTTTTCGGAATGTCTTCAGTCTTCATTCTGATTTGATGATATCCTAAACAAAGATCCAACTTGGTGAAGTAAATTGATCCATGCAATTCATCCAGTAATTCATCAATGGCAGGAATGGGAAACTTATCTTTAATAGTGAGCTTGTTGAGCTCCCTATAATCCGGACACATGCACCATGATCCATCCTTCTTGTGCACCAATACTACTGGAGCAGAGAAAGAACTTTGACTTGGTTGAATTATACCAGCCTCTAACATTTCTGCAACCATACGTTCAATTTCACTCTTTTGGACATAGGGATATCTGTACGGCCTGATGTTTGGAGGAACACTTCCTGGAATCATATGAATAGCATGATCATGATCACGCATAGGTGGGAGACCTTTGGGAGTCTCAAATACCTTGGAATGATTGTCCAAGACTTTTTGGAGATCTAGAGAAATAGATGATTCCAATGTGGAAACATCTAGCGAACATAATTGTGCAATTACACCTCTTTGTTCCTTTTTTAGAAGCTTTGTCATACCATTAGAGCTGATTATCTTTCTTGGTTTCCCTGCAATACCCCTTAATTCAACTTCCTTTCCTTCCGTAGAAAATTTGATGAAAAGTTCTTGAAAATTAAAAGCTATTGTACCCAAGGATTGTAGCCATTGGACTCCTAGTACAACATCAACACCTCCCATTGGAATGGAAAGCATTGGGCTAGTCAATACATATTCTCCCATGGATAGCTTGATATTATGGCACTTGCCAGAGCAATTTATTGTTCCTCCATTTGCAATCATCACTTGACACTCTGGTGCTGGATATAGGAAGCAATTCAATTCTTTTGCTACCTTACAATGAATAAAATTGTGGGTGCTTCCTGAATCAATCAACACTATTACCTTTTTCTTCTTGATTTGTCCTTCTATCTTGATGGTTTGAGGAGTGGTAATTCCCGCCAATGCATTACAAGATATGGTCGGATTCATTTGTTCTTCATCTAGGCTTTGTTCCTGGAGTATATCCTCTTCTTTTGACCTTTCTTGCTCCTTTTCTTCTTTTTCTTCACAATCTATGTAGAATAATTTCTTCTTAGCACACTTATGACCTTTAGTGTATTTGCTATCACAACTGTAACAAAGCCCTTTTGCTCTTTTTTCTTCCAATTGTTGTGGTGTCAACCTTATATGTTGTGGAAGACTAGGGGCAACAACACTTCCGTCTTTATAGTTGTGAGGGGTATGCTTCCTAGTTGCCATAATTTTGCTTTCCATTTTTCTTGCTAACCTGAATGCCTTCTCTAATGAATCAGGTTCCCAAAGGCGAACATCATGTTGGATATTATCCTTTAAAGACCCTATGAACACATCAATCCTATGCTCCTCTGGAATATCTTTTACCTTTATGTTCAATTTTTGGAACTCCTCAATGTGCTCCATTATTGAACCCTTTTGTTTGAGACTTATCAATTGGCTAAAAAAGGTGTTGCTTTTTGTATCCTCATAATGTGCTATCAATTCTTCCGTAAAAATTTCCCAAGTGATAAATTGTTTATGAGAGCAAAGCCATTGATACCATACAAACTGATTTGGTTCCAAATATAAAGTTTCCATACGTACCTTTTGTGTGTTTTGCACATTATTGAGATCGAAAAATTGCTCCATCTGTAATATCCATGCTGCGGGATCCTTGCCATCAAACTTCCTTATATCGATTTTTGGAATATGGTGGGTCTTTGATCCAACATTAGAGTCTATGGAATCATGAATAACATTTCATTTGTTCTCATCATGAGTTTCCTTTAGTACCCTTTCACTATTAGTGACCATTTCTTGTAGCAACTTATTCATATTTATCTTCAATTCTTCCATCTTATCATCCATGCCATCAATTTTAGCATCCATGCCATTCACCTTAGCTTCCATGCCATCCATCTTAGCTTCTACGCCTTTCTTTAAACAATCCATATTAGCTTCTACACCTTTCTTTAAACCATCCATCTTAGCTTCTACATCTTTCCTTAAACCATCCATCTTAAATTATGTTGCTTTTTGTGCAAGTGACACTTGTTGCACTTGTTCTTGTAATTTTGATATATCATATAGCATTTCTTCTTCTTCTTCATGAGTCATGCTAGAGCTTTTAGGTTCCTTACTAAGTGTTTGCATTTTATTTCCTCGGGGCATCAGTTACCGATAATAATGCTCTACTAGCCCTTTGAATTCCTTCAAAATAAATTTTCAAACCGATCTTAAGCAAAAATTTAAAAGAATCTACACACCTTTTTTTTTCACTTTGTAGGAGCTCGATATTGCCTCTGATGTATCTCTGTACTTTCAAATCATCCAATTCTGAAATTGCAATCTTTGGTATCCCTCTATGTCCTCTTTCCAATGCCACTAGTCTGATCCAATTTGGATTCTCCAAGAAAGAGTTATGCCCAATCTCCCAAGATGACCTGATTATAGACCTTTCCAAAAGAGCGAACTTGTATGAAGTGCCACGTGTCACTATTTTGACCTTTGGATCTGAAAAATTCATACAAGAAACTACAGTCCATCCTATTTCTGTACCTTACGAAATTTCAATTCGATCCCGAGAGAGAAAGTTATGACGATTTTCCCCAGGTCACCTGTTTGGAATGTAATTCAGGAGTCTACAAAAATACCAACTTCCTCAGATCATATCTCCGCAAATATAGCGCAAAAAGCTCTGAAATTCGTACCCGAGGTTCAACGTGATTTCTTCTCAAATGGGTTTTTATTGCAACTTCTGAAATGTCGCAGAAAAAAAAGTTATAGCGAAAATGCCACAATGACCTGTTTGGAGAAGAAAAACCCTAGAATCTAAAGCTCTGATACCAAATGTTATGAAACCAGCTCAAGAAAAAGATAGATCAACGCCTTAAAATTCAGCCTCTTTAAGGGGGAAACCTCCTTTACATTACATAAATGAACAATTTTTCAATGATTAAAATGACAAAACCTCCTTTCTATATATAGGAGTCTAAGGAGTCACAATATAACCCAACCGACCTAACCATAATAATATAAAGCCACAAAAATAACAATAGAGGGATTCTATGGGGCACAGTAATAACAATATGGGGGCAATAGGGGCACAAAAATATTAATAAGGGGTACAACTACAATAGTGATGGGGTAATCACTAGTATTATAGGGACCCAACATGCTATCCCATAATGCATGCATTCCCCCCTCCAATTAGAAAAGGGATTCCATGACCATAAAGCCTATGAAAGGTGTTGTGTTGACGGCAAGGCAAGGGAATAAACGATACAACAATAAATGAAGCAGAGTGCACATTACACATATCAATGATAGGATGGCAAGAGTTATGGTTACAATGAGAGCAAAGTGTATAAATATAGTTATGAATAAGAGATAGGACGCTTTGGATTGATGATAAGTTATGAAAAAGAGAAAGGACAACAATATGCCAAAAAGATGCTTTGCTGATGATATTCTAGCTGAAAATGATGTGATTGATCATAACACAATTTTTCATGCGTAAAGGTTCAAAACAAGGAAAAAAATTAAAGAAATAACTTCTCTGATAAAAAGAAAGAATAAAAAAAGGTTATTATAGTAATAATTGACGATAAGATATAACTTCAATAGCATAAGAAGAGCCTCTACTGCCAGCAGTCATCCATAGCCTCAACAGGGTTGCTTTTTAACCCATATGAGCTAGGATCCTCAATTTATAACTAGAGAGTTCCAGTGCTATTCTACAGAAGAGATCAGTGTGCTGGCGTGGTAACTAGATAACCACACTACCATTCACTGGGATGTAGCAAAAGTGATCAGGTCGGCTCGTGATGAGACCTCCTATTCCAAGGATAATTTGGCTATCCAATGGATCATAACCCTGGTGTGGTGGCCATAATGGGAATGTCACTTTGTTACAGCCTTATGAACATGGTAGGCTGGCTCATAATGAGACCCCGTATCCTCCATCTGCGAACAAAATTTTGTTGTTATTACACATTTTTATGATAAAAAGAGGGAGGCTTAGTACTCCTTAAGAGAAAGGATGGTGGAAGAAGTTGAACTTGTCAATAGAAAAAAATATACCCATAATCTCATTTAGTACAAACAGAGAAGATTATAACCAGGAAGGGTGGAACCAGCATGGTATTAAGATGATCAATCAGTATCATGTACAACAGAAAACAATATAGTAAAGTAGTATATAAATAATTGTGTCCCTTTTGAAAATAATCTATCATCAAGGAGTTTTCCTGTTAAAGATCATAATGTGAATGATATTAACTTGCTTCAAAAGAATCCATAATTCTTATCCTCATAAAAGTAGTGTACTTCATGCCATGAAAGAGAATCAGTAAAATGTGGTTGAGATGAACTAGAAATAATCCCACAAGAGGAAGGAAGGGTTTTTCTTGAAAATGCTCCCAAAGTGTTGTTTCTTTGAAGGAACAACAAAAACACTCAAAAAAAGGTGTTGTTCCTTGTAGGGAACAACAAAGGAAATGCATGCCAAAACAAAAATACACACGAAAAAATGTTGTCCCCTGAAAAAAATGCACGTGAAAAAGTGTTGTTACCTGTAGGGAACAACAAAAAAATACACCCAAAACAGTTATGTTCCTTAAAAGGAACAATAAAAAAATGCATGCGAAAAGGTGTTATTCCTTACAAGGAATAGCAAAAAATACACCCAAAAAAGTTTTGTTCCTTAAAAGAAAAAAAAAAAATGCATGTGAAAAAGTGTTGTTCCTTAAGAGGAACAACAAAAAATGCGAAAATGTTGTTCCTTTAAAAGGAACAATAGAAATGCGAAAGTGTTGTTCCTTTGAAAGGGACAGCAGAAATGCAGAAATGTTGTTCCTTTGAAAGGAATAGCAAAAATGTGAAAATGTTGTTCCTTCGGAAAGGAATAGCAAAAATGCAGAAGTGTTGTTCCTTCAAAAATTCAAAAGTGCAAAAGTGTCGTTCCTTCAGAAAAGAACAACAAAAATGCAGAAGTGTTATTCCTTCAGAAAGGAACAACAAAAATGCGAAAGTGCAGAAGTGTTGTTCCTTTGGAAAGGAACAACAAAAATGCAGAAGTGCAGAAGTGTTGTTCCTTCAGAAAGGAACAACAAAAATGCAAAAGTGTGGAAGTGTTGTTCCTTCAGAAAGGAACAACAAAAGTACAAAAGTGCAAAAGTGTCGTTCCTTTCAAAAATGCGAAAGTGTAGAAGTGTTGTTCATTCAGAAAGGAACAAAAAAAATGTAGAAGTGTAGAAGTGTTGTTCCTTCAGAAAAGAACAACAAAAATGCAGAAGTGCAGAAGTGTTGTTCCTTCGGAAAGGAACAACAAAAATGTAGAAGTGTTGTTCCTTCGAAAAGGAACAACTAAAATGCGAAAGTGTTGTTCCTTCGGAAAGGAACAGTAAAAATTCACAATTATAAAATGTAATCACACAAAAAACGAATTAGTTGTTCACTGCATTGATACTGAGGATGGGCCACAATTTGAAGGAAGCAACACCTGAAACACAAAATATAAGAGAAATCAGAAAAGAAACAACATTTTATTTAAAAACAATATATAAATAAATAAATTAAGTTACAACATCTATGATGTTATTAAAAAAAATAATCTCTTTGAAAAATGTTTTGGCAGTAGTGACATGAGATGAATCTTCAACTGGAAATCATTTCTTCATTTCTTCTGTTATGAATCCGTTGGGTAATGAGTTGGATGAAATTCCCTTGTTTCATTAAAATTTCTTTCAAGAATCGCTCATCCATAAATTGACCTTTATTCTCCTAGGACCTGCAAAAAAAAAACGAGTGTCTACCTGCAATAAAACATTAAATCATGGAGAAGGAGAGGTGATCGGGTTCCCATAATCCAAGAATTATGCAAAAAAACAACAAGTAGCTCTGTATAACAAATCCACAGAGAAAATAACAAAGTAAAATTTATTTGTCACTCGCGAGAGAGCAGTGGCCAATCATGCTAACTTGCAGTGTTTTAATCACAACTTCTTTGTTTTTCGTCCAAATTGAGTGATTCCAAAGCCAGATGAGAGATAATTTAAAGGTATATATCCAATATAAATAGGTTTTAAAAATTCAATGATATGATATGCCAATATTTCTTAGAACAACCTGCAATACAGAGTCATTTTCGATTACCCCACTTAGAACAACAGTGGATATTTTAAGCATAGATTTTTCGTTTGATGTCAGATTCGAATGATTAAAATTAGAAATGGAATTAGATTCATTTATATCTCCAATAGAAACAAGTTTTTAAGAAAATAAGAATTGATAGGTCGAATACTCTAAGGAACAGCCGGAAAGACAGAGTTTTAAGAGTGTTGATTTACGATAGACAGTCAATATTTTGATCATAACTTCCTCATACGATATTTAAAATGAGTGATTCTAATTGATTTGTAAACTATATTCACAGGGGAATCTACCATAGAATCAGGTTTTAAAAATATGGTCATTTAGGCCTCCAAAACCTGACTGTCCCAACTCTGTTCCTAAGCTGCCTGCTAGACACCATGTCAACGTTTTGGTTCTAATTTTTTGTTTCAAATCCAAATTGAGTGCTTCAAATTTGGTTGGAAAGTAGACATCAAGGGCTACCTAGGATAGAAATAGGTTTTAAAAATAGTTTCATTTAGGCCTCCAAAGCATGACTTTCCCGATTGTGTTTTCAAAAGTTTCATCAAGCCCACAAACCAAAAATATGATATTCAAACATTTTTTTCCAAATTGGCGATAAAAATGAAATGAGTGTTTGCAAAACTATTATTTCCATTATAATTCATATACATACACAAATGAATTAAAAAAAATTATCACCGATGTTGATTTCCATAGTGTGTTGTAACAAAAAACAACTAGTTTTACATAAAAACAAAATGTATTTATTTATGTCCTTATTTATTTATTTATTTGTTTTTACACTAACCTACTTTGATTGAAAAATGAATATGACTACGTATATGAGTACTTCCAGTGAAACTATTTTCGAAATAAGGCTTCAAGTATGCACATACCCAAATTTGAAGAATGCATGTTAATGAATATTAGGGTATGAGAAGCCAACTTCCCTTCAAAAGGTGGTGTCAAAAATTGTTGAAGTATGGAGTGATGCTGCAAACAAGTGATGGAGTGAAACCAATATTCAATATATCCTTTACTTTCTTGATTTCCCATAGCCATCATGCCACGAAGTTCTTGAGCTTTCAAAGTGGCTTGTTGATGCAAACTAAAAGAAGCCTCATCTTTTTCCGTAACTTCTTCAATTTTTGAATTTGAAACATTCTGAATCTCAATATAAGTTTTCTCCAATGGTGCACGTGAGATAGAATGGGTGGGAAGGGTGTGTAAATTTTGCAGTTCAACACTGTAAGCATGTTGTACTAGTTTATTATGGTGAAGGTGTGGAACGAGTTGACCAGGAAATTGTGTACGAAATGAATCATTTTGATGATGTAGTTGATTGGGTTGAGTGGATGATTTTGATAGGAAAGAAAGATGTTGTGGAAGAGTTGGTGGAGAATATGGAGGACGTGCTTGTGCTACAGGATGAGGGAGAGTAATCATGCAATCATAATATGAACTATGCCAAATTTGTAGACAAGATTTATGGTGGTTATATTAAGATTGACATGGCTACCCTAACACATTAGCATTCCATAATGGATTATGCAGGTAAGAGAATGAAGAAGAAGTGTTTTGAACCATACCTGTAGGCCATGATTTCCATGGTTTTGACCTTGTTACAGCCTCCTCATCTCTTTGATATGATACTTCCATCCTAGATAAGGAAAAATAACTATCTATGGGATGCTCCTTCCAGTAATGAGGGAAAAACACTTCATCAAATTCTTGATTTTTCTGAACCTACAAAACATCCAATTTTGAACTTAGAGATTTAATAAAATCAACTTTAAAATTTTCAAATAAAACATTGATTTCAGCTCTTATGTCTCCTGTTCTTGTAGCAGATTTGGAAAAGAATGAAGAAAATTATCTAGAATTCTTACCAACCTTGGAGATTCCTCTTGATTACCTTATGCATAATTCACAAACATCATCATATGATAATTGAAAAACATCATCTTTTCCTATCAGATTTAAGAGGTCTAAAAATTCATCTTTGATTCATTTGAGTAGGAGTGTTTTTAAGATCTCTTTTTTCAAATGCTTATGTTTTGATTTTTGAAGGTTGTAATCAAATCGCTCTACATAGTCCTCCAAGCTTTCATCTTTCCCTTGTATCATATTGAAAATATTTTCATCGACTTTGCAATAGTCTTGGTACTTCTTCAAGAATATGTTCTTCATGTCCTCCCATGTTTGGATGCAGTTCCCACCTAAGCTCATGAACCATCGGGGAGTTGCTCCTTTTAGAGTAAGAGGAAACACTTTCAACCTTTGATCATTAGTACAATAATAATATCCTTTACAAAGTATTTCGAACTCAAATAAGAATGTATTTGTATCTTCATTTGTCAAACCATGAAAATTTGGTAGAGAATATGGGGGAATTATGTGCATTTGTGTCACTCCTCCTAGATATTTGATAGGGAATTCAAAAGTATAAATGTGAGCCATTTCTTACCATAATATAAGATGTTCTTCATGTGTTTATTTGAGACTCCTTTTTCAAATGTTCTTGTCAATTGTTTAGTGAAATGGGTGGTGCCTACATCACCACTTAAGTGAAATCATGAGATTTTTTTTTTCAAAATTTCTATTTTCTTTTTTAGTCATTCACACAAAAATTCAAACATTTATTTCTGCTTTAAGGAAATTTTTTAACAATTCTGTTGGAAAGCAGGCGGGAGAGCAGGGCTTTTACATGCTTCGTACACAGGTTCTTACCTTTCGTTTTTAATACCTAACTCTTTCCTAACAAGCGCTCATCAAATGCACACTACTCTTTAGAAATGGTACACTCTCCCTGGCAACAATGCCAAAATGTTGAGCGATAAAAGGTGTCTTTTTAACTCCTAATTATCTTCACATTAATTGTGAACCCAGGGATGATTTTCTATTTCAAGAGTGTACACAGTCTAAGGCAGCTATTTACTCAAGAGTAATGTTTTGCAGTATAGTGCTTAAAATCCAAAAGTGAATGAATGTTGGAAACAAAATCTAATCGGAATAGAAAGAAACTAAAATGTTCTGTAACTAAATCATTTACTCAAACAATCATAAGTCGAGGACTCAGTAATGATAACTCTCTCCCCCGTAAACTGATGCAAATGAAAGTCAATCATAGGCAAGATCTCCAATCTGAGAACTTAGACAGTGGTAGTCAGTGTCCTTTACAGTTGTTGATCTTTCAATCCACACTAAAGCAAATAATAACAATTCGATTGGAAAAAACACACTTGCTACAATATCAATTAAAAGATGAAATCAAATCCTTGCAGAAAAGAACAGTGACAAAGTCTATTGAAAAACTGAACAACAAAGCTTCATATAAAAAAAATCAATTATTAATGGAAAGGAACAGTAATGCTAAATTACTAGAAGTAAACAACAATCTTAAATAGAACTGAACAAGAAAGCTAATTAATTAGAAATACACAACAACTATAAATGTAACTAAATTAACCATCTGTAAATGAATGGAAAAAGCTGAAGTGAATAGTGGAGCTTTAATATTTGAAATGAACAACATAATATAAGTTGAAAAGGATAATAATCTCTGTTATGATGGAAAAGAATGACCATACAATTCAATCATAGCTTATGGAATAAAAAAAATTCATAAAATATTAGAACAGCACGCTGTAAAAACATGAAATTGTAAAGCAATACGATTCAAAGAAATAAGAATTAAATCAAACCATCACACAACTGGAACTGTAAAGATATAATATAGAGTAGTAGATTAATCCACCAGAGGCTGGGCCCTTAGCCGCCAGCAGATGCTGCTGGGCTACTTCAGATAAGGCGAATGAACAACAACCCCCAAATTATATATTAATCATCAAACTGTGAAATTATTACAACAACAAAAGCCTTGAGAATTACAATGGTAATGCAATAGTCCCCCTTTCCTCCTATCCTATCCTATCTCTAATAATCCCTGACTTAATCTCTCATAATCTATTCCATCATGAATAATCAATCATTAATTCTGAATCTCTAATTCTGAATCCCCTTCTCTGATCTCTGTTTTCATTTAAATAGAGAGAGAGCAGAGAGCAGTTACAACATAGATGATTACAACATGATTTCTATTACACAATTAGATTGTTCTCAACAAATTGATAAGTAAGATCATATCTGAAATATCCTTCCATCAATCATTCAATAGGAACAGGTTGAATTTGGCATTGCAGCTGAGATAATTTGGAAAACGACCACACAACGAATCTAAGAAAAACATCTTTAGAGAACCTTACATTTCTCTTAGTACATGCTAAATTTAGAAAAAATGCTCATCAAAAAACTAATTTAGTCTGTTCTAAACAAAACCCATGTTTCGGATTTTCCAGATTCTTCTTCATTTGCCTGATCCATTCAATATAAAATTGTCACTTCTTATTCCAGTGAATTTCTGAGTTGGCACATTTAATGATCAAATCTTCAATCTGGAAAATATCTTTGGAGGCTAAAATGGTGAGTGATGTTACAAACAATTTATTAATAAACCATCATTGGTAAAATCATGCATAATCATCAATTTATTAAAAATAAAGGAGAATAAATAATATTTATCCATAAGAGCATAAATAATTATAAAATGGAATTATATGATAAATCATGATAAATGACATGATAAAGAATGGTAGAAATAGGCATTAAAAAATGATAATAATAATGACATATTAATGGCTCAACACCATCAATGCCAAAGGAGGAGATTGTTGATCTAAAGATGATTTGAGGTTGTTATTGATGTCAACCCAAGCAACACCAAGGATGACCCTGAACTTCCATGGCACATTGGCATCATCATTCATGGTTTCTCGTCGCATAGCCATTATAGGAATACTCTACTCAAAAGTATCTTTCTATCAGTATATAGCTCTCCTCATAATTCCTCACAGTTTGTAAGTTATTCTAGATTGAAGTTAGTAACCCCAATTAGTGGCCTAAAACCCCATGGGGTTGTGGCATGATGTTTATCATTGAATAGACAATAGTTAATAATTTTTTAAGCTCCTAAAATCCCCCCAGCATTCTCTATAGAAGCCCCTCTCAACTCTATAAAAATAAATCTCATATATCCTCCAAAAGTGGTGACCGTGGAATGTTCGCAATAAATTTATTTCTTTGAAGTAGATGCTGAAAGTAAAACCCATTTGAGCTGAAATTCTGATGAACGTTGTAAGCGAATTTCGTATCTTGGTTCGCTATATTTTCGGAGATATGGTCTATGGAATTTAGGGTTTTTGCAAGCTCCCGAATTTCATCTCAAAGAGGTGACCTTGGGAAAATCATCAGAACTTTCTCTCTGAGAAGTGGATTGGAATTATATAAAAAGTCAAAGATAATGCACATATTGTAGTTTTCTATGTATGAATTTCATAACCAAAGGATCACACCATGACAAGTGGCACGTCATACAAGTTTGATCTACTGAACTAGTCCATAACTAGGTCATTGTGAGAGATTGGGAATAACTTTTCCTTGAAGAATCCAAGTCAGGTCAGACATGTGGAATTGGAAAGAAGACTCAGAAAAATACAATAGGAATGATAATCACATATTGGGGATCTGAAATCACAGAGATACATCAGATTAAATATCATGCTCAAGTGTTTTCAAGGGGTGCAAAGGACCAGACTTTCTAGGGCAGCAAAGAGCAAGGTGTAAAAAAATGATGCAGTAGAGGTAAGCTCCAAGTAAGTATCTTCTATATATGCATTTTCATCACTTAATTGCATTAGGTTCTTTGTATTCTAATTTTTCATTTTTGTTTAGCACAAACAGATGCTCTGCATGATGAGGTAAGTTTTTCTATTATCATGTCATGGGTATTTCCTTGAATACTTTTTGCAGGTATTATATATTAATCAAGCGAAGAATCAATGCATATTCTAATGTTTTGAAGAGTGAGAAAGGTTAGCATGAAAAAAGCAGCAATCAAGGTGCAGAACAACAACAAGAAGTTCACCACATGAAGTATTCAAGTGGGATGCACTGCATACAATCATTGTAAAGGTATCATTGTACAGAGTCATTGTAAAAGCATCATTGTAAAAGTTGTACAAGTGTCTATATGCCAAGAGTTGAAGAGGAAGTGTCAGGAGGTCTAGGATCATCATTATGTGGTTGTGTCATAGTTGGGGTTATGGTCTACTTGTCTTCTTCTTCTACATCATTCTATATGATTGTAAAGTGGACCATTTTTTCCGGTATGGGAGTCCATTCCTCTTTTATTATTCTATAGGGTGGTAGGGTGGTGGTAGGGTGGTGCATGAAGTCACCAATAGGTTCAAGCCTGTGAAAACTTTAGGGTGGTAGGGTGGTGCTAGGGTGAGTTGTAGCTCATTGGGTGTTGGGGCATCCGTTCAGTGGACTACTGAAAATTCTCAGGCGTTGGAGCATCCATCCAGTGGGAGCTGGAGAAGAATTATTTTCTAGATTCTAGGAAGTTGTAGCTTTGTTTTCAATTGGAGTTGAAGATTAAAGAATTATTAGCAAAGAGTTTAGGTGGTTTTTGTCCCGGAGGGGGTTTCCACCTTGAAAAACTATGTGCATTTTTGTTCCTTTTGTTTACTGCTATCATTATACAGACACTAATAATAATTGAAGATTAATTTATTCTCTAAAATATTAATAATAATACTCATTGAAATAAATATTGATTGCCCCCCCCGTCTCAGTATTTCCAACACACTCCAATTGATGGGAGTGTTACAACTCCACCCATATAGTGCCTCAAATGGACTCATCTACAGCGACTCCTAATCACCATTGTTGTATGCAAACTCAACCAATGGAAGGTAATCTTCCCATGTCCTCTTTTGACGAATGAAATCTATCCTCAACATGTCCTCCAAAATCTTATTGACCCTCTCTATCTATCCTTATATCTGTGGATGATAAGCTATGCTGAAGGCCAACTTTGTCCCCAATCCTACAAACAACACCTTCCAAAACTTGGAAGTGAACTTGGATTTCCTATGTGACACAACCTTCTTTGCTACACCATGCAATCTCATGATCTCCCCAATGAAGACCTATGCTACCTCACTAGTTGAATAAGTAGTCTTCACTAGAATTAAGTGAGCTAACTTGTTATCCATGTCTACCACAACCATGATAGATTCATTCTTCCTCATTGTCCTTAGAAGACCTATATTGAAATCCATGGAAATGAACTCCCATTTCCACTCTAGAATCATAATAGGTTGAAGTGACCCGCCTAGATGTTTACACTTTACTTTGACCTGATGAAAGTCCAAACATCTTTCCACAAAGTCTTCCACTTCCTTCTTAAGATTCAACCAATGATAAAACCTGTTCACTGTTGTAAATGTATTTTGGTATCCTAGGTGACCTGAATAATATTTTACATGAAACTCCCTCAAGATAATCTCCTTGAGTTTTCTATCATCCGACACATAGATCCTATCCCTAAATCTCACTAAGCCATCTATTGTAAGGCCATATGTTGTAAGATCATAATCCACGTCTTGATCACTTGTACCCTATTATAACCTGAGCATAATCTCCCTGAACCTATCATCCTGTTGTCCTACCTGTAAGATCCAATCCTATAAATCTATCCCATATGAGCTCACTACTCTGACATGGTTTAACTACACTTTCCTATTGAGAGCATCCAAAACCATGTTCTCCTTTCCCTTAATGGACCTAATCTTAAATTCAAAATCAGTAAGAGTAGCCAACCATTTGGCTTGTCTCACATTCATATTTAGATGGCCAAATAAATATCTCAACCCACTGTGATGGCTCATCAACACAAACCTCCTGTCAAGAAGATAATGTCTCCACATCTTCAAGGCATGAATAATAGCTTCCAACTCAAGATCATGAGTCACATAGTTATGCTTGTGCTCATTTATTTTTTCTAGAATCATAGCATATCACTTGTCCCTCCTACATCAAGACTCCACCCAGTCCTATTTTGCAAACATATGTACATACTACAAGATCTTTATCTGGATCTGCAATCTTTAACATTGGAGCATTTTTCAACAACTGCTTCAACTGCTCAAAAATTACTACACACTCCTCTATCCATTCAAACTTCTTACCTTTCCTTTGCAATGATGTAATAGGATATACAATGTGTGAGAAGTATTTCATGAACCTCCTATAGTAACCTACTAAGCCCATGAATGATCTGACTTTCTCCATGTTTCTAGGAGCTACCCACTCCGTGATAGCATTTATCTTCTCGAGATCTACTGCAATTCCATTCTTGGAAACATGTCCCAAGTAGTGTACTCCTGTCTGAAATAAACTACACTTGCTAAGCTTAACATACAACTGATGCTCTCTTATAAACCTCAATATTGTTGCTAAATGCTTGACATGCTCTTCCCCATTCTTAGAATATATCAAGATGTCATCAGTGAATACAATAACAAAATTTTCCAGATAAGGATGCAACACACTATTCATTAAACACATAAAAGTAGCTAGATCGTTATTCAAACCCAATGGAACCACAACAATCTCATAATACCCATACCTGATCCTGAAGGCATTCTTGTAGATGTCCTCTTCTATGATGCGTACCTGATGATATCCTTATCGCAGATCAATCTTTGATAACATTGCTTCTCCCTTCAATTGATCAAGTAAGTTGTCAATCCTTTGCAATGGGTACTTATTCTTAATCGTCACCTTGTTCAGGTGCCTGTAGTGAATGCAAAATCTAAGAGTACCAACCTTCTTCTTCACGAACAATATTGGTGCACCCCAAGGCAATACAGTTGGCCTAATATATTCCTTATCAAGAATTTCCTTGAGTTGTAACTTTAACTCTACTAATTGTGGAGTGCTCATCCTATAAGGTTCCTTTGATGCTAGTGCTTCCCCTGGTACCAACTCAACAGAAAATTCTACTATATCCCTTAGTACCAACTCAATAGAAAAGTACTTGGCCTAATATATCCCCTGGTATCAACTCAATATAAAAATACCAACTCAATAGTTGTTATCCTTAGTTGTCCCTATCTTTGTAACTCTAACAAGCTTTGAAGTATTGTCGCATTAACCTCTACCTGATTCTCCTCGGCCCTTGCAAGTCTTTCTGAAGACTCAACCAACCTGTCATTGTCTACTTTGCAACTTCCTATCTGTACCCTCAAGCTCCTCAATGTATCTACTATACCAGGAGAATACTCTTCTCCTTACTTCCCAACTAATCTTTAGGGGGGGTCACAACAACTGTAGTCTACCATTTTTCTTTTCATCTTGAATTCTCTTCTTCCTGTAAGGATTCCATGTCAGATAAACCAAATAGATACCAAAATAAAATCCATACCTTAGTGATGTTTATGGGAGGTTGATCTCATCTACAGTATCAGTTCACATTTGTATGTACATGTATAATAATAAGCATATCCATGTAATAACATAACATCACAAAAAAACATGCATGTTCATACCAACTATATACCTTGATCCCACACGTGACAACCATAACCTTGAAAACATCATACTTACCCAAAGGGAGTAAAACCACACTTTTATACCACCCTGTGGTATCAGATATGACCCAAAGAGGGTACAACCTGCTCTGATACCACCCTATAATGCCTCCTCACACATTTACTCACTTTCACCTGCATGCCTGAGGTAAACATGAGTTGAGGGTCACTATGATATGACTCAACTTCCTATGTGACCTTAAGGAAATGGAGTCAACAACTCAAGACCTTAATTACTTCCCTTAGGTGCCATATGACCTCCAATATTAACCGAACCCCTCTAGGTGTCCAACCCCTAAGAAAACTCACTTTTTCCCTAAACTTGAGCCCTAGTTTCTCCCATGCCAACGCTTCCTTGTGACTATAGTTTCCGAGTCACTCCCATAGGCCTACATCAGTTCAATGATGGATTTTGTTTTCCAGTCCTATGCCAACGACTGCGATAATTAAGGCTAATTTTCATGGCTAGGGCTATGCCTCTACTCAAGAATCCATGAAACTTCCAGAAATCATAAAAGAGATGAAGAAAATGCATAAAAACCAAAACTTGTACCAGGACTTGATCTGACCATTCCCAACCGAGATGATATCTTTCCAAACACTTGGTAGATATGCAAACTACATGTCATGAATGAAAATATGAACATAAGGGACTAAACAATTAACTGAGGTTTAACAATAAGGGTCTCTACCTTCTCATGTTAGTTTTCATATCATCAATCAGGTCTTTCATTCATTATTTATTCAGTTACAAATAAAAACATGAATAAATCCATGAATGAGAACTATCATATAACCAGATAAATAAAATTAAGGGAACAACCATTAAATCCACACAATAACTAGTACATTTCCTTACTGAAAGCAGGAGAAACTTAGTAGTGTTAAATATAAGAAAGCACTGACTAGGTTCTGGACTTCCGTGCTCCCCCGACCATAGATTGGATGAGCCAAAACTCTCTTCATCCAATCACCATCATTTGATATTCCAAGAATGAATGTGGGATCTCATGGGATAAACCAATACCAAGAGAACCAAGGGAATCTAGAGGTTAAAACACCTCCACCATATCCATACCATGATCACACAGAAATCAGTGCGGAGTTCACAAAACCAAACTGAGTTTGGATTCCTTATAATTTCTTCACCATCCTTGAGGAATTTTCCTATCTCCACCCTTAGGATTTATCATGTATCCCTTCATTACCACTCAAGGGATTCCTAGGCCTTTGGGAATTTTCCTAAGACCACCTCACCTCAAATTCAAAAACCATCTGACAATCCAAAGCTCAAAAGTGAGAATGGTCCCATCACAACCTAGATATTTGGAAATGGCAAGGCTAGTCTAAAATCCACTATCGAATCCTGACAAAATCCATGCCAATGACAACAAAAGAACCATATACCAACATGCACATACCATGCATGTCAAAACGAACTAGGAAATCACACACGCAATATGTTACCTGCAAGTATTCCTACTAAAGCTACTTGATCCTTGCCTTCCTTTTCTTTCCTTGTCCTTCTTTGTTTTCCTTTCCTTTCTTTCTTACTTTATTTATCATCTTAGCGATATTCTTCTCTCCGAAGCTAATTCCAAAACTGAACTAACAAAAAGGTACAAACTGATCCTTAGAAGCCGTTTTATTAATGAGGCCTCTATTTTATTCAATTTTCATTTATTTTCCTTCATTTTCCTTTTCATATTCCACTTGTGACCTCTCACCTTCCTTTTCTCCTAATTTCCAATATTTTCATAAATAAATGTCAATTAATGCCATTTTTCCTTTCCAAAGCCTTAGTCACTGCCCTTGCCAATTACCCTTAGCTATAAAACATAACAAGTGATGCACACTGGGATATTTTCCCAAAATTCAACTTGGAATAAGTGTCCGTTTCCCGTGGTCTTATTCTACCTTTATTAAATTTTATTACATGATATTTTAACCTAGGGATGTTACAAGTTTGTAACAACCCCAAGCTAAAAATTCATGTAATAAAGTTAATAAATGCAAAATAATAATACAAAGGTCAGGGGACATGTATTCCAAGATAAATTTTAGGCAAAGCACTATAGTGGGTGTCACTTTTGGTTCATTATGGATAAGGAAATTGGAAAATGAATTAATTGGCATTTTTTTGTTAAAATAAAGGAAAATAGGAGAAATTGCAGATGAAGGGTCATAGTTTTGCATGAGGAGGAATATTGAAGAAAAATAGAGGAAATTGAAGAAAATAGAGGCCTCAATGATAAAAAGTCTTATGAGGGTAAATTCACAATTGTTTGTCAATTTTGTTTTGGAATTAGTTTCAGAGAGAGAAAACAACCAAAAGGAGAATGTAAGAAAGAAAGCAAAGGAAGGAAAAGGACAATCAAGGAAGGTTGGATCAAGTAGCTTCATTAGGAGGATTTGCAGGTAACAAGTTGCATTTATGATTGTCCTCGCTGGTTGTGAATGCATGGTAAATGGATTTGTGTATTTGGTTCTTATGCTATCATTTGCATAGGTTTTTCCTAGTGTGATAGTGGTTTCAACCTTGCCTTGCCATTTCTGGATAGTCCCAATGTGATGGAATTCTTTTCTAGTTGAGATTTGGATGGACAAAAGGTTTTGGAATTAGGTGAGGTAATCTTAGGAAAATTCCAAAGTGTTGGGGGTGGAGGCGGTTTAATATCTGGGAAGCCCTCAAAGGTGGGTGGAGACAAGAAAATTCCTCAAGGTAATGGTGAAGAAACTCTAAGGCATCCATGCTTGTTTTGGGAATTGTGATCTCTTGAACGATTTTAAGGGATTATGATAGCCTGAGGGTGGAAGTGGTTTAATCTCAGGGAATCCTTGGTGGTTTATGTCTTGAGATCCCACATTCTTGCTTGGAATATGGCACTTGAGTGATTGGTTGAAAGAAAGGTTTGGGTCAACTCAATTTATGGTCGAGTGGTACATGCAAGTCCATGACTTGGTTGGTTTTTTGCATAAGTTAATAACAACCAATTTTCCTATTGTATTCTATGAGTAATTTAACTTATTATTATGGTGATTTGATGGTTGTTATGTCATGGTTAATAATCTAGTTATATGTTAGTTATAAGCATAGATTTGTAATGTACTCTAGATATGTCTTGTTCAAGATTTGATAAGTATTTGATGGTTAATAAATGTATGGTATAACAAGTGTTATTGGAACTATTATGAGAGGGAATTATACCTTCTTGGCGATTCCTAGATAATCTTTAGACTCCTATGTTTAGATATGCATCCATGACATGTAGATTACATGTTCACTATATGTTTAATGAAGTGACTCTAATGGTTGGGCCTAGTTAGGTCAAGTTTTTGTTTAAGTTTGGTATGATTATCATTTTCATTGAGTTACTTATCATTCTAGAAAGTATCATTAAGCTCTTGGCAGTGATCTAGAGGTTGGCCTGGAATTGTGGCTCAGATCTCTACACTGCACCCTCTTAACTAGAGAATTTGGGTTGCAATCAAACTCAAGTAGGCTTATGCATGGGGTTTGAGGGTCACAACTGCACTCATGTAGGCTTGTGCATGTAGTTGGGAGTCTAGGTCACTAAAAAAATAGTCTATCTCAAGGTTGTGACACCTGGGGTGGTTCTTTGACCCCTAAGTGCATTGTAAACCCTATAGGATGTCATGTTGTGGTTAGTAAGTTTCATTTGTCATCCCCACTTCCATAAATGAAGCTTGGAGATTGGGTCATGTCATAATGGCACTCCACTTCACATTTACTCCGAGGTCTTGTAAAAGTGGGTAATTGTAGGGAGGGGGTGTTACAACAATTCAAGATGCCCCAAGGTTAATACATTTATGTGGTATGTTATAACATTACCCTTCATTGTACATACTTAAAATAATTAATATAAAAATTATTCCATCTCTTCAGGTCTTCAAACAAAGGGTAAATTTTCTTGTCCAATTTTTGGTCCTAGGAAAGGAGGTGTTTGATGAGCATAGGCACTTCCTTTTTAAGAACCATATGTACTGAAGTGCCAAAAAACATCTTTTGAATGGGAAAAAAAATTGGATTAAGACCACAGAGAATGAAACCTCATGCATGGAAATTGCAATATAATAGAGTCTCTCAAGGTATGGATCAAATTGTCTATGTGTCAATATACATGATTAGTTATGATTATTTTATATTTTTATAGCATTTTCTTCACTGTACTAATTGACAGGTTATATTTTTGTTATAATATCTTTAAATATGATTGATGTGGTAGGTCGTCAAGGCATTAATAATAAGGCACCTCCACGAGGATTGAAAAGTTATCCTGAGAAATTCAATAGACTCCTCTATTATGAGAACCTAGAAATTCTATATTTGTTTGATACAATGCACATTGGGAAGAATGTAACATAGACTTTATGGCAAATCTTAGATGGAAGGAGAGAGAAAGAAAAGTTTGTCAAGATTTGTTATGACATTAAGGAGGCCAACCATGCATTGCAAAGTGTGAGTGGCATTCAAATAGTGATAAAGAAGGAGAAAATATAAGTATGATTCCATGGTTATTGACTGAGAATCGAAGCAAGGAAGATAAAGAGGTTATTGAAAAAAATAAATTTCCAACTCCATTTTCTTCAAACATAAAGAATATCCTACCAAATAAAGTTGAATTAGGTGGGGTAAAAACTCATGATTGGCATACGTTAATTAAGGTAATTATTTTGGTGTACACATATTTTATACATTGGTAGAACATATTGTTAATCAATGGTTTTTTCTACTAATTTGGGAAAAAACAATGATCGATCACTATTTTTGTTACAATATGTTCTACCTCTATCTCTCCTACAAAAGTTTGACAAAAATGTCAAACAAGTTATATACGATAGTGGAAAATACATGAGGTAAGTGGATATTTATGTGCAAAGTGTAATTTTTTCAATAAGTTGTCGTGTTGAATATTTTTATTGCATGTGTTCTAATTTTCATCATGTGCTATATACTTTTTTTGTTGAAACTTGTGATTTTGTTACTTCATTCATAGATGGTTGTCATCTAAAGAAATCAATAAAGAAGATATAAAGTATTGGAGGAAACAAATTCCTCGTCCAATGTGTGAAATGCAAGAGTATCTACCTATGAGAATTTTCAATGCACAAGAACACTACCTCATATGCCAAGTTGAGGAGATTGAAAAGTGTGGACCTATACACACAAGATCAATATGGATGGTTGAGAGGCACTTCAAATCACTGAAGGATTTGGTCCATATGGTAGAGGGATATATGGTATATCAAAACATGGTTTATATTTATCAATATAGTAGGAAATAGGAAAAAAGTATTAATGTATTGGATCACATCTGGGATGTCAAATCCATGAACAAATTTGAGGAGAGAACCTATTAGGGAAGGGTAGAATGAGCAAAGTGATTTGTATGTAGATAGTGGAGATTTATAACACATTTGACTCTTTTTTTTATGTATATCATACTTATTTAATTTTTAGTCTTCCTGCATAATCCATTATTATGAAGGTATAACATGGTAACTAATTATATATATGTGAATTGTTTTATTATAATACAACCGATTGAGAATGGCATGCAATACATTTATACATTGTGAACAATCTTGTTTAGATGAAGGTATGGATTGAATGATGCAAACAAGATAGTAATGAAAGGTTACCATGGTATGGCGCGTTTACATTGGTCAAAGAAGATCAACATAGTGGAGATAGAAATATTACATAAAGGGAAATTGACTTAGCATATGGTTTAAAATATTTTTAGGCAAGTGTATTCACTGATACTAACTTTTTTTACAATTATATTGATGCATACGACATGTTTTTTTCTTAATTTGAAACTTTTGCAAGTATAAATAAGATTATCAATTGAAAATGCATTTTTTTTATGTGTTTGACATATTGCAGTTGAAACACCACAACAAAATGTGGTGCAATGGCCACAAATTTCGCATCAAAAGGTTGGACGAAAAGATGAAAACTTTTTATAGTGGGATAATTGCAATATTTCAAGTTATCAATGTTTCCTCTAGAGGTGACACACATCTAGAAATATATCATAATCAATACTATGGGCATCTACAATATATACTTAAGTGTGACTTTGAATCCTTCAAAATAGTTGTGCTCGATGTCAAATGGTTTAGGCTACGAATCCATAAACATGATCCTGATAGAAATGTTATTGAGCATGATAACAGATTTACTGTGGTTTATACTAGGAACCTTGAGCCATGGTCAAAGTCATATTTTCTTCCAAGCCAATTTGAACATTTATTTTACGTAGATGTTCCAGGTAAAGCAGGTTTGTCATCTGTTATTAGATATGATCCCAGAGGAAGGCCTGTAAAGTATAATGTAGTAGAAGAAGATGATGTAGAGGAGTAGGGGGTTCTTGCAGTTTCAAATGAAGACATTGAAGAAGATCAAGGAATATATGTTAATAGAGAAAATGTTAATTTGGATGAACTAGATGATATTGATATTGTCTCAGATGAAGAACTTGAATAAGTTGAACCAAATATAGAAGATCATGTTCCAAATGATGATATAGACGATGATGATGATGATGATATGGTGAATCCTTTGAACATGAATTCTCAAATGGATGTTATAGATGATGAGTTGGATGAGGAATAATATTAATGAAATCAAAATGTTGAAAATTATGAGGTATGTATTTATATGTTTTCAATTGGTTTGTTCTCTTTCATTCACCTTAAATTTTTATTTTCCTAGTTTTTATCTTTGAATGTTACTGTGTTTCTCTAAAATATATTATAGTAGATAGATTGGGTATTGATGAATTGAGAGTGATGTAGGGGGTGGGAGGGGCCATATGAGATTCCACCTTCATGTGGTTTGCATTGTTTAGTAGAGAATATATTATTCCTAAAATGAAGAGAAGCTCATTTACATTTATACCATGATTTTCATTTTTGACTTTGGCTCGTTAAGCAGACATACCAGGCGAGTTGGGTAACAAGTGAACCAGATGACATGATAGTCAAGTAGATGTGTGTAGTAAGGTCGATGCATGACTTCCTATGAAATAAGTTGATCCCACCAGGGGGTCTCATAATGCTTTTAGAAAATTGACTAAAATCATGTTTAGGTGTTAAATGTCAGATTATAATTGATTGATTATGCAAGAGTAACAAATGATAATATTTTATTTTCATTCATGAGATAATGATTTGTGTTAACTGATTTTCATGACAAGGAAAGATCTCACACCTTGGGTATGCCTGCATGAAGGAGTGGTGGCCATGCGACACGTTGGTGGGTCATCCTGACTTAGAAAATGGTGCTCGTAAAAAAGAAGTAAGGTTAGCCCTTGATTGCCCATGAATAGATTTCACACCAGAGGATCTCATAATGATTTTTATAAAATTAACTAAATTAATGTTTAGGCATTAAAAGTCAGTTTATATTTGAATTGTATATAATTATTCAAGTAATTAATTATAAACCCATTGCAAAATGTATAAAAGGACTTTTGGCAGTGTGTATAAGTTATAATTAATGAATTTTGGAAAGTCATTAAGGTATAAACACTTTCTTCAAAAATTTTGGAATGATATGAACATAAGTGTAATCAAATTGGAATTTAGAAACAACAAATTAAATCAATCTAGTTGTTAATAGGATTTACCTAGGTGGTTGGGAGGAATGATTGTTATCATCCCCACATATGTTCAATTCCTGCAAGTGATATATTAAGCTCTTGATGAGTATATCATTGTAATGACTTCATACTATCCTTGAATGAATATCTTGTGATGTATGAGACAGAGTGAGACCTAACTATGAACTAAAGTGCGAAAAACCAAAGTATCAACCGAAGTATGACCAAAGTATGAACTCAAAGTGGCAAAAAACCAAAGAATGAACTGAAGAGCGACCATGGGGGTGTCACTTGAAAAACACGGAGGTAAGCACCCTCATCGTGCTTGCATGAAGGAAGGGCACCTTGACGCCCACATCTAAATGGGGTGTGCACGATGAGTGAAACAATGGATGACATGATGGGAAAATCAAACGAGTTAAGTGAACCAAGGGAGTTGCGTGCATGACAAGGCTGTGAGACCTGGGTGTGCTCAGGCTCCTAAATATGACTTGCATGACATGGTGACAAGAGGATGAGTTGGCCACGTAGGGTGGATCGAGCCAGTTGGGTGATGGGTGAACCAAATGACACAAAGGTCAAGTAGACATGCCAAATAAGTATGGACAAAATGTGTGAGTGGTTGGGTTATGGATGAAATTTGAGTGAAGAAACCAATAGGAAAGGTCATAACATGACGTGTATGGAAGGGTGAACTCCCACACCCTGTGCACACCTGCATGGAGGTGCGATGCTCAAGAGTTCATGGGGGCATTGCATGTTGGGTATGCTAGGTGTTATAGACATTTTTGGGCACTGCAACCCCAATCATAAATGTCCATAAACCAAGGGCTCTTAAGTCCCTAAAAGTGTTGTTCCAACCTATAAAAGAACAATGTCAACTGATTACATCTTCTCCCAGAAGTTCTCCAGGAAAAATTGCTTAGAACTGGTCAAAACTGGACCATCTCACCTGCTCCATGGTCAAAGTGCGCTGCATCCCACCTAAATACACACTGGAGGCGCGATGCTTCTTGAAAATCCCTTCTATGGGGTGTGATGGGCGAGAGTGGACAAATTTCAGGGTCAATCTGCAAGGTGGAGGATCATGGAATCTTCCAGAAACTTCTCCTGTGACACTTGCCTCTCTACATTCGCCCAGGGATGAGTAAGAGATCATCAATCTCCAAGTGGAATCAAGAACTATCAGAGAGAGGACACTAGTCAAATCTCAAAAGCTGACTCACCCCCCTTGCAAACATCTATATATGGATCCCTCATCCCAGAGATCCAGAGGCTGGAATTTTGTATCTTGTAAGGAAGTGTTGCTGGTTTCTTGGTGCAACATCATAGTGTTGGGTGATCTAAGCTTTTCATGAGGTGAAGAAGGGCTTTCTTGCTGAGAGGATGATGTTGGGTCAGAACAATTGGTTGTAATCCTCTTTGATTTTCTTGATTATTAATAAAGCTATTCAAGTTTTCCTATCAGAAGGGAGAGGAATCAAGCAAGGAACCAAGCGCAAGACAGAGGTTTGTCTCCTTGATTCCCCTCTTATCTATTTCTCATAAAGGAAAACGAAAGTGGTTTTAGTTTGTTTGTTTCTAAGGTAGCTACTAGCCTTAGTGGGACTAGTAGCTCTACATAGACACTAGATTTCCCGATAAAAAATGGCGACTCCGCTGGGGACCGAATAAATTGTTTGTTTATCTCCATTTGTTTGCTTTATAAACTTACAGATGGAGCCTGAAGTCAATCCAACTAGCCTTCGAACTGCATTTGCTATGCAAGTGCAAAGTAGATCAATGCTGCTTCAGTCTATCTCCGGGTTTTGTTTATGAATTGAACAATCGATTTAAAAGCTCTCTAATTGCCCTTGTGGTGGCTCTAGTAACCTCTTTAGATCTACCCCTATGATTGATTTAATGATTACCACTTGCTCGGCCTAAATCCCTGAACTGAGCTGCAAACTATGACCCAGAACCCAGTTGAAGTCTTGTCCTTGGACCATCGCACTGTCTCTTCTTTGGATTATAGATGCATCGCACTTCTCGAGTGTAGTAGGTGCACTGCATCTCTTTTTCCCTATGTTACAGATGCGCTGATCAGACAAGGCCTCTTCTGCTCTTAGATTTTGGGTTCTGTGTTCACTCTTTTCAACTCTATTCAGGAGTTTTGCTGCCTGTAGTCAGTACACCTTTGTTGAAACCCCCTTCATTGCCATTCTTCTGCCTCCATTGTGCAAAGAACTGTAAATGTTTTTATGTATTTTGAGCCATTTTAAGTTCTCTTTTACAAAGAAGTAGCGTAATTGAACTGTCGTTTCTTGATTTGAAAGTGTCGCAAGTGTCGTTTTCAGTCATAGAAGAGAATCCGATTGTTCTTGATAGTCGATTACACTGTTACTCTTGTATTTGATTTGAATTAGTAGTTTTTCAAGTGTCGAAAGCAATTTTTCAATTCCAAATCGCAAAGTGTCGTCATTATCTTCATTTTGTCTTGAAAAGAAACTTGTTAGTAATGTCGCTTTGAAAAATAATTTAGATTTTTGCTTAGCTTTCTTTTTATCATTCATACATTAAAAATCGAAGGCGACTAGAGTCATCTTTTGTTTTTTCTCGACTCTTAAAAAATTAAAAAACAAGTTGTGTCAACGCGTCTAAAATTCATTTAATTCGGAAACATATTTCCCCTTTATTTTAGTTGATCGAGTAATCTGCAATCATGGAAGAAAGTCAATTGAAAACCCGTCGTTCGCGGAGTCTTACGAGTCAACCGTTTTTGTCTCTAGAATCGAAACTGTTACGGACAAAGCGAACTCATTTAACCGGTTCCAAATCCCCTGGTAAAGTTAGAACAAGTGTTCCAACACCTTCGGAGACTCCGGTTACTCCAATCATTTCTGGTATCCCTGCCTTTATAGAAGAAGCTCAACAGCCACCAAAGGACAGTAGAACTGATCCTAATGTGAAGGTAAACACTTGTATTACTGAACCAGCTCCATCTACAGCTGATTCGGAAGGTGTTATTCGCCAGACATCTGTCACTGCAGATTCTATACCTTCTTCAGCACCAAAAATATTTTACGGACCTGACGGTCTACCTCTTCCACCTAGTCTGATTGCTATAGAAGAGATTGTGGAGGATCCTCCATCTAGTACTCCATCGCTATTTGGAGTCGGGATCACTCTATATCCTTCTTCATCAGAAATTAGTCTACCGTCATCGGAAGCTCCTATAGAATCGCTAGGCAATCTTTTGTATAGACTAGAAATGTCTGAACAACCGTCGACATCTAGGACTGTGTCATCTAACACAACCGTTGACATCTAGGACTGTGTCATCTAAACTTCCTGCTGTCGCTCCAACAATGTTCGTCGGCATACCATCTGTCCCAACTAACTCTCAATCGCTAGAAGGGGCCCACTCAGGGGCTATTTCGACAGTATGGTCTATTCCTGTTTGTTCATCTGGAATAGTATCCAGGAATTTTTATGTTGAGTCTCAGCAAATTGATCCTTTAGGGTGTCAATTTGCACAGTCTGGTTCTCAAGGACAAATAATTCCTTTGAGTACCAGATTACCGCCGTATGGAGGGAAATATACCCTTTCAATGTCTCCTCCGGGAGGACAACCATACAAGAGTTCACAACAAAATTCAGGTTATGTAGGAATTACATCTAGTTGTTGGGTGCCAATACTGCCTCAACAACCGAGAGTTGTATATTCAATGCAACAATTTTTACCTATGTCAAATATACCAACTACGTTGGCTATTGTGATGGTGTCGAAAGTACAAGCATTGCCTGTTGTATGCCAACCTCCGGTTGCTCAGGTTGTAATGCAACAGCCTCTTGTCCCTGCAACTCAACCACAATCGCCAACTAGTGGAATGACACAGGCCCAAACGGGTACAATTACCCCTCATCTTGGTCAAACGGTCAGTATTGGACAACAACACATGGCTTCAAAACCATGGCTGGTGCAATACCAACAACCACAATTCCAACAAGTATACCAAGGATCTGAGCAACAAATCTTTGCAAATAATGGGCAACCGTATATTCAAAATAGTCAAAATCAACCATTCTACAATGGTTATGCCCATCAACTTTACCAAAGTTACCAGCATCAAATGCATTATGCTGGTATGCAAATACCAACTGCTCAGGGAATTCCATCCTATCCTGGGTATGCTTTGCCAAACCTGAATCAACAGCTACCCTTTGTGGCAACTTTAGAGTTACCAAATCTAAATCGGCTAATGAACGATCCAATTGCTTACGCCCCTTGGTTGCCAGCGATTCCGCATAAACTTCCGTCAGATATTCCTAAATTTAATGGAAATCCGGGTGAAGAACCATCGAATCATGTGATGACATTTCATCTGTGGTGTTCATCAAACACCCTAAATGATGATTCGATTAGGCTTCGCCTTTTTCAGAGGACGTTAACTGGTCCGGCAGCAAAATGGTATATCGAGTTACCCAGAGCTTCGTTTGACAACTTCAGTGCCCTAGCCACAACCTTTTTAACCCATTTTCAGTTACCGATAAGGTATGAAACGGGAACAGAACTTCTTACCAATTTCAAACAAACAATAGCCACTTACATATCTAATCATATTCATGAGTGGCAACGTCGTCATATAATGGTAAAAACGTATGTTCCTGATCAACTTTTAGCTGAATGGTTTATTAATTCATTATTACCTTCCATTACAGAAGATGTGGCAAAAGGAGGAGTCGTCACTGAAGAGTAAGTTATTGCTCGTGCGCAATATTTAGACTTCATTTATACTCAGTTTGGCACGCTCTACGATAAAATCCCTGATGCTCCCGGACTGGAGTTTTCCATCCCTCCTCCTCCTAAATCGAACAATAACTCTCATGCCAGTGATGGCGTGATTGGTACGAAAGACACGAAATCGACAAAGGCTACATCTAAAAAGGCCCGTAAGATTTCCAGTCAAAATGCAAAAGAAGAACTTCTCGCCTCGAAAGTAAATGTCGTCTCAACTGATAAAGGCAAAGAAACCAAGCAACCAGGAGGCAAGAAGAAAAACCAAGGGAAGAAGAAGAAACAGGAGGAATCATCACCTGAAAATTCTTCTGCAAACCCTCCTGGAGATAGGAAACCAAAAAGTCCATGCTTAATATGTGATGAGGATGATTGGATAAGATATTGTCCATATAAAGCCGACCTTAGAAAACTCTTCAAGAATTCAAAAACCTCGGCGGTATTGACTGATCCATTTCCAAATCCAGGGACAAATCTGGTTGCTAGTGAAAATGCTTCCCTGTCCCAAGTGCTGATGTTGTCGGTTTCGAAATAGCAAAATGATGCTTTGATATCGACAAGGAATAAAGATTACGGGAATCCACAGCTGTCGAAGAACAAGGATAAAGATAAACCTAGTAGTTCAACAACAACTTCGACAGAATTTGTGCCGCCCATCATCCCAGAGCTAACAATAAAACCGCCAAAGGGAGTAGTACACAAGTCAACATTTAATCCTCATGCCAGAGCAGCACAACATTATAATATAGTGGAAGATCTGGCCCAATCGCCATCTGCTATGTTGACACTTGAGGTACTGCAAAACTTCCCATCCCAAAAGCAGGCTTTATTATCAGCTATAGGTGGGATAGACCCAAAGGATTCTAATCTTGTGTCCTTTAATCACAAAGGATATGATCCTTAGTTACCAGCTCAACTAGCTTTCCTCATTCAGGTGAAAGCCCTCAACAAAACTATTCATCGAACAATTATTGATGAGGGGGCATCTACATGTATTATGTCAATGAGTTGCTAGAAAACTTTAGGATCTCCAACCTTGTCACGATCTTCAACGACATTAAAAGCATTTGACGGACGAACATATACCCCATATGGTATTCTAAGTAACTTTCAAGTTGAACTAGGGGGGAAAACAGTAGAAATAGATGTCGAAGTAATCGACGGAAACCTCGGTTACAACATCCTACTGGGAAGACCATGGATATATGCTATAGCTGCAGTTGTATCGACCTACTTTAGGAAGATTGCATTTCCTTTTCAAGGAGGAATTACAATCGTCGACCAACAAACATTTCTCCCCAATAGTTCCCAAGTTACGGGAAGCATTCCGATGATCCATGGAAGCCCCCATTCGCTTCAAAATATCAGAGTAGGCCTACTAAAAGACCCTATATTAATGGGGACTTTTGCCCTCCCGCCTCCAATCAATCTGGTGGAAGTGGCAACGGTAGGAACCTGCAATATGATATCTTCGATTGAAAAGATCTCAGAAAATGATATTAACATGGATCATCTGCAGGTATTGCCTCCAAGCCCAATAGAAATATTGTAGCAATCAATGTTCTTGGCATGGGAGGCAAACCCGAATCAACGCTCATCAAGCGTTTGGATAGATAGTTCTAAGGAATATGGCACCCCTTCAGATCCTTGGTCGCAAGTGCAATACACCAACGAAGGAATTGTTCATTCAATGATAATTGAAGGGACACCATGGGAAGATTACCACCATCATTCCCATCTTCCGGATTGTCAAGAAGATACTCCTGATGACCTTCATCATCCTTCAGTTTTTGATCTCCTATCAAATACTGTAAACACGGTGGATTCCGAGCGAAACCTGTCCAATATTGAAGAGACTATCGCCATAAATATCTCGACCAAAACGGATGTTGTAGAGAATATTTATGTTGGCAAATGTTGTTCTCCTTCAGAACTGCAAATATATAATGCTCTTTTTCGCGAATTCAAAGATGTCTTTGCTTGGTCATATGATGAAATGCTAGGCATTGACTCGAGTATAGTTGAACACGAAATCAAGATGTATCTAGATGTCAAACTGGTACGACAACAGCTACGGTAGGTGCACCCCAAGAAAGCCGCTACCATCAAGGCAGAAGTTGAGAAACTTCTCCATGCTGGTTTTATTTAGCTAGTTCCTCTAACCGATTGGGTATCGAACATTGTTCCTGTAATTAAAAAATAAGGAACAATTAGAGTGTGCGTCGATTATAGGGATGTAAATCAAGCTTGTCCAAAAGACAACTACCCTACACCCTTTATTGACCAGATAATTGATGAATGTGCCAGATGTGAAATCTTTTCATTTATGGATGGATTCTCCAGGTATAATCAAATAAATATCCGCCCACAGGACCAGTCAAAGACTGCATTTATTTGTCCGTGGGGCACATTTGCGTATTAAAAATTACCCTTTGGTTTAAATAATGCAGGGGCAACATTTCAGAGGGCAATGAATTATGCCTTCCATGACATCAAAAACATCGTTCAACCATATCTCAACGACCTTCCGGCTCATTCACGAAAGCAGACCGTTCATCCGCAGCATTTGAGAGCGATATTTCTACGTTGCCGAGATACGAATCAATCCACACAAATGTGTGTGCTATGTCAGTTCTGGTCATTTTCTTGGCTTTGTAGTCTCTAAGGACGGGATCCGTCTCAACCCATGTAAGGTTCAGGCAATCATAAATTTTCCTCCACCTTCAAATTTGCTTCAGATTCAGAAACTCCAAGGGAAAGCAAACTTTCTGAGGAGGTTCATTCCAAATTACGCCGAACTTGCTAAAGGTTATACACGTATATTGAAAAAAGGAGTACCCTTTGTCTGGGATCAGGTCGCGCAAACTTCCTTTCATGCTTTAAAAGAATCCCTAATGAAAGCATCATTAATGTACGCTCTGATTATCAAAAAGACTTTAACCTGTATCTAGCTACAACAGATACAACCATCGCAATAGTTTTAGTTCAAGAAGACAACAGAATTGAACATCCTATATATTATTTAAGTGGAAACTTAAATGATACAGAAAGCAATTATTCCTATGTTGAAAAGCTGGCTCTCGCAGCTGTTGAAGCGATACAGCGATTTTGACACTACGTCCTCTTTCGAAAAACTACCATTTTATCAGATTGCAACCCTATGACTTATATTTTGTCGTGACAGTTGCTGGGGGGAAAATATTCAAAATGGATAGCAATTCTTCAAGAGTTTGATCTGGAATTTGTAAAATCCAAATCAAAGAAATCCCTGGTTTTCACAGAATTACTATGCGATCTCCCATCGTCGTCCAACGATGAAACATCTGAAGAAACCATCGTGGATGAATCTTTGTTTCTGATATATTCAAGCAATCCGTGGTATGGAGATATAATCATCTATCTCCAAACCAAAAAATATAGGTCTAATACCTCTCGCTCGGAACAAAAATGTATTCGATACCAATCAAAAGACTACATGATCGTCGGTGATACACTTTACCGTCGTGGTGTTGATATAGTTTTGAGGAGGTGTCTAACCCATGAGGACGGCGAAAAGGTCCTGAATGATTGCCATTCAGGCGTGTGTGGGGGGCATCAATTTGGTTACGCTACAGCGCAAAAATTTTTACGAGCAGGATACTTCTGGCCAACAATGTTCAAAGATTGCATAACCGCAGTCAGAAGTTGTCATGCATGTCAAATTTTCGATAGCAAAACCATAAAACCACCCGCACCTTTGCAACCGATAGTTGCTATTGGGCCATTCGCCAAATGGGGCATTGATTTCATGACATGTAACCCCACCTCGACTGGGGGGCATGGGTATATTATAGTTGTTGTAGACTATTTTACCAAATGGGCCGAGGCGATGCCCACATTAGATAACACTGGTGAAACAGCTGCCCTTTTCTTTTTCAATCATGTAGTCGCCAGATTCGACATTCCACAGGCTATAGTCACAGATCATGGATCGCATTTTCGCAACCACATGATGGTCGAATTGGCTACCAAATTAGTGTTGTCCCATGATAGCTCTACTCCATATTACCCACAGGTCAATGGACAAGTTGAAGCAATCAACAAAGTCCTGAAGCGGATGCTACAAAGGATGATTGGAGTCCATAAAAGGAGTTGGCACCTGATCCTATACTCAGCCTTGTGGGCATACCGAACATCGGTAAGAAATGCAACCGGGTTTACACCTTTTCAACTAGTGTATGGCCTAGAAGCAATCTTACCAGTTCAGTGTGAAATCTCGTCCCTCAAACTCGCAGTCGACCTTCTCCCCGGAACTTCAGAAGAGGAGGCTCGTTTCTTGGAACTAATCCAATTGGATGAAACCCGTCGTGATGCCGCTTTGGCTAACAAAGCCCATAAGAAACGAGTCAAGGCGCAGTTCGACAAGAATGTCAAACCCCGTGTCTTCTCAGAAGGTGACTTGGTCTTACTTTATGACCAGGAATCCGATAAATTGGGAGCAGGTAAGTTCAAGTCTTTATGGATGGGCCCCTATATTGTTAAGCGAGTGTTAGCAAAAGGAGCCTATGAGTTAATGGATTATGATGGGATTCCACTGGCACAACCCCGTAACGGGTTGTACCTTAAGCGTTACTATGCATAATTCAATGTGGTAACCCATATGCTTTTGTTACATTTTTGTTTTCGCTAAGAGTAATTGTTTTGGTCAAGTAATCCACTTTTTACATTTGTCGTAGATGTCAAACCCATTGGAATATTTTGTTGGATATGCCGACGGAGCGAGTCGTAGTTCGCAGAACCTATCTTTTGCGGCCTGGGCCATTTTTGATCTAAGCGGCGAGTTAGTAAGTTTCAGAGGGGTATGTATTGGTCGGTCAACAAATAACATCGTTGAATATAGCGTGTTGATAGAACTCCTCTTTGATGCCATCACACATGGCATAAGCCGACTTGTCGTCAGGCTAGACTCACAGCTCGTCATACTACAACTCACTGGTATCTACTCCGTCCGAAACCAGCTATCTTTCGCATGTTCCTAAGGGTCAAGATTTTAGAAAGACAATTTGATTTCATTCAATATCAACACATTTCCAAAAACTTGAACACATTAATAGACTCATTGGCAAATTATGTGTTAGATAGACATTTGCAACATTTATAAAAAGAAGCAGTTCATTAGTATTTGCATCGGGATCATGTAACTTAACCAAAATAAAACTCTGAAAATCAAATATATATATATATATATATATATATATATATATATATATATATATATATATATATATATATATATATATATATATATATATATATATATATATATATATATATATAACTATTTATGGTTTATACATAATGTTCTGTAACCAAGACAAAATTGGTCAAATGACCCAAAACTCAAAATGCTAGGGGGCACCCTAGTCTAATGATGCTGGTGATAACAAGTCACCGCCTGTGCAATCATGCGTAAAAGCCTAGTCCACCGACTCAGCACACCAGTAGTATGTCGCTGCAACCTCAGGGGCAGCTCATTGGTCCTCACGTCCGGAATACCAAGAGTAAGGCCCTCGACCTGATCCTGCAATGCTGAAAGAGTCTCGACCACATCAAGGTCGCGAAGGATAGCCCTTCCCACACCCTCTCCTGCTGGAGCGGCATCTGGCACTCTTAGGCGTACTACTGGTCGAACTGGTCCAACATTTGCATGAGCCCATGTGTTTTGATTAGTCCTGATAGAAGAAAGCACAAGAACATTATAAAAAGAAACGATAAACAGAGATATGGTCAGAGAATTTACCAATGACACCCCACTACTCGCCAGCAGGTAGTACCAAATCCGGATCACCCCGAAAATCCATACCAGCATATGGATACTCGGAAAAAACCATCTCCTGACGGTTGAACCAATCGAAAAATGTATCAGAAAAGGAAACCTGGGACTGACCAGCATGTCTGGCCATGAGGTCGACCCATCTCTGCATCCGTGGCTGAGTCGGTGGAGGTAAACCAAGTGAAACATACTGCAGCTGCATCAGCGAGATCTTTTCCAAGGCGAAAGCTGTCAAGATAGAACCATATCCAAAGTTCTTCAATCTTCCATTTTTCACCTTGGTCAGTTGTTCTTTCATCACAGATAGTACTGCATCACACCAGTTGGACACCTTTGGTTCAAGGCAATCCAAGGCGTACTGCATATAAGACCTTTTGGCCACGTGAAGTGCCGCACTACCAGCCAGTCTAGAAAAAGTGAACAGAATGTTCCTTAGGGTCCTGTCAGTTGCATCTCGGATAATGATCTTGCCATCCTTAATTGGCTGAGATCCCTCTCTGCAATACCTGCAAATGTAATCTCTCACAGATTCACCCCCACGGGCTGAACCTGATAATGAGATAGGGGCACCCCACCTCGATAAGCCGGTCAAAAAATAGATGTCCACGATAGTCAAGGGGATGGACTTGCCCCTAATCTAGAACTCCTGGGTGGTAGGATCCCATGCATCGAGAAAATATTGCAACAGGTTGATCTGTTGCCTCATGCAAGAGATGCGAAAAAACTTGAAAAAGCCACAGTTCCGTAGTGCATGCACCGTAACCATATCATGTAAAGTAAGCATGTCCTCTTCTTCATGCTCACGTTCTCACCATGTAACAGGCATTTTGCTCCAATGAATCTCTGAAACAAACAAGAGAAGAGTCAAGATCCCGATTTGGTGAAAAACAGGCAAAAATTTCCATGAAAAACTATGCATAGATTGCCCTCTTTGCGCCCATCGCACCCCTAGCAGTGTTCTAGGTGGGATGCATGCTAACTGGCCAATGGCCAAGCCAGCATGCATTGCACCTTTCGATGTAGAAGAGGTGCGATGGAGCCAGGGAAAGTTTTTCAAACCCCAGAGGCTCAGAAAAACTAGAAAACATGCTCAGAATTCAAAAAGGAAAGGATGAAATTAAAGAGCTCAGGTTTAGCTCCTACCTAGTCCAGACGGCGCCCAGAATCATCCTCAGAATCTCCCGGAATCAGCTGGTGAAAATAAAGGGGGAAAGCACCTCCAAAGCTCCAACAAACCTAAGTTCAAATGAAATGGTAAAATGAGAGGTAAAAAGCACTTTTAAATTACTTTTCACGTAATTCGAGTAAAATATTAGTGCTTTAATGAATTTTTCAAACATGTATTGTTCGTTTCTATCTAGTTTGATGAAGCAATTGAGCAGGCAATACAACCTTTGAAAGAACAAAGTTGTCAATGGTAAAATCAAGATAATCAATGACCATTATATCGAGCAGTTTTAACGCGGAATTCAAGCTCATTAAAAAATAAACATAAGAAATGAGAAAATGTTCCCCTAGAGTTTAAGCTCACTAAAAAATGAACCTGTTAGCGATTGAAATTTTACCTCAGGCTGAAAAGGTAAACTCCAAGGCAACATCAAACCACTTAGCCTCGTAGCTAGCCCTACGGGGCAGGAGAGGGCTCTCTCCGGTATATCTCGGCAAAGATCTTCAAAGGGTGGAGATAACTAATAAGAACACTGATTTTAGGCTAGTAAACTGATAAAAGGTTTGATTTGAGATTTTTTGGATTTTGGTGGAAAATCGGGGAAAGGCAATTTTGGGTGCGAGGATTGGATACAGTTTTTGCAGGGGGTTCTTTGGGGCAAGGTAGGAGACTATATTGATGCCTTTGAAAGAGTCAGATGGGCGATAATGACTGGTGAGGAGCTAAGGAGAGCAAGTAAACACCTTGAGTTCTCCTTAAACAGATGAAAACATTGATATTAAGCAAACTTAAAAGCAGAGCTTGGCAATCATGAATTGTACTTTAACACTTCATTTGCCTAATTTGCAGAAGGAAAAGTAAGAAGATGAATCACATAACAAACTTACAAGTGCAAAGAGAAACACACCATCAATACATGTAACCACAAGAATCCCAAAAAGGACTGCAAAACCCTGGTCTTTCTTCCTTTGCCAAAATTGCAGAGATACAATGAGTAATACAATAGAAGCTTTCTCCCTCAAGAGTCCAACCATGAAAATGACCAAGAAAGTACATAATATAGGCAATCTAACATATTTCCTTGCCTCTAGGGGTCGAGCTCACTATCCTAGGAGCTGTTTCAACCAATTCTAAACTGAGCACTAAAAACTAGGCAGTCAAAACAACTTGCCTCTATAAGCTAGGAAACCAATTCATTCATTAAATTTTTGCCTATTTCATGAATGAATCTTCTAGAAGAGATAAATAAGTGTCAAAGTATCATAAAATTACATCATTTACATCAAGGAGGATCAAAATCCACTCAAAAAAGTCAAACCTAGTCAAAACTGTGTTTTGCTGAGCTGTAGGTGCATTTCTGTGAAAATTGCCCAACGCGTAGCGCCCTGATTCTGAACGCATAGCGCGCCTTTGTGGCAACTTTTGAGGCACTTATAAGTGTCCAAATGAGGAAACCGTGGGCTTGTTGGAAAGGTCTAGATGTCTACTTTCCAACCCAATTGGAATTTCTGAATTTGGTGGTCATTTACGCCTCCAAAATTGCAATCTCCCAATACTGCTTCCTGTGTGTCAAAAAAGTGGCAGAAAGTCATTTTTTGCTTGTTTTTTGACCTTCTGGAGGCTCAAAACTTGATGAAATCTCTTGGTAGTTGCTGAGCATGTGTATTTTTGCATAAAAAATCCAAAAATGCTGAGTTTTCCTAAAATGGAGTTGCCCATCTAAAGGGTCGCGCGCGGCGCGCTACGCGTTGGTGAAGAAAACCTGGTTTTAGCCCAAAAAATTCACAAGTGACCAAAAATACTCAAAATTTTCTGAAATTTGTGCTGGAGTTGAGTCATTAAGCATCATGCTCCTTCAAGGAAGCTTCAGCCAAGATGTGGAGGGGATCGGGCCTTTTTCTTCATTTTAGTGCTTTGGCCAACCGTCCTTGGAGCACCTTCATTCTCGCCTTGCATACGTGCATTCGGGCCCAATAATGGTTCTTCATGTTCCGAAGCAGGTCCTTATCTTTGTTGGCCTTGGCCAGCAGCCTCTCCAAATGAGCATTGACCCATAGAAGCATAGGCTCTCGCTCAACGGGTACCAAATCACTGGGTCTCTTACGAGCCAAGTTGCGGTCTTCATGGATCCTCCGCAACTCATCAAGAGTGTGTTCATCTTCTAGTTGCTTGTTGCACTGCTCTAAGTAGGTGATTGTCCAATTTGCCATTTCCAACCTTTGCTGCAACGAGTCGTTTTCAGCCCTTAGTTGCTGGATGATCTCCTTTGGCTCTAGGCTAGGAGAACTGATATCGAGGTCAACAACATCTATGCCTGGATCACCTGATGGCCCCTCATCAATTTTGGGCTGCTTGCCTCTCTCCTGTACCTGTGCTGCTGTTGAAAACGAGGCCCCTTCCACCTGGTGTGGAGATAACACTCGCGGTGCTGATGAAGAAGGCAAGACCCCTTCCACCTGATGTGGAGAAAATACTCGTCGAGCTGATGCAAATAAGGCCCTGTGGCCTTTCTGATATGTGACCAATGGAGGGGAGCTGACATGTCTGGCCTCAGGGATATCATGCTGCTGTGAAGGTCCTCCCTCCTCATGAACAACCTCAGGGGGTGGTGGTGCTGGCGCTGTGAAAAAATCTCGAGAGATAAAATCCTCCCATGGGATACCCTGCTGAGCCAACTGATGCATGACCACAAGCTTGATCAAACCATAATGAAAGATGCTCCAGTGTTGCTGTGCTGGGCTCTTTCTCTGCACCAAGGGCACCATCCTCTCAATATTCCGGCACATGAAAAATGGTATGTTCATCATTCGTACCCGTGTGAAATGCATCAACAAGCGGATATGGTACGAAAACAAACGTGAAAATCTGCCCTCACAGGTGAAATAGCGAATGATGAGCCTCATCAAGGGAGCATACTCATCCCTCAAAAATCTGAAAGGAAATACACCAGTCATGTACCTCATGTACACAGGTTTAATGTACGGCTCATACTGAAATCTGTCCAATAGTTTGCGCTTGCTCCACTCTTCTCCAACATTGGGTATCCCTGTTTCTTGAGCAACAATCTCAGGTGACAATATAAAATCCACCCCTGCAAGATTTACATGCCCGTCATGCAAATGCAAAACAAACAAGCGGACCAATTCCCTATGGTGCTGAATTTGAGAAATCCTCTCGCAAAATTCATAACATGATTGATGGCGGAAACATGTGATTGCAAGTGGACAAGCCTGCAAATAGGTCAAAGAGGTGGGCTCCTCTCTCACATGGTGACCACCCTTACCACCCCTGTGAGGCCTCCTTTGTACCTCAACCTCCGGTGTTGACTCACGGTCATCACTTTGCTCATAGTCAGTTTCGGTTTCTGACATGGTTTCAAGAGCAAAATGGCTGAAATGTACAGCTGCTTCTGCTCAAATGACCTGCTGTTTTCACTACTGAAATGCTGCTTCAAGGGGACAAATAACACAAGGGATATGTTAAGGAAGGGAGACTTTTAAGGGGAATTAGGGAAAATATATGAAAAAGGGAATTAAGGGAAGGAATCATGACATATACAACATCATACAATTATAATTTGCAAGGGTTTTATGAGAAGTAGGGTTTAGGGTTATGTTATTAAATTTTAGGGATAGGGGTAAGGTTTTGGGCCTTTGATATTTTTGGTAGGGAGATTAGGTAAAAATGATAAGGGAGGTGGTTGGGATGTAGGAAAAAAAAATGGGAGTGAAAGGGATGACCTTGAGAGCAGCAAAACAAAACCCTAGCTTTACTTGCACTTTGACATTTTTAAGCAAATACACATGAACTTCTTATTTCAAATTGATGGCATTAAAACACATTTCCCATGCTCATTTGTCTTTATCAAGCAAAATACTTTGATGATCAGAGGCCTACCTGCAACCTTGAAGAAATTTGGGGTCTTTTGAAGCTTGTAGGCAAATTTTTTGTGTGTTAAACCCCAACGCGTAGCACGCGGGTCCTGACGCGTAGCGCGTGCCCAACGCGTAGCGCCCGTGTCTTTTTCCCACTGCGCTGACCGCCCCGACGCGTAGCGCCTGCCCAACGCGTAGCGCGCAGGTCCTGATGCGTAGCGCGCGGGCTCTGTCCACCAACTTGCACAGTTTTCACACTAAATCGCCTTTTGCTCTTGCTTTTGGAATCTTGGAGGCAAATAATGATAAAATGAAGGGAGGGGGGCTTTTATAAACTTGATTTGAATTAATTTCCCCTCAAACCCACTTTCTAATGTTTATAAAATGACACTTTTCAAAATTTAAATGCTGCTGACTTATGGTTTCCTTTTTGTCCTGAAATTGGTTGAAATGATGCTTTTTCTTGAAAATTTTTGCAGGGATAGCTTCTGAGGAGTCTTGGCAAAGGGGACCAGGGCTGCATGCCAACTTCTGGAGAGTTTGAATTTTTACAAATTTTTACAAAACATGAGAAAATGACCTTGCCTTCAAAAACAGGGTTTTTGAACTCAAGGTAGAAAAAATAGCTGTACATGAAGTGGAGCTTTGATAGACATCCCTCTGGCCTGTTGGGCATTTATTGACTTTAAACACATGACCTCAAAAGACAAAATTGGACCTAAACCCTAGACCTAGGACCTTGACTTCAAAACAAGACCAATGACCCTGTAAAGAATTTTATTGACTGAAACAACTTGAGCCAGCAGTGCCAAGAGGGGAACATAAAGACACAAGCTCCTCCATCAGGGTTATGGCATGCCTAATGGAATGCAATAAGATGACACTGATGAGACACCTACTAATGAAATGCAAAGAGTTTTGATCGCTGATGGAGGGCTACTAGACCGACTCTAACATTGGCTCTAATGGGGATGGTAGCTCCTTGGAGGTGCCAAGAACAGCAGATCTTTGGGAGAGCAGACCAGCGCCTTCGTCCATTGGGCTATGGAGTCCATTATTTCGGCAAACGACACAAGACTTTGACTCATTTATTGAATGAAAACTTGACTGAAAACTGACTGAAACTTAACTGAAACTTGACTCAAACCGACTCGATGGCAAACTGAAATAACTTGAAAAACTCACTCAACAGACCAAACACAAATGACTCATGACTGACTTAAAACAAGACTTTTCAAAGCTTTTTGAAGGGCAGCAGTCCATCAAGATTTGAAATCATGATGACAACCACCTGTGTTTCTTACAAGACAATATACCATCAAACTATATCAAAATGCCAATGCAACCAATCAAGCAGATGCCTTCTTGATTGGTTCTCCTGATTAGATCTTCTGGTCAACAGTACAAACCTATCACTGGGCATCCAAAAACATAGTTGACCATGATCTCCTTCATCACTGAACACAACAATAATCACTTTCACTGCTGGCTGCAACAAACTTGCTAGAGGATCGTAAAAAGCATTAAGATTTGTCACTGCCACCTCCTGCTGAAAGAACAAGGTGTCTTTTGCTTCAAATTTTGATCTGCCTTCATCATGTGCTTCGGTAAAAGTATGCTCATGGGCTTCAAAAAACTCTGAACAAATGGATGGGCAGATCTCTTCTTGTAAAAACATTTCAACACATGAGACATATGAAGAATCTGAAAGGTAATCCTGTATGCTATGATCTTCTGTAGTCTGACAGTATGGTAGGTCATCTTCATATGATATCACAACCAAATTATCAAGTTCCTTATTACATTCTTCAATATTATCAAGCACAATATTATCATTTACATCGTCTACCACAAATTCACTCAAAGAAACTTTTTCACTTGCTTGAGCAAAGATCTCACCTTGCTGTTCATGAGCAGACTGAATGACCTCCTCATGAAGACTCTGTTCTGATGAAATGGGAGCACTTAGATTTGTAACTTTGTTTTCTTCATGCCAAATGATCTCAACAGCCAAGTTTTTCTTTATAGGATTCAGCACAAGGTATTCTTGGTCATCATGATCTGAATGTTGATCTGAAATAGTTGACTTGACTGCATCACATGAATCTTGACTACCCTGCACGCTGTCTTCTTCTGTGGGCAGATCTGAAATAGAACCCTCTCTTTCATCATTTTCAGCCATATGGCCATCTTCAAGCTGCTGATCTTGATTCTGCTGCAAAATGTCCTGATCATTTTGACAAGTATGTTGAAATGGATTTTCATACAGAGCCTCCATGATCTCAACATCCATAAAATTACCATCTTCATAATATGTCTCAAGGCTTTCAATAAAACCATAAGCATGCTTGCAACAGTCTTGAACTAAATTTAATGCTGGATAAGAGTCCTTATATCGTTCAATGAACATAGCATGAAAATCCTTTAAACAGTAAATACAAGCAGGCGGCAAACTTTCATACCATAATTGGGCTTTACCTTCCAGAGTGGCCATGAATATCTTCATCAAGAAATCTTCAGGAAAATCCACCTTCAACTTGCGAATATGCATATGAAATCTAACCAGATGTAAAGCAGCATCCTTCTTACCATCATCATTAAATGTAGGCAAATTCCTTGACCAATCTACCTTCAAAATTTTATTTGGAAAACCAGGGATGTGATCTCGGCTCAGGGGAGCGTATCTTCTTGCAATCCGATCCATCTTGAAAATATCAAAGCTACTGATCTCGCTGCAGTGAAGTCACCATGAAGCATTGATCTCTGGAGTTTTCAGTGAAGGAGTCGCTAGTGAATGATTTCAGCCTTGTCAGTGTCTGATTGTTGTCCACCATCAACAATCAGATCTGAACTTGATACATGTACTGGGGTAATTAACAAGTTAAATGTCACGGTTACAAGCTAGACCGGAGATTGACTGAAGCAGCGTTTATCTACTTCCGCTAATGCAAAGCAAAAGCGTTTCGAAGGCTACCTGGCATAACGTCAGGCTCCGTCTGTAGCTATAAAACAAATGACATTAACAACCAAACCATGTTTTCCCCAGTATGGTCGCCAATATGTTAGCGCTTGAAATTTCACCTCAGGCTGAAAAGGTAAACTCCAAGGCAACACCACTTAGCCTTGTAGCTAGCCCTACGGGGCAGGAGAGGGCTCTCTCCGGTATATCTCGGCAAAGATCTTCAAAGGGCAGAGATAACCAATAAGAACACTGATTTTAGGCTAGTAAACTGATAAAAGGTTTGATTTGAGATTTTTAGGATTTTGGTGGAAAATCGGGGAAAGGCAATTTTGGGTGCGGGGATTGGACACAGTTTTTGCAGGGGGTTCTTTGGGGCAAGGTAGGAGACTGTATTGATGCCTTTGAAAGAGTCAGATGGGCAAGAATGACTGGTGAGGAGCTAAGGAGATCAAGTAAACACCTTGAGTTCTCCTTAAATAGATGAAAACATTGATATTAAGCAAACTTAAAAGCAGAGCATGGCAATCATGAATTCTATTTTAACACTTCATTTACCTAAGTTGCAGAAGGAAAAGTAAGAATATGAATCACATAAAAAACTTACAAGTATAAAGAGAAACACACCATCAATACATGTAACCACAAGAATCCCAAAAAGGACTGCAAAACCCTGGTCTTTCTTCCTTTGCCAAAATTGCAGAGATACAATGAGTAATACAATAGAAGCTTTCTCCCTCAAGAGTCCAACCATGAAAATGACCAAGAAAGAACATAATATAGGCAATCTAACATCTTTCCTTGCCTCTAGGGGTCAATCTCACTATCCTAGGAGCTGTTTCAACCAATTCTAAACTGAGCACTAAAAACTAGGCAGTCAAAACAACTTGCCTCTATAAGCTAGGAAACCAATTCATTCATTAAATTTTTGCCTATTTCATGAATGAATCTTCTAGAAGAGATAAATAAGTGTCAAAGTATCATAAAATTACATCATTTACATCAAGGAGGATCAAAATCCACTCCAAAAATTCAAACCTAGTCAAAACTGCGTTTTGCTGAGCTGTAGGTGCATTTCTGTGAAAATTGCCCAACGCGTAGCGCCCTGATTCTGAACGCATAGCGCGCCTTTGGAGCAACTTTTGAGGCACTTCTAGGTGTCCAAATGAGAAAAAAGTGGGCTTGTTAGAAAGGTCTAGATGTCTACTTTCCAACCCAAGTGGAATTTCTGAATTTTGTGGTCATTTACCCCTCCAAAATTGCAATCTCCCAAGACTGCTTCCTGTCTGTCAAAAAAGTGGCAGAAAGTCATTTTTTGCTTGTTTTTTGACCTTCTTGAGGCTCAAAACTTGATGAAATCTCTTGGTAGTTGCTGAGTAGGTGTATTTTTGCATGAAAAATCCAAAAATGCTGAGTTTTCCTAAAATGGAGTTGCCCATCTAAAGGGTCGCACGCGGCGCGCTACGCGTTGGTGAAGAAAACCTGTTTTTAGCCCAAAAAATTCACAAGTGACCAAAAATACTCAAAATTTTCTGAAATTTGTGCTGGAGTTGAGTCATTAAGCATCATGCTCCTTCAAGGAAGCTTTAGCCAAGATGTGGAGGGGATCGGGCCTTTTTCTTCGTTTTAGTGCTTTGGCCAACCGTCCTTGGAGCACCTTCATTCTCGCCTTGCATACGTGCATTCGGGCCCAATAGTGGTTCTTCATGTTCCGAAGCAGGTCCTTATCTTTGTTGGCCTTGGCCAGCAGCCTCTCCAAATGAGCATTGACCCAGAGAAGCATAGCCTCTCGCTCAACGGGTACCAAATCACCGGGTCTCTTACGAGCCAAGTTGCGGTCTTCATGGATCCTCCGCAACTTATCAAGAGTGTGTTCATCTTCTAGTTGCTTGTTGCGCTGCTCTAAGTAGGTGATTTTCCAATTTGCCATTTCCAACCTTTGCTGCAACGAGTCATTTTCAGCCCTTAGTTGCTGGATGATCTCCTTTGGCTCTAGGCTAGGAGAACTGATATCGAGGTCAACAACATCTATGCCTGGATCACCTGATGGCCCCTCATCAATTTTGGGCTGCTTGCCTCTCTCCTGTACCTGTGCTACTGTCGAAAACGAGGCCCCTTCCACCTGGTGTGGAGATAACACTTGCGGTGCTGATGAATAAGGCGAGACCCCTTCCACCTGATGTGGAGAAAATACTCGCCGAGCTGATGCAAATAAGGCCCTGTGGCCTTTCTGATATGTGACCAATGGAGGGGAGCTGACATGTCTGGCCTCGGGGATATCATGCTACTGTGAAGGTCCTCCCTCATCATGAACAACCTCAGGGGGTGGTGGTACTGGCACTGTGAAAAAATCTTGAGAGATAAAATCCTCCCATGGGATACCCTGCTGAGCCAACTGATGCATGACCACAAGCTTGATCAAACCATAATGAAAGATGCTCCGGTGTTGCTGTGCTAGGCTCTTTCTCTGCACCAAGGGCACCATCCTCTCAATATTCCGGCACATGAAAAATGGTATGTTCATCATCCGTACCCGTGTGAAATGCATCAACAAGCGGATATGGTACGAATACAAACATGAAAATCTGCCCTCACAGGTGAAATAGTGAATGATGAGCCTCATCAAGGGAGCATACTCATCCCTCAAAAATCTGAAAGGAAATACACCAGTCATGTACCTCATGTACACAGGTTTAATGTAGGGCTCATACTGAAATCTGTCCAATAGTTTGCACTTGTTCCACTCTTCTCCAACATTGGGTATCCCTGTTGCTTGAGCAACAATCTCAGGTGACAATATAAAATCCACCCCTGCAAGATTTACATGCTCGTCATGCAAATGCAAAACAAACAAGCGGACCAATTCCCTATGGTGCTGAATTTGAGAAATCCTCTCGCAAAATTCATAACATGATTGATGGCGGAAACATGTGACTGCAAGTGGACAAGCCTGCAAATAGGTCAAATAGGTGGAATCCTCTCTCACATGGTGACCACCCTTACCACCCCTGTGAGGCCTCCTTTGTACCTCAACCTCTGGTGTTGACTCACGGTCATCACTTTGCTCATAGTCAGTTTCGGTTTCTGACATGGTTTCAAGAGAAAAATGGTTGAAATGTACTGCTGCTTCTGCTCAAATGACCTGCTGTTTTCACTGCTGAAATGTTGCTTCAAGGGGACAAATAACACAAGGGAGATGTTAAGGAAGGGAGACTTTTAAGGGGAATTAGGGAAAATATATGAAAAAGGGAATTAAGGGAAGGAATCATGACATATACAACATCATACAATTATAATTTGCAAGGGTTTTATGAGAAGTAGGGTTTAGGGTTATGTTATTAAATTTTAGGGATAGGGGTAAGGTTTTGGGCCTTTGATATTTTTGGTAGGGAAATTAGGTAAAAATGATAAGGGAGGTCGTTGGGATGTAGGAAAAAAAAATGGGAGTGAAAGGGATGACCTTGAGAGCAGCAAAACAAAACCCTAGCTTTACTTGCACTTTGACGTTTTTAAGAAAATACACATGAACTTCTTATTTCAAATTGATGGCATTAAAACACATTTCCCATGCTCATTTGTCTTTATCAAGCAAAATACTTTGATGATCAGAGGCCTACCTGCAACCTTGAAGAAATTTGGGGTCTTTTGAAGCTTGTAGGCAAATTTTTTGTGTGTTAAACCCCAACGCGTAGCGCGTGGGTCCTGACGCGTAGCGCGTGCCCAACGCGTAGCGCCCGTGTCTTTTTCCCACTGCGCTGACCGCCCCGACGTGTAGCGCGCAGGTCCTGATGCGTAGCGCGCGGGCTCTGTCCACCAACTTGCACAGTTTTCACACTAAATCGCCTTTTGCTCTTGCTTTTGGAATCTTGAAGGAAAATAATGATAAAATGAAGGGAGGGGGGCTTTTATAAACTTGATTTGAATTAATTTCCCCTCAAACCCACTTTCTAATGTTTATAAAATGACACTTTTCAAAATTTAAATGCTTTTGACTTATGGTTTCCTTTTTGTCCTGAAATTGGTTGAAATGATGCTTTTTCTTGAAAATTTTTGCAGGGATAGCTTCTGAGGAGTCTTAGCAAAGGGGACCAGGGCTGCATGCCAATTTCTGGAGAGTTTGAATTTTTACAAATTTTTACAAAACATGAGAAAATGACCTTGCCTTCAAAAACAGGGTTTTTGAACTCAAGGTAGAAAAAATAGCTGTACATGAAGTGGAGCTTTGATAGACATCCCTCTGGCCTGCTGGGCATTTATTGACTTTAAAGACATGACCTCAAAAGACAAAATTGGACCTAAACCCTAGACCTAGGACCTTGACTTCAAAACATGACCAATGACCCTGTAAAGAATTTTATTGACTGAAACAACTTGAGCCAGCAGTGCCAAGAGGGGAACATAAAGACACAAGCTCCTCCATCAGGGTTATGGCATGCCTAATGGAATGCAATAAGATGACACTGATGAGACACCTACTAATGAAATGCAAAGAGTTTTGATCGCTGATGGAGGGCTACTAGACCGACTCTAACAGAACCATTTTCTGGTAAATAACCATTGTGAATGTATTATCATCAGCCTTTGAAGCCTTGGTCGTGCTCTCATCATCACCTCCACTCTGTATTGGCCGATCATTCACCCCCATTTGATTGTTTACCCTTTTTGAGGAACAGTTGCAAAGAGTGATCCTGTTAGCCATCCTTGTGACACTGCCGTGATTGGAAAATTCCAAACCTTACCTAGAATCAGCTGCTACCCGAATTTATCACTCGTTCCTAAAAAAACGAGTCTCCTTTAAGCTCTTTTCAACTGACTCATAAAATATGAAAAGATTGTCGAGCCATTAACCTCTCCAGCTTGTTAAAGGGACCGGAAGTGCTATCCCTCCTGTAGAATTTAATCTTTTTGGACTTGAGGGATCATTACACAAAAAGATCGAGTGCTTGTTTTGTTCAGCTCGTTAAAAGTACTGAAAATTGATCCCTTTTGTATTGTTTTATGCTTTTTGGGACTCAAGGGATTATATGACGAAAAAGGATTATTTGAGTTTCCTTTACGTCCTTTCTTCAAACTCTCTAAAATTGAAAAGGACCAAGTTATCCTTGTCGTTAAACTCATTAAAACCGAATAGCGACAAACTTGTCCATACAGATAAGAATGAGTTTCACTATCGCTAGGCTCGTTAAAACATAGCGATGGGTTTGCCCGAAGGGAAAATTATAGAACAAGCATATGTTATCCTTGTCAAGCTTGAAAAAAATAAAGAGGTACTGGTCAGCAATGACTGGGGAAAAATTTGGAAGAAAACTTGAAGAAACTTTATTGGTAGCAAGTTGCTCTTGAACATGACACTTTCACTCCGCATCCAAGTCGGGTTGGGTTGTTCCGTTCACTGGTCATATCACCATGGGTCCATCACACCATCCATATTTGGGGTTAACGCTACCAATCCATCATGTCAGTGTCGCCGATATGTTCAAGAGAAGTCACTCATACAATTCACCTGTGTCTCACCACTACAATACATTCATGCTCCATCCTTTCATGACCGCCACCCTGAACCTTATATCACCAGATCATTTTCACCTCCATTAAATCATTTTCTCCATTCCGTGTCATTGATGTGGGATTCACTAAGGCCCTCCTATGACGGATCGCTTCTTGTCGACATCAACTCATTATCCAAGAAGTCGATCTAGGAACAACCCTTTCAGTACTTTGAAACTTGCATGCCTCAATGGCAAGTTTCTCACTTCCAGCGACAGGTTTACATCAATGGCCTTCAACCGAAAGATTTTGCATGGTGTTTGATGCCAAGTCCCTTATTCACACCATGTGAATTGTACTGTAATACCTTAAGGGTCATCATCATCATCGGTGATTCCTCTCGCGCCTGTTAACAACTTACCTCATTGGCTGGTAATCAGGTGATGTCTTTCCATGTTTGACTCCAGAACATCTCTCACATGGATCGAATTGTACTTTGAGTGAAGATCGAACGAGATTGAAGACCCCGGATCTAGTTTCATCCATCTGGGCTGCGATATATATTCGGGAAAATAAAGACATCAAATGTACATCATTACTGCACAGATAATCATCCAATCCAAGGGATGATGGCTCTACCAAAATCATCAGTCTACACTCAGATGATTGTCTATCTTATGTACATGAAAATGAATTTATAAAGTTGAGCATGGGAATGCCTGCCTCAGCTAGATCATGAAAATATTATGAAGATAATGTATTGTATTGTATCTTATTATAGGTCACCTTCCAGCTTGAAAAAACTTCAGACCGTCATGATAAAGCATTTCGCTCGACATCAACAAATTAACGACCTCATGCTTTAGGGGGCAACTGTTATAGACATTTTTGGGCACTGCAACCCCAATCATAAATGTCCATAAACCAAGGGATATTAAGCCCCTAAAAGTGTTGTTCCAACCTCTAAAAGAACAAGGTCAACTGATTACATCTTCTCCCAGAAGTTCTCCATGAAAAATTGCTCAAAATTGGTCAAAAATGGAACATCTCACCTGCTCCATGGTCAAAGTGCGCTGCATCCCACCTAAATACACACGGGAGGTGCGATGCATCTTGAAAAGCCCTTCTATGGGGTGCGATGGGCGAGAGTGGACAAATGGCAGGTTCAATCTGCAAGGTGGAGGATCATGGAATCTTCCAGAAACTTCTCCTGTGACACTTGCCTCTCTACATTCACCCAGGGATGAGTAAGAGATCATCAATCTCCAAGTGGAATCAAGAACTATCAGAGAGATGACACTAGTCAAATCTCAAAAGCTGACTCACCCCCCTTGCAAACATCTATATATGGATCCCTCATCCCAGAGATCCAGAGGCTGGAATTTTGTATCTTGTAAGGAAGTGCTGCTGGTTTCTTGGTGCAACATCATAGTGTTGGGTGATCTAAGCTTTTCATGAGGTGAAGAAGGGCTTTCTTGCTGAGAGGATGATGCTGAGTCAAAACAATTGGTTGTAATCCTCTTTGCTTTTCTTGATTATTAATAAAGCTATTCAAGTTTTCCTCCACATTCTTGTATGATTGATGATATATGCATTTGTGTGGTCAATATATATCTGGTCCTATATTGTTTATGATAATAGATCTATGTTCTTGGATAGTGTTATGCTGCTTTGATTCTACAGGTGCTCTTTGAAGCTGGGTAGATGAGGAAGCGAGTGGCAAATATCTATCAGAAGGGAGAGGAATCAAGCAAGGAACCAAGCACAAGACAGAGGTTGGTCTCCTTGATTCCCCTCTTATCTATTTCTCATAAAGGAAAACGAAAGTGCTTTTAGTTTGTTTGTTTCTAAGGTAGCTACCAACCTTAGTGGGACTAGCAGCTCTGCATAGACACTAGATTATCCGATAACACTAGGGCACCCACTTGACAGTGGTGCCCATGTGATGAGTCGATGGGTTGGCGTGACTTGGAAATCGGTTCTCCCACAAAAGAATTAAGGTCGAATCACAATTTCTTGATGATTAGGTGTTAAAAATTAGTTTATAATTGATTGATTATGCAACACGGTACTAAAAAATGATAATATTTTGTTGTCATTGATGAGCTAATGATTTGTGTTGATTGATTTTCAAAGTAGGGTGAACATTCGCACCCTAGGCACGCTCGAACGAAAGTAGAGCGCCCATGGGGTGTCACGTGTTGGGCACGCTAGGGCGCCCACCTGGAAGGGGCACCTATGCGACAAGTTGGTGGGTCAGCTCAACTTGGCAAGGGATGCTTTCCAAAAAGAATTAAGTTCGACCACGACTGCTCATGAAAAGAGTTCCCACAAGGGGGTCTCATAATTATTTTTAGAAAATTGACTAAATTAATGTTTAGGTGTTAAAAGTCAGTTTAGAATTGATTGATTATACAACATGGCACTAAAAGTGATAATATTTTGTTATCATTGATGAGTGAAAGATTTTTGGTTACTAATTTTCACAACATAGCAAACACATTCACCCTCGGCATGCCCGCATGAAGGTGGGGCACTCTGGCACCCATGGGGGTGTGGCATGCTAGGCACCCTTGGGTGTCTGCCCAATAGGTGTGCCACTGTGACAAGTTGGTGGGTCAACCCGAATTAGGAAGGGGTGCCCATTTGATGATTTTATGGGTCAACCCGACTTGGCAAGGGCCTCCCACACAAAATGTATAAGGTTGGCCCATGACTGTCCATGAATAAAGTTCTCACTAGGGGGCCTCATAATGATTTTTAGAAAATTGACTAAACTAATGTTTAGGTGTTAAAGATCAGCTTATAATTGATTGATTATGTAACATGGTAGTAAAAAATGATAATATTTTGTTTTCATTGATAAATTAATGTTTTGTGTTGACTTATTTTCAAAGTATGGTGAATACCCGCACCCTGGGCATGCCCGCACAAAGGCGGGGTGCTTGGGCGCCCATGGGTCATCACATTCTAGGAATGCTAGGGTGCTTGTAGGGTAGGGGCACCCATACGATGAGTTGGTGAGTCAACCCTACTTGGTAAGAGGAACCCACACAAAATAAGTAAGGTTAGCCCATGATTTCCCATGAACATAGTTCCCTCCACGGGGTATCATAATGTTTTTTAGAAAGTTGACTAAATTAATGTTTAGGTGTTAAAAGTCAGTTTATAATTGATTGATTATGAAACATGGTACTAACAAATGAATATATATATTTTTTTCATTGATGAGATAATGATTTTTGTTGACTGATTTGGATGGCAGGGCAAACACTCACACCCTAGGCATACCAGCACAAAGGCGGGGTGCCCAGGGGACCATGGGACATCACATGTTGGGCATGCCAGAGTGCACATGTGATGAGTTGGTGGGTCAGACCATATTGGAAAGGCATTCTTGCACAAAATAAGTAAGTTCAGCCCATGACTACCAATGAACAGAGTTACCACAACGGGGTCTCGTAGTGTTTTTTATAAAATTGACTCAATTTATGTTTAGGGGTTTATAATTGATTTATTATGCAACATGGTAATAACAAATGATAATATTTTTTTTCATTGTTGTGCTAATGATTTGTCATTAGGGCTACAAAATTCCCTTGAGCTATTCGTGCTGTGACTTGAGAATGGGGCCAATGTTGAAATATTTTCAATTTGTGCTCGTATGAACTAAAATTTGACATGGTTATGGTGGATGGATGAATTGACAACCTGGGAAGGTTTCAACACTCAAATACAACTCACATAAATAATTTGACAATCAAACGACACAATTATAACATATATAAATGTCAAAGAGATGAAATTATTTATTACTATTTACCAATTGCAGGCTTATAATGTACTTCATAGTCCAGAGGTTGAGAAAACTTCTTACCCTTTCATTTGAGAAAATTTCTTACCCTTAATCGTAATATTTGTGATCATCATCATCATCAACATCGTCATCATCACCATCATCTTTTTCATCTTCATCTTGATCATCGTCATCATCATCATCATTGTCATCATCATCATCATCGTCATCATCGTCATCATCATCATCATCATCATCATCGTCATCATCATAATTATCATCGTCATCATCATCATCATCATCGTCATCATCATAATTATCATCGTCATCATCATCATCATCATCATCATTATCAACAACAACATCATCGTCATCTTCGTTTTCATAATCATCATTATCATCATCATTTTCAACATCATATATACGAAAAGGAATGATTCCTCAATGAATCACACATAATTTATTATATTTCTCTTATTCTCCTACTTCGAATATTTAAGGATATGAATACCCATGAATGTAAAAATGATGGCTAGCTAGGAACCAATTATCATTGATGTCAAGCTTATTATTACTTGTTGCAGGAAAACCCCTAAGTACCAATCAACCACTTAACATTTACCAACTAGTTGAAATTATTCTTTAATTAATTTACCCCACACAGAGTGACATGTGAAAGGGCACAAAATTGAAATTTTTTCAGTTTGTGCTTCCATGCATTGAAATTTGACATGGCTATAGTAGATACATGTGTTGATGGTATGGGAGGGTTTGAAGAATCATATATGACTCACATAAATAATTCGAAAACAAATGGTAAACTGATAAAATAAATGTCAAGGAGATGAAATTATCCATCTAAAATATCCATGTTATTGGGTGCTTACCATGTTAGACATTGCTACCTATTGTTCGTTCATAACTAACCTATTAATGGGTATATGTCTATCATAGGCTTGAATTTTAAGCTACAATGATCATATGTGTTAGTTTAATGAATTATTGATGCTTCTTGGAAACTATGCTTATGATATGTTAAATTTTCTTGTGTATGTTTAGGATATTTGGCCATGGTAAAAATGGACTTTAAATGGTCGGTTTGTTACTTTATCTCCAAAAACCTAATATATGTTCAAATGGTGGCAAAACTTGCTAGTAAATTGTTGATATCCAAGTATTGTAGATACAGATTTGGATTAGTCTATGAGTTCAAATTCTTACTCGCTTAGTGAATGTCTTCTTGCTCCTTGACCCAATCATCATGCATCACCCTTCATAGTGGACAACTTGGACTTGACATTGCATGTTCCATTCATGTGGCCTGAGAAATCCTCCCATTTGAAGGATTGGAACTACGATGCCTTCAAAACAATAGTTTCATTAGTTTTCATAGTTAATGTTACTTGGAAATGAGAACAAGTTATTTCATGGAAACCTCCTCTACATTTAGAAATCAACTATGACAATGCTTAACCATATAGATCCATTTTTGAACCTATATTTGTGTGACTAATAATTTATTTCTCCTCAATCCACTCATCAATAGCCTTCATTGTGGACAAGTTATATTCAACATCATCGTCTTCATTTCTCATGGATTGATAAATAATCCTCCCATTCGAAAGACAAGCACCAAGATGCCTTGAATGCAATAGTTTCCATGATTGTTATATTTGAAATTACTTAGAAACAAAAACATGGTTTTTATTGGAAAATTATTTTGTATACATTTACAAAAAAAATATGACAATGCTTAACTAATGGATCCTCTTTTAGTTTTCCATGAACCCTCCAACACAAATCTCTTATATTAAAAAAATATGTTATCTTGATTCATTATACTATTCAATTTATTAAATAGATAAGAGAACTATTTATGTGTATTTAAATTCAACTTGAACACTTGACATATGGTTTGGTGTCATGATATTTATATTCTTAATTCTTAATTATATTAATGAATGGATTGTTATTTTCCACATTGTGTAGTCATATTGAACTAGGGATTCTTTAGATGTTTAATCACAAGATACCATGGGATTTCATGATAATAACATCAATGAAACCATTAAATTTATATTCACATGTAGCACATGAAATACATGATTAATTTCAACAAAAATCATGTAAGAATTAAAATAAACATTTATATTTTTTAGAAAACATTGATTGGCTATAGATTTCTCATGTTTCATCTAGTTATAGACCAAGTTACAGATAAGTCTCTCAACACTATGTCACCCCTAGGGTATGGCCTTCAGCCCACGGGGTCAATGACATATCTATAACTAGGTACACACTAGTACCTAACATAAGCAAGAAAAGATATAAAACCAAATAGCCTTCTACCGATAGTCTTCCATCAACGCTAGAACCCAAGTAGTGCAACCAATTATTTACACCTACAATCCAATTAGTGTCTCTTGTATAGTTTATGTCAATTAATAAATTGTAATAATTGATTAAAATTCATTCATATTACGATAGTGTTTGGATAATATTTTATAGTGAGTATTCATACAATTTTGTATTTAACATTTCTAAAATAAATTATTTCAATAAGAAAGAATTAACAATCATTATTATTATTTATGAGGTTTAGTTAATTTTTGAAATTATATTAGTCAATTCTCAAAATGTTATGAGATGATTTTTTTATTTTTTTTGTGATATTAAAATCACCTTCTCTTGAAATGTCATTGGTGTATATTAAGTTTAAATCTCACTTTCCAAATATTTGTGATATGGACAATTTGCTTAACCTTAAAACTTAGTAAAATCATGGTGATTTCAAATAAATAAATAAAATTTTAAAGATCTCAAAGAAATCCCTTACATTTTTAATACCTAAGAAATCAATTTCATCTAAATACACATTAAGAATAACTACTATTATCACTTTTATGTAAGATTATTATATATATAACCAAGATTAAGATTATATTAAAGTAAAATTAAATATCATTTATTTTTTTTGTTTTGGGTCCTTTGTATTCTTATATTTTTTTACGTCCCATCCTTTTGATATACATAAGAGGGCACTAGGGTTTAGGAACAAGGGTTTGGTTGATCTGGAGCCATAAAGTCATCACAACACTATTTCTCTTGGCTTTCGAAGCTCGACACTACAACCCTACCATTGTTACGGGCTCTGGGACCTCTATTTCTAGTTTTTCGTAGGGACATTCAACCAGTAGAGGGTCTGCTACGGTTTTAACGCTATTTCTAGGTCAAAATTGCAATGCAAAGATATTGTTTGCACTCATGGCTAGTCTGTCCTTAACTTATCTAGTAAGCACATTCTCTGAGATCTCTCAGCATTTTCTTATTCAAATGTGGATGTATTTTTTGTGGAAATTGAGAAACCTTTTGTGCATCTTTGAGTTTCGTGGAGTTAGAAGAAATTAAAACTGTAGGATTTTGAATGTGTTCACTTTTCTTAGATTTTGAATGCCTTCACCTATGGAACATGATGATGTTGATTCCATTTCGAATGCCCATTTCATTGTTTCTTGAACTCTGAGATTTTCGTAAGCCCTTCTTAAACCTAGGGAAAATGGAAGTGATCATTACCCAACCTGGAGGAAACTATTCTCTTATTTTTCTACTTTCAATATCAACCTTCTGACAAGGCAGTAACACTATTTTCTAATCAAGAGTAACATGAAATATAAACCTCAATAACGAAGCTCAAATTTGTTGTTATTTTGTTTTGCATTCTGATAATTGTGGCAAGATCTGTGGGTCTGAGGGGCCCCGTTAAGTTTTGTTGGTTGTTTTATTGGTTGAGTTGTTGGTTCCTTACATCATTCCCTCTCAGGAAAGTAGCAACTATATATATGGATCAGGTTAAAGGGGTTAGTGTCAAAGCATAAGCCCTAATTACATGGGTGTTGACAATGTTGGACCCGTCAACATTCAGGGGATCTCCCCGGTATTAAGTCCCAACTAGACCTCACAGCGTTTGGTGTAGGAGTCCCATTCGGTATGATGGCTCGATTTCCATTATATTAAAGATATGCCCCAGCTCTTTCTTGTTAGCATGTGAGAGTGGTTTTCTTTGTCTTTGAACAATGAGGTTCACATTTGTGGTGAGTGCTTAGTGCCGCTTGTGTCAAAGTTATTTCACTGTAGAGGGAGAGGGTGGAAGTGAGTCTCAAGTTGAAAGGGAATAGTCCCACCTATGTTAGAGACACACAACACAACAAGGCATGTGTAGCTTCCAGTGGAGTGGTCCACGAGGATGCGGAAGTTGCAAACAGAAGGTAAATAAATAGCACATACGACACCCAGTGGAATAGTGCACACACGTGCACAAGCGTTATAGCAAGTTTACAAGAATGAATATGTCAAGTGTCCGACAGGATAGCCCACATGGGCGAGACAAATTTATCAACTAATACAACACATTTCCAATAGTATATGTACTAAAACAACTGAAATAGTTCAATTGTCTTAATACAGGTTAAAGAAACATGCATTACAAGCATCCAAAGAATAGTCTTACAAATGAATACAATACATGTGTGAAAACATGCTGGGCTATTAATATGCTTTTGAATTAAGAAAAATTTCAAAGACACATCCAAACACCATTACATCACTAACCCCGATAGCGGGGCATTGGAGCCACTGCTCGCTCCTCAAAGAAAACATCACAAACTCTAAATGTTATGTGGGAGGAGCCAACGTGAAAACTCCTTTGTATGTACAAATGAGGGTTATATATAGCCAAGGGTGAAACTAACCCTTGTGATTGATCAAATTCCCTTCTGACTATTTAACTTACATGACTCTTCAAATTTACATGTGGGTCTCTTGGACTTCCACGTTACGTTTTATTGATTACAACAGTATGGCCCACATTGGTGATGTGGCCAAGATGAATCATCACATGACTCGCCTAACAATGTTGGTATGTTCATATTGATGGAGGTGTCCAAGTCGAGCTATAATGTTGCTGAGTGATGAGTGTGCTCTTGGTGTATCATAACTTCACCTCTATATGGCAAGGTGTATGAAGTCTTCCACGGTCTTGATGTTCGCTTGATAGTTCATGCATGCACATGTGTCTCCTTCGCTTTCTACTAGGTACGCTTCGTGTGTTCGTCTGTTAGCAAACAAGTCTCTTAGCATGATCTCCTTGTTCATCCCGTTCATCATCACACCATGTCTCATCTATGTACATGTATCTACAATAACTCATGACGAGACAACATCAAATCCAAAAATCTCCAAGTCTACCATGATGCATCATCTTTCGCTTTTGAGTGTAGGTCACCGGGAGAAAGGACAAGCCTCTGAAACTGTGCACAACACATTTAAGGCCGAGATGTAGGCTTCAGGGCATTTTCATTGAAAATTGTGGGCAGCAGGGGGAGACTAGCTGTGAAAAGTGCACAATTTTTCCAGGGAGGCTGGCAGTGAGCTGCAAGAGGCTGTTGGAAAAAACTGTGCAAAGTTAGGAAGCTGGCTTGTAGGACATCCCTACACAGTTTTTGGGCTAAGTAGGATTTTGGGTAGATGGGAGACTACTCATGAAAACTATGCAGATATCAGGAGGAGCAGTAAGATGAGTGAAAGGGTGACTGGCTCAGAAAACTACACAATTTTTTAGGGCAGTGCAGTGACAGCCAATGACTGTCTGTCCGACATGTCTGCACAATTTCTTCAGTCAGCGGATGCAAGCATGCCTAGTAGCTTCTACGTAATATTTTGGAGGAGTGAGGTCCGGGGTCACTAGCTGGTCAAACTCTTTGGTTGACCATCTCAAGGTATAATAGATTTTCTTATGGGAAACACAGATTGAGATGGATTAGTGAGAAACTTCTGCATTGTTCTAGGTGACAGTCAGCTAACTTGACTTCAAGATTGCATAGTGCATAATTCCTAAGAGGCAACCTCAAGCTCTATGCAATTCTAGGTAGCAGTACATGATCACTGAGGGATGATATTTCACGGTGCAGCTTAGCGGAGGTCTCGTTGTTGGGGGGTGGTCTGGTTGACAAAGTTATAGCAAAATGGATAAGTGTGTAAGCGAGCGAAGTTGTGCATGCATGACCTTATGAACACACACTCAACATGAGTCAATGACAAGACACCTGGAACCATCAAGACAACATACACAAAACATGTCTAATCGATGTGTGAGCAACAAGTGCGATAGTTGAGATAGGAATTCGAATGACCATGATGAAACTTGTGCGAAAATTCTTACAAAATCATGTGTGAGTGTTGTTAGAGTTGGTCTGGTCAACCCTCCGTCAGACATCAAAACTCTTTGTGAATTTCAATTTTAGGTGTCCTGCTCCATTCACTCAGCTGCATTTCGCTAGGAACATGCCATGATCTAATGGAGAAAGTCATGCTAATCATTTTCCCTCATGTCTGGCCCCTGTTGGCTCAGGTCTTTGTCCATACTCACCGAAGCTCATGACAGTCCAGGTCTGGTCCTTTACAGGACAAAGTTATTGTTTATGTTTGGGTCTAGGAATTCATCAATTTGGTCTTTGAAAACATGTCCAGAACAAGCCATGCAGGCCAGAGGGAGGCCTAACATGGCTATGGTTCATAAAGCTTCATCATCACCTGGAGAGACATCGACTCTTCTTCAAAACTCTTTTTTGAATAAAAGTCAAACAAGGTCAATTATGACAAAATATTTTCAAAAAATCACTAGTTGACTTTTTAGATGCAGTTATGATTTACATGGCCCAATGCTCTATCGTATAGTCCCTGCAAAGAGGTGCCAAAAATTTCATCATTTGAGCCAAAATGTCAAAGGGAAAGTGAAAATCAGTGTGTCTAAAGGTCAATGAAAAAGTGCAAAACTCAACATTAGAAAAGGGGTTTTCAAAGAGACAAAAATCAAACCCATCTCCTCCAAGGCTACAAATACATGTTTTGACCCAAATCAAAAGCATTGTGCTCTTGCAAGACTTGGAGAAAGCATTTCAAAGGTGTGAAGGTGAGATTGGAGAGTTTGAGTGATTGGAGGCAGGTTTTGGGAGCACGCGGCGCATATAACCAGGGGTGCAGTGCACTCACCGGGCGCGGCGCACACGCAGCCAGCCCGGCATTGAAATATTGTACAGGCGCAACACATACAAGGCGCGCGGCGCACACAGTACAACGGCCAAGAAACGGTGCCAAATCACTACAAACCTTGGGGAAGGCTATCAAATTGAGAGGTACGCCTTATAACATCGCCTGCTCATCAAATTGTGTCAAGGATATGGTGTTTTTGAAGAGGTTGAATGTCACCCAAAATGCATAATGTCACCCATGAGAAGATCAACAAGAAAACAAAGGCTGGGTTATAAATTTGTGTTGATATTGCCAAGGTTTCACTCCACTCACCTATTCCCCTCACCTATCATTTTTCCCATCCTCCCTTGTCATTTTTCCTAAACCCCTACCCTAAGTCACTACCATACCCTCCCCCTATTCCTCCACTATTTGGTTAACGCAAAATCACCATAGGACCAGCTTATTGGGCAAGCAAAGCCATGGGAGAGGGGTGTGTGGCCGAAGAGTCAGAGAGTTAAACAATTAGGAAGAAATTTGAGGGTTTTCATAGTGCATGGTGCACACACCAAAGAGCGCGATGCACTCATGGTGCATGGCGCACATAGGGCCCACCCGCTGTGTAAACATAACAGTGGCGCGGCGCATACCCGGCGCGCGGCGCACTGGGCAGAGCGCGCGGCGCATAGAAATACAAGGCCCAGAAACTATCCAATCTGCATAAAAACTTTTGGATGCTCACCAATTTTAAAGGGTAGGCCACCTACATCCATCCTTACACCAAAATTGAAAGGGATAGCATGATTGTAGGGGTAGAAATCAAATGCAAAATTTTTTGGTAAAGTAAACAAAAGGGGAACAAAGAAATCATTGATCCTAGGGTTTATGCTACAGTGACAAAGCTGCCAATATGTTCAAAACCTACCCCATTAACCCTATACCAAAACTACTCCCAAATCCATGTTAAATCTCTCCCTTTAAACCCCTATCCCTATTTCATCATTCCCCTCCTAATACTCCCTGTTTTATTGTCCCCTTGGTGGCAAATTTTCAGGGCAACTTCCAGCTTCATTGGAATTCAAGGGCAGCATAAAACTCAGGGTACAAACAACAGTAATGGCATCCGAAGTTTCATCAGAGTATGAGGAGGAGATCCATAGTGACACAGCTTCAGGAGAAAGGGCCCAAAGGAGACATCACGGAGTGGCAGACATCTTAGAGACGAGTGAAACACACTCACCAAGTTGCAGGCATGCCCTCTTGCTATGTCTTGCTTCCAGCACTTAGCATGTTTCGAATTTTGTTAGAGGGTGGCAAATGTCAGAGTTCACCATGAGTTGGCCCGACTTTTTGCACTTCACCTACATGGAGGATAGTCTATCTTCGCCGGGGTCACTTTCACATTGACACCCGAGACCATATCAGTGGCGACAGGCATACCCAACATTGGAGAGCAGTGGCACAAAAAGAAAAAGGTGGAGAGGCATCATTATGAGCCTTACATCAAAGACAGCTATTTGAGCCAACTCACGAGAGTTTTTCTGTTCAGATTTCTGAAATATGAGTATGCCCCGCTCATGAAATTGATCATGAAGTACTTTAGTTGCGAGGGGAGGTTTTCTCGCCTCTATGCCTATCACATCAGGTTGCTCATGCACTTTACCAGGGTGTGGATGATGAACCTCCCATTTTTCATCTGTGGGAACATAGAGAGGATGAGGAACTTCATGCAGCACAATACCCCTCGACAGCAGCTCAACAGTGTGTATCACTTTTCCCTTATCCGGATTTTGGTAGACTGTCAGTTGGGATTGCAGGGTATTGCTTGGGAGGACTTCATCTTCCATGACTTTTTCAGCGCTCCATAGGTAGTTTCAGAGGCAGAGCATGAGGTAGGGGACCCATCTCATCAATATGAGAAACATGAGACTACCACTATGCCAGTATACATCACCTATCAGAAAGGCAGTAGACCCTTATTTGCAGCAGCAAAGCGAGTGTTATCTCCACCCGGGGTGGAAGGGACCTTGCTTCTGACATCAACACCATAGGAGTAGGGTAAGGGTAAGGAGCCAGTGTAGGAGGAAGGACCATCAGGTGAGTGAGAGACCGATTTTGTCCTCCTCCAGGATGATGAGACAGATGCAGAACCAACAAATGAGGAGCTCATAGAGATCATCCAGGAGCAGCAGTCAGTGATTGACTCCTTGTCCCTTGACTTGGAGAGGGCCAAATGGAACATGAACTACCTGGAGCAGAGGAACAAACAGCTTGAGGATCAACAGACGATCATGGAGCTATAGAACATCCGTGAGCATCGCCAAGCTGCTCAAAGAATAAGGGTCGCGCTCACATATTTGGAGCAAGCAATCAATGAGGATTGAGAGGCCAACCTTGAGAGGGTCAACATGCATTTGGAGAGGCTGCTGGACAAAGCTGACCAGGACCTTTCTCTATTGAGACATATGGCTTTCTGTTACAAGGTGCGAAACATGAGTGCACAGGCCCGGATAAGGAGTTTAAAAGCAAAATTGAGGAAAGCAACAAGAAGGGCAAAACGAGCAAAAGAGCAAGATAGGCTTAGAATCTTGGCCAAAGCTTCCTTGGCTCATCATGGCACCCCATAGAGAACTTCTGCCCAAATTTCAAAAAAATTGCGCACATTTTGGTCACAGGGAAATTTTTTTGGGCAAAAAACAGGGATTTTCTCCCTGTGCACCACGCCACTGGTGCGACGCTAAAATTCTAGGGCTCCAATGGAGAAATGGCTTGCATATTTGGATTCAGCATCGAAAATTATGACTACTGGTTTCCGAGCAAGATATTTGGGCAAGGTTTGGGTCTCCTAAAGGTCAAAAAACACCCAAAAATGGCCTCTCTGCCACATTTTTGACACACAGAAAGCAGTCTTGGGAGAATGAATATTTGGAGGGGCAAATGAGCACCAAATTTGAAAATTCTAGTGGGGTTAGAAAGTAGACAGGACAGGATTTCCAACAAGCCTACTTGGGCACATTTTGGACACATGCAAGTGCCCCAAAGTAGGCCCCAAAGTAGCACGACACACAGAGAAAATGGTGCGACACATAGAGGAAAAATTGCCAATTTTCTTCCGTTTCGCAAAATTTCGGTTCGCGACTTCTCCAAGTGGGCCCGGTCATCTACACTTCGGTTTTTTTGGCACCAAAGGCGGGATTTAAAGAGTTTTTTCTACAGATTGGCTTCTATCCAAGTGGCAAAGGAAGGAAAACGGTCACCCAATGCCAAATGTCATGTTTGCGGCGCTGCACCTGTAACTGATGGTTGGCTCTCCATCTCCATTTTGTAATGATTCGAGTAACTTCCCAACCCCTGGGCGTTCTATCTCTTCCTCACACATTCTATATATTGTATGCAAGTTATTTGCAAAGGGTTGGTTGGCTTGTAACTTCCGGGAGACTATGGGAAAGAAACTTTGTTTCTTCACTGTGTATTTTTTACAGAGAATTAATGAAAGGCAGCGGCTCTGTTTCATGAGATTCTTGTGGTTGTGAGTGTAGCAAATGTGTTTCTTATGTTTTCATATGTATTTCTTTATGTTTCATAATTCAATTCATATTCATTTCCAGTGAAATTTTCTGAGTGAGATTAGGTAGAATTCAATTTTATTGCTCTGCCTGTGGGAAAATTTCATGTTTAGTGTTATTCTTCTGTTGAAAAGGATTCGTGTCGCTATGACCTTTTCACTTTCTTCAGCAATCTATTCATGCTGTGGTACCTCAAACTAACTTGTTACATTTTCCGCCTATCTTGCCTCACGGAATAATCTGTGCCTTTGTATTAAATTCTCTGTTCTTTGCTGAGCGCTAGTCACATAACATCCCAAAAGCTCGGTCATTCATAAAATTGTTTCCCGAATCCCTATTCACTTACTAGCCTAAGGTAAATATTGCATTGTAAGTCATCTCAGACCGTTTTCGATCATCTATTCACTGAGCATGACTCGGAGAGAGCCCTCTCCTGCTCTGGTAGGGCTAGCTACCAGATTGAGCGTGCTTTGTGGTTACCCTAATTTTTGCCTTCCTTCAGCGTGAGGCAGATTTAGGTGCTAACATAGTGGTGACCATACTGGGGAACTAAGTTGAAATCAAATCTCCTTGTTTCATAATAATTCTAGGCTTCTGGATGATGAGCCTAGGATTGGAAAGGCTAAGTAAGTTGGTCGTGTCCTATGATTTTTCTCAATAGAACGCTGGCTTTGAGGCGATATACCAGAGCCAATCCAGACCCGGATCATCCTCATATTTAAAAAAACTCTAATTTGATCCCAAGACTCCTTCATCAAGAAAGCACCATAACTCCCGTGTTCAAATCCCATTCATGTCCCAACATTTTTGAGTATCTTGAAGAGCTTGAGTTTGACGAACGATTTGAGATATCACTGTTTGAGTCTAAATCCAAAAGGGTTGTTGATTATACTATCCCCAATCCACAATTTCTCATAGAACTTGAAACAAAAAGAGCTAATAGATTAATTGATAATTACATTGCAACACAGCCCCAAACCCCAACTGCAAGCCCTTTGCAAACTGTGCACACTCCTCCAACACCTCCAAGGCCAAATCCACCAAGAATGATGGCTGCCCATTTTTCTCCCCTTGTTCTGCCCCAAGTTCCAGATGACATGCAAACGGATTATCAAAGCGAAATCTCGTTTTTTGATGGCACTCCTAACAGCATTACTGCTCAGCGACATGTAGACAAAATGGCAGACTTCTATGAACTTCATGAGATCGATGCAGAGAACGTGGCGATGAGGCTCTTTGTACAAACATTTGTAGGTGATGTGAGGAAATGGTTCAGAGGTTTACCGACAACAAGTATCACTACCTTGGCTGAACTACAAAGACAATTTTTGAACCGGTGGGAAGTGAAAAAGAATCCCCTTCAAATTCTGGCCGAGTATGAAAAAATCAAACAGAATGCCAGTGAGTCGGTCCAAGATTATTGTGTTAGATTTAATGCAGTCTACAATGAAATTCTAGACCATCTAAAGCCACCTGTGGGACTAGCGATGATGAAGTTTCCAGATGGTTTTGATGCTGACGTGGCGTACCAATTAAGAGAGAGAGAACCGGCTACAATGGAAGACATGCAGAATATTGTGGTCAGCGTTGAGGCAAATCTGTTGTCCAAAAGAGCTTGAGCGAAAGCAGAGAAGAAAACCACTGTGAAAGAAGAATCTTATTCAATGGATCAGCTGCTCAAAAAGGTAGAGAAGATGCTTGAAAGGGTAAAACTTGACAAGCCAGAGCCACAAGTTAGGAATCCTAACTTTCGTGGTCAGCAGCAACCATAATATAGGATAAGACAGAGAGATCAGCGAACTCAAGAGCCAGTACAGACAGCACAACAGCCAGTACAAACACCTTTGCAGTAGAATTTTGTACATGGACCAAAGTCAAATGAGGACAGGAATGTAATAGGCGAAGAAAACCACCTCTTTACTCCAGATGAGCTGCCTACTTACATTACCGAAGAGGAAGAATGTGCAGTGAATTTAGCTGCACACCAAGACACTGATTTTATTCTAGCTAGCAACACCGTGTTGGAAGAAGAATCAGAAGAATATCAAAGGGGGTATATGAATGCTCTGCCTGCACAACAACAGTGATATTCTCTTAGAAACAGAGATGTGCCAGCCAAACCAATTTAGAAAAAGAAGGAGGGTGAAACAAAAAAAAATGATTCATCAGCTACACAAAGAAAAGGAAAGGAGGTGGTTGGTCCAGAGAGCAACAAATCAAAATCAGCAGAACAATCACACCAACCAACCACATTAAAAGAAAAGGAAAGGAAAGAGATCCCAGTCAAAGAGGTAGAAAAAACTCCTGCTTTTAGCCTAGAGAACGAGATTTCTAAGTTAAAGGTATCCATCCCCTTGACTGAAATAATGAAGAACAACAGTTATAGAGGACAGATTTCTAAAATGTTGAATTTGGACCCAATGTCCGACATGGTAAATGTAGAAGATGATCAGCCTAAAATGATTTTTGGAGCAGCAACGAATGGTGAGTCTCTTGATAGCGATGTGCCACCCTTCTATATCAGTTTACGATTGCATGATTTTGTGTTACACAATGCCATGTTCGATTCTGGAGCTTCTCACAATCTCATGCCCAAGGCTATCATGGATAAGCTTGGTCTGGACATCACCTGGCAATATCATGATCTCTATTCATTCGATTCCAGCAGTGGGGGTTAGATTTCATTGGGGAAATTCATCCCGCCTCTTCCGAATAGCATAGATGTATCCTTACAGCGACGAACTATTTCACAAAATGGACTGAGGCAACCCCTACCAGACAAGCCATGGACATGGTAATCATTTCATTTCTCGAAAATAACATCTTGTCTCACTTTGTTTGTCCAAACAAATTAATCATTGATAATGCAACAGCTTTCAAATCGAAAAGGATGGTAGAATTTTGTCATAAATATCACATAATTTTGGGTCATTCAACTGGCTATCATTCGCAAGGAAATGGATTGGCAGAATCTTCAAATATATCTTTGGTCAACATCATCAAGAAGCTGATGGAAATAAATAAGAAGAGTTGGAACAAGAGGTTGGTCCATGCGCTTTGGGAAAATTGGATCAGTCAGAAAAAGTCTATTGGTATGTCACCGTTTGAGCTTGTTTATGGAGTTGACACACTATTCCCCACCTCTCTTGCTGCCCCAGTGGTCAAAATTCTTCAGGAGGTCGGCAGTGAAGAAGATCCCATGCAGAGAAGGCTGAATCAAATGATCCACTTGCAGCAAACAAGAGAAGAAGTTTTCAAGAACACATCCAAGTTGCAGGAGAAGATAAAGTAAATCTATGACAGAAAAGCAAAAGCAGATAAATTTCAGTTGGATGATGTGGTGTTGAAGTGGGATGCAAGGAATGAAGAGAAAGGCAAGCACAAAAATTTCGAAAATCTTTGGAAAGGTCCTTTCAATATTGCAGCATATAGGGGTCAAAATGCCTTTCTTCTAAAGGAAATGAACGGGGAAGATTGTCCTGCATGGCCGATCAATGGTCGGCTACTCAAGCGGTATCACTGCTGATCTATTAATGCTGCTTCCACTGTCATTGTAAATACCATTTTTATTTCAGTTTGGTTTCAGTCTGTAAAGTTAGTTTTTAAGTTATTTCAATGTCAAGTAGAGCCAATTTCTTGGTCATTTCAGTTTCATAAATAAGTCAGAGTCCTGTGCTGTTTATCGAAATGATGACTCCATAGCCCAATGGACAAAAGGCACTGTCTAGCTCCTCCAGAGATCTACTGTTCTTGGCACCTCCAAGGAGCTACCATCCCCCATTGGAGCCAATGTTAGAGTCGGTCTGGTCAGCTTTCCGTCAAAGATCAAAACTCTTTGTGAATTTCAATTTTAGGTGTCCCGCTCCATTCACTCAGCTACATTTCGCTAGGGACATGCCATGATCTGATGGAGAAAGTCATGCTAATCATTTTCCCTCATGTCTGGCCCCTGCTGGCTCAGGTCTTTGTCCATAATCACCGAAGCTCATGACAGTCCATGTCTGGTCCTTTACAGGACAAAGTCATTGTTTATGTTTGGGTCTAGGAATTCATCAATTTGGTCTTTGAAAACATTTGCAGAACAAGCCATGCAGGCCAAAGGGAGGCCTAACACAGCTATGGTTCACAAAGCTTCATCATCACTTGTAGAGACATCGACTCTTCTTCAAAACTCTGTTTTGAATAAAAGTCAAACAAGGTCAATTATGACAAAATTTTTCCAAAAAATCACTAGTTGAATTTTCAGATGCAGTTATGATTTACATGGCCCAATGCTCTTTCGTACAATCCCTGCAAAGAGGTGCCGAAAATTTCATCATTTGAGCCAAAATTTCAAAGGGAAAGCGAAAATCAGTGTGTCTAAAGGTCAATGAAAAAGTGCAAAACTCAACATTAGAAAACGGGTTTTCAAAGAGACAAAAATCAAACCCATCTCCTCCAAGGCTACAAATACATGTTTTGACCCAAATCAAAAGCATTGTGCTCTTGCAAGACTTGGAGAAAGCATTTCAAAGGTGTGAAGGTGAGATTGGAGAGTTTGAGTGATTGGAGGCAGGTTTTGGGAGCACGCGGCGCATATAACCAGGGGCGCGGTGCACTCACTGGGCGCGGCACACACGCAGCTAGCCCGACATTGAAATATTGTACAGGCGCGTTGCGCACACAGTCCAGCGGCCAAGAAACGGTGCCAAATCACTACAAACCTTGGGGAAGGCTATCAAATTGAGAGGTAAGCCTTATAACATCGCCTGCTCATCAAATTGTGTCAAGGATATGGTGTTTGTGAAGAGGTTGAATGTCACCCATGAGAAAATCAACAAGAAAAAGAAGGTTGGGTTATAAATTTGTGTTGATATTGCCAAGGTTTCACTCCACTCACCTATTCCCCTCACCTATCATTTTTCCCATCCTCCCTTGCCATTTTTCCTAAACCCATGCCCTAAGTCACTACCATACCCTCCCCCTATTCCTCCACTATTTGGTTAATGCAAAATCACCATAGGACCAGCTTATTGGGCAAGCAAAGCCGTGGGAGAAGGGTGTGTGGCCGAAGAGTTAGAGAGTTAAACAATTAGGAAGAAATTTGAGCGTTTTCATAGTGCGCGGTGCACACACAAAAGAGCGCGGCGCACTCATGGTGTGCGGTGGACACAGGGCCCGCTCGCTGTGTAAACATAACACTGGTGCGGCGCATACCCGGCGTGCGGCGCACTGGGCAGAGCGCGCGCCGCACATAAATACAAGGCCTAGAAACTATCCAATCTGCATAAAAACTTTTGGATGCTCACCAAATTTGAAGGGTAGGCCACCTACATCCATCCTTGCACCAAAATTGAAAGGGATAGCATGATTGTAGGGGTAGAAATCAAACACAAAATTTTTTGGTAAAGCAAACAAAAGGGGAACAAGGAAATCATTGATCCTAGGGTTTATGATACAGTGACAAAGTTGCCAATATGTTCAAAACCTACACCATCAACCCTATACCCAAACTACTCCCAAATCCATGTTAAATCTCTCCCTTTAAACCCCTATCCCTATTTCATCATTCCACTCCTAATACTCCCTGTTTCATTGTCCCCTTGGTGGCAGATTTTCAGGGCAACTTCCAGCTTCATTGGAATTCAAGGGCAACATAAAACTCAGGGTACAAACAACAGTAATGGCATCCGAAGTTTCATCAGAGTATGAGGAGGAGACCCACAGTGACACAACTTCTGGAGAAAGGGCCCAAAGGAGACATCACCAAAGTGACAGACATCTTAGAGACGAACTAAACACCCTCACCGAGTTGCAGGCATGCACTCTTGCTATGTCTTGCTTCCAGCACTTAGCATGTTTCGAATTTTGTCAGAGGGTGGCAAATGTCAGAGTTCATCATGAGTTGGCCCGACTTTTTGCCCTTCACCTACATGGAGGATAGTCTATCTTGGCTGGGGTCACTTTCACATTGACACCCGAGACCATATTAGTGGCAACAGGCGTACCCAACATTGGAGAGCAGTGACACAAAAAGAAAAAGGTGGAGAGGCATCATTATGAGCCTTACATCAAAGACAGCTGTTTGAGCCAACTCACGAGAGTTTTTCCGTTCAGATTTCTAAAAGATGAGTATTCCTCGCTCATGAAATTGATCATGAAGTACTTTAGTTGCGAGGGGAGGTTTTCTTGCCTCTATGCCTATCACATCAAGTTGCTCATGCACTTTACCAGGGTGCGGATGATGAACCTCCCATTTTTCATCTACGGGAACATAGAGAGGATGAGGAACTTCATGCAGCACAAGACCCCTCGACAGTAGCTCAACAGTGTGTATCACTTTGCCCTTATCCGGATTTTGGTAGACCATCAGTTGGGATTGCAGGGTATTGCTTGGGAGGACTTCATCTCCCATGACTTTTTCAGCGCTCCACAGGTAGTTTCAGAGGTAGAGCATGAGGTAGGGGGCCCATCTCCTCAGTATGAGCGACATGAGGCTTCCACTATGCCATTATACATCACCTATCAGAAAGGAAGTAGACCCTTATTTACAGCAGCAAAGCGAGTGTTATCTCCACCTGGGGTGGAAGGGGCCTCGCTTCCGACATCATCACCACAGGAGCAGGGTAAGGGTAAGGAGCCAGTGCAGGAGGAAGGATCATCAGGTGAGTGAGAGACCAAGTTTTTCCTCCTCCAGGATGATGAGACAGATGCAGAACCAACAAATGAGGAGCTCACAGAGATCATCCAGGACCAGTAGTCAGTGATTGACTCCTTGTTCCTTGACTTGGAGAAGGCCAAATGGAACATGAACTACCTGGAGCGGAGGAACAAACAGCTTGAGGATCAACAAACGATCATATAGCTGCTAAACATCCGTGAGCATCGCCAAGCTGCTCAAAGAAGAAGGGTCGCGCTCACATCTTTGGAGCAAGCAATCAATGAGGATCAGGAGGCCATCCTTGAGAGGGTCAACATGCATTTGGAGAGGCTACTGGAAAAAGTCGACCAGGATTTTGCTCTATTGAGACATATGGCTTTCCGTTACAGGGGGCGAAACATGAGTGCACAGGCTCGGATAAGGAGTTTAAAAGCAAAATTGAGGAAAGCAACAAGAAGGGAAAAATGGGCAAAAGAGCAAGATAGTCTTATAATCTTGGCTGTGGCTTCCTTGGCTCAACATGGCACCCCATAGAGAACTTCCAGCCCAAATTTCAAAAAATTTGGGCAAATTTTGGTCACAGGGAAATTTTTTTGGGCAAAAAAGAGGGATTTTCTCCCTATGCGTTGCGCCACTGGCGCGACGCTAAAATTATAGGGCTCCAATGGAGAGACAGCTTGCATATTTGGATTCAGCATTGAAAATTATGACTATTGGTGTCCGGTCAAGAGATTTGGACAAGGTCTGGGTCTCCTAAAGGTCAAAAAACACCCAAAAATGGCCTCTTTGCCACTTTTTTGACACACATAAATCAGTCTTGGAGAATGAAGATTTCGAGGGGAAAATGAGCACAAAATTTGAAAATTATAGTGGGGTTAGAAAGTAGACAGGACAGGCTTTCCAACAAGCCCACTTGGGCACATTTTGGACACCTACAAGTGCCCCAAAACAGGCCCCAAATTAGTGCGACGCGCAGAGAAAATGGCGCGACGCACAAAGGAAAAATTGCCAATTTTCTTCTGTTTCGCGAAATTTCGGTTCGCGACTTCTCCAAGTGGGCCAGGTCATCTACACTTCAGTTTTTTGGCACCAAAGGCAGAATTTAAAGAGTTTTTTCTCCATATTGGCTTCTATCCAAGTGGCGAAGGAAGGCAAACGGTCACCCAATGCCAACTGTCATGTTTGCAGCGCTGCACCTGTAGCTAATGGTTGGCTCTCCATCTCCATTTTGTAATGATTCGAGTAACTTCCCAACCCCTGGGCGTTCTATCTCTTCCTAACACATTCTATATATTGTATGCAAGTTATTTGCAAAGGGTTGGTTGGCTTGTAACTTCTAGGAGACTGTGGGAAAGAAATTTTGTTTCTTCACTGTATATTTTTGACAGAGAATTAATGAAAGGCAGCGGCTCTGTTTCATGAGATTCTTGTGGTTGTGAGTGTAGCAAATGTGTTTCTTATGTTTTCATATGTATTTCGTTATGTTTCATAATTCAATTCATGTTCATTTCCACTGAAATTTTCTGAGTGAGATTAGGTAGAATTCAATTTTATTGCTCTGCCTGTGGGAAAATTTCATGTTCAATGTTATTCTTCTGTTGAAAAGGATTCATGTCGCTATGCCCTTTTCACTTTCTTCAGCAATCTATTCATGCCGTGGTACCTCAAACTAACTTGTTACATTTTCTGCCTACCTTGCCTCACGGAATAATCTGTGCCTTTGTATTAAATTTTCTATTCTTTGCTGAGCGCCTGTCCCATAACATCCCAGAAGCTCGGTCATTCATAAAACTATTTCCCGAATCCCTATTCACTTACTAGCCTAAGGTAAATATTGCATTGTAAGTCATCTAAGACCATTTTCGATCATCTATTCATTGAGCGTGACTCGGAGAGAGCCCTCTCCTGCTCTGGTAGGGCTAGCTACCAGACTGAGCATGGTTTATGGTTACCCTAATTTTTTCCTTCCTTCAGCCTGAGGCAGATTTAGGTGCTAACAAGTGTGATAAATGTTTACATAGCGAGCACAACTCAAGCATAACCTTCAACATCACTAGAACAAGGTTTCAAGCATGAGATAACAATCAACATGCCGAAGATGACAGTTGGTCAAACAAGTGAAAAGCAAGAAATACATATAGAAGAAACACACAAAATGACTTTTTGTTTTGGCACACATGCATGTTACTTAAGGACAAGAGGATATAAAAATGACAAGCAGTCCTACAAAATCAACTAAGAGGTGTACTTTAAAAGGTGTTCTTTACTTACATACTTACCCTCAAGATGATGATGCATCCAACGGAATTGGCATGCAGCCTTGATCTCTTCCATTACTTGGTTCCTTGGTCCTTCTCCTCAACTCCTTGGAAGAGATTTCAGCATGTAACCCTTTCTTGTAGTCACTGAGAGGTAAATCTAAGAAATTTCAACAGACAATGACTGATGCCGGAATGAGGCCCTGAGAGGTCTGTCTGTGCAGTTTCTTCATGTAAGATAGATAGGGTAGCTTGGACAACACTGAACAGTTTTGAGGCACATGGCACTACTGTGGGAAGGGGGTCTTGGGAAGACACCTCTGCGCAATTTCTGAGTGCAGTGCAGTGATGGATACCTGCGCATTTCTGGAGAGCAGTGATGGCTACCTGAATTCTTTACTCATTTTTGGAGAGTAGTGCTAGCTTTCGTCTCTGCGAGCTGCAGGCTTTTAGCAGGAAAGTGAGGTTGGTGTCTCTGTGGGCTATGGGGTTTCAACAGGTAAGGGAGGTTGGTTTCTTTGTGGGCTGCGAGGTTTTAGCAGGCAAAGGAGGAACCTTGATGGTTGCAGAAGCAAAGCACACAGTTCAAGAAAATTGGATGAGGCTAGGTTGCTTGGGAAAATGGATAAGTGTGAGATTAGTGAAACATATGTAAAAAATGATAAGACTTGACTATGATCTCACATGGACACTTAGTGTCACAACGTAGACCATCCATAATGCATAAGACATATTTTTCTTGATGGAAAAACCTTCGTGACAAGAGTGCATGAAGTGAGAGTGAAACATGTTTATGTGATGACAACCACTCATGTGCACATTCTTTCACTTAAAGAAAAACAACATTCCCTTTGCATGACAAACAACAACCCCTCTGCCTGATGATGACACATACTGCATAAAGATGAGAATGTGGACAACTCTTAGGATCAAGGAAGGGAGCTTAAAATCATCAACTTACCAATAAGTGACCAAGGATGATTGATCTCAGGATCCAAGGTAGACTCTAAAATTTGCATGCAAGCCAAAATTTGGCGGGTGGTTGTAGCCGCTACAACAGTTGGTGACACATTGGTAGAACTCCAACTCTCCGAATGGACCTTGTTTCGTGAAAACCAAGTCTAACCCTTCCAGAAGTATTACTTGATTCTTCGATCATGATGGCTTTTGCACTAGCTTGTGTGAAATATGTAGTCCCTACCATTCTCTTGATCGGTCAACACACATTCCAAGCCAGGTCAACTTAGTTATTTCGATTGGGGATGAAGGGTATATTAGTGCACAAGTAATATAACTATCAAAGTTTAAGTTTCATCTCTAGTGTTGCTTCACTGCTAGTAGGCCTGGATAGTACCTCGACAGAGTCACACAGGAACATAAGCATCACTCCACTTCCAGTGAGCCTAGTTAGTACCCCGGCGGAGTTACTTGCATCACCTCTCTATGCAGGAAGCCTTTCTCTTCTTTTGCCTTATTCACTTTATTGATTTTTTTTCAAGGAATATGCATGGGAACTTATTTCTTACAAAGGCACAAGAGGGATACCGACTTATTGAGAGCATAAGAGGTTGTTCCTTCTGAGAATTATGTTATTTATATCCCCGCCATACTTGTTAAGGTTTTCCCCCTCACCTTACTCTACTTGAATGAGCTGACAAGGGTTAACCCAACACAACCGACTAGAGTATGTGGTACTAGTTAGAGCGCAAGCATTGTGTTTTCACCAAGACTCACTATGAACATAATGTATTTTCAATCAAGGCATCATCGACTGAACACAACAACTTTTTCATAAATCGAGAGGAAAACAAATAACCAGATGTTTATGGTTGTACAAATCCTCTTAGATTTGACAAACTTGTCTTGAGAGCCAAACATGGTTTCACGAGAGGCTAACTTACAGGTACAAGTAAGCAAAGAAACCAAAAATAAAAAAGCAGAAATAAAGAAAAATCAAAATAAGTAAGAAAATCAAGAGAGCAAGCAAACCAAACCAAGTAAGAAATAAAACAAACATGAAAACTAGAAAGAAAAGAAAATCAAAGAAGAAAACACTGCTCCAACGCTAAATAGTGCATGGACCTACTCACGTGAAGTGATATTTCCAATGCAGTCACAGATGCGTTGAATGGACCATGTTGGTGAGGGCATGGTTCATGAAAATTAGAGTCCAGTGAACCAGAAAACATGAAAGATATAACAATGAAGACCAACATACGTAGAGTTTAAATTCGTCCATAGAAAAGAAAAGAGTGAAAGCACAAGACAAACACTCTATGGACTTACCATGGTGTTATGGCACACTGCATATAGATGATAAGCATATGCACTCTCTTGACTATGAAAAGCAATCAAACATGAGGAAAAGAGACAAATTGCACCTTAGAAGTGTGCTTGCTGTGAATGATTCCTCTAGTGCATAAGCGATGGGATCATGTGATTCTAGTGGAGGAATAAAAAAATATGTGTTGGATTGATCCTCAGTGTAGACGGATGAGTGATGAGGAGCCTTGGGTGTTTCAAAAAAATTCTAATGGGAAGTGGAAATAACCTTAGGAAAATGAGGACTTGACATAACCAACAGCCCAGGCTGAAGTGCCTCAATAGCTTGTGGGGTTTCCACTATGTCGATATATATATCATTGGAGACCAGCAGCTTATAAAGATTAACTATGAGTGAATCAACATCGTGATAAAATGAAGAAGTACAGAGATCACGACAACCACGATCAGAAAATTTGGGATGTTTGTTGGCATCCTCATGATTTGATGAATCATGTGGAGGGGTAAGTGAGAAGCAAGGATTTTCACCCTCTGCATTTCTGGAAAAAGTAGATGAAAATTCAAGTGGATTATGAATGAAAGGTTTGTCCTCTCCACTATTGAATGATAGACACACATCAGGTGTGTTTTGTGAATGATCAGAAGTAGATGAATTCATGGATGAATTTACACAAGAGAAATAAGAGATAGAAAAATTATCAGAGATGTCAGGAAAAAGTGGAGGAGGCGCGGATAGAAGGAGGTCATCCTTTACTGTGGGTTCATGTTCAGATTCCCACACACACTCAACATGAATGATAATGCAGGTTGGATTCACAACATCAACTCTGTCGATAACTTGATCCTTGTTCACAACATGTGTGGAGTCCATAATGGAAGAACCCAAGACAGTACAATCCGAAGGATCAATGGAACGCAGGGGCAGAGGTTGAGGGAACAAATCCACGTGACAAATAGTAGGTTTGCAGGACAAATCTACACAGATATCAAGAGCAGGTGGGGTAGGAGGATTTGACAGTTGAAAAAACATGTGTGCACGTTCTCCCACATCACTTTGCGGGGGTGAAGTTGTTTGATGAGGGGAAGGCAACAGTCACTTGTGACAGTGACTGTGTTCACTTGTGATAGTGAAGCTCCATCACCGAGGTATGCTCAGCGAGGTTTGAAATTTTGCTTCTCATTGGGATAGATTGATTTATGAAGGAAATATTCAAATTTCTCCATGTGATATTGGAATTTTATTTGACTTTTTGGAGCTTCAAGCATGAGTAGATGGAAGCACCCCCAAAATTCCTCTAGAGATTCATGTGGGGCCTTCTATTGTTTTAACATTTTCTTATCAAGTTCTTCGGGATCAAAATGGTGCAAGATAGATTCTATTAGATCACTGAACTGCTTGAATGAGTTTACAGAGTTATGAGGCAGGATGCTACACCATCACAATGGGTAGTCATGAAGTGTGTGTGCAAGCAACGAACAAACCTCTGTTTCATTAAAACCTTCCACATTCTCCATGAGTGCATGGAAGTCAACTAAGTGCTCAAGCCAGGCCACTTTGCCTTCACCATCATAAGTGATTTTTGATAAATCAACCCAGAACTCCCTCTAAACATGAAATATATGTCCGTTGGACAAACATTTCGGAGAGTGAACTATAACAAACTCCATGACTGATGTCTGAAGATTCAAAATAGATTGTGAGGACTCAACTTGTCATCTGGCCCTCCTTCTAGCGCTAGAAATCGTGACAATGATGGACTTGCCAACATTCAAGGTATCTCCCTGGTATGAATTCCCAAATAGACTTCTCATGTTTTGGTGTAGGAGTCTCATCCGGTATGATGGCCCGGTTGCCATTATCTTAAAGATATGCCTCAGATCTTGCTTGTTAGCACATGAGAGTGGTTTGCTTTGTCTTCGAACAACTAGGTTCACGTGCCTAGTGAGTGCTTAGTTCTGCTTGTGTCAAATTTCTTTCACTGCAGAGGGGGAGGGTAGAAGTGAGTATCAGGTTGAAAGGGAATAGTCCCAACTCTGCTAGAGAAACACAACACAATAGGACATGCATAACTTCCGGCAGAGTAGTCCACATAGATGTGGTTGTCACGAACACAATGTGAATAGATAGCACATACAACACCTAGAGAAATAGTACACATGAGTGTAATGACCGTTATAGAAAGTTTACAAGAATGAATCTATCGAGTGTTCGATGGGAATGGAAATAAACTAGCTCAGATGATGGTAGCTTATCTATGAGAAGATATGTGGTGGATAAATGCCTTTGAACCATGTCACAATGAAGCTCAAGGGCCTTTTTATTATTGAGAAACAAAGGAAAAACATAAAAATACAAGACCCTAACCTTAGGAGATGGAATGAAAAGAGTTTGTGGGCCCTGTTGGGGTTAGTTGGACAACCAACTTCCTGGGCTCGAACTTGGCCATATGATGTTTGTCTGGGACACACAATACCTTGTTATAAAAATGCCTCCTAGTATTACAATATTTTTATTAGTCCCCTACCTAAGGCTATGAGCCTGCTGCGGACCTCAAAAATATGTCGTTTAGGGGGTCAAAATAACTTCGAAAGTTCATGACTCAAAAAAATACTAAAAATAGTAAATTGTGTTATAATCAAGGAAAATGACGAAATCAATTGGACGTCCAAGTGGAATAGGCATGTGGCCACCAATATTCACTTGTATAACCTTCATAAGAAGCACTATATCAACAATTTAGACACTTTAGTCCTATTCAAATGTAGGTATTTGCTGTTATTCATAACTCAGATGATAATATTTTAGTTGTAGCACCTACTGGTAGTGGTAAGGCTATTTGTGCTGAGTTTTCTTTACCACAATTGCATCAAAAAGGCCTGGACGATGTATTTAAATGTATCTATATTGATCCTATAGAAGCTCTTTCTAAAGAGAGATATCATGATTGGGATCATAAATTTGGAATAGAGAGAAAAAAAAAACCCAAAATTCCATCCTACTTCACTTGAAAAGACTCATTTAGGCTACGACTACTTCATATGCTCTCCACTTATGATGAATTGCACTTGGATTGGTGAGAATTGGGCTTCTTCTCCCTCTAATTTATAGACTTCTGAAGGGCCTCATCTAATCTGCTCTTGTGGGCTTCACAACTCATAAAATTACATGACCCAACTGGAGCAAATCATGTGAAAACCAAACATCCATATAGAAAAATAAAAATATCATTATAGACAACTTGGATTTCGATTATGTATTGCCTCTGGTTTTTCTCGAAGTCCTCTAAGACCTCCATGTGTCAAATCATCGAAGAACCTCATGGTCCCACATACACCAGCTTGGGTACAAAGCCCACAAGCTTGGGTTCTTAGCCCACAAGTTATTTTTGTGTGCCAATCCATCCAAAACCCTCTAGCCTATGGTTTAGAGTACCTCCCAAGCTATAAATATCAACAACCTCGACATCCAAAAACTTTTCTTTTATTCCACTGAAACTATTTACATTATTTAGCATATCGAAGTATGTGGGTATTTTTTTGTAATGGAAGATTAAAAGCTATTAGATTATTTTGAGTTCTTAAGTTATCAAGTGTCTTCTTTCAACATTTGTTAGGATGAATGTGTTTTAAAATATTACTTGAATATTTTAAATGTAGATAACTTTCTTCTAACTCTCTTGTACTATTATATTGTTCTTATGGTTTCATCAAGACGTTTCTCAACATCCCTTATGACACTCGCTAATAGATTCTCTCATTTGATGGAGTGTTATAGGAATTTCAACCAAATAGGTGTTTGTGAGATCTGCCTTCATTGAGTGAAGGAAGTTTAGGTAGGATAGAAGAAAATGACGAAGCATCTGCTACGTTGTCTAGCAGGCGAAGATAAACTAGAGGTGAAAAGATTGGAAGAAAATTCCATAGATGCATGGATTTGTTTCTCACTAAAGTGGGTTCATGTTATTATGATAATGAGAGCATAGATGAAATCGAGGTGCCCTTGAGGTAAAAACATCTAGTGAAATAATGGGAACCCAAGGATCTTCCTAAAATAAACATTGTTTTCTGTCAATGAAAGAATATGTTGCATTGCCCCATCATTGTTACATGGTTTGGGGTTATTTTCCTGGGATGTAATAAACGTATGTTACGAAGGATTAACTTAAATGATGGAGTATGTCAGACCCTATTACAACTACAAGTAATGGGTACAACTAGCCCAATATACAAAAAGTATGCAAAGATATGGAGTGGCCACAAATTACGTACAATTAAAAGACATTGATCAAAATAAAGGTGCAACTATGTATATTGATGGAAGTACAAAATAAATAGAAAATATTGTAGAGCTTATAAATAGTACATGGCTTATGACCACAAATAAGCAATCCATTTGCATATTTGAGGGGCATCAAGGAAATTGTGTATTCATATGTGTTATTAAATCAATAGTTGTAGGGGAAGAGTTTCTCAATGATTACATTTGTATCAAATAGATATAAATATTACTATTATTGGGATGGTATGTATTTAATTTTACCCAACTTGTAAGAAATGTCTATTATATATTATGACTTTCATTTTCTATAATAAATTGTCAGGCATCTTAAGTTTAGGAAACATCTTAATACAACATGGTTATAATATTGTAGTAGGTTGATCAAGGTAAAAGGGCACTATCCTCATAGTAGGAAAACATCAATGTAGCTGTACATAAAATAATATAACCAAATGATTATTTTAGAGTAGCATTTTATCCATTATAGAGTAATTCAAAATTCATATTTTTAAGCATCATATAACTAAATGAAAGATTCACTATGCATATGACCAACTTTAGCAAATGCATTCCTTCATCCTTTCAAAGTATTGTTTCTATAAAATACAGAATATATATTGATCCTATCATAATGCCTCTTCCAAGGGCCTTCCAAGATAATGAGGTTTTTATAAATTTAGAACCTTTTATATTGGCCATGATATAACGTGGAGTTTCTATATAAATTTAGACATATGTCAGTAGTGGTTTTCTTATTAATATAATGATGGTTAATTGTGAATGAATTTAAAATTACACTTATTTGATAAACAAGGTAATAAGGGGATGGCACCAACCTTCGAGCAGTCCACAGATGCTCCTGAGGAAGAGCCTACTAAAGAATAAATTTTTATGTTCGTCGATCTGATGCAAACAATAAAGAAGCTTTGAATGAAGGAAAACAAGAAATTCAGTTCTTTAGTTATGATTGAGACTTAGACAAAAGAGATAAGAGGCAAAATAAAACCTTGATGTGACAAGTTCATCAGTATGGTGTGAGAAACTCATTTAACTATCTCATCTTTTTGTTTATAATTTTAATTATCTCATCCTTTATGAAAAACTCTTTATTTTGTAGGAGTTTTTGGCAGAGTACGATCCTCTTGCTACGACTATGGGGGTCAACGTTCGCAGAAGTATCAATGGTCCTCTTGTGAGTGATGCACCAATAATTGAGACCAGTACACCTGCTCAACCTCACATGGCAAGTTCCACACCTCTTGAACATCATACGTCTGGATCTGCAGATGATGTTGTGGATGTAGTGCATGATATCATTGCACAATTTGAAGTGAGATTTCCTAGATATGCCAGTGTTACTAGCACATGAACACTACCAACTACATTTTTGGTAGATGAGGACACTGTCCCCATGGAAATATAGAAACTTCCAAGTATTTAAGAAGTGTTTTATATATTAAGTACAATCTAATTGAAATTAAAGTATAGCATGTGATAATTTTAATATAATGATAATATCATTTTGCAAGAAATAATGTATTCTATAGGCGTCTGTATGACCTAATCTTGGAAATATTTGGGCCCATCATTTGTACAAACTAGAAATCCTAAAGTTCCAACTTGAAAGATGAACTTATGACTAGGATGGTTTGCATGTTCGGTGAGGGTACCTTCAGCAATACTGGAGTTACCTCCAAGGAAGTTACATTTAAAATATCTGCGAGATCAATATAAGTCTCATTTGGAAAGCACAAGGTCACATGAGCACCCTCCAACGATTCTAGAGATGAAGTGGAAAGCACTCATGGTAGATTCAAATGACAAGGCACTTCGAAAGGTAGGGAAGACACCATTCGGACCAAGAAGGTATGAGGCACTTTTAATAATGTAATTATGATGCTTTATCATCATTGAGACATCTAATTAAGTTTTTCAATATTTTAAATATAGGATTCCAGATACATCCAAAGCCAGGATGGTTAGAATGGCTAAACATTGGCAACATCATCTTGGCCTGGGTGGTTACTCAAAAGTAGCTGCAAAAAAATTAAGTATGTAAAAGATTAATTTACATCCAAATTATAAATTGTTAACAATTCTAATTTAATGTCACAGAAGAATAAAAATTGATTTTCTCATGCAAAATTTTAAGGGTCAAAATTACAAGAGGCTCCCACAGAGGAAGACCTAAAGCTTGCTTTCAAGCACGACTGTCAAATTGTGGTTCAACGTAGGACAAGCTTGGCATCTTCACAGTCTTCCTAAACCAAACCTAACACTCAGAAAAATAAAAGTATAAAATAACAGTTATAAATGATTTCTTGTACAATCTATTGGTTATTATGTTTAGCCATAAAGCAATGTGCTTGATTGTAAAAAGTAGGAAATAAATGTAGATACAACACATGAGACCACTGATGATGGAGTGCCTCTTGAAACTGATGTTTACTTCAGTAATGGAGGCATTTCACGTGTTATAAAAAAATTATGTTATGGAATAAAATTAAAAATATTTAAATGAAAATTATGTATTAATTATAACCTTTCTTGTTTCTACACCAGAGCACGTACATGATGAGGCCAGAGAAGAGGGGGAACATATGGCCACATTTGAAAGTATTATGCTTCCCTCCACTACCGAAGTAGGTAAAGAACACTCTAATACTCTTTTTATTAATAAAAAATTTGTAATGATAACAACTACAAATATGAATTTAACATTTATTTCTTATTGCAGTTGATGCTTGACCCCACTTGCAGTAGCATAGTTGTAGCACTATGTCAACAACAAGACATACACTAGAGTCCACAACAACTGAAGGGGGACAAGATCAAGACGTCCTTGCTAACTACATATTTAAAAAGAGAAAGAAACCTGATAAAAAACAATTGCACTTGTTTATTTAGATATTGATTTTTTTAGAAACACATTTTTGACTGAGAGGTTCAATGCTTCATGGTATCTACACATGCAACTTTTGACTATCTTAATAAAAAGTTGTGATTTTTCCATTGGAAAAAATTAGAATGACCTTGTTTCATATTATGTAAACATATTTTTTTTGATAAAGTTATTGAGATAAAAATATTTTTTGGAAGTACGAATGAATCAATGAAAGATGACACCCTTCAAGGAATCATATATTCATGTTTTTTCTTCATCCAACTATGGTTTAAGGTTATGATTATATTTTAATGCAAGGAATTATTTATAGATACTCAACCAAAACCCATGTAAACTAAATAAGGGGAAAAATATATAAGGCACATTCTAATATTTTGTCGCATATAAACTTTGTGGATTTTAAACATCTTGGTATACAAGTCATTTTCGAATATATACAACCCTTATGACTAATGGACAAACCAAGGAAGCTTTCATAGGTTAGAACACTAGTTTCCATCAGCTTTATAATTAGAACTACCATGAATTTAAATTGTTTAGAGCTAATGTACCAACATTTGTTAAATCAATCATGTTACACAAAAATATCGTCACCATGATTATTTGTAGTCAGTATGGGTCTATCATCACTTGTACTGTCCTCCTAAGCAAGTCTCAAACCTCAGCTCTTCAAGTCAAGCTTTGGAAATGAGAGAAAGACATTAAAAATCAATGTAACTCTGGTTCCGCACTTTCTCTCACTGTCACCTGCGGTCCCGCACCTTCTGTTTACAAAAACTGCGAACCTGCCCGCTCTATCCCTAACAGTGTGGGTGCCGACCCCTGTGAAAGTCAAAAGGCGCAAGTTTTATCTTAAAAAACTCACTTTGAGTTAATTCTAGAGGTTTCTAGAAGGAATTTTGACATGGATTGTTCGCTCTGAGGTGGTTCATGCATCCCAAAAGAGAAGGAGCTAATCCCTTGATGGGAGGAGCTATCCCTTTGAAGGAGGACCTAGTAACCTCCCTCCATTGCACTATAAATACAGGAATTGGGCTGGTTGCTGGGGAGGTTAGAAGCTGAACATTTTTTAGGGTAAATGCTGGTGAAATCAAGACTTCCTAGTTGAGCCTAAGAGGAGAGATCACATACCTTTTTGGCTTCATTGGGGAGTGAGTGAAACTTGTCAAAGTAGAGGAGACTTCTTGCTGGACCCTAGGAGGAGCTTGTACAGCGTCAAGCCAAAGGTTGTAAAGTTCTTCTTCTTTTGAATTAATACAATCAAACTCATTTTTCTCAACAAGTATCTCATGTTATTTGTTTCATGGACTCCTTGACTTTCATGTTAAATATGTTTTATGATTTTGGCTTTTCAGGTGTTATTTAATTTGTTTACCTTGTTTGTGTTTGCAGATTCATGACAAAGGATCTCATTTGGATCGAAGGAGCGAGGGAATCCACAAACTTGCGTTGGACCTAAGGTAGGCCCTAAAAACACTTGTTTGCCATTGTTTATTAAAGCATATTTAGAGAAAGATAGTGTCTAGTTGGTTTGCTTGTCATTAGGTCTTCTTTAGATTCTAGGAAGGTCTATCTTGTCCGCAAGATCGACTTATTTTGTGTGACAAAATCAACTTATTCGAGTCTTCGCCAACTCCAAAGTTTGCAGGGGAAAGCAAACTTTTTACGACGATTCATTCCTAACTACGCCTAGGTTACAAAGGGTTTTACTCAGTTGTTGAAGCAAAATACTCCATTCTATTGGGATGAGATAGCTCAGAAATCTTTTGATGCACTCAAACACGTGTTGACCCATGCACCGTTGTTGCATCCTCCCAACTACAACTAGGATTACTTCTTGTATCTTGCCGCCTCTCATTCCACCATTGGAATGGTCTTAGTTCAGGAAGATGAATTCGGAACTGAACATGTGATATATTACCTTAGTCGAACTTTAAATCCAACTTAGCTAAAATACTCACATGTGGAGAAATTGGCATTGGCAGCCGTTCAAGCTGTCCAACGTTTTCGTCACTACATTTTACTACGTAAAACTACAGTAATTTCGGATTGCAACCCTATGATCTACATTTTGACCAAGCAACTGCTAGGGGGAAAGTACTCTAAATGGATCATTATCCTGCAGGAGTTTGACTTGGAATTTGAGAAATCTAAGTCTAAGAAATCTTTAGTTTTTGCGAAGTTAATGTGTGACTTCCCGCGTGCTGACACGGAAACTGTGGTGGAAGAGCCCATTGCGGACGAATCCTTGTTTCTAATCAGCACTTTAGATCCATGGTATGGGGATATTATTGTTTATCTCCAGACCCAATCCTTTCGGCCAGAAATTTCAAGGTCAGAATGTCGAAAAATTTGATTCTAGTCCCAACAATTCAGGATTATTGGAGATACTCTTTATCACCGTGCGGCAGACTCTGTTTTTTGACGTTGCTTAACTCACGAGGAAGCTGAAAGGGTTCTAAATGACTGTCACTCTAGAGCATGTGGTGGTCATATGTCTGGGTTTGCCACAACCCAAAAGATATTGCGCGCTGGCTACTTCTAGCCGTCTTTATTTAAAGATTGTATTACGGCGGTCCGAAAATGCCACAACTGCCAAATTTTTGATCGAAAGATGCACGCTCCACCTGCTCCTCTCCACCCTATAATTGTCGTTGGTCCTTTTGCCAAATGGGGTATCGATTTTATTACATGTAACCCTCACTCGGCCGAGGGGCATGCGTATATCATCCTTGCGGTAGATTATTTTACCAAATGGGCCGAGGCGATGCCTACGTTTGAGGCAGACGGCAAGACAGCTGCAATTTTCGTGTTCAATCATATAATTGCTAGGTTTGGTGTCCTGCAAGCAATAATCACTGATCATGGGCGCCATTTTCGAAACGTTATGATGACCGAACTTACAAGCCAGCTTGGTTTACGTCACGATAGTTCAACCCCTTATTATCCACAAGCGAATGGTCTAGTTGAATCCATCAACAAAGTGTTAGTTATCATGATCCGACGAATCATTAGGATTCATCGGTCGAATTGGAACAACATGCTATTTTCAGCGCTTTTGGCGTACCGAACTTCAGTAAAAACATCAACAGGGTTCACTCCTTTCCAACTAGTCTATGGTTTGGAAGCTGTGTTACCCATTGAATGTGAAATCCCGTCACTACAAATGGCCATCGAGTTACTTCCAGCCACTTCGGAAGAGTAAAAGCGTTTGTTATACTTGGCTCAATTAGATGAGAATTGACGCGATGCTGCATTGGCAATCGAGACTCACGCAAAACGCATGAAAGCTCAGTATGATCGAAATGTGACCCCTCAAAATTTTTCGGAAGGAGATCTAGTCTTAGTTTATGATCAAGCTAATGATAAATTAGGCGCTGGAAAATTCATTCCTATGTGGCATGGTCCCTATGTTATCAAGCGAAAGCTAGCCAAAGGGGCCTATGAATTGGTAGACTTTGACGGGGACTCTTTGGGTAAACCCAGAAATGGTCTTTACTTGAAGAGTATTATGCTTAAAGGATGGGTATGGAGATTTTTTAGTTAGGATAGTTTTTCTGTCTAGCTGGTGTGTTTTAGTTTAAACAGTGTGCTTAGCTTAGAGAGTGTTTTTTTCATCATTATTCCTGCTTATCTTAGTTTTACTCTTGATATTGCAGATGTCGATGCCTCTCCAAACATACATTGGTTTCGCTGATGCTGCTTGTCGTAATACACAGAACATCTCTTCCGCAGCTTGGGTTATCTATTCACCCTCTGACGAGTTAGTATCTATGCATGGGGTAAGCCTCGGTCAAACAACGAACAACATTGCCGAGTATAGTGCAGTGATTGAGTTATTATCTGAATCTATTTCATTTGGGATTCGGAGTTTGATAGTGAGGTTAGATTCTGAACTCATTGTATTACAGCTTAATAGAGTGTATGCCATTAGAAATCCATTGTTATTAAGATTATTTTTGAGAGTGCGTCTCTTGGAACGTGAATTTGATTATATTGAATATCAGCATATTCCAAGATCTTTAAATACATTATCAGATGCAATTGCTTCTCGAATGTTAAATAGACATTTGCAATAATCATACATGTAAATTTAAAACCATTCCATAACATGATTTACAAGATAAGCCGGTAATAATGATATATATATAGGAGTGTGTCAAAAAATACATCGTCCTTGATCATAGGTTGAGAAACACCTTATGATCGGCAAAAATGATAAGTACAAAAAACAAAAATGTCACATGTTCCCACAATAGGCGATCATCCTATCACTGGTGATGATATCTATAAGAAACCACTGCACGGGCCACCTTACAAAGAAACCTCCTAAAAGGTCCCCGGACCCCAATCACATAGCACTGAAGTCGACGAGGAATGTCATCTATAGTGGTCTCCAGAATACCTCTTGTCAAGCGCTCGAGATGACCCTCCAACTCGGCCAAAACCTCTGCTGATTCGTCCTGTGGGGCTGGCGTGGGTGCAACTGGTTGTTTTCTCTCGTAAGGTCGGAGAGCGGCTGGTCACTGTGGACCCACATCTGCATTTGAAATTTTTTACTATCAGTTTTGAGACGATGGAAAAATAATAAAAAAATTAAAATAGGAAAAATGTTGAAAAGGATTTTACCTGAATCATCCCACTGCTCTCCTGGTGGAAGAACCATGTCTGGGTCACCACGAAAATCTATCCCAGCGTAAGGGAAGTCTTGAATAGAAAAGACCTGGTTTTCCAGCCATTGGAAATACTCAGGTTTGAATCAAGCAACCTCTGTCCTCTCGTCCGGGTGACGGGCCATAACTACGACCCATCGCCTCAGTTTGGGCTCTTGAGGAAGCCCAGCTCCAACAGTAAGGTGCTGCGGGATCAGCATAGGAACCCTCTCCAAGCCAAAACTCATAACCAAAGCCCCATAACCAAAGGTCTTTAGTCATCCGTTCTTGGCCCTGGTCAGTTGGCCTTTCACATTAGCCAACACAGCATCACACCAGTTGAAGATGGTGCCTCGGAAGCAATCAACTACCATACGCATCTGGGATCCAGTGGCAATATGTAATGTGGCAGCCCCGCAAAGTATGGTGACTGTAAACGCAATCACCATGAGCTCAGGACGGGATATGGTCTTTATGTCTATCCCTTTGTCTCTAGCCTGGCTGTTGCAGTACTCTAGCCTGAGGCTATCGACAGATTGGCCACCTGCCCTAGCCCCAAACAGAGTCAAGTCTTCACCTCTCTTAGGCAAACCAGTCAAGAAATATATGTCCGCCAGCTCGATTTCGAGCTGGTGGCCGCCAATGAAGAAGCACTGGTCCTGTATGCTCCATCTGTCAACCAACCACTATAAGAAATCCACCTGAGCCCTCATGACAGGAATGGCCCAGCATTTATACAAGCCGCACACCCTTAAAGCATCAAGTGAAGGCTGATGATTCCATGCGGCGAGATCCACGTCCTCATGCTCTCGTTCACGCCAATCTAGCATGATGTACTCTCTGCATCGAGCATAAGGATAAATTAAATTGCTAGAAATTATTTTGATTGGTCCATTTTTTAGAATTTTTGGGTTAAAAACCCTTGTGATGGGGACCGCACCCTCCGGGTTAGACACAGTACGTGGGACCACACTTTGTCTACATGGAAGTTGCGGACCCCGAGCTTTTTCCCAATGAAGAAAAAGTTGGGGTCCGCAGGCCAGCAGTGGTAAACCTGCGGGCCCCCGCGCGCGAGTTTTATGCCTAAAAACCCTCCCAAAAATGAAAATAAATGACTAAAAAAAAAAATGAAACGGTTAAAAATGAAGATTAGGATGATGTGGATTACCTGGAGAAGACGGTGTTCGATTCTGATGGTTGGATCTTCCGCAATCTTCACGGGAAGTTTTCTGAGCAAAAGCACTATTTTCTCACCCAAACTCAAACGGTAAAAATGAATTGATGAATGCCCTTTTTATAAGTTTTTTGAGTAAATAAATTGCAAATTTGTTTATGTTTCATTTTGAAAAGGTATTTTTGCGACATTTTTATCCATTTCAAACAGGTATGAGTAATGTTTAGGTTTTTGTCCAGGATAACGGATTATTCAGGTGAAATCTATCGTTTTCGATGAAAAAACATTTAGAGTCACCTTTAAGCTCTTTTCTGACTCCTAAAACATGAAAAGATCGCCAAGTGTTTCTTTTAAACTCGTTAAAACGGAATTAAAAGAAGGTCCACTTACAGCTCTTTTCCGACCATAAAAACATGAAAAGATCGCCAGATTTTTGTCATTTCAAATTCGATATTGGTTATAAAACGACGTGTCGTTGATCGCTTTTTTACTTTTTCGGGTCAAGGGCACTAATGACGAAAATTACTCCTTGGTCGTAAAAGATCAAGCGGTTCTCTCAAGTATTATTTTATACTTTTTCGGGCTTGGGGGACACAAACTTACGAATAAGGTCAACCCTGGAGTCTTCTTAAGTTTTTTCAGACTCTCTAAAATTGAAAAACGCCGAGTTTCTCCTATACTGGACTCGTTAAAATTTTACAGTAAAGGACTTGTTCAATTACAAACAGGAAAGAACCACTCCTTCTTAGGGTTCGAATTTAAACTAAGTTGGACTCATCCGAAGGATGAGCTTATAATCAAGCAAATGTTATCCTCCTCAAGCTTGTCAAAAATAAAGAGGTACTTACCAGAAATGGTGGGGGAAAAGAGAGAAAAATGAGTCTGTTTGTCATACTTTGTAACCACTCTTGAACACGACACTTTTATTCACCTGAGTTGGGAAATCCTTTGCCTAATAGTTGATCAAACCACATTGAAAGTCTTCAGCCGGTTTCTGGGTATTAACTTTGGGTCAATTGTCACCAAACCATTTGTCATGTTGTTATGTGTTCAAGAGGTCACTACCAATAAGCCATTCATCTGCAAAATATCTGTCATCCATCTTGACCATCCCTAAGTCAGTCTTTGCAACTAAATTTCTTCAACTTGATCTATGATTTCGTGGTGTGGGCTTGCCTATGACGGATCGCTTCCTATCGACTTCAACTCATTATCTAGAAAGATGATCTAGAAATCATCAATACCTTGAGATCTGCATGCCTCAATGGCAAGTTTCTCGCCTTTGACGACAGTTTGCATCATTGACTTTCGATCAAAGGATTCCGTGACATGTTCGACATCAACACATTTATTCGCATCTCATGGATTGTACTGGGTACTTTGAGAGCCATTGACATCACTGGTGGTTTCTCTCACACTTGTTAACAGTTTACATCATTGACTGGTAATCAAATGGTTTCTACCATGTTTGACATCAACACATTCATTCGCATGGATAGAATCGTATTGTTTCGGGAAGTAGAAATGAAGACCCTGGATCTAGTTTCCACAATCCAGGCTGCGAGGAATTTTGTATTCATTATATAATGGACTATTCATAAACAGATGGTTGCGTCCATACTGTGTCCACCTGAGTCTATACTTGTGATGTTTTACAAGATCATTCCTATATCAGAGCAGTAGTTAGTTTTTCTAGTCAATTTTGATCTGAGTATGGGAATTCCTACCTCAGCGATGATATGATCTCATATATATATCTTGCATTGAATGTTTTTATAGGTTCCAACCGAGCTCTCCACAAGATGATCCTCGAAATGATAAAGTACTTCACTCTTCCTAAATGATCAATGAAATCCTCATCTACTACAGACTTCGCACTTTAGGGGGCAATCTGTTACACAAAAATATCATCACCATGATTATTTGCAGTCAGTATGGGTCTATCATCACTTGTACTATCCTCCTAAGCAAGTCTCAGACCTCAGCTCTTCAAGTCAAGCTTTGGAAATGAGAGAAAGACATTAAAAATCAATGTAACTCTGGTTCCACACTTTCTCTCACTGTCACCTGCGGTCCCGCACCTTCTATTTACAAAAACTGCGGACCTGTCCGCTCTGTCCCTAACGGTGTGGGTGCAGACCCCTGTGAAAGTCAAAAGGCGCAAGTTTTATCTTAAAAAATTCACTTTGGGTTAATTCTAGAGGTTTCTAGAATGAATTTTGACGTGGATTGTTTGCTCTGAGGTGGTTCATGCATCCCAAAAGAGAAGTAGCTAATCCCTTGATGAGAGGAGCTATCCCTTTGAAGGAGGGCTTTATCCCTTTGAAGGAGGACCTAGTAACCTCTCTCCATTGCGCTATAAATACAGGCATTGGGCTGGTTGCTGGGGAGGTTAGAAGCTGAACATTTTTTAGGGTAAATGCTGGTGAAATCAAGACTTCCTAGTTGAGCCTAAGAGGAGAGATCACATACCTTTTTGGCTTCATTGGGGAGTGAGTGAAACTTGTCAAAGTAGAGGAGACTTCTTGCTGGACCCTGGGAGGAGCTTGTATAGCGTCAAGCCAAAGGTTGTAAAGTTCTTCTTCTTTTGAATTAATACAATCAAACTCATTTTTCTCAACAAGTATCTCATGTTATTTGTTTCATGGACTCCTTGACTTTCATGTTAAATATGTTTTATGATTTTGGCTTTTCAGGTGCTATTTAATTTGTTTGCCTTGTTTGTGTTTGCAGATTCGCGACAAAGGAGCTCATTTGGATCGAAGGAGCGAGGGCATCCACAAACTTGCGTTGGACCTAAGGTAGGCCCTAAAAACACTTGTTTGCCATTGTTTATTAAAGCATATTTAGAGAAAGATAGTGTCTGGTTGGTTTGCTTGTCATTAGGTCTTCTTTAGATTCTAGGAAGGTCTATCTTTTCCGCAAGATCGACTTATTCCGTGTGACAAACCACTCATTTCAGTCTTGGGAATGAGATACTTATAAAATCTCCCTAGTGAAGTATTTGAGTCACTCCAATTATGAGTTTGTGGACTAATGGATTATTATAGTGTAATATACATGACCTTTAGGATTTTCCATCCACAATATTGAGTTACAATACTTCTAACGTTCTTGTTAATAAAAGAGTCAATGCCTTACTTTCCTTAAATAATACCCTTCTTATATTCTCCTTGAACTACTCCCTTAGTTGTGATGCCTCAATCAACCTTCCAAATGAAAAGTTAAGGGTTCAATCCTCCAAGTTTCAGTGATTAAGTTTTTCATCTTCATGTGCCCATTTCAATTACATAATTGTTTCAACTCATGTGATAATTAACTCAAATATCTATTTGAAATGATATTGACCCACAAAAAGCAGGATTTTCATTGAAATATACAACTGAATCACTTGGTACTACTAACTAGGCCTCCTAATATAAAACTAATCCAAGTCAATTCAATTAAAAAAAAATATTATAGACCATTGTCCAGTCACCTCATTATTGTTCTCTTATGTCATAAGTTCAATTATGAATGTTTTTTTTTTTTAATTTTTAGATTGTCTAATCGATTTTTTTTTTTCTTTCATATATAACATTTTTTATCAGAGTTCACACCACAACATACAGACACCATGACCCGGATTTCAATGGAAAATAGTGTCATATATGAGGATCCTGTACTAGAAGAGGAGCATAGGGAAGCCATTCCAACGGTGTCGACTAGTGAACGAGGTTAAAAAAAACTCTAATGCTATTTTTTTTAATGAATAATTAAAAAATATCAATTTAACATTTCTTTCTTGTTAAAAATGATGATCCACCCCTCTTGCGACACCCTAAAAAATGTCATGAGATCATGACCAAGCTTTCAAAAATAAATAAAAAGGAAAGGAAATGATAGTACTAGTTATATCATTAGAAAGATCACGTACCATATTATGAAAACATATTTTTGATGATTAATTTTTTTGAGTTGAAGTATTTTGTGTCTATGATTAATGAATGAATGTTATATGTTGATGAATAATTTCTCTATGTTTCTTTATGTACATGAGCTTGTTTCATATTATGTAAGCATATTTTTTATGATAAAATTTATTGAGATGAAATATCTTGTGGATTTACAAATGAATGAATGAATCTTTTCTATTTGTTTTTTTTATGTATCTTAGTGTCTTGCTTTCAAATATTTCCTCTATAGTAGATAGATTGGGTACTAGGGAATTGAGATTGATGTGGGGGGAGGAGCAGGATCCATGAGAGCTTTCACCTTCACGTGATTAGCCCCATTCAGTAGAGAATAAATCAGGATTTGGATAAAATCTTGGAGAAAAGAACCCTTGATCCAACAGGGAAACAACAAAGTCAATGTTAACTTCGTTACTGGTTTTTCAAGTGGAGGGAGGTTTTCTTGAAGATTAAACTACTCCAAAAATTAATTCTCGAAACCAAGAGGAACTCATTCAAGTATTATGCACTCAAGTCCTTTTAATTATTATTTATTAATGCAATTAAATTTAATATTTGGTCAAATTTAATCTAATATTTCCTCATTGGTTTCATGAATATGTGTATGAAAACTACTATTATCACCCTAATTATTTTTTTCAAACTTTGGAAAGTTTGCCTTGTTTCTAGTCATGGTCTTATAATAAGTTTTGAGTCATCGCATGCTTAAAGGGATAAGTGATAGGATTAGAGTCTCAATAGTGTCATTCTCATTTACAAACCCTTCTTCTAATTATGGTGTTAAAGGGTCTCTAGGTCATTTCATGCTTAAAGGGTTAGGTCATAGGGTTAGAAGTCTTTAAGGTCATATTTCATTTCCAAACAAAGTTTGACAACCTTATTCCATGTCTTAGAAGTGTCACCTTGTGTTTAGAAGTCATATCTCAAGTCATTTTGAAATTTTTTTGAAATTAGCTACAAATCCACATTTTCATAGCACATACAATGTAAAAAACCTGTTTTGTGCTATGAAATGATTGAAGTAGCCTTTTTTAGCAGCAAAAAAAAAAAAACTTTGTTTTCTGTTTTAAGTATTCAACTTCCAAGGGGTTTCTTGAACAACTTAAATCATATTTTGGAAAACTGAAAGAGGTTCTTCTTCCTCACATACTGAACTACAAAAACCGCCTTCGGTTTCTTCAAATTCAATATGAGGTGGGAGAAATTGATGGTTTAAACTTGTGCTACGAAACTGCTGAGAGGAACTCTGTTTTCTGGTTTTAGCAGTCTTTTTCAAGATCATTTTCTGGCCACATGCAAAATTATTTCGGAATATTGAAGGCAATTTCTCTTCATGAAATCTCCATATACAATAACCTATCTCACTTTTTTCATAAGTTTTACCAGTTGGGAGATACAAGGCTTTCTTTGTTGTAGGTGCAATTTTGTTCTTTTTTATCAATCTTCAAAGGCAAGAAGGGGCTATTTTTGGAGAAGGATGCTACTCGAGAATGTGAGGAGGTCATTTGAAAAAGTTTAAAGCCCAAGTAAAGGAAAAACTCAAATAATGAAAAAATATACGCAAGAACAAAGTTTTGCACTACAAAAACAGCAGTTTATTTCGTAGCACATCTAGATTGACTGTTTTTATGCAACTTCAAGGAGTTCAATTTTTGCACAAGTGTAAGAGTAGGGTTCTATGGCTAATTCAACATATGTTATATGATTAAAGGGAATATTTTTGCTAGCAGGTGATTCGAGGAACACCATTGAATACCAAGGCTACACCGCAGGGAACATTTTCCTAGTTTTCAGGACAGATAAAGGAGAAGTTATTGAAGGCCAGCAAGAGGGTTATGGACATCATGAAATTTGAATTCATGGAGTTATAGGTGTCAAAGAGAATGTTTAATTCCTAGATAAGGTTGTTTTAATAATAATAAGGATTTGTACTCCTAATTGTATTAGGACTCTAAGACAATCAGTTAGCTGTCGCTAGAATTTAATAGTCTGTTTTATGGTTAGAATAGGTGTCAAACATAGAAATTCAAATTATCTTGATGTAGGATGAGGGAATACTTATTGTAAAATCTATATATGAAGCAAGAGGTTGAATTAGTGGAGGGTTGAAGACTTTTTGGCCTAGCTGCTGCTTTATTCTATGAACTATAATCAGTAATGCAGAGAAGGTTTTCCTGAACAGATCTGAGTTCTCATGGGGTTAATGTTTTCTCGATTTATATGTTACTTTGAATCATTTGTAGCAGATCTTATTGCTATTACTCAGAATTCAAAACCATTTTCTTTGACTTCCTTTAGAAATGAGATGATTGTCTTTCTACATTTTGTGAGTAAACTATCTTTGAACTACTAACAGTAAGTTTCATTACTATTACTCAGAATTCATAACCCTATGCTATGACTTCCTTTAGTAATGGAATTGTTGTGTTTAGTAGTAGATCTCATTACTATTACTCAGAATTCACAACCATGCGCTCTGACTTTCTTTAGAAATGAGATGACTGTGTCTTTCTACATTGTGTGAGTAAACTATCTTTGAACTACTAATAGTAAGTTTCATTACTATTACTCAGGATTCATAACCCTATGCTCTGAATTCCTTTAGTAATGGAATTACTGTGTTGACCTATTTTTTTGAGTCAGTTATCTTTGTTTGAAAATTCCATTTGCCTTAGCTTCCATTTCTAGAAACTTTGCCACTGAATCTATTAACTTGTTGACTTCATAGCCCAATGGTAGCAAGCCTTCATCTTTCAACCTACAAACATACAAAAGCACAGACCACAGAGTTAGCCATCTATCTATAACTTATATCATTAACACTTGAGAGATCCCTCTCAGGCTGAGGAGGCTAAGCCTCAGCTAAAAGATTGGTTTGAAATAGTTACATTGAGGTAGTCTGATCAGCAACCTATCAGGGTCCTATTTTGGTGATAAAAACTACTATCAATTCAGATGTTGAAGTAGAACAACTATTTCAAGAAAATAGATCAAAATGGTAAGGGTTTAGGTGAGACACCAAAATTTGTTTGATATTTGTGTTGTATATCTTGGCCGAGTGGGAGTCACATGAAATTTTATAAGAAATGAAAAAAAAAATTCATGAAAAAACAATCATGTAGTATTTGTCTTTATTTGACCATTGTGTTTTTATTTAAGTGAAAGACCGCAAATTGACATTTTTCATGCAAGACAATAAGATAAAATCTTGCTCTATTAATTAGGCATAAGACATTGGTATGATTTTTCTTCTATTTTATTAATTCTTTATCTCATCTAACTTCTCCTCCCTTTTTTGTACAGGAAATTTCATTTGCATATCTGGATATGAAATATTAACTAGGGTTGGATTCATATACAGAAAATATATCATCGGAGTACTACTCAAATTTAGCCCTTCAAATTGATTTTATGCTCAAACCTTAAGGAAGATTCAACTCCCTTTGTAGCTTTACTATGGAACAACCAACTAGGCCTATAAGGCCTTTGATTAATTCATGTCTTCTATTTCAATTACATGGTGCTTGGATTTCTGAGGTGGCTGAGAATTCAAACCTCTAAAGAACTTCTTAAACAATGATACATTGTTGGCTTGTTAATGTTGTTAGATGGAGATTGGACATCCATAAAGAATTAAGATCTTCTAAATTTTTTTATCACTTCAAGGAGTAACTTTAGATGTCGTAAGATATTTGAAGTATATTCCTTTTGATAAGATGCTTAGACTTGTATGGGCTATTGGACTAACTCCTCAACTCTATAACTCAAAGTTCATGGGCTATTTATTTTCATCCACGAGACTATGACTTAATTACTGATTATGGCTTCCAAAATTCAAATGTTTCTCCTTCTAGGAGCTTGGTCCTAGATGACTTGCTTCCTCTCTCTTTCTCTATCTTGAAGATTTAAATACCTTCTCTTCATAATCATTGAAACAAGGGTTTACAAAATATGAACACACAGTCCATTACATGAAGTGGAAACCATTTGACAACAAATTCCTTGGTGATTTCTTTTCTTCTCTTGTTGTTGCTTATACTTGGCATTGGAATTCTCTAATATGTTTTTAAGCTATTGGCAGATGTGATGGATGCGTTCCATAAACCTGGTTGCTTTATCAAACTCAGACTATACATTTGTGGATTCTATCTGTGTAGTCGCATGAGGCATGAAAACATCAATTAGACATAATGGTTGAAATCTTAGACCCACTTGAAAGGGACAATGACCAATCAAGCTATGGAGAGCTATGTTATAGTTGTGCTACACATAAGGAAGGCTCTCATCCCGGGTTCATGGATTCTTGGAGTTGTACATGCGAAGTATGTGTACTATCATCCTGTTGATGACCTTTGTATGGCCATCTCTTTAGGGATGGAATATAGTCGACTTTGTGTTCTTGGTGTCCAATAGTGTGTAGAGGCTCAACTAGGACGTGCTAAAAAGCCTACTATCCTGATATGTTGTAATTGTTTATAGGATCCCAAATGTAATAGATGGACAATATGCCAAATCAAACTTATCTTTATTAATAATCATTTTCATGTTCAGTTCAATACAGACCCGACTCCACCCTGCGCACTCAACTGCAGGGGTCCACGCACTCAGCTACTGACTCTACTTGGCCTCTACGCACTCAGCTGCAGAGCCTCTACCTACTACTATGACCCAATACACTTTAGTTCTAGTTATATCCTTTAACTATCCTTCACATCTGTTTATTACTTTCTTACCTCCCCCAAAAAACTAACTTTACACTTAGAGCCTCGCTCTATTTATACAATCCCATGGTCCGCGGACCATGGGTAGGCAGACACAACTTTACATTATTTTACAATTCTTACGGTGGAAAACCTTATGACTCATCCTAAAATTTCGCGCTCCGCATTCATACTTCACCGAGTCTTTGCATTACATTGACCAAAACTCGGGCTTTAAGCCCCAAAAACATGCTGTGGGGGGGATCCGCTGCCTAACAGTCTTATAGAGTCTAAGGCGGAATAGAAGGGGTATGACGGAAGGAGTCTAAGTTAGCGTAGAAGGTAGAAGAAAGGCTCTACAACTGAGTGCATAGAGGCCTACAGTAGATTCTGTAGCTGAGTGCATGGACCCCTACAACTAAGTGCCCAGGGAAGTTTTGAGTCTATAAGCTTAATTGAATATCAATAAAAGAATATTATTCCAGAAATTCCTATGCTTTATCTCTTTAATTCTGTTATGAGAAAATGCGCTTTATGGCATGATAAATGATGGTTTTGTGAAATAATGAGGTATTGATATTTGAAGATTATATCATTGTATGTTAAAAATATCTAAAACTTAACTATATCTAAGCGAATATTGGGTTAAGTGTAATCTATGATGTGCGTCAGTAGCTAATTCACCTATTGAAGTTTCACGAAAGCCAGTCATAGATCTTCGCGAAGGTATAGAGGCCGATTAAAGGAAGTTACATTGATAAGCCATAAGGGAGCCTGTTGGGATGGGGTCCCCTAGGTCAATTTTGGGGTAAAAGCCCAAGTTTTATGTAAAAAGATGGAAAGTCTTTGCAAATTGTGGTCGCAAAGCATGTATTTAGGTAAAGAGTCAAAATGGGTTTTTACCTTCTTTTATATAAGTTAAGTCGGTTTTTTGAAGATCTACCCATGGTCTGTGAACCATGGGATTGTATAAATAGGTGTGTCTTAGAGAGTCTAAGGCATAATAGAATAATAGAAGTTGTCGATGGGTATGACAGAAGGATTCTAAGTTAGCACAAAAGCTAGAAGAAAGGCTGTGCATTTGAGTGTACAAAGGCCTAGAGTAGAGTCCGTAGCTGAGTGCACGGACCCCTGCAGTTGAGTGCACAGGGAAGTCTTAAGTCTGTAAGCTTAACTAAATATGAATAAAAGAAGATTATTCCAGAAATTCCTGTGTTTTATCCTTTTACTTCTGTTACCAATGAATGTGCTTTATGTTGTGATAAATCATGGTTTTGTGAAATAATGAGGTATTGATGCGTGAATTTACTGGATCTATATTCTTATCTGAATGCAATTGATTTTAAATGCTTACGCGAATATTATATCTTTGTATGTTAAAAATATCGAACACTTAAGTAGATTTGAGTAAACACTGGGTTAAGTGTAATCTATGATCCACATAAGTAGTTAATTCACTTGTTCAGGGTCTATGAAATCTAGTCATAGACCTTCACAAAGGTCTAGAGGCTAATTAAGGGAAGTTACATCAATAATCCATAAGGGGGCCTGTTGGGATGGGATCCCCTAAGCCAATTTTTGGGCAAAAGCCCAAGTTTTATGTAAAAAGGTGGAAAGTCTCTGAAAAATGTGGTCACAGAGCACATAGTTAAGTAAAGAGTAAAAAATGGTTTTTACTCTATTTTATGTAAGTTAAGTTAGCTTTCTTGAAGATCTATTCATGGTCCACAGACCATGGGATAGTATAAATAGGTGTGTCTTAGAAATTCTAAGGGAGAATAGAAGTTGTCGATGGGTACGACAGAAGGAGTCTAAGTTAGTGCGGAATGTAGAAGAAAGGATTTGCAGCTGAGTGTGTAAAGGCCTAGACTGGAGTCCACAGCTGAGTGCATGGACCCCTACAGTTGGGTTCTTATGGAATTATTGAGTCTGTAAGCTTAACTAAATATCAATAAAAGAATATTATTCCAGAAATTCGTGTGTTTTATCTCTTTACTTCTGTTACGAATGAATGCACTTTATGTTGTGATAAATGATGGTTTTGTTAACTAATGAGGTATTAATGCCTGACTTTACTGGATCTATATAGTTATTTGAATGCAATTGATGTTAAGTGCTTACGCGAAGATTATATCATTGTATGTTAAAAATATTGAACACTTAAGTAGATTTGAGTAAATACCGGGTTAAGTGTAATCTATGATGCATGTAAGTAGCTAATTCACCTATTCAAGGTCTACGAAAGCCAGTCATAGACCTTCGTGGAGGTCTAGACGTTGATTAAATGAAGTTACACAGATAAGACATAAGGGCTTATCAATCTACGCGAAGGAAGATCTAGGGCACAAAACGACATCACACTGATCTATGGGTGCAGAAAATTGGTTCTAGCATCCCCCCATACTACTTCGGGTGATACTTCAGTCTGCGCTCTATGGATTGATGCCAAAAGTGCCAGTAGTGTAGGGATTTGTTTGACGTAACTAAATTTGAACTTGGGTCATGACTCACTAAGCCAACAGTTTACAATTCCCCCCCTTTTTCTTTCTATGATTAAAACATAGTTTAAATTTTCTAATGGCTTCATCCATTGGTTTTGGTTGATAAAACTCAATTGTTTTGCTAGAAGAGAAACGTACATAACTCACAAATCTTTATATTTTTTCCTTCTCCTATTTCAAGTAGGGAACATATCTTAATAAACTCATGATTTTGTTAAAAAACTCATTCATGGTAAGTTATGACAAATTTAGCGCATGAAACTCCCTATCTTGTCATAAAAATACCTCTCAGCTAAGTATTTCTTCTTAATTCCCTTCATGAAAAACTTCCATGTCATACTCTTTCTTATGATTCTTTTGAAAACCTTATTTTATTCCCACCATTAGGTTCTCTTACTACTCAACTGGTAAGTTTCTAGTCTTCCATTAAGATTAATTGGACAATTGTATACATCGAAGTATTTAGACATATTGAGGAGCCATGCCCCTACTCCTTCCTCAGATTCACCATCAAAATTGAGAGGTCTAATTTTCTTAAAATCTCCCTATAATTGGGAGGATGATATCCTTTTTCTGGGAAAATAGGTGTTTCTACTTGACTTTTGTTCTTCCTAATCACTAGATTCATTTGTTTGTCTATCGCTAGAAGTTACTGAGTTGCTTCTTCTTGTGGTGCTAACAGATTTACTACTAGAATATTTATCTATGAGTCCTTTTACTAACTTTCTCATTTTCTAATTTCCTTAACAGGTACCCATTGATCTCTTCTTTCTCCTCTCTAGCCTCGACCAACCTTTCCTGGTTTACCTTAATATCATCTAGATCTGTTTTTGATCTCCTTATCACTTGCAATAGTTCATAATCTTGTATTTCCATGTCGTTGGCTCCACCACCAACAATTCCTAATTTTGTGTCATGTTCTGCATCACCCCTTGGTGATCCCACAAAATTTTGTTTTTTAATTTCTTCCACCATCTTCCACCTTTTTAGTTCTTTTGTGCAATCTACTTAAGAGAGGTATAACTATTTTAGTTCCAGGACCCAAAGGAGGCCGAGTGTCATTACTAAAACTTTGATACCACTTGTAATAACCCTTACTACGCTTTTTTTTAATATATATAGATATATACATATATTATACCTTGCAATATTATGTTTGAGACAAATCATTTATGAAATTCCCAATGGTTCCGTTTATAAAAAGTACTAGAATCTTCTTTACAACTTAAACTTCAACTTTCTTGTATTCCTCTTACAATATTTATTGAAATTATTCCAAAAAGAAATTCTTAAGTTTTAATTTTGTTAATTTTCCATTATGTATGTAATTATTGACTACCAATATTTAAAAAACATTGTTATACCAATAGATTCATTTCCAACTACTGCATGTGCAATTCCCTCTTCAAACTTTTCAATATTGAAACATTATTTAACCTATACACACCCCATTTTTCCACTACACTTGGTGTTGATACAATGTTGTGAATATTTACACTTGTATCCTCTTATATAAATGGAGGATTATATGTGTTTTATTGCAATTGTTATACATCATAAGTTCTTGAATTCAAAATAGGGACTCTAGCCCAGTGCTATATTGTAATATCAAACATGGTGTCTTTTGTACTTTTTTATATCTCCCTTCATAAGATGCTTCATAAGATGTAGAAGCCTCCTAGAGACAACCCCCAGGTTGAAGGAAAGGGTCAATGCCTAAGGAATCCTAGAGGAGTGATTTTAGGATTCTGTGAGGTTTTCTACTGCACTCCATATGTCACGTAATTTGAAGTATGATAATTCAAAGCTTGGGTCAATATCCCTTCACCAAAGGTAGACTCAAGCAAACACGTAGATATATATACATATAGGTAGCTATGACTCATCTCAAGGAGGAATGTCCTAATTATGGTGGACGACACACAAAAAAATGCATCTTAATATTGTTTTTGTACTATAAATGAAGTGGAGGAAAGAAAGGAATGAATTCAATGCAGAGGGATGGATAAAAAAAAAATATTAAGAAACAAGTTCTAGGAGAAGTATGGAAGAGTAAGGAGGTGAAAACGTAGAAATAGTGGAGCACAATTTAAGGTTTCTATCTCTATACCTCAAGGACACATTCTGTCACCAAATATCATTAGTAAATATGTTCTCACACAAGCACTGTAGGCTATAAAATAATAGAAGTAAATACGTCATTTACACAAGAATTGTTTGCTACTTCACAACATATATACAACCATAAATGAGAGCGAAACCAACAACTTAATTACACAATTTCAGAGGAGGAAAAACATACATGAAATGATATAAATAAGAGAAAATATATTGCACATTACTTCGATTAGAATCAACAAAACTCCTTCATTAATCTTTGAAGATAGAGTACAAATCACCAGTCCATCATAGTTGACATATGTATAAACCTGAGCACCTCATGAATAAGAAAATTGAACCAAAATTGCAACCGCTTTCTCATCAAACAAAGCTCAGAACTTGCAAAAGAAAAATTCAGTGCTCTAGAATGCAAAATTTGGGAACCTTTAAAATGAGTTTCTTCCCCCTATTTATAAGGAGAGGGGAATCTTGAAAGAATTAGTTACAAAATATCTCTGTGATGCCCCAGCTGTATGATCGACTAGCTCTCTTAGCATGTGGAGGGTCTGCTACCCAAATGATTCCAACATATTTTATTCCTTCTTTAAAATGTAGAAATTACAGAATAACAAAAATTGGGAAAATTGAATGATGGTCATAGAAAAATATCTCCATGCCATTTCCTGTGATTACCTCTAATGAGTTCATGTCTCTGTCATAGTTTTCCTCTGCAGTTACCGATCGATATGCCTATCGCTTACTCCCTTAACTGCTTGAATTCCCCACTTTATGGAGATGGAAGTGATCAGCTTTGGTGGCCTTGACTATGCTTTGTAATAATAGCTAACAGCCCATCCAATTGCCTACAATCTAGGCTATCCTTAAAAACCTAATACATCTCATAACTTTACTTGAACTAGCCTTCCAAAATCAAAAAGTTCGGATGACTTCAAGTTCCTTTTCTATTTTCCCTCTTCGTGTCTATCCCGTGGAATCATGTGTTGTGACCTCAAGCTTAGCTCTTGGATGCTAAAACCTTTTATACTCATGTTGGGGCTTATCTCTCTCTGTGATTTGTGCTTCGCCTTTGGTGTTATGGATGGTCATGACGAAGCACCAACTATATTGGAGGCCCTCTTCATTGTAACTCTTTCTGAAAGGATTTTGATACTTTCCACCTCTGGTATTCCTCCTCAGAACTTGGGTGCTCCATCTAGCTCAACACCCTTGGTCCTTCAAGGTCTTTGTGACCAAGTGCTAGTAGATATTGAAGCACCTCACATCGAAAGTTTTGCAAAGAGATCTAAAAAACGTTCTGATGGCCTCTACCTCTGATATGCAGGCCTCTGAAGTGACTTCATGCTGACGTCTCATTTCCAGATGGCCCCTCCAGTGTGGTGACATGTGTCACCCATATTTGTCCTTTTGGGCCCTCAAAAATGTTGAAAACGCTTGCAATGTGTCCTTTCCCTCCATTTCATGATGATGTAATTCACCCTATCACTTCTTGGGACCAACTACCTCCTACCATGTGTCCAATTTTGAGGAGAGAGAAAGGGTGCTTAAGGCCTTTTGTTTTTTGCTCATTTCTTTAGTATGTCATGATCCCACTCTAGTCTACAGCGGAAGCCCTCTTTAGAATAACTTTTCCAAAATTTACTTATCCAAGAGTTACAATATTTTCCTCCCTAATATGGCCATTAGCACTCAGATGCTAAATCTTCCCTTGCCTATGGGTTCTGTGGATCTCTCACGACCATGTGCCAATTTATATTGGAAACCCACTTTATAAAAAAACATTATGAAGGAGTCTCGGTGCTTTCAATCCTCAATATTCCTACTTACCACTAGGGTTCTGTGCAACTCTATGCCCTTTGTCCTTTGAGGTCTTCGTGACCAGGTGTTAGTTGATATTGAAGCCCCTCTCCTCAGAAACTTTCTAAAAGTCAATTAAAGGGGTTTTAATTCCACCAAGCTCTGTTATTACATCCTTCAATATTGTTTCTATCAGTCTCCCTAATATTGGGCTCTGATGTGATCGGGACCTGATCTGCAGTGCTCCTCTTTAAATCTAGGTTTTCCTCTTGGCTTTGAAATTTAAGCTTTGGTTTTGACCTCATCCTCGAGCTTTTGACCTATAATATTTGTTCTCCTTTTGGCCTTTTTCACTTCGTCTCCTCCTTTTTGGGCCAACATTTGACATAATTTGGCACAATTTGAAAAAGGTACAGTAGGTGAAAACATTTGCTCCAATTGGGGATAATACCTTACTTTCAAGGTGTTGAAGACCTATAGACTAGTAGCCTTCTATCCATTGGGCATGGAGCCATTTTATTCAAGTATATAAAAACAATAACAGAAACATCAAAAACTTACAGAATTACTGATATCTACAATGGGTCACTAGTATGTACAGTGGGTGAAAATGCACCTCTTTAGTGCCAGAAGAAAAGCTTGAGAAACTGGCCATTCATAGCCATCTCAAGCACTTCACCATCCAAGTTTTCCAACAAGAAAGTATTATTCCCATTTGCATCAACAACCTTGAAAGGTTCAAACCATAAGGGGTCGAATTCTCCATGTTTTCATTTATCTTGTTGTCTGACATCCTACCTGAGCACCAAATCCCCTGGACGTAACATTTTGTCTTTTGTTTTTTTGTTAAATAGGGTCTTTATCCTTTCCTGATACTGAATTAGATTCTAAGTCATCCACCCCTTGGTTTCTTAAATTTCTACAAGCTGATTGATCCTCTTGGTTAGAGAATTTGGCTCTTCTTCCATATCTTGTATAAATTTTACCACTGACATTGCTAGTTGTATGGGGAAAATTGTAGTTTTTCCATACACTAATTAAAATGGAGATTTCCTAGTTGACCTCTTGGTAGTAACTCTATTTTCCCATAAATAAAACTTTGGTTTTGAATCCTATTTTTTCTTATTTTTTTATATTGTCTTCTTAAGAATCCTTACCTAAGGTTTTATTTGATGATTCGACCAATCCATTTCCCTATGGATAGGAACTAGTGGACTAAATCATAATGATGTTATATGCCCAAAAACTTGGCGGAATTAAAACTTTAGCATTATTCATGATAATATTCCTTAGGAAACCGAACCTCGCAAGGCTATTTTCCTCCATGAATTTGATAAACATGACATCAGTTTCATTCCTAGCTGGGACTGTTTCAACCCACTTAGTGAAGTAATCAGTGGCCCTAAGAATCCACTTGTGTTGACCGCTAGAGGGTGGGTGTATTTCCACAATGAAGTCTAAACCCCACTGTCCCAAATTTTCTTCAACAAAAATAGGGATTAAAGGAATATGTTGTAATTTTCGCCTTTCAACAAACAATTGACACTTCTCACAAGCCCAAACATATGAATGTACCTCACCAAACAACTTGGGCCAATAGAAACTTGATTTGAGAATTTTATGGGTTGTAACTCTCCAACTATAATCCCCCCCCCCACACACAAATATGGAACTCCATCACTTTATGGATATCTTCTTCAACTAGGAATAAAATTAAAATCCCCACTAGATCTTTCCAATGCAGTCGACCATTTAAAATGAAAACTTTTTGGGCTTCTAACCTCAAATCTTTGTATTTAAATTTATCAAATTTGACTGGAAAACACAAAAAAAGTAAATGGTGGATTATATGTTTATACCAGTGAGACACGAGGTACTTCATTAACCTTATTATGCTCATCTTCTCTTCAGATGTCTCTGTCCTCTATCAGCAAATTTATACCCAAATCTTACTAGTCCTATTCAGAGAATATTTTAGCTAATTCGTACCCCTTCATCAACTCCCTGGGTTTGAACTCTAGGTTGTATTCTTGGATTTGAGCAATCCATTTACCTCTTTGTCCCTTTTTGGCTCCTTGTACCAGAATGCCTTTCACAGTTGTTGTAGGAACATAAGTTGTTATGCTTGATTGCAGGACATATATTTTGAAAGTCTTTAGGGCCTTGACCAAGGCATAGGTATGCTTCCCAAAAATGTTATACTTCAACTCGGGATCCCATAACACCTGGCTAAAAAACATTATTGGTTGCTCATGTCCTTAATTTTTCTTCTGCAATAAGACAACATCCACTATATGAGAAGAAGCAAAAGAGAAAATGAAAAATGGTTTTAGGTAGTTAGGTATGACTAATACAAGAGCTCTTTCAAAGGCCCTTTTGATTATGGAGAATGACTCCCAAGCTTCTTCATTCCACTTTACCTCCCTATCCTTCTTCAAAATCCTAGTAATTTCTCTAACTATCTCAGGATAATTGGGTATGGACCTCCTAAAAAAGTTTATTTTGCCCAAGAAAGTTTGGATTTATTTCTTATTTCTCAGTAGTGGGATGTTGTTGATGGCTTCTACCTCTTGGGATCTATCTCCACTCCCTCTTTTTCCACGATGTGTCCTAGCATCTTTCCCTCACTTTGAGCAAACTGGTACTTCTTAAGATTCAAAGGTAGGCCATATTTTCTGCATTTGTCAAAAGTGAGTTGTAGATGAACAATATGCTCCTCATATATTTTTTAAAAAATAGTGATGTCCTCTAGGTAAATTATGAAAAACTTATTTTTCTCTCCCACAAATGCTATATCCACTGCTCTATGAAAAGTGGATCCTCCATTAATGAGGTCGAAGGACATTCGAGCATACATAAATGTTCTCCAAGGCATGGTGAAAGCAATTTTATTTTGATCCTCATGATGCATAGCTACTTGATTGTATCCTTTAGTGAGGCCTTGTTTAGATTCCTAAAATCTATACACAACCTTATTTCCCCATTCTGATTCCTGAAAATAAATATATTTTCCACCCAATCTGAATACCTCAGAGGTATGATAATTTTAGCTTGGATAAACTTCATTACCTCATTCTCAATTGATGGAATTAACAAAGGGTTAATTTTCCTAAGCTTATGTTTGAATGTTTTCACCCCACTCTTCAAAGGAATTTTATGTTGGATGCTATTAGTATGAAATGTTTTTAAATCGTCATAATACCAAGTAAACACATCCATATACTACTTAAAAATTTCCAGCTACCTTTGTTTGTATTTCATGGAAACTCCTTTGGCCAACTTAATTATCTGGGGATCCTGATCTGAACCAATCTTGCAATCTTCCACATGTTCTTCAAATTCTTGGTCAGTTGGCTTGGAAACCATATCATTTGAGTTGAAAAATAATTCCAAGGGAACCAAAACTTTGGGAATAGTATTACATTTCAATTGTAAAATTGTGTGCCCTGTGATGGTCTCTTCCCACTTAGCCCATCGCTCGTCTACCACTTTCTCTTCCTCTTGATCAACCTTTGAGCATGAGTATTCTCCAATGAAATCCATGAAGAATTTGATATGTTCCTCATCTTCAAACACCTACCAATACTTAACATTGTTTGGTATTAAAGGCCTCTATCTCACTTCAATTTTATATCTAAGAAAGGGGTTTTGAGGAGGCTTGAAGTTATTGGCAGCTGCAACTAAGGAATCCGCCATCTAATTTTTAGCTCTGGGAAAAAATTGGATGTTAGAAGATAAGAAAAAATTCTCAATCACATCCCATACCTCATTTCAGTAGGCCTTTAGGCTTCAATGTTTGTTTTGGCATTGACTTTAGATTTGTTTCACCACCAACCCTGAATCCCCAAACACTACTAAACACCTGATGTTGAGAGTTTTGGAAGCTTGTAGACCTAGCAACAAAGATTCATATTCAACAACATTATTTGCAGCTTCAAACTATAACTTGAAAGAGAGAGGGATCAAGCTTCCTTCCAGGGATATGAACAACACACTTGCACCATTTCCTTCCCTAGAATAAGAGCCATCAAAGTATAGCTTCCATTCTTTTTCACACTCCAATTATTTTTGGTCTAGTTGGACAAAAAATTCCACCTATGTCTCATCCATGATTTGATAATATTCTTAAAATATTAAACACGATAAATATTTCTCTTTACCACACATGAAGGAGTTATTCAATCAATCGGTTCTTGTAACTATCTTCACAAATCTCATTTCCCTATATAACCAATGGTATTCTCCACCAAAAATAGGAATAGTAGAATATGTTAAATCCATTTTAATAAATCATCCAATTTTTTATCCCCATGATTTGGACAAGAGCATACCAAACCTCGAAGGGATATCAACCACTACAATATCTATTAAAACAATCTTCATAGGGATCTGAGCCAAATTGACCATTGGGTCTTTAATCAACCATATAATTTTTACTCTCTTCGAGTCAAAAGAATGCAAATATTTATATGGTCTTGTTATTTGTAGCCCCAGTTGCTCCATAACAGACAATGGCATCGGATTGTGGGAAGCTCCTAAGTCAAGCATGCAATTATGTAAGAGAAGTTCATGAATGACCAAAGTGACATATAAAGGGGGAGTAGAAGGGTCTTGTTCCTCAAAATGTGGTACAAATAAAACCATGGCTCTTTCTTCTTGGAGGTTTAAGCTGTCTTGTAGAGGTGTTATGGTGGATAGACACATAAACTAAGACACGTGGGCTTTATAATTAGGTTTTTTTAATAGTTAAGTTAAAGGGATAAATATTTTTACCTTCTCAATCTCATTTTGAAGATTAAAAATACCAGAGTTTCTATCAGTTATGAAAACATCAACATGCTCTTTTTCTTTCTCAAAGACTAGTTTGGATGGTAAAGGCAACTGCTCTGTTTATGATACCTCGAGTTTATGAAGAAATGAAACTAGAGGCTCTTTCTTTCTGGCTGAGGCTTGGTATAGAGGCTTCTTTCCTTTATTTGTTGGTTTCAGAGGATTTACGGGAGAGGAGTCCCCATTTTGGTCTTACATTATAGATATTTTCCTGGAAGATCTAAGAACATATTTCCTATGAAACTGAGTTTGCATGAAGTCAAAAAAATATCTACAATATTTATTAATCTCACTATCATCCAGCGGGACCTCCTAATCATCCCTTTCTACTTCATTGGCCTCTATTTCATTTTCTCCCTCTGAAAAAAGAAAAGAAAAGAAAAATGATCTTCTTGGACTTATATTATTTCTTTGGCATTCTCCTTTAGACCATCTTCCAAATACAATGGAAGATGAATTTGATCTTATTTCTCCCTTCTTTCTCTTTGTAAGAGTTGCATAGGAGGTATCCTCTACTAAGGATTGAAACTTCAGTTAGGAGCTGGTTGGTTTTGTTGAGGAGATTTTTTATTTTCTAATTCTAGTTTCACAAGATTGTTAGACAAGTTTCTTATCAACTTTTCCATTTCCTCAAGTTTCTTCTCTTGATTTTCCTTTCCTAGGTTTGATGAACTAGCTTCCCCTTTTCCTCTTCCAATATCTCCATGATCTGTTCTACCTCTCCCCTTCCAAGTAGAGGTAAAATTTTCCTCAAATTCTAAAGAATCTATTTGGATTTATTCCAAGGTGTGAGACTTCCTTTCTCTGAGAGAGAAACGAAAATATAGTTCAAAAGCCCCCATAAAAACCACTTTAGCTGCAACCTGTGGAGGTTTGATTTCAGCAGGGAGACTACTGTACAATTTTTTAAACCTTTTTACTAATTTTGACACATCTTCATTATGTTTTTTCTTCATAGCATTGAATTTGGTGAGGATATGTGCATGGTCCCTTTTCTCTCCCCATTTTTGCATGAAATAGTTATCCATCTCCTCCTGGTAGTGATTGAAGGATTGCATAAGGCTTTAAACCATTTCCTGGATTCCCCATCAAGATACTTGACAAAATGTCTTAACACCACATTTAGGTGTTCTACATTAAGGTTTTCAAAAAATGCATAGAAATTTTCTACATGCCTCTGTGATGAAATGTCATATTTCCTTGTGAATCTTGTCAAGAGCTTGAGATATTCTTGTGGCATGCCATTCAAGGGTTATGGAAAGTCCAGTGGGGTATATTTTTTTAGGAGAAATATTTGGATAGCCATATTAAGTAGGGGAGGTGATAGAAGGTTTATTATAGGTCCTTACTGAGGTTATATCTGAGTAGTAGTTGACTGGATATGGGTTGGGAAGCTATTCACACTTTGCGTGGGACTGTTTACAAGGATCTTTGTAACTTCTTCAGTTTTGGAGGAGGGATGAAACATGAAATAGGTTTAATTGACATAATCTTCTTCATTGTTTACTCTAGAAGGAAATGGTCCAAACAATACACAATTTTCTTCAAGATATTCCAATACTTTAGAGGCAGAGTTATGGTAATTTAACACATGTTTTTGAGAGTTAGCTGATAATATTTCTCGAAAGGATCTTATTGAATCTGAAGTAACAGGGGTCCACACTTTCCAAATCCTATGGGATATGATTTTCTAAGGGTTGAATACAGGAGGATTTTTTTGTTGGCTTGTATCAAAGCAAGTATGAGATCTCCAAAAAGTCAGGGTGCTCAAACTAAGATTGAGATAGTGGAGTCACCAAGGTGAGAGATGTTCAACCCACACTTCCCCTTCTCACCTGGCAGAGGGAATGTGAAAATTGTCGTATCGGGGGAAAAATATTCTCATTCATTCCCCAGAAATGGTTCCATAAGAGTTTGTAGATTTTTCTATCTCCCTTTGCAATATGCTTCAGAAGATGTAGAAGCCTCCTAGAGACAACCCTCGGGTTGAAGGAAAGGGTCAGTTCCTAGGCCATACTAAAGGAGTGGTTTTGAGGATTCTCTGAGGTTATTTGTTACACTCCATATATCACATAATTTGAAGTAAGATAATTCAGAGCTTGGTTCAATATCCCTTCACCAAGGGAGACTCAAGAAGAAACACAGATATATATACATATGGGTAGATATGACTCATCTCAAGGAGGAATGTCCTAATTTTGATGGGCGACACATAGAAAAATGTAGCTTAATATTGTCATTGTAGTAGAAATGATGAGGAGGAAAGGAAGGAAGGAATTTGATGCAGAGGACTCAATAAAACACAAAATCATAATCAAGAAGTCCCATCTAAAGTATGGAAGAGTGAGGAGGTGAAAACACAGAAATACTGGAGTGTAATTTAAGGTTTCTAGCTCCATACCTCATGGAAACATTTTGTCACCAAATAGAATTAGTAAATACATGTTCACACAGGTATTGCAGGCTATAAAATAACATAATTAAATATTTCCTTTACAAAGGTATTGTTTTCTACTTTGAAAAATATATACAGCCATAAATGAGAGTGAAACGAGTAGCTTCATTACATAATTTCAGAGGAGGAAACACATATATGAAATGATATACATAGGGGAACACATACTTCACAGTAATCCACTTGGAATAACAAAAACTACTTCATTAATATTTGAAGATAGAGTTCAAATCCCTAGTCTATCATAGTTAACATTTGTATAAGCCTGAGCACCTCAAGAACAAGAAAATTGAACCAAAAGTGGAATGACTTTCTCTACAAACAGAGTTGAAAAGTTGCAAAAGGAAAATTTGGGCCTCTAGAATTCAGAATTTTGGAACCTTTGAAATGAGTTTCTTCCCCCTATTTATTTATAAGGGGAGGGGAAGCTTGAAAAAATTATTTATAAACTATCTCAGTGATCCCTGAATTGTTTGATCGACTAGTTGTCTCAACATGCGGAGGGTCTGCTGCCTAAATGATTACAATAGATTTGATTCCTTCCTTAAAATGCAGAAATTACAGAATAACAAAAATTGGAAAAAAAGACTCATGGTCATAAAAAATATCTCCATATCATTTCCTGTGATTTCCTCTAATGAGGACACGTATCTACCATGGTTTTCCCCCGCAGTTACCGATCGATATGCCTATCTCTTTCTCACCTTACTTCTTGAATTCCCAACTTTCTCGAGCTAGAAGAGATCAACTGTGGTGGCCTTAACGATGCTATGTAATCATAGCTACTGACCCATCCACTTGCCTCCACTCTAGGCTATACCATAAAAACTTGATACATCTTGTAACTTTATTTGAATTGTCCTTCTAAAATCGCAAATTTTTGATGCCTTCAAGGTCCTTTTTTATTTTCCCTCTTCTTTTCTATAACATGGGACCGAGTGTCGTGACCTCATGCACAACGCTTGGGTGCTAAAACATTTTGTGCTCATGTTGGGGCTTACCTCTCTTTGTGATTCGTGCTTCCTTATTGTCATGATCAAGCGCCACCTAAATCAGAAGCCCTATTAATCATAACTATTTCTGAAAGGGTTCTGATAATTTCAACCTTTTGTATTCCTCCTTAGCACTTAGGTTCTCCAACCAAATTTTCTCCCTTAGTCCTTTGAGGTCTTTCTAACTAGGTGCTAGTTGATATGAAAGTCCCCCTAATCAAAAACTTTCGAAAAGAGATTTAAACGACTTTTGATGCCACTAACCTCTGATATTACGTCCTCCAATATGGCTTCCTTTGAGTGTCCCTGATATCGGGCTCCGATGTGATCGGGTCCCAAACTATAACACTCCTTTTTAATTCTAGGCTTTCCTCTTGGATTTGAAATTTAAGCTTTGGTTTTGGCCTCCTCCTCGAGGTTTTGACCTCTAATATTTTTTCTCCTTTTCACCTTTTTCACTTCAATTCCTGTTTTTCGGGCCAACATTTGACACCATTTGGCAAAATTAAAAAAAAATGTAGAGTAGGTGACAACAATGTCTATCCATGAATGTTGGGTCCCTATAATACTAGTGATTACCCCATTACTATTGTAGTTATACCCCTTATTAATATTGTTGTGCCCCTATTGCCCCCATATTGCTATTACTGTGCCCCATAGAATCCCTCTATTGTTATTTTTGTGGCTTTATATTATTATTGTTAGGTCGGCTGGATTATATTGTGACTCCTTAGACTCCTATATATAGAAAGGAGGTTTTTTCATTTGAATCATCCAAGAATTGTTCATTTATGTAATGTAAAGGAGGTTTCCCCCTCGAAGAGGCTGAATTCTAAGGCATTGATCTATCTTTTCTATCTTTTCTTGAGCTGGTTTCATAACATTTGGTATCAGAGCTTTGGATTCTAGGGTTTCGCTGCTCCAAAAAGGTCATCGTGGCATTTTCGCTATAACTTTTTTTCTGCGACGTTTCAGAAGTTGCAAAAAAATACATTTGAGAAGAAATCACTCTGAACCTTGGATCCGAATTTCAGATCTTTTCGCACTATATTTGCGGAGATATGATCTGAGGAAGTTGGTCTTTTTGCAGACTCCTGAATTACATTCCAAACAGGTGACCTGGGGAAAATCGTCATAACTTTCTTTCTAAGCATCAGATTGAAATTTTGTAAGAAGGTACAGAAAGAGGACAGACTGTAGTTTTCTTGTATATATTTTTCAGAGTCAAAGGCTGAAACAGTGACACGTGGCACTTCATACAAGTTCACTCTACTGAACTAGTCTATAATCAGGTCACTGCGGGAGATTGTGCATAACTCTTTCTTGGAGAATCCAATTTGGATCAGAATAGTGGCATTGAAAAGAGGACACAGAAGGCTACTACAAGTCACAATTTCAGAACTAGATGATTCGAAATTACAGAGATACATCAGATTCAATATCAAGCTTCTACAAAGTGAAAAAAGGTGTGTAGTTTTTTTTTTTTTTTTGCGTAAGCTTGGTTTGAACGAATTCAAAGGGCATAGTAAAGCATTATTATCGGTAATTGATGCCCCGAGGAAAGAAAATGCAAACACCTAGTAAGCAACCTGAAAGCTCTAGCATGACTCATGAAGAAGAGGAAGAAATGCAACATGATATATCAAAATTACGAGACCAAGTGCAACAAGTGTCACTTGCACAAAAAGGAACAGAATCTAAGATGGATGGTTTAAAGAAAGATGTAGAAGCTAAGATGGATGGTTTAAAGAAAGGTGTAGAAGCTAAGATGGATTGTTTGAAGAAAGATGTAGAAGCTAAGATGGACGATTTGAAGATAGATTTGAAGACAAACATGGAAGAATTGAAGAAGTTGCTACAAGAAAGGGTCACTGATGGTAAAAGAGTAGTAAAGGAAACTCATGATGAGAACAAAAGAAATGTTAATCATGATTCCATAGACTCTAATGTTGGATCGAAGACCCACCATATTCCAAAAATCGATATGAGGAAGTTTGATGGCAAGGATCCCGCAACATGGATATTACAGATGGAGCAATTCTTCGATCTCAATAATGTGCAAAACACACAAAAGGTACGTATGGCAACTTTATATTTGGAACCAAATCAGTTTGTATGGTATCAATGGCTTTGCTCTCGTAAACAATTTATCACTTGGGCAATTTTTACGGAAGAATTGATAGCACATTATGAGGATACAAAAAGCAACACTTTTTTTAGCCAATTGATAAGTCTCAAACAAAAGGGTTCAATAATGGAGCACATTGAGGAGTTCCAAAAATTGAACATAAGGGTAAAAGATATTCCAGAGGAGCATAGGATTGATGTGTTCATAGGGTCTTTAAAGGATAATATCCAACATGATGTTCGCCTTTGGGAACCTGATTCATTAGAGAAGGCATTCAGGTTAGCAAAAAAATGGAAAGCAAAATTATGGCAACCAGGAAGCATACCACTCACAACTATAAAGACGGAAGTGTTGTTGCCCCTAGTCTTCCACAACCTATAAGGTTGACACCACAACAATTGGAAGAAAAAAGAGCAAAAGGGCTTTGTTACAGTTGTGATAGCAAATACACTAAAGGTCATAAGTGTGCTGAGAAGAAATTATTCTACATAGATTGTGAAGAGGAAGAAGAAAAGGAGCAAGAAAGGTCAAAAGAAGAGGATATACTCCAGGAACAAAGCCTAGATGAAGAACAAATAAATCCGACCATATCTTGTAATGCATTGGCAGGAATTACCACTCCTCAAACCATCAAGATAGAAGGACAAATCAAGAAGAAAAAGGTAATAGTGTTGATTGATTCAGGAAGCACCCACAATTTTATTCATTGTAAGGTAGCAAAAGAATTGAATTGCTTCCTATATCCAGCACCAGAGTGTCAAGTGATGATTGCAAATGGAGGAACAATAAATTGCTCTGGAAAGTGCCATAATATCAAGCTATCCATGGGAGAATATGTATTGACTAGCCCAATGCTTTCCATTCCAATGGGAGGTGCTGATGTTGTACTAGGAGTCCAATGGCTACAATCCTTGGGTACAATAGCTTTTAATTTTCAAGAACTTTTCATCAAATTTTCTACGGAAGGAAAGGAAGTTGAATTAAGGGGTATTGCAGGGAAACCAGGAAAGATAATCAGCTCTAATGGTATGACAAAGCTTCTAAAAAAGGAGCAAAGAGGTGTAATTGCACAATTATGTTCGCTAGATGTTTCCACATCGGAATCATCTATTTCTCCAGATCTCCAAAAAGTCCTGGACAATCATTCCAAGGTATTTGAGACTCCCAAAGGTCTCCCACCTATGCGTGATCATGATCATGCTATTCATCTGATTCCAGGAAGTGTTCCTCCAAACATCAGGCCGTACAGATATCCCTATGTCCAAAAGAGTGAAATTGAACGTATGGTTGCAGAAATGCTAGAGGCTGGTATAATTCAACCGAGTCAAAGTTCTTTCTCTGCTCCAGTAGTATTGGTGCACAAGAAGGATGGATCATGGCGCATGTGTCCGGATTATAGGGAGCTCAACAAGCTCACTATTAAAGATAAGTTCCCCATTCCTGTCATTGATGAATTACTGGATGAATTGCATGGATCAATTTACTTCACCAAGTTGGATCTTCGTTCAGGATATCATCAAATCAGAATGAAGATTGAAGACATTCCAAAAACAACATTTAGAACTCATGAGGGTCATTATGAATTTTTGGTCATGCCTTTTGGCCTTACCAATGCACCTTCAACATTTCAAGGTTTGATGAATTCAATTTTCAAACCATTCCTTAGAAAATTTGTGTTAGTATTTTTTGATGATATACTAATCTACAGCAAGTCTTGGAAGGATCATGTTGAACATGTTGACAGGGTGCTACAACTATTGGAGGAGAAACAATTATATGCAAAAAGATCCAAATGTTTCTTTGGAGTCCAGGAGGTGGAATATTTGGGTCATATTGTATCTCATGAAGGAGTTAAGGTAGACCCTAGCAAAATTAAAGCCATTAAGGAATGGAAAATCCCCACATCCATAAAGCATCTGCGAGGATTTCTTGGGTTGACAGGGTATTATCGCAAGTTTTTTAAGAATTATGGGAGAATAGCAGCACCTCTAACAACATTATTGAAGAAAGATGCATTTTCATGGACTCCGGAAGCAACAAAGGCCTTTGAACATCTTAAAGAGGCAATGTGCCAAGCACCGGTCCAGACTTCACAAAAACCTTTATTGTGGAATGTGATGCTTCAGGAAATGGAATTGGTGTTGTTCTAATGCAAGATGAAAGACCCATTGCTTTTGAAAGTCGTCCAATCAAGGGAAAGTTTTTAAGCAAAGCTATTTATGAGAAGGAAATGTTGGCAATACTCCATGCACTTAAGAAATGGCGACCCTACCTAATGGGAAGACACTTCAAGGTAAAAACGGATCATGATAGCCTTAAATACTTTTTAGAACAAAGATTATCCTCTGAAGAGCAACAAAAGTGGGTCACAAAGATGTTGGGTTATGACTTTGAAATCATCTACAAAAAAGGGAAGCAAAATGTGGTGGCAGATGCACTCTCAAGAAAGGATGAGGATGTGGAAGCATTGTTGTGCGCCATTTCTATTATCCAACCAGATTGGATAAATGAAGCAAGGGAGGAATGGAAGAATGACGAAGAAGTGTGGGCACTTATTCGAAAGTTACAACAAGATTCCAGTACGTCTGATACATTTAGCTGGCAAAATGATTCGTTATGGTACAAAGATCGCTTATACCTCTGTAAGAATTCCCAGCTAAAACAAAAGATTCTTATGGAATTGCACACTTCTCCCTTAGGAGGGCACTCAGGATTTTTAAAAACTTACCACAGGGTTAAGAAGGAATTTTTTTGGGATGGCCTTAAATCAGATATTCAAAAGTTTGTGGCGGAATGTTTGGTTTGCCAACAAAATAAAGTTGAAACAATTAAGACACCGGGTCTATTACAACCTTTATCCATTCCAAGCCAACGTTGGGAGGAGGTTTCAATGGATTTTATCACAGGTTTACCCAAGTCTGAGGGAAAGAGTGTCATCATGGTGGTAGTTGACAGACTTACCAAGTATGCACACTTTTGTGCATTATCACATCCATTTAAAGCCAGTACAGTTTCTACTGCATTTATGGAAACAATTCAAAAGCTACATGGAAACCCAAAGATTATTGTAAGTGACAGAGATCCCATTTTCACTGGAAATTTTTGGACAGAATTATTTTCTTGTCTTGGTACTCAGTTAGCTCATAGCTCATCTTATCATCCTCAATCTGATGGGAAAACTGAGATAGTAAACAAATGTTTGGAAGGATATCTTCGTTGCTTTGTATCTGATAAACAGACACAATGGGTCAAATGGTTGCCTCTGGCTGAATGGTGGTATAACACTTCCTTCCATACAACAACAAAAATGACCCCATTTATGGCACTTTATGGGTATCAACCACCATCCATCACATCATATTTAAGAGAAAATTCTAAGGTTCAAGCAGTGGAACATCACATCGAACATCAACAACAAGTCCTCCAACTCTTAAAGGATAACCTCGTGTTGGCACAGAATAGAATGAAACAACAGGCAGATCAACATCGCAGTCAAAGAAGTTTTGATGTAGGTGATTGGGTATTCCTACGGCTACAACCATATAAGCAAATGTCCCTCAAGCAAGCTAAGAAGGATAATAAATTATCACCAAAGTATTATGGTCCGTACAAGGTGTTGCAAAAGATTGGTACTATGGCATACAAATTGGAGCTTCCTGCAGCTTCTCGATTGCACCCAGTTTTCCATGTTTCATGTTTAAAGAAGGTTATAGGCGACAAGCTCCCAGTTCAAACAATATTGCCAAAACTTGACGAGGAAGGAAAAATTATATTGGAACCGGAAGCAGTCACAGAAACAAGAACTCGAAAGCTACGAAATCGATCAATTTTAGAGTATTTTATCAAGTGGAAGAACTTATCCGCTGAAGATTCCACATGGGAGGATGAAAATTTTATGCAGAAGTATCCAGAACTACTCAAGCGTTGAAGACAACACTTTTTTGAAGGAGAGGGGCATGTTGGGTCCCTATAATACTAGTGATTACCCCATTACTATTGTAGTTATACCCCTTATTAATATTGTTGTGCCCCTATTGCCCCCATATTGTTATTACTGTGCCCCATAGAATCCCTCTATTGTTATTTTTGTGGCTTTATATTATTATTGTTAGGTCGGCTGGATTATATTGTGACTCCTTAGACTCCTATATATAGAAAGGAGGTTTTGTCATTTGAATCATCCAAGAATTGTTCATTTATGTAATGTAAAAGAGGTTGCCCCCTCGAAGAGGCTGAATTCTAAGGCGTTGATCTATCTTTTCTATCTTTTCTTGAGCTGGTTTCATAACAATGAACCACTATTATATCTGATATGTAATGATTATTTGTATTAATTACAATTTCATACCATGTATGCTTCACATTTCCTTTATGGATGTATGTAAATATTTTTTTGTTTTATAACGATCACAAGTTTGATTATATATATATTTATATATATATATATATAGATATATATATATATATATATATATATATATATATATATATATACATGACATGAAATTCATTATTGTTGAATGTGGCCTTTAATTATTTATTTACAACCTTGCCCCTATGGTTTTCTATGCAATCAATTATATTGCTTCTATTCCATACCACCAAAGGAAACCTATTCCTGTTGCCACATTTAAGACTTGACCTAACACCATGCAATGGTTTAGCTCCTTTGGTATTAGATCTATGGTGAAAATAGATATAGGGTTTCATTGTGAGATTAATTACCTAATCAACTTTTCTATTCTATCGCAATCATTTGTCAAATGTTTTTCTCTAGTGATGTCGCTCAGCGGGTAAGGTCTTACTTACCATATTTACAACACAACTCACCAAGTGTTATTTGAATACCTTCTTTCTGCCATGGCTTCAACATTTTTCACTTATATGTTGTTGACTCTCTCCTGTGTTGAGTTAGGATTGTTTTCTTTGGCAACGGGACAATGCTTATACCAGAGGTAATTCCTATTTAAGCATTATATCTAGCCATTTTGGTTTACATTCCTTTAATATTGTTCTAGTTGAAATTACTTTCAAGGGGAATAGTTATAGTTAATGGAAGAGGTTTAGAAATTTATCATCTTTAATCACGTAACAAAAAACATAATGGGTAAGATTGTAACAGGTTTAATTATTGATATGTTTACGAAACAATTAAACAAATGTGTTGCAGTTATATGGTTTCCTTCAGTCATTATACCGAGTTTATAATTGTTACTACATGGGTTAAAAAAAAGAATTTTTCCCTTAGGGTTTTTGTGTTATTTCTCAATTTGGGTTTTCAGAGGAATTGACTCCATAGCGTTTCTAGCAAAGGGGATTTGGGATTTTTTTGTGAGCATTAATGTTTTAAACGAACTTTTCCTTTTGTAACCCTTTGGCTCTACTTTTGCAAGGGCGAAGCTAGTGAAATGAAAAGAAAAATTTCTCTCGTCTACTCTATTTATTGTTATTTTATGTCCATCAGTTTCTAGGAATTTTTGTAAAAGAAACATTTCTCTCGTCTACTCTATTTCTTGTTATTTTAGGTCAATCAGTTTCTAGGAATTTTTGTAAACTGTATTCAATTCATATAAGAACGGAAAATATCATTTTTTTGGTAACAAGCCTAGCTTGTTTAGTTTTTTACACTGTATTTTGAAAAAGAAACACTGATTTATTAGATTTTAAAATGGTTTGTGTATTATAATTCTAGAACTTAATTAAAAAATCTCAGAATTTCTAACATGTTTCTTTATTTTTATTTTGTTTATTCGTATATTTCAGTTTATTATTTACAAACATCAAATCCATCGCTTATCACTATCTTCCATTCATCAATAATAAAATCTATATTCTTTGCATAGACTTTCCAGATTTCTATTAGAACAATAAAATATTCCTTTCTATTACAAAACTACCTCGAAAGACCAACCATAAATAAAACAAAGAAGAGTGATGTTTATAATTTAAATTACTCAAACATTTTTTAAATTTCTTTTTTTTTTCTCTAAACAATGCATGCTAAAGAATAGTGATGTTTATAATTTAAATGACTCAAACATTTTTTAAATTTCTTTTTTTCCTCTAAACAATGCATATTATAAAATTTCTGTTTTTTCCTCTAAACAATGCATACTATAAAATAGGGAACAAAATAAAATTTTGTTCTATTATAGAAAGAACATAAAGTAAGAGACACTAATTTGAATAATTTCTTCTGGGAAATTAAGGGTAAAGTACTTGGTTTCTCCCAATCTTGACACAACCATTGCTTGTCCCCATGAACAACAAGGCCTGAAATTCCCTTTCTATTTATTACTTTCGACTTTTCTTATGTCTCTTAAATTCTTCTCTTAAAAATTGTGAGACAAAAGCAAGTAAAATCATAGAGATATTATCCATCTAACATTTTTTGGGTGGTTATTAATTGCTGCCACCTCACCAACATGTGGTAGGTAGTTATATGGTCATTAATGAGCTCTTGTTTCCCACTTCTGAAGACAAATTTATGTCTTGTAGGAAACACTTAATTGGCCAAAATAATAATTTCATAATTAAATATAATCCCCATATTTGGTTGCTATGAATTCCTCATGGATAACTAATTTCTCATAATTAAATTGCAGTCTTTTCCCTCTTTCAATCATGCAACTTGGCTTTTAATTTCCCATTTTTTGTCCTTATTTTCAAAATAAAATACAATTACAATTTTCAAAATAGTTATTATTAGTAATGATTTACAGATAATTAAAATGTTTGATATGTTTCCATGTAGCATACTCAACTATATAAAAGAAGAAATAAACTTGTGCACACTTATTTACAAATAAATCATTAAGCTAAGGGATATCACATCCTCCCCTCCTTAAATTTGACACCATTTGTGTGTCCCAATTAGTACTTTATTCTTGGAAATCATTTCAAGTTTCCTCTCAAAACATAAAAGGATAAGCCTCCTTAAAATCATCCTATAACTCCCAGGTAGTTTCCTCTAGAGTGAAATGTTTCCATTGAACCTTCAACTACACTACAACTCTATTCAAGTGTAATCACCCTCTGGTCTAGAATATGTTGTGTTCTACTAGGAACTCTCCCCTGGTTTTACCTATACAACATGCCAATAAATCACATGAGATGTATCATGTACATACTTTTTCAATAATGGAACATGAAATACATTATGAATCTTAATATTTTTTGGCTGGGCTAGTTTATAAGCAACAAGTACAACTCTCGCTAACACCTCAAAGGGCCCACAATATCTAGAAGATAACTTAGCACAACTACCAAGTATGAGTGTACTCTTTTTATGCTTGACCTTCAAGTACACATGGTCTCCCACATTGAATTCATTCTCACTTCTTTTCAGGTATGCATATATTTTTTGGTGATCGTGGGCTATTTTAAAATTATGTTTACCTTGCTTGAATATTTATTCCATTTCCCTTAACATGTCTGGTCCTAATACCAATTTGTGTTCATGATGATCCCTTGTTATAGGAAAATTCAGTTAAATGCAGATAGTTCTCCGAATTAGTTTTTTTTCTTTCACTTACATCCTCAACATGGCCTCTAATATCTTACTAGCCCTTTTTGTTTTACCATCAGTTTCAGGATGATAGGATGTGCTAATGTTTAAATTAGTTATGATATTTTCAATAACCCCTTCCAAAATTTGGAGTTGAACTTTGCATCTCCATCTGAAATCACAATCTTAGGTACCCCATGAAGTCTAAAAAATTCCCTCATGAAAATATCTTGAATATGTATGGCCTTGAAAGGAGAATTAACTAGAATGAAATGTGTTTCTTTGCTAAGATTTCCAACCACAACCATAATGAAATCATGTTGTTTCCTTTTTTTTGGCAAGCCAATGATGAAATCCATTAAGATGTCTCCCATTTCCATTCTAGAATGGGTAGTGGTTGCAACAAACCAAAAGGGTGTTGATGGGATGCTTTAACTTTATATCATTCAAGAAATATTGCTACATATTCAACTATATCAGTTTTTCATTTTTGCTAATAGAATTACTTTCTTGACGCACTGATTAACTTTTTGTAACCACGATGACCAGTTGTTGGTCTTTTATACAACTCATCTAAGACAAAAAAAAATAGACTTATGTCATTAGGTAAGTAAGTTTTGCCTTTAAATATTAATAAATCTTGGTTGTTAACTGAGAATTCATCTTTCTCCTTACCCATTTTATCAGTTTTCTACACCTTTTCTTTGATTTTTAGATATTTTAAATCAGAGTTTGCAGTTGTTTTATCTTTTTCTACAAAATTTGTTGACCAACTAATTACTAATGTAGCACAAATCTGATTAAGTTATCTTCTTAAGGCATTTGCTATTTTGTTTTCCTTTCCTTTGATATGTGTAATCTCAAAACCATACGCAGTAATAATTCAAACCATCTAGCTTGTCTAGCATTTAGATTAGGTTGATCAAATAAATATTTGAGACTAAGATTATCTATCCTTAGTTGAAATATTCTCCCTATTTGAGAATGTATCTACATCTTAAATGCATGAAGAATAGATGTTAACTCTAGATAATGAGTAACATAGTTTTTCACATGCTCTTTTAGTTTCCTAGAATCATAAGAAATAACAAGACCATCCTGCATCAAAAATCCACCCATACATTCCTTACTTGCATCTATATGCACCACAAATTCCTTGTTGGGATTAGCCAATTTTAAAATTGGAGTTGAGGTCAAAAGTTGTTCAAGCTTGTCAAAACTTTCTTGAGACTTTAGACTCCACTCAAATTTGATCCTTTAGATTAGTGATTGGGTATGCAACTTTAAAAAACCCTTCTATAAATCTCCTTTAGTAAACTGTGATGACCATAAAATATCTAACTTATTCTACATTTTTGGGTGTTGACCAGTCCATTATTGTTTTTATCTTCTCAAGATCTAGAATGATCCCTTCTTCTGATATTACATGTTCCAGATAATGAGTTCGTTATTGGTAAAATGAAAATTTTCTAAATTTAGCATATAGTTCATTATCTCTTAGATTTTGGAGGAAAATCTTCACATGTTGGTCATACTCTTCCTTACTCTTTGGGTATGATAAAATATCATTTATAAAGACAATTACAAACTTATCTAGGAATGAAATTACTGCACTATTCATGAGGCACATGAATGTACCAAGTGCATTAGTCAACCCAAATGGAGGTACTAAAAAATTCATAGCACATATCACATGTGTGAAATGATGTCTTGTATATGTCTTTATCTTTAATCCTGATTCGATGATATCCCTACCTTAGATCAATTTTAGAGAATATGTAATATCTCTAGCCTTATTAAATAAGTGATATATTCTTGGCAAGGGGAGTTTATTTTTGTTGGTCATGTGATTCAACTTTCTATAGTTATGCACAGTCTCAATATTCCATATTTCTTTTCCATAAATAACATTGGTGCTCCCTAAGGAGACACACTTGGTATCATGTAATTTTTGTCCAATAATTCCTATAATTGAATCCCCAACCCCATTAGATCATGAACATTCATTTTGTATGGGGCCTTAGAAATTGGAACAACACTAGCTACAATATCAATGGTAAAGTCAATATCTCTCCTTGGAGGAAACCTTGGTATTTCTTCTAAAAATGCATCCTTAAATTGTTCTCATACATGGTATTCTTCTAATGATACTTCTTGTTTATTTTCAAACAAATCTTGCACTTGGAATATAAAAAAAAGACATCCTTCTCTAGCATATTTCTTCATATGTATAGTATAAAATTTTCTAGCAAATATTTTTCTTGGAATCCCCTTAACCATAAAATATTTTCCTTCATCATCAACACAAGTAAAGGATTTTTCCAAGAATTTTAATATCACTTTATGTGCTTCTAACTATTCCATTCCTAAGAGGATATAATATGATCCCAATGGTAAGATGTTCAGATTGAGGACAATTTTCATTCCACCTAGATTTATTGTGTAGTTCTTCGTGTTTTCAATCACTTTTCTCTTAGTTCTTGTGGCCAATTGTACTAATAACTAGGGTTTATATTGTTTTTATTTTCCAAATTTATAGTTTTAAACTATACAACGCATAACTTAATATAGATCATGGATCTATGAGTAGAGAGTTTTATCAAATATTTTACCGTGAAACTCAACCATGATTGATTGATGATCTGCCTGCCTCCCATCCAATGTAGCACTAATTTTCGGTATTTTATAGGCAACATTGTTTACAATGGATGCTTCCTACACATTGTTTATTGTTATCCTCTTAGTCAATGGAATTTGTGGATAACATATCCACATGTGGTTTTCTCCACAACCCCATCATTTAATAGGCAGTTTCACTGATTCACTAAAATTTCTATTTCCTATAACAGGTCCTCCTTTCTTCCAAACACATTTCTATGGATTAAAATTTATGTTGTATTTTTTTGCTTCCACACGTTTCGTAAAACTGGCATTTTTTACACCCCTTTCTCTTGTTGTTGAATATATCAGTTTTCTTTGTCACCCATCCTTTATAATTCTTCCCCTTTTGATTGCTCGTATTAAAACATAGTTTAGTTTTCCTATGGTTTAATCCATTGCCTTTTGTTGATTAAACTCAATTCTTTCTCTATAAGACAAAGATAGACAACTGACAAAAATTTTGATTTTTTCCTTCTCCTCTTTCAAGTAAGGAACATATCTTAATAAAATCATGAATTTCTTAACAAAATAATCCATGATAAGTGTTGGCAGATAAAAGGTGTCTTTTAAAACTCCTAAATATCCCACATTAATCATCAATCCGAGAAAGTCCTCTTCTTTCAAGAGTGTACACAGTATGTGGCTGCTATTAATTCAGAGAGTAATGTTTCCTAAATTGTAGTATAGATCTTGACACAAGAATAAATGGATGCATCTAATAAACTCCAATTGCAATTATTAAAGGAAATATCAAAACTCAATCGTCTACTGAAATCAAATCTTACAACAATTCAAATAACATCGTTATCAGCCGAGAGCACAATAACAATAAATCACCTCTTCTTAGTTGATTTAATCTAAACTATACTCGATCTCTATAAAGCAATCAATATAGGAATGATATCAATTCTGAGAGTCTAATAGCAATAATCAAACTCTTACAGATGATTAAATCAATGCCAAGCACTATCTGGATAATTCACATTGTAATAAACAAAACTCAAATCAAATGCCAACGTTGTAAATTATAAACAGAACATACACTATGTCAATACAAGAAAGTAATGAACAACAAATAAAGCGAACTCATAGAAACAGGAAATTATCAAACCAACCAAACTTTAGAAGAATCAGAAATATAACACAAGAAAGCAGTTAAATCCACCAGAGGTCGAGCCCTTAGCCGTCAGCGAACACTACTAAGTTACTTTAGATAATGCGAGGGAACAACAACTTCAATTATATATTAATCATCAAAATTAAGTAGCATTAAAATATAATCGTGTTCTCCAACAACGCAAGTCTGTAATTAAATTTACAACTTGAAAAATAACAGATATTTTTCTCCCTTCTTCCTACACTCGCTTTCTTTTATAATCAAAAAGGGGTAAAAAGTAAATGGTAAATGTGAGGGATTCGCAACCGATTCCTAACTTCAGACATCTTTCCTATTTTGCAGTGATCCCTCTGATTTGCTCTCAGCGTTGTCCGTAACCGACGCGTTCCTTCCTTTGCATGTCATATTTTTCTGTTCCAACGTCAGGGAACAACAATCATTCCTTTTGTCGCTTTCCTGCATAAATAAGGGTAAAAGTTAGCTAAATCGTAACTGCAAATAATTTCTTCATTTCTTACCATAATTACTCAATATATTAGCACATTAAGATATGAAAAAGATAAGAATCAAGGAAAACGTTGATGAAATTAATAGAAAAACATACCTATTCCGTAACTCAACATACTCCCCTACTTACCCTGTTTCATGTCCTCATGAAAAGAAAGTAATTTTAATGGAGTGCAGTTAAAGAGTAGGCTGGAGAAGGAGCATCAAAAATTGGTCTGAAACCATGATGTTGAGCTAAGAGCGCAAAAGCGGGTCCTTCCTTTCCTTCAGGCAATTCATAGATGGCCCTGTAACCTTCAGGAGGATACCAAATGATGGGGCTACGAAACCGACATCCTAACCAATAGGGTCCTTCTCTTAAAATCAGGTTGCTATAGGTGACAAAACGGGCTGCAGCTGCTTTAAAATTTATGTAATTAAATGGCTCCCTATCCTGCACACTACTAGTAGAGACCGTCCACCTAAGCTTGGATGTAGCCAGAGAGCTCTCTTAAATGGATTGAAAATATGCTACTCTATTCTATACAATCTCCTTATGAATAGGCCCTAAAATTTTAATCACCTGTTCGCTTGTCATCATACTCTTATGGTTGGAAAGCATTTTCAAAGGGTTCTTGGGTTCACTTCTTACCCAAAGATCCAATCCATGCTCTTGTCTTTGGAATGCGTTATGAGCTTTGAACCATTTAAGTTGATTGACTGCAAACGAGATAAAGGCCTGGAATTGAACATCTCCCACAAAAGGGTTGGGGTTCTTTTCCACCTCATCGTCTAATACAAAATCTTGCAGGTAAAATCCACAAAGAAACCTTTGAACCTTTACACCATACTGTTTGCAACAATTTATAAAATCTTCAGCTGTTTTTAATCAAATTGGTTTTCCAGCTCTCACAGCTTTAATTTTCAACAACAAGTATCGTTCTAACAAAAACAAGGCATAATTAGTGGCAGGAGCCCTGCATGCCAAGACATCTATATATAATGCGGAGATGGTGTATGTCCGAGCTATGACCCTATCTAATTTGAGCTTGATTCTCTCTATTTTCTCTTTTGCTTTTCTATATCTGTTGAATATATCACTCTCTGTTGCATTCATTTCCTGAAGCTTCCTCTACAACTCTTGATATCTTTGCTGGGAAACAGTTTCTTGTTCAAGCCATTCTAATGTGAGCCGAGTCTGTGCTAATTCTTCTTGAAGATTCATAATAATGGGGTCATTGTGTGTCATGATGTCTTTAGCTTGTATGCTTGTTTGAGTGCTTATGCTCTGAGAAAGGATGTGTTTTGTCTGAATCTCTTTATTATGGGAGGTCCAAGCCTCTATTTGAGTAGCCATGCTATAAGAGGATACATCCTTTGTCTAAGTAGCTATATCTACGAAAATTGCATGCCTTTCTTCTTGAATGATGACTGGTTGAGCGGGTATGGGCTCATTTTGAGTCCCTATAGCCCTCCCTTCATGTGATTCTGTCTGTACAACCATGTTTGTTGTCTCCAGGGTTTTGTCTGGGACCTTTCCCGCTATGATTTCCTTTATTTTTCTTCTGAGCCTTTTTACTATTTTGCGAAGCTTCTACTGTTCTTTCCTAAGCTTTTTCAATTTGGCTCTATACCTTTTTGGAGGAGCAAATATTCTGCTGACAGTCTCATTAATCGTTTCTGCTTCTAAAGAGCCTAGTTGCTCACCCTGGCTTTGTTCTAAGAGGACTGTGTCTCCTAATTGATTATCGGCTTCCTGAAGCATCTTTGTCTCTACTTCTTCTCCTTGGCCTATGTTCTTTGTACTTAGGCCTACCTGGATATTTTCTACTGGAAGAGTGTCACCGGATTGGTTCTCTGCTTCCCGAATGGCCTCTACATCTGTTTCTGCTTCATGGCTTGCATCTTTTAAGGGAGATAAAATTCTGGTGGCACCATCATTCTCAGGAGATTGGGTTGCTCCTAAAATAAGATTGAGTGGGCTTTCAGGCTGCATGTAATCATTCATGTTGGCCAGGACCTGGGCCAATTCAAAATCGTGCAACAAATCACCTTGGGGACTCATGCTCAGTGTTGAGGGAAGTCCCAATTCATTTCTTTGTTCTTCTCGAGAATGCCCTATTTCTTCTTCATGGTATGATTTAGGGTTATCCTGGGGTTCTAACTCTAGCTGCAAGTATTGTTCACTTATTGGGCTAGATAATTCTATAGGTTGATTGATACTGCCTTGAGGATTTTCAACCACTCCTAATCTTGACCTCAACCTTGTGGATCGTCTGCGCTTTTGAGGTATGTTCCTTGAAAGAGTAGTCCTCTTCCTTTTCAGAATAGGGTTAGGTGTAGGCAAAGCTAAACCTCCTTTGAGAGCTAATATTAAATCATCCCATCTTAATTGTTGTTGGGCGAGGTTATAACTGACTATCAGCCTGATCAAATAGTGGTGGCTTACTACAGTTTCTATGTGTTGGGATTGTCTTAGCCTCTTGGCAGTGTCATGCAGTAAATAATTCAATAATGCATGTAAATTAACAAAGCACTTTTGTTTTAGAACTGCTAAGAGTTTGAGTTGACGCGGCCTTACCATGTCTTTGCGCCCGTCGCATGTAATGTAGTTCTGGACGATTCTTGCTAGTTCTCCCCATGGTTCTCCAAGAGAAGATGGTCGAACGCCTTTTCCCTTTTTGATTAGCTCCTGTCCTTCATCCCTAAAAGCCTCAATAGTGTCCTGCAGCTTCAACCGCTTACCAGCCCACACTGGTCCTTCTATTGGTAACCCGGATACTTCTGCTATCACAGCATCTGATACAGTGATTTGCCTGCCCCTTACCATGGATTGTCCATTCTGTAGATTTCGTAAGAATTCGATGGAAATTTCCTCGTTGGGTGGTTGAAATCTCATAAAGTATGCTATCCACCTGGCTCGAGCTAAAATTTCCCTAGCTGCATCAAAAACAACCAGTATTAGCAGTTCTCTGCACACTATTCTTCCTCCCATAGTGATTGAATTCTGCAAATGATAAGTGTAGTAGGGAAAACACAGCGACAAACAGAGCTGAGTGATGGAACAACAAATGGTTGTGATAGCTTTATCAGGTGATACTTTATAAATATAAATACCGTTATTGAGGGTTGTTATCATATCACATGCTCCGCAATCATGGAATGTCGTATCATTCTGCAAAATCCAATGAAAAAATGATAGCGCATTCATAAGTACACTGGAGGTCCCCACCCCCCTTCAAAACAATAGGTCACCTATGACTAAATGAATGAAAGGGTAAAGTTCTTCTGGCGAAGTACAGGGGTAATGGATTGGCAAGGTACGCTTATTAATGAAAGGATCGTAAAGGATATTGGAGTGGTGAAATCAAGGCTTGTACCGAGAATTATCAATAAGTGATAGGCTGTCATGATGTGATATGATAAAGAAAAAGGGACAGCATGCGCAAGAAATAATACTTTAGTGTCGTTATTCCACTTAAAACTGTTGTGATTGATTTACAAAATTACTCATGCATAAAGGTTCAAGGTATGTTAGGGACATAATATCCTCGTAGAAAAGATAAAAACATAAGAAGAGGGTATTGTAATAGTTATTGATGTAAAATAAAGCTTCTATACCATCAGCAAAGCTTCTATTGCCTGCAAGTGTCCATAGCCTCGACCGAGTTTCTTTTTAACCCTTGGGAACCATGGTCCTCTATGTATAATTGGGGAAGTGTCTTATGATGTCCATAGTAGAGACCAATGTGTTGGCTTTGTAACCAGGTGAACTATTAGAAATAATACTAAGAGGGGGGTGAATCAGTATTAGAAAGTCAATAATTTTTCATTTCCATAATCAAATTCATATACACTACTTCAGTTAATGGAACTCACGTGTATACACAACTGTGTTTAAGGCAACCAGTGTATATACTACAAACTTAAGATTCAGTTAATTCATCATATGTTGATCATTAATCAGTGCATCAAAACCATATAAACAGTAGCCAGGTGCAGTAAAAATAGAACAGACAATCACACACATGAACACAAGATATAAGGTGGAAACCCAATGTGGGTGAAAACCACTTGCTCCAATCGTCTCTATTCTTTTTAATAATAAGAAGCTACTTTTTACAATTTTTGTACTGGTGCAGATTTATACCAATACACAGGCTTCTACCTGCAGAAGGCTACAACCTTCTCTCGTTCTCCAGCTTCTCCTGGAAGGGAGCTACAACCCCCTAGCTCTTGTACTAGCTGATATGTTTACTAGTATGTAGGTGTTAGCCTACAGAAGGCTACAACCTTCTCTTTTCTTCCAGGGACTGCGTTTCATAAATTTTCAGACTAGATCCATCAATAACATCATTCAATCATCAAATATATCTACATCAACCAATCTCCTTTTCACCAACCACAACTGAATCAATCAATCACCTTGACAACCCTTCAATCTGATCTTTCAAAATATTGTAACCAGAATACAGTAACCAGAACCCAAGCCAGAACCCAAAACACTTCAAAAACAAACAGAAGCAGCTAAAACATATTTTATAAGGTATATGCTACTTCCCTATGCCGAACCTACGTGCATATGCTCTTTTCTCAAGGCTAACCTGCGTACAAATCTGCAAATCAAATTTAAGATGTATACGTTGTTTTGATATGCAGAACCAGCGTGTATACACACCTTTTCTAAAGTGAACCTGCGTACAAATCTGTAAATAATGATTTAAACATTACAACAATTCTAGACTTCAGTTATACCCAGATCATCATATTTACAGACTACAACATGCGCCAGTTATTCAGATAAAAGATCAAACCACATAAAGATACTTCACTTCAAGCCTTAATATCTTGACCCATCATTAGATCTTCTCCTTCATCAAGCGCTAAGGTTCATCCTTGGTTCAGATACAGCTATGCACCATAACCCAATAACTTGTACACTAGATCTTGTTCTTCATCAAATATTCAACACTTGAGTGCCTTGGCCTAATGATCTTCCCCTCCTTTTATAGTCTTAGCCCTTACTCAATACCATGGACCAAAACCACTTAGGACCAATACGTTGGACCCAATACCTGGGGTCAATACTTTGGACCAGATACCTTGGACTAATACCATGGATCAAAATACCATGGACCAAACACCTTGGACCAAAACTTAGTTTTCCAAGATATAAATGCCTTGCATTCTGTGGAAGTGTGTGTATACGTATATGTGACTTGTATATAGTGAACCCACATGTATACGCGACTTTGCCAATGGTGAACCTGCGTATACCTCTCTTTCTTCATCCTGATATGAACTTTGTGTTGTTAACCTGTTGAACTATGATCTATCATCTGAGTGAGTTTCCATCAAGGACAACACCTGTGTCATAATGCCAACAATCTCCCCCTTTGGACTTGATGGCAAACCCAAGTCACTCTCCCCCTTTGTTATCAAGGGCAAAGGGTTATGCTCCCCCTGAGTACATGCTGAAATCTCTGATATGCTGAAGAGATCCATGATCGAGTCCATGCTCCTCCTAAAGATAAGCAAGGTATGAAAAAATATGTTCTAAAAGAAGAACATGGCTCTATCATAAATGACATTCCTATCACCAATGACTCATACATACATCCATCTCCCAAACAAGTGGGGATATACCAAGCTTTTATACATGTCAAAAAAAGAAACATTACATCATCCATCCCATGCATAGTGGGGTAACAAAATAGGTCGTTTCATGAAGTTTTCATTAAAAAAAATATACATGACATATATAACAAAGACCAAATATCTTAAACAAGACTGTGATAGTCATCAGCAACTATCATTAGCAGCATCTGTCAATTAGCATCCAGACTAGCAACCATGTTCTCCCCCCGAACCTATTCCACCTGAATAAAAAACAACTATGTGAATCTGTACCAAAATCTTCTAAGATAATGCCCACAATGCATTATTAGAAGCATATATTCCCCCTGAACCTATGCTAGAAGAGTTATCAAAGGCATCATTATCAATCAAATATACATCAAGTTATCAACAACTTATGAAAGCTAGCATATTTCCGCATGTTATCCACAGACTGTAACCATCATCAACCAGAGCAGATAATTCACTAAACCATATCAAACCCTTTTCTTCTTGACTCTGGCCCATTGCTTTTCTTCAGACCAACATATACGCGACTGTATCCATAGAAACCAGCGTATGTACACGACTATGCTTTATGAAACTCGCGTATAACCACCTTTCTCTGAAAAAGATAGGATTTAACAGCAGGATGATGCATCAACTACTCACATCTTCTGTATGAGATATTCAAATGTCTCTCTAGGCAGTGGTTTGGTGAATATATCAGCAACCTATTCTTTGGAAGGAACATACTCCAAATTGACCTTTTGTTGAAGCACTTGTTCACGTAGAAAATGATATTTGATGGGTATGTGCTTGGTCGTGGAATGCATGACTGGATTCTTTGAAATACTGATGGCACTTGTATTATCACATAGAATGGAGATGGGTGGATTACATGTAATCTGAATGTCTTGAAATGTTTGCATCATCCAAAGGAGTTGTGTGTAGTAAGATGCAGTAGCCACATATTCTGCTTCAGCTGTAGATAATGCAATTGAACTTTGTTTCTCACTGAACCAAGACACTAATCTAGAACCCATATAGAATGCACCACTTTTTCTGTCTTCAATGCTTCCTGCCCAATCTGCACCTGTATATACATGAAGTGTAAGATCTGTATCTTTAGGATACCATAAACCAAAATTCTGTGTCCCTTGAAGATATTTGAAAATCCTTTTGACTGCGTGAAGGTGTGATTCCTTTGGATTTGCTTGGAATCTTCCAACTATTCCTATTGCATGCATGATGTCTGGTCAGGTGCCTGTTAGATAAAGCAGACTACCAATCATGGATCTGTAAGTTCGTTGATGTACTGCTGCTGATTCATCATTTGAACTGAGACTACATCCTGTTACCATTGGAGTACATACTGGTTTAGAATCTTCCATGTTGTATTTTTTCAAGATCCGTTTGAGATATTTGGTTTGTGAAAGAAAAATACCATCTTTATTTTTTTGAACTTGTAGACCAAGAAAATATGTAAGCTCACCAAGTAGGGACATTTCAAATTCTTGTTGCATTACCGAAGCAAAATTTTGACTCATGGCTTCTTCATTGCTTGCAAAAATGATATCATCAACATACACAACAAGTATTAGCAATTTATTATTGTCAATCATTGTATATAGATTGTTATCAGCTGGTCCCTTTGAAAAACCTTGTTGGTGGAGATATTCGTCAAGATGGTAATACCACGCCCTTGGAGCTTGTTTTAGACCATAGAGAGCCTTTCTGAGTTTGCATACAAGTTTTGCATCATTTCGAAGAATAAATCCATCTGGTTGCTCAATGTAGTCTTCTTCTTCTAAGTCTCCATTAAGAAAGGCAAATTTTACATCCATTTGGTATACTTTGAATTTCTGACAACTAGAAAGAGCAAGGAACATTCTTATGGCTTCAAGTCTAGCAACAGGTGCAAAATTTTCTTCAAAATCTATACCTTCTTGTTAAGCATATCCTTTACAAACAAGTCTGGCCTTGTTTCTAATAACATCTCCATTTTCATTCAGCTTGTTTTTTAATATCCATTTAGTTCCTATGATATTATTATCATGAGGTCTAGGAACTAATTCCCAAGTATTATTCTTTTCAATTTGCTCAAGTTATTCTTTCATGGCCTTGACCCAACGTTCATCTTTGCATGATTCATTTACATTTTGAGGTTCGGTGGAGGATAAAAATGCTAGATAGCTTGAAGATTCTGTAATAGTTCCTCTTGTCTGCACACCTGCCTCTTTCTGTCCCAAAATTTGAGTCTCTGGATGATTTTTATAAACATACTTGGACGGAGTCTTTTCTTCTACCGTTCTCTTCTTCTGGTGCTTCATTAGTTTCTTCTTCGGAATTAGTGTGATTTGATGTGGAAGGATAATCCTCATTTTCTTCATAATCTTCGATTTTTATTTGTTTTGGATTTTTGCATGCTTCGTCAACCACAACATCAATACTTTCAATAATTTTCCCAAGTCTTTTATTATAACATTTATATCCTTTACTTTGGGAAGAGTAACCAAGGAGAATACCTTCATCTGCTCTGGGTTCAAACTTACCAAGTTTTTCATTAGTCCTTTTGATGTAACATTTTCTTCCAAAAATTTTGAAGTATTTTATAGTAGGAGTCTTACCATACCAAAGTTCATGTGGAGTTTGAGTGTTGTTTACCCTAACATTTTCTTGGTTGAGAATAGTGATGGCAGCATATGCAGCTTCACCCCCGAAGGTTGCAAGAGTTCCAGACTCGTCTAGCATAGCACGAGCCATTTGTTGAATAGTTTTGTTCATCTTTTCTACCACTCCATTTTGTTGAGGAGTCTTTGTGGTGGAGAATTGCCTTTTTATTCCATGTTCTTCACAAAAGTCAAAGAATTTATCCAAAATAAATTCCCCTCCTCGATCAGATCTGAGGCATTTGATTTTACAATCTGATTCATTTTCAACCAAATCTTTGAAAGCTTTGAACTTTTCGAATTCTTCATCTTTATGCTTTAGAAGTCCTATCCAACACATTCTGGAAAAATCATCAATGAACAATATAAAGTATTCTTCTCCACAAGGTGACTTTTTCCTTGATGGTCCACATAAATCAGTATGAACAAGTTCAAGAGGCTTAGTAGCTGATCCTTCCTTTTCAGGGAAGTGCGATCTGGTTTTCTTACCAAATTGACATGATTTACATATTGTATTTTCTGGAATGCTGATATTAGGAAGATCATGAATAGCATGGAATCTGCATGCTTTTCTTATTTGAGAAAAACTTAGATGCCCGAATCTTCTGTGCCATAGCCATTGTTCATCATTTTTTCTTAGATAGCATTGTTTTTGTCCTCCCTTGAGTATGTGTAGGTTGTTTTGAGTTCTTGTCCCTTTAATCATAGTTTCTCCTGTATCAAGCTCACGAACAACACATCCATTTGATCGAAACACTACTTCATTTCCTTGATCAGACATTTAACTCACACTCAACAGATTATGTTTTAAGCCATCAACATACATAACATTCCCAACTTTAACATTTTCTTTCAAGAAAATAGAGCCTTTACCTTGTATGACAGCGGGAGTGTCATTTCAAAATGAGACACTCTTTTCTTTTTCTAAGGCATTATATGAGTGTAGTTTTTCTCTATCACCTGTCATGTGTTTTGAGCATCCACTGTCGATGTACGACTGGTTTTCTTATCCTTCTACATACAAGGCTATACCACATCTTTCTGTTTGCGGTTCTTTCTTTCTCCATATTTTGGGATTTAGTGTAGTTTTCTCCTTTTGAGCTATTTACCGAAATTTACTCCTCCATTCAAATTCTTCATGGCCAAAGTTGTTATAGATTGAGAATTCCATTTCATTTTCAAGAAGAGAAAAGCTATTGTAGGAACTTTTCTTGATCCCTATCACATTTCTTTGATTTCATGCTTCTCTAGTCATGATAGTTTTGTAAGCAACACATTGAGCAGCTTTGTGTCCAAAATTATGACATGAGAAACAATAACCATTAAAGAAGTTCATGTTATTATTGAATCTACTAACTTGATGATTGTAGTTGAAGTTCCTTCTACTGACCTGTTGATTGATATTCTTTGAAACAAATTGAGTGTGATTGACTTGAGGTTGATTGTGGCCTTTGTTAATTCTTGAAGTAAATTGAGCCTGATTCACCTTGTGATCTGCTTTATGCCTTTTTTGATGATTGTCGAATTGTTCACTGCTCTTTGCTGCATCACGATAGCTTTTAGTGGAGGTTGACGACTTCTGTGATTGAGATGTTTCTTCAGAGTATCCAAGACCTGTCTTTATCAGAGGAGAGCACTGCACTTTGATAATTTCATTTAAGGTATCTGATCCTTTAGCAAATCTAATATTGAGAGCTTTTGTTTTCTCAAGATCCTTTCTTAGACCCACAATTTCACATTCTAGCTTTTCATTATGTTTTTCTCTTTCAGCAAGTTGGAATGTCAAGGTATCTATAATCATACTCTTTTCTTCTAAATAGATTTTGAGTTTAGAGATTTCTTCATAAAGTTCATCTTCATCTAAAGCATCTAAAAAACCATCATCTTCATAAGCCATAAGAATTCTATAGTCATTTCTATTTTCATCTTCATCACTATTTGATAAACCATCGCTATCTTTGTGAGTATAGTAGCTCTTTTTACTTACACTTTGTTTTCTGTTCCATTTTGCAGATTCCTTACCTTTATCAAACTTATCTTTATGAAGATATTTGGTAGCATAATGACCGACTCTTCCACAAGCAAAACATTTGAAAGGTAGTTTACCTCTGAATCTTTTGGAACCCCGTTGAAGGTTCTTGACAAAATTTGCTTCTTCTTCTCCTTCTGAAATATGTCCTGATTGATTAAGTTCTTCTTTTCTTGAAGCTTTAAATGCAGCTTCTCTAATATATGATGGACCTCCTTTTCTCATCTCGAAAGCAGTTAAGATTCTGTGCAGCTGTATCATAGTAATAGTCTGAAGATCTTGCTTTTCTTCTATGGAATATACTTTTGATTCAAACTTAGCAGACAAGGATATTAAAACCTTTTCAACTAAAGTAACTTATTTTATCTCTTCACCCAAATTATTCATGCAATTAACAATCTCATCTATACCTAAGAAGTAACTAGCTATACTTTCATCATTGTGCATTTTGAGAGTTTCATATTGAATTCTGAGAGTTTGCAGTTTTGCAGGTTTTACCTGAGAGTCTCCTTCATAGCTTAGAACAATTTTGTCCCATATTTCTATGGCTGATTTGAGCTGCATAACTTTGACAAATTCTGATTGTGATAGAATTCCCAATAATGTATTGACAACCTTGGCATTGGTTTCATATTTCTTTTTACCTACCGCATCTGTAGGAATTGCTGATGGAAATGTATATCCTCCTTCCACGATTTACCAAACATCTATTCCAAGACATTGAAGATAGGTTGTGGTTCTTACCTTCCATTAAACGAAGTTTCTTCCATCAAAGATTGGAGGTCTGATGGATCCCTCTCTTTCTTGATTACTCATGATGATGGATCTTCCTTCAAGCGATCAAGCTTCTTCTAAAGGACCTACTCTGATACTAATTGTTGGAAATAATACTGAGAGGGGGGGTGAATCAGTATTAGCAAGTCAATATTTTTTCATTTCCATAATCAGATTCATATACGCTACTTCAGTTAATGGAACTCACGTGTATACGCAACTGTGTTTAAGGCAACTAGCATATATACTGCAAACTTAAGATTCAGTTAATTCATCATATGTTGATCTTTAATCAGTGCATCAGAACCATATAAACAGTAACCAACTGCAGTAAAAACAAAACAGACAATCACACACATGAACACAAGATATAAGGTAAAAACCCAATGTGGGTGAAAACCACCTGCTACAATCGTCTCTATCTTCTTTTTAATAATAAGAAACTTCTTTTTACAATTTTTGTACTGATGAAAACTTACACCAGTACGCAGGCTTCTACCTGCAGAAGGATACAACCTTCTCTCATTCTCCAGCTTCTCCTGGAAGGGAGCTACAACCCCCTAGCTCTTGTACTAGCTAATATGTTTACTAGTATGTAGGTGATGGCCTACAGAAGGCTACAACCTTCTCTTTTCTTCCAGGGATTGCATTTCATAAATTTTCAGACTAGATCCATCAATAACATCATTCAATCATCAAATATATCTAAATCAACCAATCTCCTTTTCACCAACCACAACTAAATCAATCAATCACTTTGACAACCCTTCAATCTGATCTTTTAGAATGTTGTAACCAGAATACAGTAACCAGAAACCAAGCCAGAACCCAGAACACCACAAAAGTAAACAAAAGCAGCTAAAACATATTTTATAAGGTATACGCTACTTCCCTGTGTCGAACCTGCGCGCATACGCTCTTTTCTCAAGACTAACCTGCGTACATATCTGCAAATCAAATTTAAGATGTATACGTTATTTTCATATGCAGAACTGGTGTGTATATGCACCTTTTCTAAAGTGAACATGTGTATAGATTCATAAATGACGATTTAAACATTACAACAATTCCAAACTTCAGTTATACCCAGATCATCATATTTACAGACTACAACATGTGCCAGTTATTCAGATAAATGATCAAACCACATAAAGATACTTCACTTCAAGCCTTAAGATCTTGACCCATCATTAGATCTTATCCTTCATCAAGCGCTAAGGTTCATCCTTGGTTCAGATCCAGCTATGCACCATAACCCAATAACCTATACACTAGATCTTGTTCTTCATCAGATATTCAATTCTTGAGTGCCTTGGCCTAATGATCTTCCCCTCCTTTTATAGTCTTAGCCCTTACTCAATACCATGGACCAAAACCACTTAGGACCAATACCTTGGACCCAATACCTAGGGTCAATACTTCGGACCAGATACCTTGGACCAATACCATGGATCAAAATACCATGGACCAAATACCTTGGACCAAAACTTAGTTTTCCAAGATATACGTGCCTTGCATTCTATGAAAGTGTGTGTGTACGTATATGCAACTTGTATATAGTGAACTCGCATGTATACATGGCTTGGCCAATGGTGAACCTGCGTATACCTCTCTTTCTTCATCCTGAACTAAACTTTGTGCTATTAACCTGCTGAACTATGATCTGTCATCTAAGTGAGTTGCCATCAAGGACAACACCTGTGTCATAATGCCAACATGAACACATTACTATTCACTGAGGAGTAGCGAAAGTGGTCAGGACGGCTTGTGATGAGACGTCCTGTTTCCAAGGACTTTATTTGTTTATGCATCCATTGGATCATATCCCTAGTGTGGTGGCCATAGTGTGAATGCCACTTCGCTCCTTCCTTATGATCATGGTAGGATGGCTCATGATGAGACCCCCTATCCTCCATTTGTTGAAAAAAATCATAAAACCGTTAGTGAATATATATATATATATATATATATATATATATATATATATATATATATATATATATATATATATATATATATATATATGTATATATATGTATATATATATGTATCTATATATGTATGTGTGTGTATATATATATATACATATATATATATATATATATATATATATATATATATCCCCATTTTTTACATAGAGGGTGGTTCATCACTCCTTAAGAGTAGGGATGGTGGAAGAAGTTTGACATACCAAAAGTATACCCATAATCTTATTGATAATACACCGAGAGAGTTATATAGGAAAGGGGGAACCAGCATGGTACAAATAATCAATCAGTTTGGTTTATAGTGGAAATGAGGATAGTAAAGTGATATAGATAATTGTGTCCTTTTCTCTTTTTTTTGGATCATCACAAAGAAAACTTGTTAAAGATGATAGCATTCATGGTATTTGCCTGTTCCACTAGACTTCCATATTTGTTGTCCTTAAATATGTTTTGTACCTTTCATGCCATTAAGAGGATCATAAAGAGTAAAACTAGGGGGGTCTAGGGATGATTATGCAAGGAAGTGAAAGAGGATGTTCTCAAAAATATTCACAAAGTGTTGTTCTTTGAAAGGAATAGAAAAAGAAAAACCCTCACAAAAAGTGTTGTTCCTTAAACGGAACAACAGTTATTGCCTGTAAGGAACAACAAAGAAAAATATGTAGAAAATGTGTTGTTCCTTATAGGGAACAACAAAGAAAACAGTTGCAAAACAATGTTGTTCCTTGTAGGGAACAGCAAAGGAAATTCATATGAAAATTGTTGTTCCCTGTAGGGAACATCAAAGGAAATACAGGCTAAAAATTATTGTTCCTTGTAGGGAACAGCAGTTGTTCCCTGCAGGGAACAGCAAGAGAAAATGCATGCAGAAATTGTTGTTCCTTATAGGGAATAGTAAAGCAAGCTACACACAAAAATTGTTGTTCCCTATAGGGAACAACAAGAAAAAATGCACGCCAAAATTATTGTTCCTTAGAGGGAATAGTAGTTGTTCCCTGTAGGGAACAATAGTTTTTCCTAGTAGGGAACAATAGCTTTTCCCAGTAGGGAACAACAAAGCAAAATTCACACGAAAATTGTGGTTCCCTATAAGGAACAGCAGTTATTCCCTGTAGGGAACAACAACTGTTCACTGTAGGGAAAAGCAAAGTAAAATGCACACAGAAATTGTTGTTCCCTGTAGGGAATAGCAATGGAAAATACACACGAACATTGTTGTTCCTTATAGGGAACAACAGTTGTTTCCTATAGGGAACAGCAGTTGTTCCCTATAGGGAACAACAAAGGAAAAATAGACAAAAACTAATATACAATCTATTATCCAAGAAAATTCAATCAAATAGAAAGGCAAATTTATGTACAAGTTTCAAAAAAAAAAGTAAATTCTTCACTAGACTAGTGTTGTGGAAGGGTTGCCCTCCTCAGCAAGAATTTGTATAGTGGAATCTTCCCGTAACTGTTGCCAGAAGGATTCCCTTGTAAGTGGTTTGTGATAGAGGCGTACTCGATGTCCATTCACTTTAAAAGAGTAGCCAGACCCATCAATGGTGGCTAATGTAAGGATGCCATTATCATGCACGTCTTGTATCTCATAGGGGCCTAACCATCTAGTCTAGAGTTTGCCTGGGAAATCCTAGAACCTAGAATCATACAGAAGTGCCCAATCACCTTCATGGAAGATCTTCTTCTTGATGAGGGTATCATGCCATTTCTCTCTTTGTTGTTGGATCAGTGTAGTATCCTGAAGAGCTGATAGCCAGATTTCATCCAATTCATTTATTTGACGTAGCCTATTGATCTACGCTTCATTCAAGTCTAAGCCTACTTCTTGAGCTGTCCTCAATGTCTGAATTTAAAATTCTATTGGGAAGATAGGTTCTTTGCCAAACAGTAGCTGATATAGGGAGTATCCTGTGGTATTTCTCCATGTCGTGAGATATGCCCACAGGGCTTCTGGAAATCGGGTAGCCCGTCACGTCTATGCGATGCGGCTATCTTTGTTAGTATTGCCTCCATTACTTTATTGGTACTTTCTAACTAGTCCTTTGCCTACGGGTGGTATGGAGATGTGATTCTGTGCATGATATGATGATTTTTTAATGTAGCAGCAATCTTATGGCCTACAAATTGTGGCCCTCCATCTGTGATTATTTCTGTAGGCAAGCCATACTGCATGAAAATTTGGAAAAGAAACTGGATTACTGAGTCCTTCATTACCCTTGGTAATGCTTCTGCCTCCACCCATTTAGTCGCAGATTCTGTTGCAACTAGTATATATGTCTTTTGATTAGATGATGGATTTATTGGGCTAATGAAATCTAATGCCCATTATTCAAAAGGTTCAATGACTAACTGTGGATGCAGGGGCATCTCGTCAGACTATCTAGGGCGACCCATTCTTTGGCAGTTATTGCATGCCTGGACAAACTTCTTGGCGTCCTTACAAATGGTGGGCCAATAATAGCCCATCTGTAAGACTTTATGCCTAATCCTGTGGTCTGAAAAATGTCCACCACAAGGCCCATCGTGGCAAGCTTTTAGGATGTCAAAGATTTCGTCTTCCCTGACACACCTTCGAATATGCATATCAGCTCCTGTGTGAAAGAGATATCCTCCAACCAGGAGAACCGAGTGCTACGTTGTACTATTAGTTTTCTTTCACTGGGCGTCAGGTGCTTGGGTAATTTTCCCACTGCTAGGTAGTTCGCGACATCCACGTACCACGGTGTCTTCATGGTTATAGCAAATAAGTGCTCATCAGGGAATTGGTCTTCTACTGCTATCGTGTCGTCTGTCTTTGGCATATGTGAGAGGAAGTTTGCTACCGGGTTTTCCTTTACTAGTCAATCTTTGATTGTTATGTCGAATTCCTGCAAAAGGATCAACCATCGTGTCACTCTTCCATTCGTAACAAGTTTATTAGCTAAATATTTAATAGCAGAGCGATTTGTATACAAAACCACAAGGTATCCTGTTATATAGTGTCTGAATTTATTAATAGCATAGATTACAGCCAAAAATTCTTTCTCGGTTACAATGTAATTCAACTCAGTAAGAGTTAAATTTTTGTTGATGTAGTATATCGCATAAGGCTTCTTATCTTCCCCCTGGCCGAGAACTACTCCAATGGCTGTATCTGATGCATCGAATGAAATATGGAATGGCAAATCCTAGTTTGCACCCCGTAATACTAGGGCTATTGATACTAGCTATTTTAAATCTTCAAAAGCAGTGTCACATTTTTCAGTCCATAAAAATTTGATATTTCCCGTTAAAGCATATAATGGTGCAACAATTTGGGAGAAATTATTTATAAATATTTTATAACATCTAGAAAATCCCAAAAAACTACGTACCTCAGTTTGTGTGCAAGGGGTAGGTATTAAGAGGATTATCTGGATTTTTGCTAGATCTACCTGAATTACAGCTGCTAAGATGTAGTGACCCAAGATGAGGCCCTCGGTCATCATCATGTGGAATTTCTCATGGCTTAAGCAGAGCCTGGTAGCAATGCATCTTTGTAGGACTTTCTCTAGCGTTTGTAATGCCGGCTCAAAGTCATCTCCATAGGGTGTAAAGTCATCCATGTACACCTCAAGTCCCTCATTCATCAAGTCTGAAAAAATACTAAGTATGGCTCTCTAGAATGTGGCAGGTGCATTGCATAGTCCAAAAGGTAATACACTGTAAGCAAATGTCCCGCAGGGGCAGGTGAAGGTAGTCTTATCGTGGTCTTCAGGGGCAATCTGGATTTGGTTGTAGCCACTAAAGCCATCTAGGAAAGAGAAGAATTCTTTACCTGCCAGTGTGTCCAAGACCCGGTCAATGAACGGGAGGGGAAAATGATCTTTTTTGGCTGCTTTATTAAGCTCTCTATAATCGACACATATTCACCACTTCCCATTCTTTTTAGGCACCAAAACTAATGGAGAAACCCATTTGCTATTAGATATAGGATAGATGAAATTTACATCTAACAATTTTTGCAGTTCATCTTTAACGACGTCTTTAAGGTGAGGGTTTAACCTCCATTGAGGTTGTCGAATGGGCCTCACATCTTTCTCTGTATAGATGTGGTGCATGCATAATTGGGGATCAATCCCTTTCATGTCTGGGTAATCCCAAGTGAAAGCCTCTTTATATTTTCTCCTGGTCATCAGTCAAGTTTTTTTTTAATGTTTAGTACTTTCCCTGGCTTAATTTCAATGGGTTTGCTGTTATAAACAGTTGTTGTTGGTATTGTCTGGTCATTAATATCTTTTAAGGGATCTTCTTTAATTTCGTTATCCAGGGCTGCTTCGATCATGTGACATTTTAGATTAGATACAACATCTGGTTGGTTAATGTAAGTGTTAATAATGTCATCTTCTGTTTGATTCTTAAATTCAAGAGCATCTTCTACAGTTAGCGGTGATCGAATGTTTTCAGTTAAATATGATACAGGTTGTTTTCTAGTTTTTATTATTGTTAGGCTTGGCTGAGCTGGAGGATATAAAGCTAGATTCTTCACATTACTTCCTCTTACTATAGTCATACTACCTGTTCGACAGCTTATGTAATCATCTGTGGTTGCTAGACAAGGTCTTCCTAGAATTAGGGGATGTCCATCTAGCCGATTTCTAGGATTAATAATCAAGAAATTTGCTGGGCATTCCCAAGAATCTACAGACATCATTACATCCTGTAATGTCCCTTCTAGTTTGACAACCAATCGGTCAGCAAGTTCCAACAAGGTCATAGTTGGATCCAAGGCTGTAATGCCAAGTTTTTGACAGGTTGTTGTTATGAGAATATTAATGGCTGCTCCTAGATCAACTAATGCATTGGGTAAGGAACATCCATTTATTTTTACAATGATTATAGGGTTTCCTGGGTCCTCATATTTCACCGGTGTTTCTCTGCCTGATAATAAATCAGACAAAGTTCTGACTACATGGATAGTTGGGGTTGTTTTTATTTTCCTCTTAGGCTTTTTAGTACACAACTCCTTAATAGTTTTTGCATAAATTGGAATGTCCTAAATAGCCTGGAGGAGGGGTATTTTTACACAATTTTTTTTTTAATTCTTCCAGAAGATCGAAATCATGATATTCTATTGGGTGGGGTATAATCAATCTCTCTGGGAATGGTGGAGAAGAGGTAATAGTTTGGTCGTGGCTTTTCTATTTAACTGTATTCTCCACTTGAGTTGTTTGTTCTACAGGTAACGGATCTTCTAATTGTATATTTTTATCCCCCCTATGACTCAATTACCCATATAGACCTTAATTTGAGTTCATTACACTCCTTCAACTCAGTTTCTGTCTCTATTCCTTCAATAATTTGTATAGTTTGGACTGGTCTATTGTTGGGATTCGGGTTGGGCTGGGCTGGGAGCTGTGGTCATAGATTGGGTTGAGGGTTCTACTGCAATGTGTAAGGTGCTAGTAGTGTAGGTTGAGGTAGGGGGATTTTTCCTACTAGCTAGTTTGTAGGTCTTTGCCAGCTTGATTGCCAGTTCTCGTTTTGTGAAGTGGAGGGTGGCCATTGAGATGGATATGTATTGTTCTACCAAAATGGTAGAAAGTAGGAGGAATTTGGCCAATTGTTTTTTTTATTTAATTGATTGGACCAAGGTGTCATAGAGAATGGTTGTTGTGACCAACTAGGAAAAGGTGGTTGGTTCTGCCACGTAGCTCCTATGCATTGTTGAGAATTATATTGCGAGGGCTAAAAGAAAGAAGATTGGCCAGTAGGCATACCTGTTTATCATGCATTGACGACGCTGATTTAGCAGGTAGATGGGTTATGTTTCTTCCTCTGCCTCCTTGAAGACTAATTTTAACCCTGGGAGCGATGGGCAGTTTTCTGTAGCATGATTTTTAGTACATATGGCACAGGTCTGTACCATATCTAGTGGGCATTCTTTATGACTATGCTTCTTCTTGCATCGAGGGCAAAAGATCACCAGGTTCTGTTCTACTTCAGCCTCCTTCTGCTTGGCTTGCATGATGTCTAATTGTGCCATCAAAGTTTCCAAGATATTCGTTTTGAAATCCTCCAGTAGGTTGCTGATTTCTGCATGAGTAATTCTTCCACCAGAGATTTTGCTATCCCTAGTGGTCATATCACGTTCCGCTGGTTTCAATATCGTACTGCCTCTTGAACACCTAATACACAAATTAATAATGTTAGCATAGTCTTCTTGATATATATCACCTTTACCCATAATATTTAATGTCTCTATCCATTAGTCTTTCATCAATTTAATTAGTGTAGTTTTTAGCACATTATTAGGCAAAGGTAGAGTTGCGTAGGGAGACCTTTGGAGGTTATATTGAAAATTCTCCACATACTCTTCTAATGTTTCACTAGGTCTTGCTACCATTTGGGATATTTCATCTTTTAGTTCCCTAGATCTGTAATAGTCCTGATATTTTTTAAGGAAAGTGGTTTTCATTTGATACCAATCATTTATGGTTCCCCCACCTAGTCCCATAAACCAATGCAGGGCTGCTCCCTTTAACATAGAGGGAAACAACTTTAGTTTCTAGGGGTCGGTGGTGTAATCATAACCCCGACATAATACATCAAATTCAAACAGAAATGCATCTAGATCCTCTGGTGTGAGTCCATGAAAGGTGGGAATATTTTGTAGAGGGATAGCTTTCAGGGGTGCGTTGACAGCTTTTTCAACGATAGGATACTGTAATGTAGAGGTCTAGGGTGCTTGTGGATTATTGGCCATTTGATCAAAAATATGCCAATACCCTTCCAGGATCTCTAGAGCTAGAGAGTTATTCCTAAGATGACTAGAGGGGGTGGGAATGATCTTAACAACACTCCCTTGGTCTGGGATACTGGGTGTCCTTTGCTCAATTACTACTTGAGGGGATCATGGTTCCTTTGTTTCCCCTGTTTCTCCTCCTCCTTCATGAATATTATAAGAATTCCCTTCTTATGAGGGACTTGGGCCAAATTTTCAATATCTTGAAAACTCCGCTCAGTTCCTTCTATTTTATTGTGGACCTCAGCATAGGCTACAGATGGTGAGCCTGTGGTCCGAAGGGAGACAATAGACTGTCTGGAAGCAACTGTTCGAAGACCTACTGATGGCTGAGATTCAGCTTTCTTTAAGATGTCGTCGATGAAAGTTGATCATCTAAGGGTCACCGGTCCCTTAGATTTTTTAGGTTTGGGATGTGGAATTGGATTGTTTTCAGGTCTTTTCTTCTTAGTCATTAATGCAAGAAATTCAAATGTTTATTTCTACCTTAAGTTCCTAACAATTTTGCTGGAAAGCAAGCGAGGGAGCAAGCATTTTACTTTCTCTGTATGTAAGTTCTTACCTTCTGTTTTTAATACCCAGTTCTCTCTCAATAGACAATCATCAAACACCTACTTCACTTTTCTGTAATTGTGCTGAAAAGTGGGCGGAGGAGCAAGCACTTTACTTTCTTGTTATGTAGGTTCTTACCTTCCGTTTTCAATACCTAATTCTTCCTTAACAACAATTATCAGATATACATCACTCTTTGTAAATGGCTACACTCTCCCTAGAAATGGCGCCAAAATGTTGGCTGATAAAATGTTCCTTTTAGAACTCCTAATTATCCCACATTAATCATCAACCCGGGCAAGTCCTCTTAATTCAAGACTATACACAGTGTGTGGCTGCTATTAATTCAGAGAGTAATGTTTCCTAAATTGTAGTATATATCTTGACACAAGAATAAATAGATGCATCTAATAAACTCCAATTGCAATTATTAAAGGAAATATCAAAACTCAATCCTCTACTGAAATCAAATCTTACAGCAATTCATGTAACAACATCATCGGTTGGGAACGCAGTAACAATAACTCACCTCTTCTTAGCTGATTTAATCTAAAATATACTCAATATCTATAAAGTAATCAAGATAGGAATGATATCAATTCTGAGAGTCTAATAGCAATAATCAAACTCTTACAGATGATTAAATCAATGCGATGCACTGTCTGGATAATTCACGCTTTAATAAACAAAACTCAAATCAAATGACAACGCTATAAATTATAAACAGAAAACACATTATGTAAATACAAGAAAATAATGAACAGCAAATAAAGTGAACTCATAGAAATAGGAAATTATCAAACCAACCAAACTTTAGAAGAATCAGAAATATAACACAAGAAAGCAGTTAAATCCACCAGAGGTCGAGCCCTTAGCCGCCAACGAACACTGCTAATTTACTTCAGATAATGCGAGGGAACAACAACTTCAATTATATATTAATCATCAAACTTAAGTAGCATTACAATATAATCACATTCTCCAACAGTGCAAGTCTATAATTAAATTTACAACTTGAAAAATAACAAATATTTTTCTCCTTTCTTCCTACACTCGCTTTCTTTTAGAATCAGAAAGGAGTAAAGAGTAAATGGTAAATGCGATCCCTCGGGATCTCCCGATCCTGAGGGATTCGCAACCGATTCCTAACTTCAAACATATTTCCTATTCCTCGCTAATCCCTTTGATTTTCTCTCAGCCTTATTCGCAACTGATGCATTCCTTCCTTTGCTTGTCGGATTTTGATGTTCCAATGTCAAGGAACAACAATCGTTCCTTTTGTCGCTTTCCTGCATAAAGAAGGGTAAAAGTTAGCTAAATCGTAACTGCAAATAATTTCTTCATTTCTTACCATAATTCCTCAATATATTAGTGCATTAAGATATGAAAAAGATAAGAATCAAGGAAAATGATGATGAACTTAATAGTAAATACATACCCATTTCGTAACTCAACAGTAAGTTTTCCCAACTTCAACTCATGAAACTCCCTATATTTTTCATCAAAATACCTCTTATTCAAGTATTTATTCTTGAATTCCTTCTTAAACAACTTCCAAGTCAAATTCTTGCTTCTGATTCTCTTGAAAACCTTATTTTCTTCCCACCATAAGTTTGCCTTACCATTCAATTAGTAAGTTTCCAATCCTCCCTTAATATTACTATTGGGAAAAATACTGAGCGATGAGAGTGAATCTGTATTTTCAAATCAATAACTTTTTACATTTCATATTCAAATTTCTATTAGAGACATTACTGAAAGGAACCCGAGTGTGTACGCAACTGTTCTTAAGACAGCTAGTGTACATCCAGTGAACTTAAGAATCAGTTAATTCATCATATGTTGGTCTTTAGCCAGTGCAGCAGTACTTTATTAAACATTAGATAAATAGTAACCATGTGTTGTGAGAAAAAATAACCATTAAACATAAGCAACACACATGAACACCGAGATTTAAGGTGGAAACCCAATGTGGGAAAAAACCAGTTGTTGCTATCATCTCTATCTTCCTTCTAATATAAAGAAAAATATTTTTACAATCTTGTACTCGTGCAGAATCACACCGGTATGCAGGAACCCACCTGCAAAAGGCTACAACCTTCATTTACAACCTTCGTTCGTTCTCTAGCTCCTACTGGAAGGGAACTCCAACTCCCTAGTTCTTGTACTGGCATAAACTTGTACTAGTACACAGGCACCAACTTGTAGAAGGCTACAACCTTCGCTCATTCTCCAGATTCTACTTGAAGGGACCTCCACCCCCCTAATCTGAGCATCAGCTACTACTCGCAGGAAGCTTCAACTTCCTCACTGAAGGCTCCAACCCTCAACATCCTCTGTGGACCATGTTTCATAAATTTTCACACTCGATCAACCTGCTTCAACACATCATAACTTGTAGGCCACGTTTCATCAAATTTTTAGACCTAGACCGTTATCAACATTTAAGCTCAATATCAATAATCAAACTGTTACTCATCATTATAACATAGTCGTCAATCTTTGACACAACTGAATCAATCAATCATTGAAACCCAGTCATCAATCTTTGACACAACTAAATGAACCATTCACTGAAACCCAATCATCAATCTCTGACTTAACTAAATCAATTCATAAATCTCTGACACAACTGAATTAACCAATCACTGAAAGCCAATCATAAATCTCTGACACAATTGAAACAACCATTCACTAAAAACCAATCACCTCACACTTAATTAAAACTCAACCAATCAACTGGAACAGTCAGATCACTCTAGCAAGTACAAAGAACTAAACCCAGAGTACTGCATCAATACACAAAATCAACTACAACCCTGATCATTCATTTGCTAAAATGTATACGCTATTTCACTTTAGGCAACCCGCGTGCATATGCGCTTTTTTGTAGAGAAACCCACGTACAAATCTTGAAATACTAAAAGCTAAAAACTTGACTGTTGCAATTCTAAAAATAATACTGATTCATACTCAGATCTACTGCAACACTTTGAATTAATCACATAAATGTCTCTAATCTTTAATCACAATCACCAAATAATATTAACATTCTTCAATCAATTCATAAGCACATTCAACTTCATCATTCAATCAATTCTACTTCATACATTATTACTCAACGCAGATCATCATGAAGACATCATTGATAAACAATAGAGAAACAGAAGCACTGATCAGATTGATCAGTCATTTATGAAGAGAAACCCTTACTTTGTATACACTACCTTGAAAAAGTGACCCCGCGTGTATACACACTTTTCCCAAAACCAACCAGCGTATAAATCTGCATATTTTGACCTAAAATTGTGCATCTCTTCATAACTTTAGAAAGACACAGATTAGAATATTCAGAGATAAAAAAATGCATTAGTACTTAGATCTAGTCAATCCATGAGCAAATCATACAATGAAAAGTCATTTTAGGTCTCATGATATTGATCCATCATTGTATTCATTAGCTCATGAATATTTTAGATCTAGTGGATCTCATCCATCATCAAACTCTCAAGTGCATACTTAGTTTAGATCAAGGAAAGCATCAAAAACCCATAACATGCATATTTTCTTTTTATCTAATTCTTCATAAGATTTCCATCACTTGCACACATAACACTTTGATCTTCACCTCCTTATATAGTTTTATCCTTTTTCAATACCACGGGTCAAAACCATAATTATGATGACAGTATTCCTTGAGGGGATCAATATTCTTTGTCGCACTCATTACTATGGACCAATACCATGGTAAGAACCCCTGGTATTTAGAATATCATGGTGTAAAAATGATATGCTACTTTGCTTCACTAAACTCGCGTGCATACACGACTTGGCTTAAGAGAACCTGCCTATAGTTCTTGAACTTCCAACTTTATCATTGCTCTGAATTGATTCCTCTGAACTACCATGCATTCTTTCACATCTGTAAACACATCCTTTTTATACCTTTAACAAGTAAATTTTCATCAAGATACAACTAATCAATTAGGATTCCATTCATCAAATAGGTTATCATCAAGGATAACTCATTTGGTAGGTTTCCATCAAGGACAACACCTAATTCATAATGCCAACAATTTCCTCGTATCAAACTTCTAATTCTGATATGTAAACCTTTGACCCATCATTTTGGTATTCGATTCCATCATTATTTCACCTTTGAATTGTCCTATGGATTCATCTCATTACCATATACTTATTATGTTACAAGTGAGTTTCCGTCAAGGACAACACATGCATCATAATGCCAACAATCTCCCCCTTTAGACTTGATGGCAACCAATTTGGTGTTTGGTCACCACAACCTATAAATAATAGCAATCCAAGCACCAATATTTCCAAAACATCTCCAAACACCAACCCAAACACCAAGCTACTCTCCCCCCTTGACATCAAGAGAAAAGGGCTGACCAATGAATACTTCCATAGCTAAACTACTGAATATGAATACTGACCATGCTTCCCCTTAGCACATGCTGAATTCTCTGATCATGCTACCTCTTAGCATATGTTGAAATATATGATGGGTGTACAATGAAGTACATTACTCTATGGCTCATATAAATTGTCCTATCACCAAAGACTTACATCAATCACCCAATCATAGTAGGTTTACAGATTTGACTCAAACATCCAACCAAGTGTGATTACATCTTTGACATGATCTAAAAAAAGTTGATTCATGACTAAATATGACAATTATTACATCATAGATATTTACATGACCTTTACATCAAATGATATACATGAAATTTATAATAAATACAAAAGACAAGAGCATGATAGTTATCAGCAACTATCATACACCATATATGATCTGCACCATTACCATTTGTTAGAAGCATCAAGAAAAAAAAATTGTATGTGTTCATCATCAATTCACAAGAAAAGAAAATCTAGCTTTAATATCATCAACATGTGACTAAGTATGATGCATATAGATTTTCATATATATCTGCTATCAACTTCATCCTCTTGGCCTTATCAAGATCAACTTGCCCTTTTTCTTTGGTAGAAAATGCCTTTATCTATGTTCATTATAAAACATAGCCTTTCATGAATCAACTAAGAATATGCCATATCTCCAAGCAGTAAAAACTAATAAAATCGTATCATATATATGTGAAAGAACCATAGTCATCATTATCATCAAATCATCGTAGCAAGAATTGCATGCTCTTTCATCAATATGTCAAGCATGTATCATCACTAGGGAGTTTTCCAAAATCCCACCTCTAATAAGCATCAACCATGATAATCAACATATGTGAGAACCAAGCCTATCATCATAAATTAATTAGTAATCATCATTATGCGACGAAGCAAGCCATGTCTCCAAATAACCATGTCTTCAAATAGCTATGTCTTCATGAAACCTACAATAAAACCATCCTCTTGGCCAATTTTCTTCATAAGAAGATCTTTTATACCAACATCATTTACCAATGTGCAATTTAAGTAATCATCCATGTATCCAACATAGAGATAGCAATATGTATCTAGCTTCTCATCAATGAGAAAAGAAAACCATGAGCTCACAATCATTTGTCAAACTTTCTTGATACCATCAAAAGCAACAATCCTCAACTATGTGAGAGCCAAGAACTATAGGAATCCTCATCCATAACTGCACCATATGAAATTTATGCATCTTTGAAGGCATGATGACAACAACATAAAATAAATGAGTGACACTTATCATCATCAAATAATGAAGTTGTGTACTCAAGATTTGTTCTTCTCCTTGAACTTATGAAGATCACCATGTAAGCAACATAACTATATGCATCATCAAAAGAACCATCCATAAATCTTGTCAGTGGCATCAAAACAACTATGTGTCTTAATCAATATAAGTATCATTTGTGATTTCATGATAGGAAACCCATGATCGCAGCATAGTATGATTCATCATTTAAAAACTTCAACTTCATAAGAATCATCATCATTGATAAACATCATTACGTACCAAGGACTTCTAAAGCAAACATAATGCCAACAATGCATTATTAGAAGCATAGAAAATGCTCCCCCTAGACTTGTGCCAACTATTCACTGCAAGATCTGTTCATTTCATATATTAGTAAGAATCATCAAGGCATCATCATCAACCAATTATACATCAAGGCATCAACAACTTATGAGGGATAAAATCACTTCTAAATAGTATCAACAGACTATAACCATCATCCATAAAAAATAGAAAATACAATTGATTATTGATTGAACCATATCAGACCCTTTTCCTAAGTCTGTCACACTATTTATTCATAAAATGAAAGTATATGTGACTGTGCAGTTTAAAACTCATGTAGATATGTGAATTTTCTTCCTAAGATCCATGTATGAAATGTGGAATACTAAAATTTCATACTTTTAGTTCCCCATGAGTCTGTTCTAACTATACCCAGTCCAAGAACTTTTGCTAAAACATCAGCTCCAAGAAAAACATTACCATGATGGTTCTTCATGAGAGACTCCATTTTACTCTTATCTCCATACATGTGATGAGAACATCCACTATCTATCTACCATTCATCTTCATCTTCGAATGAGAAAAGAGAAAGACCACACCTTATCTAATCTTCCTTTTCTTGCTTTTTGGTGGATCCATATTTTCTAGATTTTCTAAAATCAATTTTCTTATTTGGTTGCTTACCATATTGTATATGGTGATCCATAGACTTGTTCATGCATTCTTTTTCTACATGTCGAAACTTGTTACAAGCATAACATCTTATATGTTTCATATTCCTTCTATAGAATTCAATGGCTTTATGACCGAACATGTTGCAAGAAAAACAATACCCCTTAAAGTACCTGGAAGTTGATGATATTTCTGTGAGATGATTAATAGCTTGAAACATTCTACTTCTGAACCTAGCTGAAACATGTCCAAAATTACGACATATAGAAATTTCAACATTATTGATTAGAGGAAAGAATCGATTAACACTTCTATAGTTAGGAGTAAATGATTTTCATTGAATACTTTCATTCCTTGGTTGTTGATGAGGTTGAATTCTTATCTCCTTATTGAGCATTTCATATTTTGCATTAGAATTCCTTGCCTCAGTTTGTGAGCTAGATTCACAATTAATAATTTCATGAAAACCAAGACCATATTTGATAGTAGGAGACCTTTGACTACTAAGAATATTATCTAAAATCTTAGTACTATCTTGAAATCGTAAAAGTTTATCCTTTTCTTCTAATTTACCTTTTAGGATATTTACCTCAACCTAATATTGCTTTTCCTTTTCTATATGTTTCTTCTTCATGATTTCTTCAACTTTTCTTCCTTCTTCCACTTGTTTTAATTTGAGAATCTAATTTTATTGTTATTCAAATGCTTTAAGTAGTTATTCATTCTACTTATTTTATTTTTCAAGATCTTGTTTTAGAGAGACAGCCTCATCTTCAATACCTTCACCGTAACTGATTTTTTCTTTAAGTTCCTTGGTTGTCGTATCCTTTTCATTCACTTGATTTCTCAATGATGTTACTTCATCCTGCAACCTTTGACATTGATACGATAATGAGATCTTAGACAATTATTAAGGTATTACAAACTCATGTGCATGGATATGGCTATGTTACTTTGTGCAATGAATCGATAAGATTGCAAAATACATAGACAATGAAGCAGTTAAAGAAGCATAATAGACAACACACATAAACAACAAGTTTAATATGGAGTTCACCCAAAACTCCTGGGCTACGTCTCCTAGTCTAGCCTTTAGTGGTGGCCTCTCTATTATGTCTTCAAAAGAGAACTTTTACAATAGTGAGCTCAAATTGAGCCTCTCACAATAGATACAAAACAATAAGGCTTTACTTGGATCCCCCAAGTCTCTTTTGAGTACACAGGCTCTCCTCATTGACTCTCTGTCTCTGTTTGATCTCTGTCCCAGCACTGCTTGCTCTGTCTGCTGTCAATCTGTGGCTTTAAAGCCAATCAGTGTTGTCTGTTCATTTCACCTTCTCAGGTTCTCTGGCTTCCCGACCTCTGTCCACTCAGATCCCCCTCTGAGTGTTAGCAATCATTGCTAAATGCTTTCAGGGATGGTGGCCACCTTTACTGTAACGTAATGCGTCATCGGGCCTTTGAAACCCTTCAAAATTTTTGTTCTCTGTTTACACAAAGAAATATATTCAAACAGAGGAAAAGTCTGCCAAACACTATTTATCGAACTTCAAACATCCATAATTATGCCTTATACTCCTATCAGATCTGCCTTTCTGTCGAAATTGCATCTCCACCGTTGATCTGGGAGATCTAGATCCAACGGCTGTGGTTCATTTCAGGCGGCCCTTTCATATGGCGATTAAATACCCAATAAGGGTGGTTTTCTCTCTCCTCAGCCTAGACACGTGACAGCCAATCTATGGGCTCGAGCGGATCCTGTCCCAAACCACTTACCGCCTTTGGTCCTCCCAAAATCCTGCCTGTTTTGTGATTTTCCTTTTATATAAAAAAATACATTAAAACATGAAATCCCACTCATACTGGACTTGAAACAACATACAACAGTATTAATAAACCCTTTCTGATCCGGTTCATCGCATCGGCACTTTATCCTTTGTATTTCGTTTAATAAATGAAATACACAAAATACATAGAAATCTGTCATTTGGTGGATCTCAAATTACATCCAATATTGCCTATAGCCTTGTCAAGTCCGGCTTATCGCATCGCATATATGTATATGTATATAGCCCTGCTCCTCTATGGTTCGCCGATAAGATATTGCGATGCAACATGGGCCATCGATCTGTGTTCTTGATCGATGGTTGTCGTTGACCCTACTAATCGTTGTCATGTATTCCTTGTGGTCTTTGCCAATAGCCTCCCTTTGCCATCGCCGATTTCGATTCACCAATCAGATCTGGACTGTTGATCGGCCAGATTCGATGGTTGCGATTCAAAGTTCCTTTGACCACCGATAAGCCTATTTTTCAATGTTTCCTTCATGTTTTTGCCTCCCGATAGTGTAATCTGAATTTTTTGAAAAGTTCTTCTCATTCGATAGTTTCGATTGTTTGAAGACTTAAAGGTTTTTCAAGGATCCATTTGGATCACAACTTCCCACTGAAAATACTTTTGGACCACCAAAAGTTGGTTTTTAAGCATCAATCAAGTGAGGATACAACTTTCTCACTTGTCCAATCTCTAGCCATCTTGCACTGCTTGGTTTTCAACCTTTGAGCCCAAGTCTACGGTACTCAACATCCTCTCTGCGTGCAGTTCTCACCTTCCTGTCTAGAACTGTATCTTCCTTCAACTCATTGAGATATTTAGGCAACAGATCATCAATAGAAGGCAACTGACTTTGCTCTTCGGGATCTTCAATCAATGAAGGTTCAAATAGTCTCAAGTTCTCTGCATTAACTACTGAATAGATGTGCATGTAAGCTGGAAAATCAAGGCAAAAATCATTCTCACCAATTTTCTCAAGTATCTTGAAAGGCCCATACCTTATTGACTTCAGCTTCTTACCTTCACCTTGCATTCTGTCTTTGCTGATGTACAACCAGACTTGATCATTAACCTAGAAGCTGTGTTCAATTCGATGCTTATCATGCCTTGCCTTGTACTTGGCTTGGCTCTTTTCCAGATGTTCCTACACTTCCTGGTGAATTTCTTGGATCTTTTCAATGAACTTAGTTGCTTTGTCCACATCGATGTGTCCATTAACTGCTATGTCTTTACTAAAGACAAAATCCAAGGGAGACCTTGGTGTAAAACCAAAATAAGTCTCAAAAGGAGATCTTTGTGTAGAAGAGTGTTTGGCATGGTTGTAAGCATGTTGCACATAACATAAATGTTCATCCCAAAGCTTGGGATGCTTGCTGCAATAACCTTGTGGATGAAAGGTTGTGCTCTTCTTTAGTCTGGTGTCCATCAATTCCCACAGACTTGACCAAACTTCCCAACAAATTAGGAATCTCGATCAGATACTATGGAAGTGGGTAACCCAAAATGTACCCAAACATGCTGAAAGAACAACTTTTCTATTTGTTCAGCTGTAATCTGCTTGTTACAAGGTATTAAAATACACATTTTGCTGAACCTGTCCACAATAACATATAAATAGTCATGACATTTTCTAGATTTTGGCAGTCCCCCAACAAAGTCCATGGAAACACTTTCCCAACGATGAGAAGGAATTGAAAGTGGAGTGTACAAGCCTAGTTTTCTATTGTTGGGCTTGCTTTTAGCACACATGGTACACCCTTTAATATATCTAGAAACTGTTTCATGCATTCTTGGCCAATAGCAGAATCTTTGCAGCTGTGCAACTGTTTTACTTACACCAAAATGACCTGATATTAGAGAAGTGTGTGCTTCTCAGATTATATTAAATCTTTCAGTTTGTGGAATGCATAACTTTCCCAAATGATACAAGAGTTGGTCCTTAATATGATAATCCAATTCTTCTACTTGTTTTCCATGACTTAAAGTTTCATATACATCTTTAAAATCTACATCTTGAGCATATTGTTCAATGTAGCTTTCATGCAATACTGGATTATGCTTAAGTATAGTAGATGCATTTATGATTGGTCTGGACAACATATCTATAACTTTATTGTGTATGCCCTTCTTATGTCTAATGACCAAATGAAATTGTTGTAGAAAACCCATCCACCTATAGTGTCTTGATTGCTACAACTTAGTTTCTGAGTGTAAATATTGAAGTGGTTGATGATCAGTATGTATAATTGTTTCTTTGCCCAATAGGTAATGTTTCCACTTTTTCACACTCTGCACTAATGCATACAATTCTTTATCATATGTGGGATAATTAAATACTACACAATTAAATGTCTCAGAATGATAACATATGGGTTTACCATGTTGCATCAACACTGCTCCCATGGCATAGTCACTGGCATTTGTTTCAATCTCAAATGGTCTTTGAAGATCTGGCAATGCTAGTACTGGTTTTGTACTAAACTTTTCTTTCAAGGTGTCGAAGGCTTTTTGTTGTTTGCCTCCCCACTGAAACACCTTGTTCAACCCTGTTAAAGCATGTAAGGGAGTTGCAATCAAGGAAAAGTTAGCAATAAACTTTCTCCAATATTGTGTTGCTCCTAGGAAGCTCCTAACTTTTGTAGTAGATTTGGGTTTAGGCCATTTCACAATAACTTCAACCTTAGAGGGATCTATCTTCAATTCACCACCTCCTACTATATGACCCAAATAATTCAAAGATGTTTTGCCAAATTCACATTTTGATAACTTAACATAGAGATTTTCTTTTTTCAAAACATATAGAGTCTATTTTACATGATTCAAATGTTCTTCCCATGTTTTACTGAAAGAAAGAATGTCATCTAAATATACAATTACAAAATAATCAATAAAAGGTTGGAGTACATCATTCATAGCTCTCATGAAAGTGGCAAGAGCATTAGTTAAGCCAAAAAGCATAACTAGCCATTCATATAGCCCTTGCTTCATTTTGAAAGTAGTCTTCCATGCATCTTGTTTTGCTACGTTGACCTGATGATAGCCACTACGCAAGTCCAACTTGGAAAATTAAACAGCTTCTTTCAACTGTTCCAATAGATCATCAATGCGAGGAAGGGGATAACGATTGTTGATCGTTATTTTATTCAGCGCTCTGTAATCAATGCACATCCTCCATGAACCATCTTTCTTTCTCACCAACACGATTGGAGAACCGCATGGTAATGTGCTTGGCCTTATGAACCCTTTCTCAAGCAGCTCTTGTACCTGCTTCTTGATCTCTGCCTTCTCTAAAGTGGATAACCTGTACATTCCAATGTTAGGCAGTGGAGCATCTTGCTGCAAATGAATATCATGTACAATTTCCCTTTTGGGTGGCAGACCTTTAGGTTCTTGAAATAGGATATCATATTTTGAAACAACTTTTTCTAAATTAGCTTTTGTTTATCATCATAGCCTTCAAATACATTGGTTTTATCAGGTTTCTTTTCCTTTACAACCATTAGTAAAAATTGCTTGCATGAATGTACAATTCTTTTCATCTACCCTGAGTTTATGAGTGTAGTTATTTTTGAGTTGATGAGCTCTTACAATATATTCTATTCCATCTTTTGTGAGTTGATGCTTATTTTCGGCTCTATGGAAAATGGATTTTCTATCATACAAGTAAAGACTTTCTAAAACAATACCACATATATCCAAGGGAACTATATCTAACTCAACCTCATCCACAAACGCTGACCCAAAAGAAAACCTAAGTTTACATTGTCTAGTCACTTGTAGCTTTGCTTTATCACATACCCAACCTAATGGATATGGCTTCTTGTGAGGTGTGGTTAGTAGTCCCAACTTCTTTACAATTGCTTCAAAAATCAAGTTTACTTGTGAACCAATATCAAATAAAGTATCAATCTTTTGATTCTTGGAAGTAATTCTAATATGAAAAAGCTCATGTCTTTTCCTCTCATTTTCTTTATTATCATTAGATTGTGTAGAATTACTAGTAGATGCTTCAGAATTTTTACCTTGTATACCTGTAGCTGTGACTGTTGTTTCATCACCTGAGTCTGACCCCAAATCTTTCTGAATAGCAGCAGCAGCCTTCCTCTTCTTGCCATCGAACTTCTTGGGTTTCAACTTCAGATGCAAAGACCAACAATGTTCATCATCATGTCCATCCTTCCTGCAGTGAGTGCATGAAGGTTTGTCTTTCTGTACAGTGTTTTCCTTCCTCTCTTTCCATTTTTGCTTCCTCTCTTCCTTGTTCTTGCTTGCAGTGGGTTTTGATGATCCCCCAATCTCTAGGTTTACATTCTTGCCTCTAGCATCTAGATGTGTAGTTTGAACTGATACCTCATCTATGCTAGTAGGGTTAAACATGAGAATGGTGTGCCTCAAATAGCTATGTAGACCACCTATATACTTTAGTAAAGTTTCAAGTGATTCTAGAGAAATGCCTAGAATTAAAGCTCCTTTTCTAAATTCTTGGGTATAGCTTTGTAAAATTTGCCCCTTTAATTGGCGAAAAGTTTGCCAACTCATCATGGCTTGCTGCATATAAGCTAGTGGATAGAATTGTTTTTTAATGGCAGAAACAAATTCACTCTAGGTAGAAATAATTTTACCATGCTTCTTCAAATCAGCTTGTGTCCTTCCTTCCCACCACACTAGGGCAATTCCTCCAAGGTGAAGGCTGGCTAGCTAAATCTTTCTCCTTTCTGAATCGATGTTCTGCACCCTGCAATATACATCAATCTGTCTAATCCAGTTATCTAGCTTTTCTCCTTTTAATTCTCCATCATATATTGGCAAATTGAATTTTACATCTAAATTAATGAAAGGGCTAGAAGGAGGTGTTGATAGAGGAGGCTCTTCTCCTTTCCCTTTGCCTTCAGATTGACCATCTAGAAGAGGTTCCTCTATTCCTTTGTCTTGTTTGGAGGTGGAAGTATTTTCACCTCTACCTTTCTTAAATTCTCGATACTTCTCTTCTACCATGGCTCTCATGGTCATGAAACTGTCCATGAACTGAGAGTCTGATTCCAAGGGAACTTTTTCTACCATTTTCCTCCTAGGATAGACTCTTCCAATTTTTGGGTTAGTCTCAACCAGTTCTCCTTCTCCTAATTTGAGCTTTAACCTAGTTAGCATTCAACAATCCAACACAAGCTTGTCTAACCTTAGCAAACCTAAAGCTTTGATACCACTTGATCTAATAATGAGATCTTAGACAATTATTAAGGTATTACAGACTCATGTGCATGGATATGCCTATGTTACTTTGTGCAATGGATCAATAAGATTGTGAAATACATATACAATGAAGTAGTTAAAGAAACATAATAGACAACACACATAAACACAACCAATTTAATATGGAGTTCACCCGAAACTCCTGGGCTACGTCTCCTGGTCCAACCTTCAATGGTGGCCTCTCTATTATGTGTTCAGAAGCGAAGTTTTACAACAGTGAGCTCAAATTGAGCCTCACACAACAGATAGAAAACAATAAGGCTCTACTTGGATCCCCCAAGTCTCTTTTGAGTACATAAACTCTCCTTACTGACTCTCTGTCTCTGTTTGATCTCTGTCTCAACACTGCTTGTTATGTTTGCTGTCAATCTATGGCTTTAAAGCCAATCGGTTTTATCTATTCATTTCACCTTCTCGGGTTCTCTAGCTTCCCGACCTCTGTCCGCTCAGATCCCCCTCTAAGTGTTAGAAATCATTGCTAAATGCTTTCAGGGATGGTGGCCACTTGTACTGTAATGTAATGGGTCATCGGGCCTTTGAAACTTTTCGAAATCGCCATTCTATGTTTACACAGAGAAATACATTAAAACACAGGAAAATTCCGCCAAACACTGTTTAGCAGACTTCAAAAATCCATAATTCTGCCTTATACTCCTATCAGATCCGCCTTTATGTTGACATTGCATCTCCACCATTGATTTGGGAGATCCAGATCCAATGGTTGTGGTTCATTTCGAGCGGCCCTTTCGTACGGGGGTTAACTGCCCGATAAGGGTGGTTTTCTCTCTCCTTAGCCTGGACACGTGGCAGCCAATGTATGGGCTCAGGTAGAGCCCAGCCCAAACCACTTACCGCCTTTGGTCCTCCCAAAATCCTGCCTGTTTTGTGATTTTCATTTTATATAAAAAATACATTAAAACATGAAATCCCGCTCATACCAGACTTGAAACAACATACAACAGTATTAATAAACCCTTTCGGGTCTGGTTCATCACATCGGCGCTTTATCCTTTGTATTTCATTTAATAAACGAAATACACAAAATACATAGAAATATGTCGTTTGGCGGATCTCAAATTACATCCAATATCGCCTGTAGCCTTGTCGGGTCCAGCTTATCGCATCACATATATGTATATGTATATAGCCCTGCATGTCTATGGTTCGCTGACACAATATTGTGATGCAACGTGGGTCGTCGATCTGCGCACTTGATCAACAGTCCTCGTTGAATCTACTAATCGTTGTCGCGTATTCCTTGTGGTCCCCGCCGATAGCCTCCCTTTGCCATCACCGATTGTGATTCACCGATCGGATCTGGACTGTTTATCGGCCAGATCCGACGGCTCCGATTCAAAGTTGCTTTAACCGCCAATAAGCCTGGTTTTCAATGTTTCCTTCATGTTTTTGCCTTTCGATAGTGTAATCCAACTTTTTGAAAATTTCTTCTCATGCGATAGTTTCGAGTGTTTGAAGACTTAGAGGTTTTTCTAGGATCCATTTGGATCAAACATTGATCTTCCTTTTTCTTGTACAGCTTCCTTATTTTGTTTCCTTCCTCCAACTGAGTTTTTAACCTAGTAACCTCTTCTTTGTAGGTAACATTCCCTTTTATCAAATGATCTTGTTGATCTCTAATTTATCAATGAGCCTTTTAACTTATACCTATATTATATTTCTTTCACTTTCAATCATAAGAGAAAATTCAGTTGTTTCATTGACACATTCATTATCTTCAATATAGCATGAATAAAGAAAAGTGTCATTAGAGGACCAAAACCCAGTACCTGATAATTATTTTTCTTGTTCATCTTCATTCTAAGTTGATTCGGAATCTGAATATGTGCTTCCACCTAATAGCCAATCATCTCTAACATTGTCATTGTTTCTTTGAGATGTCTTCTTCTTTTGAGGTGTTTTCTTCTTTTGTTTCTTTCACATTGTCTTGACAGATCTCCTTCAAGTGATCAAGCTTTTGCCAAAGGACCTGCTATGATACCAATTGTTGGGAAAAATACTGAAGGGAGAGAGGGTGTGAATCAATATTTTTCCCAGCAATAAACTTTTACATTTCATATTTAGATTTCTATATGTGACTTTAGTTAAAGGAACACTAGTGTGTACACGATTGTTCTTAAGACAACTAGCGTACATCTAGTGAACTTATGATTCAATAAATTGATCATATGTTGGTCTTGATCCAGTGCATCAATAAATTATTAAACATTAGATAAATAGAAACCATGTGTTGTAAGAACAAAATAACCATCACACATAAGCAACACACATGAAAACCAAGATTTAAGGTGGAAACCAAATGTGGGAAAAAACCACCTGTTATTGTCATCTTTATCTTCTTTTTAATATAAAGAGAAAGTTTTTTACAATCTTGTACTGGTGCAAACTCATACCAATATGCAGGAACCCACCTACAGAAGGATACAACATTTGTTTGTTCTCCAACTCCTACTGGAAGGGATCTCCAACTCCTTGGTTCTTGTACTGGTGTAAACTTGTGCCACTACCCAGGTACCAACCTGCAGAAGGATACAACCGTCACTCGTTCTTCGACTGCTACTGGAAGGTAGCTCCAACCCTCTAATATGATCATAAAATACTAGTGGTAGGAAGATTCAAATTCCTCACTAAAGGCTCCAACCCTTAGCATCATCCATGGACCATGTTTCATAAATTTTCACACTGGATCCACCTACCTCATCACATCATAACTTGTAGGCTATGTTTCATCAAATTTTCAGACTAGACCCATTATCAACATTTAAGCTCAATATCAATAATCAAACTTTAACTCATCACTGTAACATAGTCATCAATCTCTGACACATCCAAATCAATCAATCATTGAAACCAAATCATCAATCTCTGACATGATTGAATGAACCATTCACTAAAACCCAATCATCAATCTCTGACATAATTGAATCTGTAATAGATATGACCTACAAATATATGAAAATAGAGATATACCCAGAAATAAAAAGAGGTATACTACAACTACAACATTAATGTATGCTATATTTCTTCCTTTCTTGGACAACAAATCACTCTTTCTCCCTATCAATCACTAAAGCACGCTCCAAAAATACACACTATGGCCAGATTTAAGAATGTATGGCTTGTGCATGAAAAACAAAAAACTACAACAATGATACAGAGTTTACAGCCTACTCCACTTGCTACTCTCTCTTAAAAAACTTTTCTTCTTTTCTTTAAAATGCACTCTTCCTTCAGTTTTCTTGCTCTCTTATCATGTACAAGATCTCTCCTATCTTGTCCTCTTTATGCTTTGAGAGAGGATAATTAATATGCTTAATTATAGAAACTAACCTCCTCAATCCTACCTTATATCCATCTCAATCATGAAATGTATGACTAATATTAAATCCTAATTTGTGTCAATAATGTTCTAGAACTTCTAGAACTCTTCATTTAAATTCCTAAAAGTAGTTGAATTACAAAAAATCATTTTTTATTTTTATTTTTCAAGTGATTCCAATGTGGTCACCAAAGAAATGTCTTGAACCACTTCATACACATTCATACTGAACCTGTGCAAGAAGTTCCTACTCAAGCTACATTTCTCAACAAAAGTTAGGTTTACATCATCCTCATCACTGTTTGAGACTTGCTCTAGTCTCATATCCTCTCCAATGAAAGCATCCCACAACTTCTTGAAGTTAAGTAGGTTCTCATGGCCACAGATAACTTGGAAAAATTTGTCCCATGGTGACTAAAAACATTCAAATTAATCTATACTAAAGTACATCCTCAATTGTGTCCCCAATGGAAACAATTTTATCTCTCAACTTTGTTATCTTCATGAGATAACTTGCTACTATATCTCTTTTACTCATTAAGGTGAGCTTATTCTTCAAAGGCATCTTCCTAAATACGTTCAAACTCTAGTACAAGGTTCCCAAGGAACCATACATCTCCTTGGCAGTGTTTTTCCAAAAAATATGAGGGATCAAATGATCCCACCAAATCCAACAGGATTTGCTTCACATTCATTGCCCTCTTGTTGTGCTCTGCTAGATATTTTGGATGTGTTTGCATTGGGCAGTTCAACCACCTTCTCCACAAGGTATGATAAACCTACCATTTCTAGGAGATTCTGCAGTCTCGACTTCCACAACACAAATTCGAAGGTTGCCTCTAACAAGTGACCCTCTCAAATATTAGCATTGGCCATTACTGCAACTCCTTCAAGCAAGCCATAATCTACAATCACTAAATCAACTAGGGTTTCTATGCCCCACAACTATTGTAAATTCCATGTGCCAATCACTGACACAATTCTACTTCAATCACAAAAGGTTAGACATATTACCCACTAAAACCTTCCAATAGCTCTCTACTACAAACACTTGCCTCTCCATACACAAAAACAAGAAGATTTCAAAATATATGCTTTAATTCAATGTTACATTTTATAAAACATGGTAACCAGGTTTTGCATTAAAATAATTCCTAAAGTACTAGATAGCTGAAACCTTAAAGCCACCTAGAAAAATTGTTTGAATAATGCTAAAGTCAACAAATACATAATGCAGATAACTTATAGTGAAAACACACAGGTCTGTCCTAAATCACATCATTGTTATTAAGCAGGAAAATAACAGAATTAAAGCATACTTGCTAAATCATAGCTAATGTAAAAACATAATCTTAGTACATGGACTGTCAAAACCTGTTACTACTTGATCATTAATTCTGAAATGAAATCTACTATAGGGAAACAATAGCCACCTAATTCACTGTTCACTGATCAAAAACTGAATGAGTAAACCAATATTTGTGCCTTCTCTTTTATAGACTAAGAAGAAGATTAGGTACAATGACATGTTCAAAACAACACCTCAACTGAAGATGATCTAGGCATGCAAGCATATGCCCTACCTATTAGACTACATTCACCTAACTGAACTTATACTTGAGCTAAAAATTAGAAAACTACTTAATATAACTGAAATTTGAAACTAACACATGCAACTAAGTTCTAAGACAACAATTCTACACTAAATATGATCTTAAACATGCAAGCATGTGACCTACATATTATACATCATGCACCTAGTTGAACTTAAAACTTGAGCTACAAATTAAAAAACTACTTGATATAACTGAAAGTTGAAATTAAAACATGCAACTGCATGCACCCTCTTTCACTTAACTAAGAAAAAACATGCAAACTCTCTGACACAAGCAAACATGAAAATTATTGAGAACAGATTATTGAATATTAACATCAATCCATGATTAAAATACTGATTACTCCCTCATAATTAATGCACCAAACTACTGAATAAGTGGGCCCTCACTGTTCAGTTGAAATGCCCATATTTGGTCACCAGTGTCCCGGACAAAAAGAAGATAATTCGAGGTACAATCTAACATTTACTATCATATCCCATACTTATTATGTGCTTTAAGGCATGTATAGCAACAAGGTTGTCCTCTTTTGCATAGAAATTGGAGTTGTTTACTTTAAATGTTATCGAGAATATGTATGGGTTAAGTTGAATGTCCACCTAGGAATTACACCTTATGTTGAATGTCCACCTAGAAGGGTTACACCTCATAAGCTTGGTTGTCTTGTGATTGTTACCCTCCCTAATGGAACAACATTAAATCATGGAATATATGCTCCAAATAAAAATGGATCCTTCAAGATGAACCAAATGAAAAACAATGGGGTAGACATAATGAGACTTCGGATAGAAAATATGCATATGGACCCTATTAAGTTATACCCAATGGCCTTACCTATCTTAGGAAATTAGTAATATAATAATAACTAATGTAACCCTAACCTTCCCTAGATTACAAGACTGAAACCACCAATATTATTGTTATTTGTGTCCTGTAGGGTGAATGATGCAATAACCATTAAAGCCAAGTGTGTTGGAAACATGCACTTATATGTCCAACCCAAAAATTGAAACAACACAAAATTTCATTGACTGCAAGTGCTCATCAGAATTGGTTCAAAACATTTTGTCAAAAGAAATATGTTGAACTTGGGTGAAAATAATGCTAAAAATTTTATTATCAGTTCATGTTACATGTAAACCTAGGTACCAAGATTCTTGTATCAAGAAAATATCACCATCTCTTCTGAAAGAAGCTCTTGTTCTTGATGATTTTTGTTATTCTGTAACATAAATCTTAGTCATTTCCTATAAAAAGAAAAATAAAAATACAAGTACTAGAAGTTCAATTTATACAAAAATAGCATTGGCCAACAACAATATTAAAACATATATGTGTAGTGGAATTCATATACAATAAAATGTGGATTGAGTATCTTTGCATAAATAGAAAGCATCATATAAGGCTATAGTGAAACAAGAATATGAGGTCAGAAGCTACAAGGTTATCTTAGGGTAAAATTGTGTCAAATTTAGTTGTGCATATTTCTTTCCCATAATCATGAGGCAAACATGTCTTCAAAGAAAAATACTGTGAACATCTGATAACAAGAACTTTTACTCTAATTGATTTTGTAGTGGAATTAATGGAGTTGCTAAAAAAACTTCATATTTTGTCAGAAAAGGAAGGGATATAAGATAATGATTATAAATATTTGTCAAAGAATAGATTTCTCAGATCCTAATGGTCCTAGTATAGACATCCAATCTTGGTAGCATTGTCGATCACTGAAAGAAAATGGTCAGTTATCTTTTTCCTTGCTAAGATAGGATTATAGCCTTATAGAAAGCTGCAATGATAACACCCCCAAGGCATAAGTCATGATATTTATCAAACTTCATTCACTTATCCACCTACGGGCCATCTCATTTATCATATTAATAAATTCCTACTAAAGTGATAGGCCCTAAACTTCCACAATACCTCATATAACCTATCCAAGCCTTGAGTAAATTTCAGTAGCAAGAGAATGGTCAATCTTTCACATGGTACAAAGACCTTGCAAGTGATCATACCACAACTACACAAGTTCATACACTTCACTAACTGCATGCGTAATTGGGCTCAAAGTTGTCTAAATTTTTCTTTGGCCATTTGCCACAGATATTATATTGTACATTTAAGTTCAGAAATATAGGTTAAATAAGCCACATAATTCATTTCTAGGTCTTTAGACATTGAGAGTTACTAAATATTCCAACTTGAAATACATGAAACATGGACAAAATAATAGAGAATTTGCTTTCTCCTCCAACAATAACTCAAAAAACACAAAATCAAAGAGAAAATACATAATGAACATAAAATAGAAACAACACACCAATTCTAAATCCATCTCAGTCAATAACTGAATCATTTGGCCTTGTATTATATTTTTGTTCAAAATCCATAATATATGACAAGTCAGAGAAACCTCCCTGACCAACCCCAATTCTAAGACACAAATCCTCATTCCATTCATCTCTCATCTTATTTAAATGTTTCAATGCTTTCTTAGATTATAATATTACTGGCTTGATACCTTCTGAATAACTTGCTACTAAAACTGAAAAAATGGTAGAAATTTTAGCAAAAGCAATAAGCATTGCATTAAACCCAATTACTTCATTAAGAAATTACAAGCAAACAAATTTACCAAGGCATAGAAATATATTATTTCCCTTCCATATTTTCTTATGATTAAAAAATTCCTCTGATAATGCCACTTCATGCCTTCAACAAAAACTAAAAACCACAATTCAAAAGAAAATTGTGCAAATCATATGAATCTAATTTTTATTTTAAGTTTCTACAATATTATCAAAAAAACACACGAAGATCAAAATTTGATCTAGTAGAGAGTGAAGCCATCAATGAAAAACACACAATCTATAAACAAAACAAATTAGTGGGACTCAACAATACAGAGAAAATTTTCATCTCTAAGAATTCTTTGCAATCCTTTTTATACAAAAACACACAATATCTCCATAACAAATGGCACATGAACACGAAATAAATCAACAAGCCCAAAAAGTGCACACACAAGCTCACTTCTTTCAAGGTAGAAAGTACTTGAGGTGCATTCCTCAATACCATTTAAAATAATAAAAAGTGGGATCAATCATTCAATATAGATTATTTAAATGAGATGAATGAAACTACAACAATTGACAAAAAATAAAAAACTAGATGAAATCTCAAAACCAGAACATGATCTCATTACTACTTCAAGAAAACAAGCCCTAAAAAGTAGAAAAATCATAGGAAAGAAAGAAGGCGTTGGCCAAAGAAATGCATAGTAGTCAAAAAAAATTGAAAAAGTGAAATGAAAATAGATCAATGTCCACAAATAACCAAAATATCTCAATGGGACTAGAGAGTACAAGCTTTGACAACAACAATAAGTGCTTATAGCATCAGCTAAGAGAACAGGGGAGACTAGTTCATGAGGTTACAATGTTGTAGAATTATTAACACAAGAAAATTATAGAATTGTTATAGTAAATCTTGTGTAGGTACCATTAGTTGGTAATCATTGATAATCATTTCATTTCATCAAGACCTTGATGAATGGTCCTTACAAGGTATTTGCATAGACAAGTGCCACAAAAGTAGTGTGATAGAAAAATATTCACACTATATTGAAAAAAATACCTACCAAATAAGGATGACATTTCAAATGGGGCAAGAAATGGTACAAAGATAGACATCGAATAAGTTAAAATGCTAAGGAAATAGGCAAGCAACTAGGCAGAATGCTAGAAAGCACAACTAAGAAAATTATAAAAATGGAAAACCCTGCAAATTAGCACCCATCCAAACATCACCACAATTTTTTCTTTAACTCTAGATCTCCAAATTCATCAAATCATGTCCTATATTTAGAATTGATTCTTTCTGTGATCCATTATAAAGATAAGGTTGATGTTGGGTGTGGAGCCTGATTATCTTCTTTAGTCAAAGTTATTTCCACATTGGACTCTAGTTCGTAATGTGGCAGCAACACCGTCTATAAATGTGCACTGCGAGGGGGTCTAGGGGGGTCCCGAAGCTAAAAACAGATGTAAAATTTCCTTTTAAAATGTTGTAATTTCACAGTCAATATGGGCCATTCATTAGAAAGAAATGTAATAGTAGAAGTTATATTTAATTTTGGGGCTTTTTTCCCTAGAAGGCAACCCCTTGCTATTTATGAGGGAATTATATTGCATCTATGTAGATGTGTATTCTGAGTGAGGAAGAGAGAGGAGATTGTGTGAGAGCGAAGAGGGAATTACATATATCTGTTGTAGGTTGTATCTCTCCATTTTGCTAGATAATATAAAAGGAAGGACTGGCTGTTTCTCCATGGACGTAGCAAATTTGGTGAACCAAGTATGTCTGTGTCTCTCTTGTTTTATGCATTTTCCATGTTTATATTTCTGCAATATATTTTATGTGTTCCATTCCTCTTTAATATATAACTTTCTAACAGTTGAGATATTACTACATAACCATCACCTACAGGGAGTGGTCTTATTCTGTGGCAAGACAACCTAATTTTATTAAGCCACAAAAAGTTACCCATTGTCTTCCAAGATTTTCCTTACAACCCAAGTTGAGAAACCAGATATACATCACCAGTTTTTTTCTCTTCAAGTTTTTAATTTTGAAGAACTTCACTTGACCACCTCCGGGTTGCTCCCAGAGTCACCTAGGAAATCCCTCTCAGCATCATCCTCTTTCTGGAATCTGGAGTACCTAATCAGTGATATAACCATAAAAGTATCCAGATCAAATAGGTAACATAGTGGTTTTCTTTGGAGGTTCTCTTGAATATTGCAAGATCCAAAGATTGGCACAAGCTAGACAAGGAAACAATCTCAAATCTAAGAAATGTCAAACAATTAAAGTGATAGTCAAAGGAATGACTCAGAAGAGAGATTGCAACAGTGGAGGCACAAGTCTCCAACATCTCCGAGACTATAACAATATTAATGCCAACGCTAGAGAACAAGACCCTTTGAGGAGCTCATTGGCTATAATATGGACGATGGCTCTCAATGGATAAAGAAGAGAGAGAGAGAGAGAGAGAGAGAGAGAGATTAGGTTTCAATAACACATCTTACTAGCCTCTATTTAAAGTGGATTCCTATACATCAAGACCTATCAAGGTGCGATGAATGCTATGAGGTTAAATAATTGGTTGTAGCAATTAAAATGTAGAAGTTTACTTCATTCTGCATAATATAGAAGAAGAGCAAAAGATAGATATCATTTGATTGACTGAATCATTACCACCTAGAATTACCGCCATTTCCATTACCGCTTAGTATTACTACCACTTAGAAAAATAGTCATTGAAATAGCTTGGTTACTTTAGGTTACTCCATACGATCATGATTATGGATTATCTTAATGATGGATGTTTATTGTCAGGCAGTATAAATGCAATATTTACACCAACATTTAATTTGTCAATTCAGGGTCATAAGACTTAGAGGCGTAGCACAATATATGCCAGAATACGACCTCAGGGACCTATCGAATAAAAACCATTATTTTGCAAGAAATTCAAAAGAAGCATCATTCAAGAAAAAGGAACATGACTTTTCAAAAGTAAAGTAAACACACTCTAGGAATCTACTTCTGGCTCCTCTTCTGGGTTGAGTTGACTCCTGCAATAAGTCTTCCTCAGTTGTCTAGGGGAAAAAGTAATGTTGGCTCCATTCAAAATAAAGTGATTCACGAAATAAGGAATGCAAAACCTCTTACAAATTACTGCTATGTTACAAAGATGAAAAGAATGAAATAAATCATAAGGAAAATTCTTTCCAATCAATCCGATGAAACCATTGTTATCTAGTTATGTAAACATGATTTTCCTGAGATAGTTGTGCATGTAATCTAGATATTCTTTTTAATGTTTTAACTCTAAAGGTTCTTCAATAATTAATCATGAAATTCAATCCTTTCTTCGAAAGTGTTCAGTGCAAACACATACCTGTAAGTTACTACAGTGTTTGTTCCATATGCAGCACAATTAAATCTTAAGTGAAATCTCAGATATTAATAATGCATTTAGTTTTAGAAACAAACATCAATCTTCCATGAAGGAATAAAATAACTCTTGAAAAAAGAAAGGAATAAAAGACTTGCAAAATTGAACCAATGGAATCAATTTGCAGAATCAGAAATGCACTAGTATAGGCATCATGCTTGGACTGCCAGCATGCTTGTATCGATCTTGCAGAAATGAAATCAATCATGAAAAGAAAAGCTTATGTAAATTGAAATCAAATGCTTCTAAGCACTATGAAAAAAAAAATGCAACAAAGGAAATTAAGAGGTTTGGGGCAACGGACTAGCTGGTGGAACCAAATCGTCCCATAAATGCAGAGGACCTTGCAGAATCCATTTAGGAATATAAAGAGAAATACCTGTAAAAACTGAGTTAAGTCTCAATACTATGATGACAATTCCCATGTTTGAAATCCGCCATATACAAGCAGCCCGCAAGGCAGGTTATCAGTATGCCCATCTAGGGATGGTGAGAGTCGGTCTGAATGCACTCCATCGAAAAGGCCAAAAAGCCTATGTCTTCTCAGCCCTCTTTGATAATAGATGGTCATCCTTTACACAAGCCTTGATAGGAGGAATAGAAACAAGTTTTTCCGATGGCCCTGTACAGTATGATGCTTTTCCAGATTTTTCTGTTGCACTTGATGATGTAAATATTCTACAATGTCTGACTCTTGGTATACAGACTCAAGGCTATGAGAATTTTAAGTCTAAATCCAAAAATCTAGCCATATTTTATATTACTTGTGTTCGGTTTTACAATACAACTATTCTTGCAGTCCTGCATACTCCAAACAAGGATGATGGAAAAGTTACTCTTATTCAGTATGATTCATCCTGTAACCCATTTGCCCCAGTCTCTGTTTCAAGAAAACGTCTGTGTCCTCCAGATGATTGGGTTACTAACTGGAAAAAACCTGCAAAAAGGACAGTACATGTTGCTCAATCCGTAATAACCGAGATGGATGACAAAGTTGTCACAAGATTTCCCAGATCAAATCCTTCTGACACTGTTGTCACTTCTATTCCTACTGTAAATAAAAATCCTTCAAATATCATTCCTTCTGTACAAAGTCCTCAGCAGATTGTCATTGACCCTGCTGTTTTTGAAGCTTTAAAAAATATGTTCAGCAATCCATCCTCTTCTTCTCAGAATGCCTTATCTTCAGTTTGTGATCATCCTCACTGTTCCAAGACATATTGTCAGTTTTCAAATGATCCTCCTAACCCTCATGGAAAGTCATCTCAAGACTTTCATATCAATATGATCAAGTTTATACCAGCTGAAAACTCTGCTTGTCCTGATAAGAGTTATACTAAAGTTGCATTCTTCAACCCTTGTGAAGAAATGCTTGTTCAGTCAGTCAGCCCAACCTCTACTTCAGGATTAGGCTTTGTACATTCTTCTCAAATTCCAGAATATAGAAGACATCCTATATACAAGATTCCAAAGTCTGTAGTGATTCCGTCCGATGAAGAAATCCTCTCTTTTCTGAAAATCATTAAAGGAATTGGCCCTTATGACCTAGCTGATCCTTGGAAAAAGAAAATGTTCCATTGGGATATTTTTACTCATGAAAAAGAGCATCTCTATATGCAAGAAATGTTGCTGCAAGAGAAAAAGGATCGCAGGAAATTTAATGAGAAAAATAGTGAGTCATGGAAAGCCTAGATGACTATTAATAATTAGTGGATATCATTCTATGAATGGTATTATCCTTCAATTAATTAGGTAGAAGATTCCTTGATGAAATCTTTCAGAAATCAAGCAAAGCAGAAAAGATTAAGTGATCCAGACAATTTTGTTGATGAAAAAATGGCTGAAAATGTTGTAATAATTCCTTCTCCTCTAAGGATTCCAGAGTTTGATCCAAAAGTTCAGAAAATGATAAGTAAACCAAACACCCCTAGAAATTTGGTTTATATCAGACAAAAGGGAGAAGAACTAGTAAGAGAAGTTTGTTCTAATCTTAGAATAAACATGATAAGATCAAGAAACCTTGCAAAGCATAAATGGGAGCTCCTTGATGGAAATATTTTTGAAAATGAAAATGATTTTCCTCCTTGGAAAAATTTGGTCATTAGAGGACAAGATGGGAAATTGTATAAACTTTTTCCTTCCCATTTAGATGATCCAAATTCTTCAGCCAAAGATATGATAGCTGCTACTAATTGGACTAATCTTGCTCTATCTAGCTTGGAAAGATTTGATAAAGCTAAATTTGATAATTTGGAAAAAGAAAATAGTGAAATGAAAGCACTTCTGGATAGAATTTTGCAAAAGCAAGATTACAATACTATGTACTTAAATGAGCATGTAAAGACCTTGGCTGAAAATGATCAGACTATAGCACAGAGTCTTGATAAGCTGTCTTTAAAGACAGAAAAGCAGATCCATGATGTATCAATTACTCATGGACGAGAGATTGTTAGAGTCAATAACAATCTAGATTTGATAAAAGGATATGTGAAAACTGTTTCTTCAGATTTAGCTACTTTAAAGAAGAAGCCAAATACTGAAAGCTATAAATCTGCAACTTTGTTTTCCAATCCAGTTACTACTGTTCCTTATTCTATTTCTCCTTCTGTGGAAAGTTTAATCAAAACTCCAAGCATTATAAACTTTCCTCCTCCCACTTCTTCTCATCCATACTCTCTATTTGCTAATCCAAGTTTCTTTACACCACTTCCAAAGCCGGTCCCTAAAGACACTCCTGGTTCAAAGAAAGAAGAAGCAGAATCTAAAGAATTCAAAGGAAGTTTTTCAGAGTTCTTTGCTTCATCTAGTCATGATGAAGAAGAAGAAAAATCAGATGCAGCAATTACCAGTATCAATAAGATAGATGATACACCTAAACTTGAAGAACTAGAAAGCTGCATAAATAATTTTTCTAAGCAAGATAAAGAAAAATTTGGTATTTCAAAATTGGATCCTTCTGAAGAAAAGGAGACTTCTGACATTGACCAGCAAGTCCATGCTACTACCTCTAGATCTACTTGGACTTCTACTTGGAACCCTGCTCCTGACCGTCATGATTTAATGAAATCAGAATATCATAAGGATTGGTCAGCAAGTTCCACTTATTCATGGAACATTGACAATTGTATCGAAGCCGAAGTAATGTCTGTTCTGCATTCTATGCTTGTATGTTATCGCACTTATCTTGCAGATCAAATTGGTCCAATAAATGCTACAAGAAGAATAATAGTTGGCTTCGAAGGTACATTAGACTCTTGGCTTAAAGCTGAGACTTTAAAGTTACCTACTTTGCTTTCACAATGGGAACAATCAGTCATTCTAAATGCAGATGGAACTACATACATGGACCCCGTCACTACTCTCCCTGTAAATAATATGATAGGCTGTTTGATTTATGGCATCACAGTTAATTTCATTGGATTTCCTCAGATCACCAATGATATAACTGTCATTACTCTGCTTGCAATGAAACTGCACAACATGCAGCACTTTGATGAATATTTCAATGAATATCTGCATCGTCTCCATACTCTTTCTCCTGATTTAATTCTTGAACCAAAATGGAAAGAGATTTTTGTTGCCTCTCTACCTAACTGGGTTTCTTCAGCAATTGTAGCTAAACTCCCTAGCAAAATTGGAGACTACAAATTTGGCATTATTCATCAAGCAGTTAAGGCAGTCATTGTTGAACTTTGCTCCCAGATGAAGATTGCACGCGCCGCCACTAATCCTAAGAAGCCGCATGGCTATCAACAGCTATGTAAACAATGGCATTTGGGCAAAGCTGGCAATTCTGAAGGGGTGAGAAGAAAGAAAAAGAGATTCCCCAAGAAGAATTCCCCGCTTCAACACAGAAAACCAAAGCCATACAGAAAAACAGAAATGTTTTCCAAAGAAGTAATTTGTTACAACTGTCAGAAGAAAGGACACACTGCTAATAAATGTCCTGAGAAGAAGAAAGAGTTCTCTAAAAAGAAAATTGCTTATAAGAACAAAAAGGGTAAAGTAAATTACTTTGACCTTCCCAGCAATTGTGATGAGCTAATCTCCTCTGATTCAGAATCAGAGAATGAATTGAACTTTGCAAATGACTCTTCCTCAGAAGATGAAGAATACTGCAGAGACCCCTATTGCACAAATTGCAATGATTGTAACTGTAGTGACCCTGATGTTTGCAAGTGCAATATGATAAGTATGATGAAAAGTGAATATGATGAGATTAGCAGAAATATTTTCACTCAGATGATGGCAGCTAGTGATCAGCAGCTAAAAGAAATGTACAGATCTATGCTAACTGATCATCTTTCAAAGAAAACCTCAAAGTCATCTTCAAATTGAGGTTATGTTCCCCCTGCATCATTGTTTTCAGCAGAAGCACTAACGAGACAATTCAAAAATGAAGAATTTGGTGAATATCTACCACAGACATTGCCTGCTATGCATATGGCTATTAAAGAACTGAGGAAAATAGTAAAAGAAAATAAAAGACTATGCATAGAAAATCATAGAGATCTTTTTGTGAAATTACTTCACGCAAATACAGCTTCTACTTCATATTCTAAACCAGGTCCTAAAATGAAAGATTCAGATGATGAATCTAAAGCAGAAAGATCGGGTTTGAGTTGTCACTATGTAAACCAAGATGTAATGTACTGTGTCAAACTAAAGGTACAAATTGGAAATCACACAGAGTATTGGAAAGTTTTTATGGACACTGGATCTCGCCTAAACATTGTCAGTGATACAGTTGTTCCAGCACATCTAAGGAGGCCAACTGAGTGTCCAAAAGTGATAACTGCCAGTGGAACTATTCCTACAAAGCATGAAGCAGATGTAAATGTCTTTTTGACAGAAGCCACTGGAGTTCATCTTGTCTGTCCAATAGTCCCGGGAATAGACTGTGCCATGTACCTTGGGACTCCCTTCTTCAAAAATTTTGAGAAGCATGGAGCCAAGCTAGCTCAAGAATCAGGAAGGTATGGTTATTTTGTTAGCTTGGATGAAAAAGAAATTTTCTTTCCTTTTATTAATCCTAATTCTCCAAATAGAATATCTAGGATTGAAAGGATGGAACATCTCTTAGCCAAAATGGAGGTGAAGAAAGAAGTTCTAAAAGCAGAAGAACTTCTTAACAATGGAAAATATGCCAAAGAAATTGCAGATATAACAGCCAAATTTAGAGAATGTTGCTCTGATGATCCGAATGCATTCTGGCATATAAAGAAGCAAGAAGTAGAGCTGCCACTCAAGAAAGATTTTAATGGCAAGCTCAGAAGATCTAAAGTTGTTGCTATGAATGAAGAACAACTAAAGACATGCAAAGCAGAAATCAAAGATCTCTTAAAAAAGGGGTTAATTAGGAAAAGCAAGAGCCCTATAGCTTGCTTTGCATTTTATGTAAATAATCATGCTGAACAGGCCCGGGGTAAACCAAGACTAGTTGTTAATTATAAGCCCCTGAATTCTATTTTGGATTATGATGCTTATCCATTGCCCAAACCATCAAGCATTCTGGCACAGATTTCCAAATCAAAAATCTTTTCTAAATTCGATTTGAAGTCTGGATTCTGGCAGGTTGGGATCAAAGAAGAAGACAAATGGAAGACAACTTTCTCTGTTCCTGAAGGACATTTTGAATGGAACATTATGCCATTCGGCCTGATCAATGCTCCATCCGCCTTCCAAAGAATTATGGATGAAACCTTTGAAGGTATGGATGAATTTCTAAAGAAGTATATAGATGATCTTCTGATTCATTCTGATAACATTCCTGAACATATCAAGCATCTAAAGATCTTCTATAAAAGAGTGAAAGAAATGGGAATAGTCCTCTCTGCATCCAAGATGAAGCTTTTCAAAACCATGATAGATTTTCTTGGATACAATATTCAGTATGGTTCCTATAGTGTGATACAAAGGAGTCTCAATTTTGTTGATCATTTTCCTGCTAAGATAACTGATAAAAATTAGTTACAGAGATTCCTAGGCAGTTTAAATTATATCTCAAAGTTCCTAAAACATTGTGCTCAGAAAGAAAGTTGTTGAATAAACGTCTACAGAAAGATCCTATTCCCTGGAATAAAGATTGCACTGAAGCAGTCCGAAGAATTAAAGAAAGAGTGAGAAATATATAGCCCCTTTCACCTATAAGAGAAGAATGGAAAAAGATCATAATGACAGATGCAAGCCATGCCGGCTGGGGTGCAGTTTTATGTCAGGAAAACCCCACAGATAAAAAGGCACTAGAAGTTTGTCAATACTCCTTCGGTCTTTGGGCTAAGAACCAGTTGAACTGGTCTAGCCTTAAAAAGGAGCTGCGAGCAGTATGCCTTGGCATTTCCAAGTTTAAAGACTTTGTCATTTACACACACTTTACAGTAAGAACAGACTGTCAAGCCCTGAAGTTTGCTATTCAGAAGTGTGAGTTTGAAGACGTAGCCATGGTGTGTTGGGTAATGCAACTCAGCCAATATTCTTTTGATATTGAGTTTGTCAAAGGAGATAAAAATAGCTTTGCTAACATGCTCAGTAGAGAATTTCTTGAAGAACATTCAATGCATGCCTTATCCCTGAATTTTATCTGAAGAAATCAAGAAGAAGTAGAGATTGAAACATCCACTGGATGGGTTTCTTTCAGTTTACAGAAGAGTCTGTTTGACCATGAGGATAATTGGATCCCAATCAAAGAAGTCAGACAGAGAATTGGTATACCATACAAATGGACAGATCCACTTCAAGATGAAATGAATGAAGAAGCTTTAGAGGCTCTTGATTATCTCATACATATTGGAAGAATAGCCTATAGGCTAGAAAGAGATGAAGAAGATAGTACACGGATCACTAGTTGCCACATTACTCTAAGAAGATTCTGCAACTTTCTGGATCGAGACAACTTTGATGAAGAACGACAAGAACAGGCATTCTACACAGGTATGGGATTACAAAATTTTGTAACTAATTTATTTTACTCTGTGCAGTTCTCCTTTTGGTATGAGCACATGCCAGTCGAAGATATGGAAGAAGAAGATCCACTTCCAGAATGGTTCTTAGATTGGTGGAAGATTTATGGATTATCTCCATTAATCTTAAAACCACATTCCTTCACCTTATTAAAGATTCCTAACTTCACTCCGCAGACACCATGCCTGACAGATGTCCTAAGAAAAACAATCAATGATCTTGTAAATCTGAGTGATCTTGATTTTCTACAAGGAGTACGAAGATGTGGCCATATACGCTGGTTCGTAATGAATCACTACAAAGAAAGAATACTTTACACCAGCAATAATTCCAATTATGAAGATTTTCATCAGCAGATAAGTCCAGAACACAATCCTTATCTTCATCTTAGCTACTTGGAATTACCAGATCCCCATGACACGAATATTTGGGAAACAGAGAAAGAGATATGGGTCCAGTACTATTCAAATTACTTGATTGAACGGTGGAATCTCCAACACTACAGCTGGCCTCAAGTAGATTACTACACCATGATGTAAAGTCTTTCCAACCGACAATGGAGTTGGACGGGTCTTGCGTAGATTCCCCGATCAAGAATATCTACTGTGTAAATAATGAGATATGCAAATCTCATCTTTTCAGTCTTTCGAGGGTTCTCTTGTACGAATCTCCTCTGTGTAAACATAAAGTAAATCCGGTCCCCATATGCCTCTGGCTTTCCGTATCGGAATAGGGATGAGATAACATGAGTAGTCCGCTCATGCCCGGATTTGGTCCTTTTAAAGCATCTTGCTTTTGTCAGTCTGTACATCCTACTGTCAGCAGAAGCATCTTGCTATCTGTCAATCTTGTTGATGACTCATGAGATGCTTGAGTCCTATAAATAGATGAGACCTGAGGATGGAGAGGCATTCGGGTCTGAAGAGTTTAGAGTTTTTGTGAGTCTGGATTCGAGTGATTTTTCTTGCTCTACATCTGCGGACCATAGTGTTTGATCTACTTGCATCACGAAAAGTTCACTCTGGTCTTACAGTATTGGTTTGGAAGCCTGCGCATCAGTGTGCTCGGCACTGGTGAGAACCTAAAGTGGCTGAACCATAGGAAAAGTCTGAAAGTCTGTCATAATATTTCTAAGGCAGAGTCTGTCCATCACCAGGTAGCCTCCAGTAATACTTGTTCCCAGCGAATGGTATGAAGTCCAATAAACGCGACGACAGTCGATCTCTGTAAAGAAATAATCCTTCTGTAATATCTGAATCCTATTTCTGATAATATAAATGAAAGCCTCTGGCTATCTTCATTTACTACTTTCCGCATCTGTGTTAATGATCCTGTGTTATTTCTCTGATACCATTAACAGGATCATTAACACAGATGCGGAACACAGATGTGGAAAGTAGTAAATGAAGATAGCCAGAGGCTTTGATTTATATTATCAGAAATAGGATTCAGATATTACAGAAGGATTATTTCTTTACAGAGATCGACTGTCGTCGCTTTTACCGGACTTCATACCGTTCGCTGGGAACAAGTATTACCGGAGGCTACCTGGCGATGGACAGACTCTGCCTTAGAAATATTATGACAGACTTTCAGACTTTTCCTATGGTTCAGCCACTTTAGGTTCTCACCAGTGCCGAGCACACTGATGCGCAGGCTTCCAAACCAATACTATAAGACCAGAGTGAACTTTTCGTGATGCAAGCAGATCAGACACTATGGTCCGCAGATGCAGAGCAGGAAAAATCACTCGACTCCAGACTCACAAGAACTCTAAACTCTTCAGACCCGAATGCCCCTCCATCCTCAGGTCTCATCTATTTATAGGACTCAAGCATCTCATGAGTCATCAACAAGATTGACAGATAGCAAGATGCTTCTGCTGACAGTAGGATGTACAGACTGACAAAAGCAAGATGCTTTAAAAGGACCAAATCCGGGCATGAGCGGACTACTCATGTTATCTCATCCCTATTCCGATACGAAAAGCCAGAGGCATATGGGGACCAGATTTACTTTATGTTTACAAAGAGGAGATTCGTACAAGAGAACCCTTGAAAGACTGAAAAGATGAGATTTGCATATCTCATTATTTACACAGTAGATATTCTTGATCGGGGAATCTATGCAAGACCCGTCCAACTCCATTGTCGGTTGGAAAGACTTTACATCATGGTGTAGTAATCTACTTGAGGCCAGCTGTAGTGTTGGAGATTCCACCATTCAATCAAGTAATTTGAATAGTACTGGACCCATATCTCTTTCTCTGTTTCCCAAATATTCATGTCATGGCGATCTGGTAATTCCAAGTAGCTAAGATGAAGATAAGGATTGTGTTCTGGACTTATCTGCTGATGAAAATATTCATAATTGGAATTATTGCTGGTGTAAAGTATTCTTTCTTTGTAGTGATTTATTACGAACCAACATATATGGCCACATCTTCGTACTCCTTGTAGAAAATCAAGATCACTCAGATTTATAAGATCATTGATTGTTTTTCTTAGGACATCTGTCAGGCATGGTGTCTAAGGAGTGAAGTTAGGAATCTTTAATAAGGTGAAGGAATGTGGTTTTAAGATTAATGGAGATAATCCATAAATCTTCCACCAATCTAAGAACCATTCTGGAAGTGGATCTTCTTCTTCCATATCTTCGACTGGCATGTGCTCATACCAAAAGGAGAACTGCACAGAGTAAAACAAATTAGTTACAAAATTTTGTAATCCCATACCTGTGTAGAATGCCTGTTCTTGTCGTTCTTCATCAAAGTTGTCTCGATCCAGAAAGTTGCAGAATCTTCTTAGAGTAATGTGGCAACTAGTGATCCGTGTACTATCTTCTTCATCTCTTTCTAGCCTATAGGCTATGCTTCCAATATGTCTGAGATAATCAAGAGCCTCTAAAGCTTCTTCATTCATTTCATATTGAAGTGGATCTGTCCATTTGTATGGTATACCAATTCTCTGTCTGACTTCTTTGATTGGGATCCAATTATCCTCATGGTCAAACAGACTCTTCTGTAAACTGAAAGAAACCCATCCAGTGGATGTTTCAATCTCTACTTCTTCTTGATTTCTTCGGATAAAATTCAGGGATAAGGCATGCATTGAATGTTCTTCAAGAAATTCTATACTTAGCATGTCAGCAAAGTTATTTTTATCTCCTTTGACAAACTCGATATCAAAAGAATATTGGCTGAGTTGCATTACCCAGCGCACCATGGCTGCGTCTTCAAAATCACACTTCTGAATAGCAAACTTCAGGGCTTGACAGTTTGTTCTTACTGTAAAGTGTGTGTAAATGACAAAGTCTTTAAACTTGGAAATGCCAAGGCATACTACTCGCAGCTCCTTTTTAAGGCTAGACCAGTTCAACTGGTTCTTAGCCCAAAGACCGGAGGAGTATTGACAAACTTCTAGTGCCTTTTTATCTGTGGGGTTTTCCTGACATAAAACTGCACCCCAGCCGGCATGGCTTGCATCTGTCATTATGATCTTTTTCCATTCTTCTCTTATAGGTGAAAGGGGTTGTATATTTCTCACTCTTTCTTTAATTCTTCAGACTGCTTCAGTGCAATCTTTATTCCAGGGAATAGGATCTTTCTGTAGACGTTTATTTAGCAACTTTCTTTCCTGAGCACAATGTTTCAGGAACTTTGAGATATAATTTAAACTGCCTAGGAATCTCTGTAACTGATTTTTATCAGTTATCTCATCAGGAAAATGATCAACAAAATTGAGACTCCTTTGTATCACACTGTAGGAACCATACTGAATATTGTATCCAAGAAAATCTATCATGGTTTTGAAAAGCTTCATCTTGGATGCAGATAGGACTATTCCCATTTCTTTCACTCTTTTATAGAAGATCTTTAGATGCTTGATATGTTCAGGAATGTTATCAGAATGAATCAGAAGATCATCTATATACTTCTTTAGAAATTCATCCATACCTTCAAAGGTCTCATCCATAATTCTTTGGAAGGCGGATGGAGCATTGATCAGGCCGAATGGGATAATGTTCCATTCAAAACGTCCTTCAGGAACAGAGAAAGTTGTCTTCCATTTGTCTTCTTCCTTGATCCCAACCTGCCAGAATCCAGACTTCAAATCGAATTTAGAAAAGATTTTTTATTTGGAAATCTGTGCTAGAATGCTTGATGGTTTGGGCAATGGATAAGCATCATAATCCAAAATAGAATTCAGGGGCTTATAATTAACAACTAGTCTTGGTTTACCCCGGGCCTGTTCAGCATGATTATTTACATAAAATGAAAAGCAAGCTATAGGGCTCTTGCTTTTCCTAATTAACCCCTTTTTTAAGAGATCTTTGATTTCTGCTTTGCATGTCTTTAGTTGTTCTTCATTCATAGCAACAGCTTTAGATCTTCTGAGCTTGCCATTAAAATCTTTCTTGAGTGGCAGCTCTACTTCTTGCTTCTTTATATGCCAGAATGCATTCGGGTCATCAGAGCCACATTCTCTGAATTTGGTTGTTATATCTGCAATTTCTTTGGTGTATTTTCCATTGTTAAGAAGTTCTTCTACTTTTAGAACTTCTTTCTTCACCTCCATTTTGGCTAAGAGATGTTCCATCCTTTCAATCCTAGATATTCTATTTGGAGAATTAGGATTAATAAAAGGAAAGAAAATTTCTTTTTCATCCAAGCTAACAAAATAACCATACCTTCCTGATGCTCGATCTAGCTTGGCTCCATGCTTCTCAAAATTTTTGAAGAAGGGATTCCCAAGGTACATGGCACAGTCTATTCCCGGGACTATTGGATAGGCAAGATGAACTCCAATGGCTTCTGTCAAAAACATATTTACATCTGCTTAATTCTTTTTAGGAATAGTTCCACTGGAAGTTATCACTTTTGGACACTCAGTAGGCCTCCTTAGATGTGCTGGAACAACTGTATCACTGACAATGTTTAGGCGAGATCCAGTGTCCATCAAAACTTTCCAATACTCTGTGTGATTTCCAATTTGTACCTTTAGTTTGACACAGTACATTACATCTTGGTTTACATAGTGACAACTCAAACCCGATCTTTCTGCTTCAGATTCATCATCTGAATCTTTCATTTCAGGACCTGGTTTAGAATATGAAGTAGAAGTTGTATTTGCATGAAGTAATTTGATAGAAAGATCTCTATGATTTTCTATGCATAGTCTTTTATTTTCTTTTACTGTCTTCCTCAGTTCTTTAATAGCCATATGCATAGCAAGCAATGTCTATGGTAGATCTTCGCCAAATTCTTCATTCTTGAATTGTCTCGTTAGTGCTTCTACTGAAAACAATGATGCAGGGGGAACATAACCTCAATTTGAAGATGACTTTGAGGTTTTCTTTGAAAGATGATCAGTTAGCATAGATCTGTACATTTCTTTTAGCTGTTGATCACTAGCTGCCATCATCTGAGTGAAAAGATTTCTGCTAATCTCATCATCTTCACTTTTCATCATACTTATCATATTGCACTTGCAAACATCAGGGTCACTACAGTTACAATCATTGCAATTTGTGCAATAGGGGTCTCTGCAGTATTCTTCTTCTTCTGAGGAAGAGTCATCTGCAAAGTTCAATTCATTCTCTGATTCTGAATCAGAGGAGATTAGCTCATCACAACTGCTGGGAAGGTCAAAGTAATTTACTTTACCCTTTTTGTTCTTATAAGCAATTTTCTCTTTAGAGAACTCTTTCTTCTTCTCAGGACATTTATTAGTAGTGTGTTCTTTCTTCTGACAGTTGTAACAAATTACTTCTTTGGAAAACATTTCTGTTTTTCTGTATGGCTTTGGTTTTTTGTGCTGAAGCGGGGAATTCTTCTTGGGGAATCTCTTTTTCTTTCTTCTCACCCCTTCAGAATTGCCAGCTTTGCCCAAATGCCATTGTTTACATAGCTGCTGATAGCCATGCGGCTTCTTAGGATTAGTGGCGGCACGTGCAATCTTCATCTGGGAGCAAAGTTCAACAATGACTGCCTTAACTGCTTGACAAATAATGCCAAATTTGTAGTCTCCAATTTTTCTGGGGAGTTTAGCTACAATTGCTGAAGAAACCCAGTTATGTAGAGAGGCAACAAAAATCACTTTCCATTTTGGTTCAAGAATTAAATCAGGAGAAAGAGTATGGAGACGATGCAGATATTCATTGAAATATTCATCAAAGTGCTGCATGTTGTGCAGTTTCATTGCAAGCAGAGTAATGACAGTTATATCATTGATGATCTGAGGAAATCCAATGAAATCAACTGTGATGCCATAAATCAAGCAGCCTATCATATTATTTATAGGGAGAGTAGTGACGGGGTCCATGTATGTAGTGCCATCTGCATTTAGAATGATTGATTGTTCCCATTGTGAAAGCAAAGTAGGTAACTTTAAAGTCTCAGCTTTAAGCCAAGAGTCTAATGTACCTTCGAAGCTAGCTATTATTCTTCTTGTAGCATTTATTGGACCAATTTCCTCTGCAAGATAAGTGTGATAACATACAAGCATAGAATGCAGAACAGACATTACTTCGGCTTCGGTATAGTTGTCAATGTTCCATGAATAAGTGGAACTTGCTGACCAATCCTTATGATATTCTGATTTCATTAAATCACGACGGTCAGGAGCAGGGTTCCAAGTAGAAGTCTAAGTAGATCTAGAGGTAGTAGCATGGACTTGCTGGTCAATGTCAGAAGTCTCCTTTTCTTCAGAAGCATCCAATTTTGAAATACCAAATTTTTCTTTATCCTACTGAGAAAAATTATTTATGCAGCTTTCTAGTTCTTCAAGTTTAGGTGTATCATCTATCTTATTGATACTGGTAATTGCTGCATCTGATTTTTCTTCTTCTTCATCATGACTAGATGAAGCAAAGAACTATGAAAAACTTCCTTTGAATTCTTTAGATTCTGCTTCTTCTTTCTTTGAACCAGGAGTGTCTTTAGGGATCGGCTTTGGAAGTGGTGTAAAGAAACTTGGATTAGCAAATAGAGAGTATGGATGAGAAGAATTGGGAGGAGGAAACTTTATAATGATTGGATTTTTTATTAAACTTTCCACAGAAGGAGAAATAGAATAAGGAACAGTAGTAACTGGATTGGAAAACAAAGTTGCAGATTTATAGCTTTCAGTATTTGGCTTCTTCTTTAAAGTAGCTAAATCTGAAGAAACAGTTTTCACATATCCTTTTATCAAATCTAGATTGTTATTGACTCTAACAATCTCTCGTCCATGAGTAATTGATACATCATGGATCTACTTTTCTGTCTTTAAAGACAGCTTATCAAGACTCTGTGCTATAGTCTGATCATTTTCAGCCAAGGTCTTTACATGCTCATTTAAGTACATAGTATTGTAATCTTGCTTTTGCAAAATTCTATCCAGAAGTGCTTTCATTTCACTATTTGCTTTTTCTAAATTATCAAATTTAGCTTTAGCAAATCTTTCCAAGCTAGATAGAGCAAGATTAGTCCAATTAGTAGCAGCTATCATATCTTTGGCTGAAGAATTTGGATCATCTGGATGGGAAGGAAAAAGTTTATACAATTTCCCATCTTGTCCTCTAATGACCAAATTTTTCCAAGGAGGAAAATCATTTTCAGTTTCAAAAATATTTCCATCAAGGAGCTCCCATTTATGCTTTGCAGGGGTTCCTGATCTTATCATGTTTATTCTAAGATTAGAACAAACTTCTCTTACTAGTTCTTCTCCCTTTTGTCTGATATAAACCAAATTTCTAGGGGTGTTTGGTTTACTTATCATTTTCTGAACTTTTGGATCAAACTCTGGAATCCTTAGAGGAGAAGGAATTATTACAACATTTTCAGCCATTTTTTCATCAACAAAATTTTCTGGATCACTTAATCTTTTCTGCTTTGCTTGATTTCTGAAAGATTTCATCAAGGCATCTTCTACCTGATTAATTGAAGGATAATACCATTCATAGAATGATATCCACTGATTATTAATAGTCATCCAGGCTTTCCATGACTCACTATTTTGCTCATTAAATTTCCTGCGATCCTTTTTCTCTTGCAGCAACATTTCTTGCATATAGAGATGCTCTTTTTCATGAGTAAAAATATCCCAATGGAACATTTTCTTTTTCCAAGGATCAGCTGGGTCATAAGGGCCAATTCCTTTAAAGATTTTCAGAAAAGAGAGGATTTCTTCATCGGACGGAATCACTACAGACTTTGGAATCTTGTCTATAGGATGTCTTCTATATTCTGGAATTTGAGAAGAATGTACAAAGCCTAATCCTGAAGTAGAGGTTGGGCTGACTGACTGAACAAGCATTTCTTCACAAGGGTTGAAGAATGCAACTTTAGTATAACTCTTATCAGGACAAGTAGAGTTTTCAGCTGGTATAAACTTGATCATATTGATATGAAAGTCTTGAGATGACTTTCCATGAGGGTTAGGAGGATCATTTGAAAACTGACAATATGTCTTGGAATAGTGAGGATGATCGCAAACTGAAGATAAGGCATTCTGAGAAGAAGAGGATGGATTGCTGAATAGATTCTTTAAAGCTTCAAAAAAGGCAGGGTCAATGACAATCTACTAAGGACTTTGTACAGAAGGAATGATATTCGAAGGATTTGTATTTACAGTAGGAATAGAAGTGACAATAGTGTCAGAAGGATTTGATCTGGGAAATCTTGTGACAACTTTGTCATCCATCTCGGTTATTACGGATTGAGCAGCATGTACTGTCCTTTTTGTAGGTCTTTCCAGTTAGTAACCCAATCATCTGGAGGACACGGACGTTTTCTTGAAACAGAGACTGGGGCAAATGGGTTACAGGATGAATCATTCTGAATAAGAGTAACTTTTCCATCATCCTTGTTTGGAGTATGCAGGACTGCAGGAATAGTTGTATTGTAAAACCGAACACAAGTAATATAAAATATGGCTAGATTTTTGGATTTAGACTTAAAATTCTCATAGCCTTGAGTCTGTATACCAAGAGTCAGACACTGTAGAATATTTACATCATCAAGTGCAATAGAAAAATCTGGAAAAACATCATATTGTATAGGGCCATCGGACAAACTTGTTTCTATTCCTCCTATCAAGGCTTGTGTAAAGGATGACCATCTATTATCAAAGAGGGCTGAGAAGACATAGGCTTTTTGGCCTTTTCGATGGAGTGCATTCAGACCGACTCTCACCATCCCTAGATGGGCATACTGATAACCTGCCTTGCGGGCTGCTTGTATATGGCGAATTTCAAACATGGGAATTGTCATCATAGTATTGAGACTTAACTCAGTCTTTATGGATTTTTCTTTAATCTTTATTTGACTGTACGCACGGAGATTAAAAGGAGTTAATCCGCGGTAAACCTCAGAAGGGGATACAGGAGGAAGTCTCCAATTGACAGAAGGGTTTGGTTCTTCTTTTTCTATGAGAGCAGAATTTGCAGGGGTTTCTTCTTCAGAACAAATATTTAAACCACTATGCAATTCGTCTTCATTTTGAATTTTTTCTAAATGCTTAGAACCAAATCGTCCCATAAATGCAGAGGAACTTGCAGAATCCATTTAGGAATATAAAGAGAAATACCCGTAAAATAGTTTCACAACACGAGTATTGCTTGCTGATTTCTATGAAGAAATTGCGGCTTTCAACTACGAACAAATCGCGGCTTCCTCGACTCTAGCTCTACGCCGAATGCTACCCTTCAACGCCTTCAGTGGCTCCGCACGGGCTTTACGCACTATTCACGGCCTCAAAGAAACTAGTGATCCACTCAGACGATATGTTACCAATAATTTTTCACTCAGACAATATCTTCCCAACAGAAATTTTAACAAAATCATAATGGAAGGTGATTCAAAAAGAAAAAAAATGTAGAATTGGATGCCAAATGAATTCATTTCCAAGTCCTGTTACAAAATCATAAAAAAATGGTGTGTTGGCTCTTGGTCCCCTCTAGGGATCATCCCACTGGTGCACATCTCCTCCCTTCCTACACAATCAAATTCAATTCCATGTTCTATGAAACATGCGATGTGTCTAATACAATTTTGGGATCTCCATTACATATGCAGCCCTCTATCTTATAGCAGTAGCGATGACCCTACTTGTTCAGATCTGTGCATACAATTTTAGCATGGTTGTTAAAACAAATTGAAACCTGAAATAGGAAAATCCAATTTTGGCTAATTTTTAACTGATGTTGGACACATTTGCTGAATGTATCATGCGGCTAACGACTTCATAACTTCTAGAAGTAGTTTGAAATTAACTCCACTTATTTCTTTCTACGTTGGTGAATATTGTTAGGCTTGTTCTTCTAATTATATGCTATGGTCTTGGACTTCAGCTCTTAGACTAAAAGAATAAATATTTTGATATGAATTTTCCAACTGGACATTTTCTGGAATTCTGGGAAAAAATTGCTTTTTTTAGCAAACTGCCTCCAAAGAAATTTGTGTATCTCCTTAACCATTACGAAATTTGGAAATTCGTTTGGAGGAAACTTAGTTTGTTAGGTTTACAACAATAACCTTTCTCATAATTTTCTGGCTCATCTCCATTGCCTCAGAAATCATGACCGAAATTGTCTGTTTGAAATCTGAGATCCTAAAATTATGGAAAAAAAGTCTCTTTTTATAAAATTGCCTCAATGACCCCTATGTAACTTTTAGACCATTACGAATTTTAAATATCTGTTTGATGCTTATTCAACTTGCTCTACTGGGACCAAAACCCATATTCCTAAATTTCTCTATTTGCCTTCACCTTCACAGAAATCGAGGCAGAAGTTGGCAGTCAAAACTGTTGCAAATTCGGGGCTGAGGCATTAATTATCTCCTAAGTATAAATTTGTACAACCTGGGTGTATCTTAGCTTATGTGGAAGTGTTCAAACAACATTTTGAACAAAAACCTCCTTCATATTTCCCTAGAAATGTGTCAATGTATGAAAGCCCCAAATTAGTCAGGCATGTTGGTGTAGGCATAGTTAGTGCAGGAATGTTGGTGTAGGCACAACTGGTGCATGCACAGCTGGTGCAGGAACTGCTAGTATAGGAATGTTAGAACTTGCTACAAAAGAGCCTAACATTAATGACATTTTCACATTAAATACTCTTCAAATTAACAAAACAAGAAGAGTTCATATATCAATAATTGTTAGCTCTAAATGCCTCTAAATAATAACTTAATAATGCGTAAAAATAATAATACTAATTATAGACACTTAGCACAAGCATAAAATTATTTAGTTAAATCATGAAAATTTGGACAAAATGGAGGCTCAACACTCACCCACGATGACCTTCTTGCATGTCCTCATGCAAGCCAAACCATAAGATTATAAAACCATGGAAGAAGGAAGGGGGATGTTTAAAGATCGTACTATGCTTCCCAAAAAGAGTGTCAGCAAAAATATTAGCCAGGAAATATTAAGATATCATGGTATGTCATCATTTTTAAAACATTCATTAAGTCTACAACATCACTATTACAGTGCCAACTAAAACCATGTTACAGTGCTTATGAAAGTATTGAGTGTGGGAATGATAAAATTGTAATGTAACAAGATCAGGTACGAGAAAGAAATGCTTGCACCAGACATGTTGGAAAAAGAGTACTACACCTTTATGAAAGACATCACATACCTGTTGTCATGTTTCAAATGAAGTCCCTGCTAGTCATAGATTTCAGAGTTCTTATTTCTGTCTAGAGTCTTATTAACAATCATGATAAAAAAATCAAATCTTTGTTGAAAAGGTGTAATTTCAAGAAAATTACCATGAGATTCCTGCAACTAATATGACAATCCTATACCCGAGTCACATAGTGCTTATGTAGAGGCAGCCACAATCAATAGACATTGTTTTCCATCAACACCGGGTGAGTAATCATTGCTGAGTAATTCATCACTCTAAATACCATAAAAAATTAAGTGAGTTATGATACCAAAAAACCAAGATAAAAATAGAACAAAATGACACCTTCCTGGACCAATCAGAAAATTGAACACTCTAAATTTGTTATCATCCAGATGCAAAAGTAAGTTTCTTCTTAATCCAGTACAAAGAATTACCTTCACTAAGGGCACCACATCATTAAAGATTCCTAATTTTTGAAAGATAGAACTCAAGGCATCATGCTCAAATCATCGTAAAACCGTTGTCCAAGAAATAAAATGACAATTTTTAAGGAAAGGGAAAGATAATCGAGTAAATCTTGGCATGAAATTAACTTTAATACCACAAACATGTCCATGTTACTCGCAGGCATATATAGCCTCGGCAGGGATGTCTTTTAACCCAGCGAAATGCTTGTGTCCCACTTAGTAGTTATATATTCAAAGTTATCTTATTTAATTTTAAAAATTAGACGAAGGCCACTATCCTGGCTTGGTAACCAGCAACAGTAATGTCATGCACGTCAGGTCTCATGATCATGGTAGGTCGGCTCATCACAAGACCTCCTATCCTTCCCTAAATATTTTATAAATTATGATTGTAATTAAATTCAAATGTTACTTAATAAGTGGGGAGACATATCTACTCCTTAAAAGTACGAGATGGTGTGAAAAATTTTTAATGACTAATCATTACTGGCTAGTTCCTCTACCCTAAAGACTTATTAAAAATATCCCAGATAATGACTGAAAGATTCTTTAAGTTAATAATGCTAGTGTTCTCATGAGTAGCTTATTATGATCTTTACATGTGTGGTCCACCATAGGGGGCTCTCCAATAGTACCTTCTAAGGGAAACTTAAAATATATATCTCAGATGACAACTTCATTAGAGTGGTTAATCATGGTTACTTTTGTAAAATCATGAGGTATTAGAGTGAATCATACTCAACAAGATTTGTCACAGATGTGTGTGTTAACAACTGATGCAGATCAAAATCAGTTTTAGTGGCTATGCTTTGGAAGTCAAAACCCTAATAGCATTGTTGTAATAACTTTATTCATGGCATGTCTTTATTCTTCTACCCTACTCTACCCTAAGAAGTGGAAGACTCCCTTTTAAGTATAGGAGGACTTCTAGTGAAACCAAGTGCACAACAATAGAATAATCATGTTCATGTTCCAATTTAGAAAGTATATGTGAGAAAATACCAGAACATGAGGTACCAACTACATTAACTAATGTGATGTTACAAATTCTCAAATGATAAAGGAGGAGTGGATACTGACAGTCATTTGAAACCAAGATTCTATGGGATCCATATACTCTTGGTCATTTGATTCACAGAAAACATCTGATGCATCATGAAAATCCTCCAATTTTCTTTGTTCATCCTCTAAAGTGCAGGCTAGACAAGGTGGGTGTTCTTCAATCTCTACTTCTGATGGCTTCTCCTCATCAAGCATTATCCATAGCTCCTTGATATCCCTAGGAAGATCTTATGATTCTTCATGATTCTCTTCTTCCATAGGAGTAGACCGATTTCTAATTGATGCCACGATGTGTTCTTTTTGTGAAGAAGAGACCCCAACTTCTACCAGAATTTGAGATAGTTCTTTGAATAAAATCACACTTCCTGGAATTTTCCTACTAGTTGGAAAGTCTTTTCGGCATATGGATTGAGAGCGGGGGGTTCTTTTAGCACCTGAAAAATTCAAAAGATCAATTGCAGTAAAAAGAAAAAACCAAGATTGTAAGCTAAGGAAATCACACTTGCGGAAATCAAATAACCTCTAAAAAAGTAACACACTTTGTAGTAAAAGAAATTGCTCATAAAAACTCAATTGCAGTAAATCAATCATCACACTTTGCAGAAAGAAAACTTACTCATAAAAACTAAATTGCAGTAATAAAAACAAATCAAGCATCACACTTTGCAGTAAAGGAAATCATTCATTTGCAAAAAGGAAAACCTGGCTTATGAGCTCTCTCTAAATGTCGTACAATATTCTTCAGAAAGAAAGGGGAACCTCATTAATCTAGAAATTCAATTGCGAAGGAAAGGAGAAAGCATGACAAATCGTTGAGGCCATATCCTACAACACCTCCCTAGCAACAATGCCAAAATGTCGGGTGGTATAAATGCAAGATTTACACCAACATATAATCTATCAATTCGGGATCTTATGACTTAGAGGCATAGCACAACATATGCTAGAATAAGACCTCAGGGATCTGTCAAATAAAAACCAAGATTTTGCAAGAAATTCAAAAGAAGCATCATTCAGGAAAAAGGAATAAGAACTCTTGCAAACATCAATCTTGCGTGAAGGAATAATAGAACTCTTGCAAACATAAAGGAATAAAAGATTTGCAAAACTGAACCAACGGAATCGATTTGACGAATCAAAAATGCACTAGTACAGGCAGCGTGCTTGGACTCGTAGCATGCTTGGACTGGCATCATGCTTGTACTGATCTTGCATAAATGAAATCAATCATGAAAATAAAAGCTTATGTAAATTGAAATCAAATACTTCTAAGCACTATGCAAAGCCAAATGCAACAAAATAAATTAAGAGGTTTGGGGCAATGGACTGGCTGGTGGGCCCAACCACCGAGCTCATTTCCCTTGTAACAATTAAATCCCAATGAAAGAAGATACAAAAAGAACAAAAACATAGAATTGGATGCCAAATAAATTCATTCCAAGTCCTATTAAAAAATCATAAAAACATGTTGCACTGGCTCCAGTGGTCCCCTCCAGGGATCATCCCACTTGTGCCCAGCTCCTCCCCTCCTACACAATCAAATTTGATTCCCTGTTCTATGAAAAATGTGATGTGTATAATACAATTTTGGGATCTCCATTTCATATGGAGCCATCTATATTATAGCAGCAACGATGCCCCTACTTGTTCGGATTTGTGCATACAATTTTAGCATGGTTTTTAAAACAAATTGGAACCCAAAATAGGAAAATCCAATTTTGGATAAGTCTAAGTTGATGTTGGACACATTTGTTGAATGTATCATGTGGTTAACGACTTCATAGCTTCTAGAAGTAGTTTGACTTTAGCTCCACGTATTGCTTTCTACATTGGTGAACATCATTAGGATTGGTCTTATAATTATATGTTATGGTCTTGGAATTCAGCTCTATTGAAAGAATACATATTTTGATGAGAATTTTCCAACTAGATGGATTTTGGAATTCTGGAAAAATCAGTTTTTTTAACAAACTTCCTCCAAAGAACTTTGCATATATCCTTAACCGTTACGAATTTGGGAAAGTTGTCTGGAGGAAACCTAGTTTTTTATGTTTAGAATGACAACCTTTCTTAGAATTTTCTGGTTCATCTCCATTGCCTTGGAAATCGTGCCCAAAACTCACCGTTTGAAATATGAGATCCTAAAATTCTGGAAAAACAGTCTCATTTTATAAAACTGCCTCAGAGACCCTTATGTAAATTTTAGACCATTACAAATTTTAAATACCTATTTGAGGCTTATTCAATTTTCTATACTAGGACCAAAACCCATGTTCTTGAATTTATCTATTCGCCTTCACTTCACAAAAATCAAGGTAGAAGTTGGCAGTCTGGGAACTATTCCGAATTTGGGGTTGAGGCATTAATTATTTCCTAAGTATAACTTTGTACGATCTGGGTGTATCTTATCTTATGTGGAAGTGTTCAAACAACATTTTGAATGAAAACCTCCTTCATATTTCCCTATGAATGTGTCAATGTATGAAAGCCCCAAATTAGTGCAGGCATGTTGGTGCAAGCATAGCTAGTACAAGAATGTTGGTGTAGGCACAGCTAGTGCAAGCACAATTGATGTAGGAATGTTGGTGCAGGAACTGCTAGTATAGGAATGTTAGCACCTACCACAAAAGAGCCTAACATTAATGACATTTTCACACTAAATACTCTTCAAATTAACAAAAAAGGAAGAGTTCATAGATCAATAATTGTTAGCTCTAAATGCCTCTAAACAATAACTTAATTATGTGTAAAAGGAATAACAATGATTATAGAAACTTAGTAAATGCATAAAATTATTGATTTAAACCATGAAAATTTGGACAAAATGGAGGCTCAACATTTATCGCTATCGCTTCTCTTCTTTGGTGATGGATCAGATCGCTACTGCCCTAATTCACTTCATTCCTCACGGCCCGCTCCAGCCCTCTTCCTCCTTCCTCCCGCTCCAACCTTGATTGCGGGTCCTCCCTCCCCTAGTCTCCCATGAGAGGGGCCATCGAGATAGGTTGCACTTACTTATGGGAGAGTATTTTGAGGAGCGTGGTGGATTAGCTTATGAGGACCATGGTCGAATTCAACTAGCGGAACCATGAGTGTGTTGGTGGTTTACCAAAGAGGTTGGGAACAAGTTGTTGGTGAAGAAATGTAAGCAACACCAAGAAAGACCTGGAATCTGTGGGGTCATTAGCTAGATTTGAATGGAATGAGCTCCCAACAAATAATGATTGGACATTTCCTATATTACGCGAATATGTTTCAAAGCCAATTGCACCACCTTAATTGATCTTAAAAAAGTGTTTGGAAATATGAAAACAAGTTTGGATCAAATCTAAAGTTATTGGGAATGTTATAAAAATAAACTTAGACTAGAGGTGATTAACTAATAATTTAGTGGGTGGTGTTATTAAATCTAGATGGCTATATTTGGGGAATACCTAACATTTAAGATTTTAAAAATGTAAAAGAAAGATGGTTGAAGCTCCTACTGATGAGGAATATATCCTCTTATTAAGATTGATTCGTGCCGATAAAATGACTTAGAATGGCCTCAAGGCCAAACTGGGCCTTTATGACCCCAACAAATTCAAAAATAACAATTCTTCTACACTCTAGCTCACCTAGTCAAATTTTTACAAGGCTATAATGAAGGTTCTAAAGAAGCTTCATAGAGACATACACTCAAAACATAATGCTGTTTACTTTGATTTCCAAGAGGTTCAGTAGGTACAAGTACTTGAGAGATGACTCTCTGACCATCAACTTATTTTTTTATCTATCTCCTAGGGAGGTAAGAAGATGCACTTTAAAGAGAGAGATAGATATTTTTACTAAATGTCTCCCATCTTCAACACCCAAATTGTGTCAATTCAATAAAAAAAATATGACACCAATAATAAGACTTAGAGGATATAATCAGTGGAATCCCTATTGGGGTGACACTATCAATGAAGACACTACATTTTTATAGCCTATGGGTGATGGCACACAACTACCAAGAAAAGGTGCCATAAAACTGCAAAAGAAGAGCTAGAGAAGCTAAGAAATTTCATGCCCGAGCAACCAAACTTGAACACTTTCTTAAGTGGATGAAATTAGGTATGTAAAAGTAGCTCACTAAAGCATCCAACTGCACTAAATTAAATTTAGATGCAAACCAACCAAAGCCTTTTCCAAATCAATGGCCTCCAAGTGGGTTTCTAAAAATATGGTAACCATCAAATATGCAGGCAATTGCATCACTAAATTTAAAGATGGTGAAAAAAAATTGTCTCCCAATATAGGACCATGCTCAATCTCAAGGATTAAAAAGGGAGCATTAGATGGACATGCAAATGTGCCTAAATTTTGTACTCCACTGGTTAAAGCCAGAGCATGAACAACGTTGTGACCAAGAGATGGAATTAGATGAGTTGGTAGTTTCCCTAATGGAGATGGAAAAGGGAAGCTCACCAAGACTTGATGAATCCCCATGGAAATTTTTTAAGGCCATGTGGAAATTTAAAAGAACTGGACTTCTTCAGGGTTATAAGGAAGCCTTAGAAATTCATTTTGTGGTATAGCATATCAATAAAGGATTTATCAATTTTGTTCCTGAGAAAGTGTAACATCGTCCTCCCACATCTACCCAAGTAACCATGCCAACTAGGTAAACATGTGACGATAGGCTACTATGATTGGATTCGACCTCCTATGTGACCTTAAGGAAGTGGAATCAACAGAACATTTCAACCAACCTATCCACATCATCAAAAGAATCCTCAAGAGACATGTCAGCCACTCATACATCATGTCCCTAGGTCACATTGATGTTCTAGACATCTTAGGCCTCAGTCACTCTCATGTTATAGGAAAGAGAGCATCCAAAAACCTAAATTCACTCTCACTAGCTTTCCTTCCAGTGACGAGAGAATAAGTTTGTTAGTGCTATGCCAATAACTCCAGTATTTGAGCCACTTTTTCAGGCCCAATGCCTAGATCACTGCCCAAAATGGAATGATAACTCAAGAACAGTAAAATAATAGGGAAACACTTATGCAAAATCAATAAGTTGAACAAGACCTTAATCAGACCCCTACTAGCCATGACAGGCATTTCTTCAAACATATCATCAACATGTAACCTACAGTTGTAAACAACATAATTAAGTGTAGGGATCTCATACTTATCTGAGAATCGCTATGAACCATTGTTCCCTCATGTCATTTGTTGAATTATCATCTCTTAGGCCATAGATACATTATACATGCATTTATAAGTAAAAACATGTTGAGAGCAACACATAACTATTGTCATAAAACATACATATAACCAACATAATAGGGACAGAAATATCGTAAGCATATCAATCATAAAACCGACATATACATCAGTACATTTACACATGAAAATCAAGGGAATGAATTTCTCATTAATGAATGCAATAAATCAACCGGAGATGGGACTACCACATTCCACCTGATAATAAAATGGCTGAGCCAAATCTCTCTTCAACCATTCACCCCCATGCCATATTCCAAGCATGAATGTGGGACTCAAACCAAAAGAACCAACCACGTCTTACCAACGCTAAACCACCTCACCCTCATCAATAGAAACCAAGATTTACCGTAATCCATGCCAGATCACTAGGCTAACACAACGAACACACCATAATAGACTTTACCATGATATCCACCTGATCACTAGGCCAAATAAGCATGGATGCCATCAGATTTCTCTACATACAGTGTGAGGAATTTTCCTGTCTCCTAGTCTCTAAGGCTTCACCACAATCCAAACCCAGAACATTATGCCCTAAACCGAGACCCACTCTCCATGATTTACCACATATCCAAAACCCAAGATTACTAGGCCCAATGGAGAGTAAAACACCTCTTTTCTTTACCATATATACTTCCATTCATCGGCAAGGATTCCTAGGCCCACCAAAGCAACACAATATTGGCTTTATCGCAACCCACAATCTGGCTCAGGGCTCAATATGCCAGTGGCTCTACAGTGATCCACAGTCCCATTGACTGACGAATAGGCCATGTGCTATATCATTTAGAAATCCACCCTACTCAGCTTCGAATCCATCTGATAATCCAACTCAACCAAAACATGAGAACCCCATCACACCATGGCTATCCAGAAATGGCAAGGTTAGGATGAAAACATTCTTACACCTAGAAAAACCCACGTCATGATAGAAAATAACCACATGAAATACCATGCATGCCAGATCTAGTAAGTAAAATACACATGCAAGTCGATACGTGCAATGAAGCCTATTGTAGTTGCTTTATCCTACCTTTCCCTGCTTGATCTTTGCTTCCTCTTGCCTTCTTTTCCTTTCTTGCTCCAATGCGAAAATCCTCCAAGAAAACTCTAAGTGTCTAAGAGTGTGAGAGAGAGAGAGAATAATGAGAGAGCGCCAAAACTCAACTAATAAAAAGGTTAGTAATTGATCTTTAGAAGCCTTTTTATGAATAAGGCCTCTATTTTCTTCATTTTCCATTATTTTCCTTCAATTTAATCATCGCATGCTACCTGTGACCTTTCACCTCCCTTTTCTCCTAATTTCCATTATTTTCATAAATAAATGTGCCAAAAATTCCATTTTTAATTCCAAAGACTTAGTCATTGCCTTTGCCAATTTATTTAGCCATAAACAACCAAATGAACACCCCCTAGGATGTCTTGCCCAACATTCATCTTGGAATAAGTGTCCCATCAACCATGGTTATTATTTTTGTCTTTATTAACTTTTATTACATGGAATTTTCACCAAGGCTATTATAGAACCCTCCCCCTTGGGGAAAATCATCCTCGATGTTAGACCACACCAAGACCTCAAAAAAACTGCTAAAAGGAAAACATGTTGCCCATGGATATTTATACCATAGCTTGATGCAGTATTTACAATGATCACCCTCCTAAAAAGCAAACCAAAGTCATAACAATATAATAACATGGAAACATAATGACATTACACCCATACCGCTTATTGGAGCTTTATAATATGGCTCATGAAAGTATTTACATCCATATACATATGTACATATACCAAACATCATCAAAACATATACCAAGACATATACCCAAAACACCATACCAAAATTGCTTTGCCTCAACTGGAAATCAAGGAAGAATACATAGCTCAAATCTAATCTGTCATATCCCACATAGCTTCATCGGGCCCAAATTGCTTCCACTGCACTTTAACTTGCTCTATTTATCAGTTCTGGAGCATGAGAACCTTTTTATGCTACTAGACCAATCCTTTCAATGATACTGAAGGGTCCACAAAACCGTGGAGCTAGCCTGGAACATGATCCAATCTGCAAGGAGCTCTTCTTCGGTTTGATCCGCACTTGTTCCCAAACCTGGAACTCAAAAAACCTATTCGAATCTACATATATTTTCTTCCTATCCTATGCTTCCTTTAGATTCTTCTTTATAACCTGCATTTCTTATTCCATGTCTGCCAACATCTCTAGTCCAATCAACACCATGTTAACTGGATCACTCCAACTAATGGGAGTATTGCAACTCTGCCCATACAATGCCTCAAAAGGACTCATCCTTAATGAATCTTGATAATCGTTGTTTTATTTGAACTATACCAAGGGGAGATACTCTTCCCACTTCTGTTGTTGATGCATCACAAACATCCTCAACATTTCCTCCAATATCTTGCTAACCCTCTCTGTCTGTCCATATGCCCGTGGCTGATAAGCTATACTGAAGGCCAAATCTATGCCAAAACCTACAAATAACTCCTTCCAAAACCTAGAAGTGAACTTTTCATCCCTGTCTAATGTAATATTCTTTGGAAAACCATGTAATTTGACCACATCTCGGATGAATACTTGTGCTACATCGCTAGCTGAGAATGTAGACTTCACTGGAATGATGTGTGCAACTTTTGTCAAACTATCCACAACAACCATGATGGAATCATGTTGTCTCACTGTCTTCGAAAACCCTCTAATGAATTCCATGGAAATTACCTCCCATTTTCACTTGGGAATTGCAATCGACTGTAGTAGTCCACTTGGGTACTTACACTCTACCTTCACACGCTGGCAATCAAAACACCTAGCCACAAATTACGTTACATCCTTCTTAATATTCGACCAATAATAGATTTTCTTCGCTGCAGTCAATGTCTTCTGATAACTTGGGTGACCTAAATAAGGCTTCACATAAAACTCTCTCAAGATTGCCTTCTTGATCTCACTGTTATCCGACACATATATCATGTCTTTGAATTTGACAAATCCATCCACTGTAAGAAAATAATCCATATATTGTGCACCTACACTTGTACCTGTGCCTTTACCTGTACGACCACCTATAATTGTATCACTACTTGTACATGTACCTACACTTGTACTTGTACTCGTACTACCACCTGTACTTGTACCAATACCCTGTTGTAACCTATGAACAATCTCCATATACCTGACATCCTACTGACCTACCTACAAGATCCTATCGTGTATATTTGTCCCATAAGAGCTCATAGCTTCCAAGTGATTTACATGTACCCGCTTACTGAGAGCATCTTCCACCCTATTTTCTTTATCTTTGATGTACTTGATCTCAAAATCAAACTCATTGATCGTTGCCAACCATCTAGCCTGCTTGGCATTCAAATTCGTTTGGTCAAACAAATATCTCAACCCAATATGATCACTCATAGGTACAAACCTCCTTCCAAGAAGATAGTGTGTCAACAACTTCAATGCATGTATGATCACTGCTAACTCAATATCATGTGTCAGGTAGTTATGCTTGTTCTCATTTAGCTTCTGCGCCTCATAGCATACCACCTGTCCATCCTGCATAAGGACTCCACCAAGTCCTCCGTTACAAGCATATGTGCAGACTAAAAACTCTTTGTCTAGATGTGGAATCTGCAGTGCTGGTGCGTGTGTCAACAATTACCTAAGATTCTCAAAGCTAGCCTCATAATCCGTTGTCCATTCAAACTTATTATGTTTCCTCTGCAATGATGTAATAGGATAAGAAATCTGTGAGAAGTTCCTGATGAACCTCCAATAATACCTGCTAGACCCATGAAAGATCTCACCTCATCCACACTCTTAGGAGCTACCCACTCCATGATGGATCTTAGCTTCTTTGGCTCTACTGCAATTCCCTCCTCTGATACAACATGCCCCAAGTAGTGTACCTCAGTCTGAAAGAAACTACACTTGCTGAGATTACCACACAACTGATTCTCTCTCAACAACCTCAACAATGTTGCTAAATGCTTAGTATGCTCTTCCTGATTTTTAGAATATACCAATATATCATCAATGAACACACTATTCATCAAACACATAAACATTGATTGAGCATTAGTTAATCCAAATGGAACTACAACAAAGTCATAATGCCCATACCTAGTCCTAAACATGGTCTTGTAAATGTCCTCCTCTTTGGTGCATACCTGATGATATCTAGATCTCAAGTCGATCTTATAAAAAATTGTTGCTCCCCTCGGCTGATTGAACAAGTAATCAACCCTCAAAAATGGGTACATATTCTTGATATTCACTTTATTTAACTTCTTATAGTCAATGCATAATCTGATAGTTCCATCTTTCTTCTTCACAAACAATACCGGTGCACCCCAAGGTGATACACTTGGGCTAATGTATCCCTTGTACAACATTTCCTTCAACTACAACTTCAACTCAATGAACTCAATTGTTCTCATATTGTAAGGTTCTTTTGATGTTGGAGTTCCCCTAGCACTAACTCAATAGAAACGTCTACCTCCCTGTGAGGTGGCAACTCGGTAATGTCCTTAGAAAATACATCCTGAAACTGCTGCAAAATTGGGTACCTTCTCAACACTTCTGCATCCTCAACCTCCTTAACCTTCTCACTAGAAATTTGTATTGTAAATAAGACACACCCTTTCCTGTGGCTACACTTTTCTTCCATAGTTGTCACCATCCTAACCGATGTGGCTTTCTTCTTGCCTTGCAAGACTCTTGGCTCTCCATTGTCATCAACACACTCAATAGCTTTGTCATAAAAGTCTACCTTGGTTCTATGAAGATACAACCAATCCATGCCCAACAACATATTGTATAATCCCAATAGTAATACATTTAGATGTGTTGCATTATGCATACCATTCAAATAAAATGCACAATATCTTACCCAATGATGAGCTTGCTTCTTTGTACCTCTAGCCAACTGCACTAATGAAGACTCTGCATGCAATTCCCTACTCAAACCACACTTATCCACCAATTTAGGACTAACATAACTATAATTAGATCCAGCATCCATCAAAATATAAATAACTTGATCACAAAGCTCATCGTCCATCTCACTGATAGATTCCTAGTGTTCAGCATGTTTGTAGTCCACTGCCGCATAAATATGAGGAATTCTCTTACAAACATCCCCAATAGTTTGTGTTTCCTGTGCACTATATATCTAAAGCCTACCACCCTGATTTTATGGAAAATCTCTTTTAAGGTGTTCCTTGCCACATGTCCAATAGTCCAACTGACCAATACCAACACCTCTATGTTGGTGTTGTGACTCATGTCACTGTCTAGCTACATTAAAGCTCCTTTGTGGTGCCACATTCTCTTTCTCATCAACATGTTGGGGCCTTTTTCTCTTAGGCTACAATTTACTTTTACCTTTGTCTTTTCCCTGCCATCCTTGCTGAGATTCATTCTTACAATTTGACTATTCATAACAATGCTTCAATTTCCCAATAACTTCCTCAAGTGACCAAGGCTTTTCATACTTAATCTGATCTCTAAATTCTAATGGAAAACAATTGAAAAATCGTTGAACTTTAGCCTTCTCATCCATAAGATATGGTACATACCTCGATAACTCCAAAAACTTGGTTGTGTACTCTTCATTTGTCATTTATCCCATCTTTATCTCATAGAATTATTTGGCCTTACTATCGTAGTACCTTTCTGACAAGTAATTCTTCCTGAAAATCCTCTTGAACTCCCGCCAACACAAATCATTTGTCCTGATGTCTCTAACCTTCTTAACATCTTCCCACCAAATTCCTACTTTACCTTTCAAGATGAATATCACTACTATAGCCTTCATGTTATCTATATACTCATGCAACTCAAAGAAATCATTCACCCCAAGTATCCAAGCCTCTGCATCTTCCTGCTTCTTCACATCTCCATCAAAAGTAGGTGGCTTTGCTTTCTTAAACTCATCTGGTAAGTATCCCCTATCATTCCTCCTATAAGGATAATAGTGATGACAACCATGATGTCTATCAAAAGTGGAACTAGAATAGTAATTGTGTTCATCACCCCTCCTATCCGGAGTGTCCAACAACCTGCCATCTCTCACTGTATCAGATCTATCCAACCTGTGTCTACCAGGAGACCTACTTCCATATGCCCCATTAGTTTTATCCTCATGTCCATTGCTGATCTAAAGAGACTCTTTTGACTACATGTCTGACAAACTTTGAAGAAGTATAACATTAACCTCTGCTTGTTTCTCTTGTGCCTGTATGATCCAGTCATTATCTGCCTTACAAATCCTTATCTCTTCCTTCAAGCTTCTCAATGTATATGCTAAATTAGAAGAGTGCCACACACCATGTTGCTCATCTGATAAATAGGGAGATTCTATGTAGTCTACCACCTTGCTAGCCATTTTATCTTTTTAATACAATTCATGATATGTTAGGTAAATCAAATCACAATAAATCAACGTACCTTAGTATAGTTTGGGGAGGATACCTCGTCTGCAAGATCATCAAATCAACATGATACATGTATAACATAATCATAACATCATATAGACATATAACAAGTAAGTGCATCAATGCATAAACACCATTCTAGCTAGGGTCCAGTCATCAATACAATGCCATATCAACAATGCATGCTTATATGACTGGATGCATGACAAAAACCATTACTCCATTGTACACATTGTCACATGAAACCATCAACATGCATAAGGAATTCCAAATCAACTACACTTATGCATAGACACATGTAGTCAAGCATAAGCGATCAATTCTTGTAATCAACCTATAAGACTAATACATGTAATCAAACCTACAAGAATGTAGCCTAACATACAAGGATGTAAGTAGGTGACATAAAATCAACATGTAAGCAACATGTAATAAGTCATATACTCATGATGATGCATTCCAAAAAATCAACATCAAATTCTCCATGACAACCTTACTTCAACCACAATCAATAATCATGAAAATGCAACAAGAAGATGGAATGAAAGTGTAAGAGATACACATGCAATTGATATGCATGCATGACCAACACACACTGCCCATCCAGTCCAAGGGATGAACCATGCTCTGATACCACTCTGTAACACCCTCCTCCCACATTTACCCAAGTAACCATGCCAGTTGGGTAAACATGCAATGAGAGGCTACTATGATTGTATTTTTCCTCCTATGTGACCTTAAGGAAGTGGAATTGACAGAACACTTCGACCAACCTATCCACATAAGCCACAGAACCCTCAGGAGACATCTCAGCCACTCAAACATCCTATCCCTAGGTCCCATTGATGTTATGAACATATTAGGCCTTAGTCGCTCTCATTCTATAGGCAAGAGAGCTTCCAGAAACCCAGAGTCACTCTCACAAGCTTGCCTACTAGTGACCATAGTTAAATTTGTTAGTGCTCTGCCAATGAATCTGGGATTTGAGCCACTTTTTCAAGCTCAAATCCCAGACCACTTCCCAGAATGGAATGATAACTCAGGAATAGTAAAATAAAAAAGAAACAATGATGCAAAAGAAATAAGTTGAACAAGACCTTAATTGAACACCTAGTAGCCTTGCCAGGCATTTCACTAAACATATCATCAACATGTAACCTATAGGTGTAAAAAACAAAATTATGTGTATGGATCTTATACTTATATGAGAATTTCTATGAACCATTTTTCCCTTAATTCATTTGCTACATTATCATCTATTAGTCCATAGATACATTATCTATTCATTTACAAGTAAAAATATTCTGAGAGCCACACATATTTGTTGTCATAAAACATACATATAACCAGCATAATAGGGACATAAATATCATAAGCATACCAGTTGTAAAATCCACATATACATCAGTACATTTACACATGAAAATCAAGGGAATAAATTTCTCATTAATGAATGCAATAAACCAACCAAAGATGGGACTACCACATTCCACCCAACCATAGATTGGCTGAGCCAAATCTCTCTTCAGCCATTCACCCCCGTGCCATATTCCAAGCATCAATGTGGGACTCAAACCAAAACAATGAACCAGGGTGTTGGGTATTGGATTTGTGCATATTTTGGATACCTTTTCCCCTCTATCCTTGACCATTTCACCTTTGAACACGTGGACTTTACATCACAAATACCTTTTTCCTGGTTATAAGTGTTCATTTTTGTTATGACATATTATTTTTCCATTTTTGTTAACTATGAATGAGATGATATTCTATTTTATGGCTAACTAAGGCAATTGTGGACAAAAGGCTCTATGGCTCTATTTCTTTTAGGTGATGTTTTCAAAATCACAAACCAAAGGATGAACATCAAACTCTGAGCACTTGATGTTGCACCTTAGGTGTTAATGTTACACCTCAACATTTTTGTTACACCTCAAGCGTTGTTGTTACACCGCGGGAGATTGACCACTCCACAACTGTCTAAGGTTATGTGTAGTATTCCATGGGACAATTGTCGCGAAGACTGTATTGTTTATGGACAGCTATGAAATCAAGACAATAGTGATTTTGAGAAATGATGTAACAACAATAAGCCTTGTATTTATAACTTGTTGTAACGATTTCTATTTTCTCTCGATATTGATCAGCATGAGAATCGTGAGATTCTCATGACTGATCTGTTTCTTATTTTGGACATGTCAATCTTATAAAGGGAACTTGGTTCCATGTAACGGAGGACAAGTATCGTTATTTTTCTCCTGTAATTAATAATCATTTCTTAATACAAAGAGTAGTGGTGTTGATGCTTTCACAGTAGTGGTGTTGAACTTTTATTAATTCGTACTTCATCCATGTGCCCTACTAGGGAGGAAGAGCCCTCCTCTTTAGCAGGGATTGTAGTAGCAGCATTAGCGTAGTGGTAGATCAATTATTGTTCCTTTCTCTAGGTGTGAAATTATTCTTATCGCGATGTAATTTGTATAATGGGTTTATTTCTGTTTCCATATTTATGATATGATTTCACACAGGATTGGGTTGAACATAATATTTAGTCAACTGGTTTAGTTATTGGTGTGGTGTGTGGCGCGCCTTTACTTTGGTAACAGGAAGTGTGGTTTTATCTCTGTAGAATTTTTTTGATTTCTGCATGAGTGCTACTTTCTACAATTAGATTCAATGACACTATTTTGCCTTTTATTTTACTCTTGGCTAAAGTGTATCGGCACAGACAGTGTATACTCCTTTGAAATAAAAAAAGTGACCCTGGGTTGACAATTAATGGTTGTGATTCAATCATACTTATAGTGATTAAATCAGCTCAACACGGGGCATACCAAGGCTAAACCACCTCACCATCATCAATAGAAACCCAGCCTTCCCGTAATCCATCCTGAATCACTAGGCCAACACAATGAACACATCATAGCAGGCTTTACCGTGATCTCCACCTACAGCGTGAGGAATTTTTTTGTCTACTAGTCTCTTAAGATTTACCACAATCCAAACCTGGATCACTAGGCCCTAAACCAAGACCCACTCTCTAGGCTTTACTATGTATCCCAAACCCCAGATTACTAGACCCAATGGAGAGAAAAACACCTCTTGGCATTACCTTATATCCTACCATTCACCGAAAAGGATTCCTAGGCCCACCAAGGCAAAACAATTATGGATTTACCACAACCCATAGACTACCTTAGGGGTCACTAGGCTAGTGGATTTACTGTGATCCACAGTCTGGTTTAGGGACCACTAGGCCATGTGCTCTATTATTCAAAGATCCACCCCACTCAGCTTCGAATCCATTCGAAAATCCAACTCAACCAAAACATGTGAACCCCATCACACCATTGCTATCCTGAAATGGCAAGGCTAGGCTAAAACACTGTTACACCTAGAAAAATCCATGCCATGAGAGAAAATAACCACTTGCAATACCATTCATGCCAAATATAGTAAGGAAAATACACATGCAAGTTGACACCTGCAATGAAGCCTATTGGAGTTGCTTGATCATGCCTTTCCCTGCTTGATCTTTGCTTCCTCTTGCCTTCTTTGCCTTTCTTGCTCCAATGCCAAAATGCTCCAAAAAAACTCTAAGTGTCTAAGAGTGAGTGAGTGAGAGAGAGAGAATAATGAGAGAGCCCCAAAACTCAACTAACAAAAAGGTTACCAACTAATCCTCGGAAGCCATTTTATGAATGAAATCTCTATTTTCTTCATTTTCCATTATTTTCCTTCAATTTCCTCCTCACATGCAACCTGTGAGCTTTCACCTCCCTTTTCTCCTAATTTCCATTATTTTCATAAATAAATGTGCCAGAAATGTCATTTTGCCTTCCAAAGCCTTAGTCAATGCCTTTGTTAATTTCCTTAGCCATAAACAACCAAGTGAACACCCCCTAGGATGTCTTGCCCAACATTCAGCTTGAAATAAGTGTCCTATCAACCGTGGTTATTATTTTTGTCTTTATTAACTTTTATTACATGGAATTTTCACCAGGATTGTTACAAGGAATTGATCAAAAGTTGGAGCCATATAACAATACTCAATGTTCCTTAAAAGATCTTGGTCAAATATTTGGCCATGAAATTCAAACACATCCCACATGTCATCATAAAGCCAAAGAAAATCATTTGTGATCAATTTATCTTAGATAATATCAATATTTTCTACGAGGAAATGAAGTGCATTAGATACCTAGGCCTTGATGCTCTATTTTTCAAGATTCATCCTCAAAAGGTCTACAATAAGAGTTTTGTGTTCCTTCATCCTTGAAATGATTGAGACCTTGGGTTTCAACCAACTCTCCACAAATGCAATAGAAACCCTTTTCTTGAAGGCATTAACCTATCCAATATTTTAACTTTGAGAATGAAGATTTGTGAGCATGTGCTAAGTCTGGGAAAGCATTCAAAACTCATTGCTGCTGAATGATAAATTTTCGATGAAAAGTAAATCCCATAATGTAACCATGAATTGATACTTGACCAAATAAGGTTATTGTTGACACTGGCATGAAATATGGAGTGTGATCTAAAATCATTTTGCGTCATCAATGCCACAATACCTTCCAGTTTCCCAATGAAGCCATGCTGACAGAAAATTTTTAGTGGGTTATTAGTGTGTGTGAGACATTCTATTCTTTTTCCCATGCCCCTATAGTAGAGTGATGCATTTTTCTCCAATGTACAACCTAAATGTGAGGGTGATGATCCATTTCTTCCATGTTTTAGAACTTCTAGGAGAATATATGTAGCTTCAATGCATTCTCCCTATGAATAACATCCTCATAACTGTACTTGGAAATTGAGTCAACATAGTAACCACTTTCCTTTATCAGAGTGGATAAGGGGGTGTGTTACAGATTTTTTCCCTGTTATGTTGAAAGGTAATAGAAGTGTGGAAAACCACCTTCACTTGTGGTTCTATGCATCTTTTTCCAATTGGATTCAAACTTCCAACCCCCCACACAACACAGCCTGGGACATCCACCTTAGCTTATGAGTTCTGTTTTTTTGCCAACAATATTTGAACTCCAAAACCCACTGGTTTGAAATTTCCCCCAACCAAACAATGCATCAAGAACCACTCAATTCTATAGTTTGTATCCAAATTATAATATTTAGTTGTGCATAAGTTTGTTTTCTATGATTAAAGCATTCTAATATTTAACAGATTAAAACCCACACAAATGTAAAAATGTAGAGCATATATACATATATTTCTTTCCTCCTTGAGAAAGTCCATATTATGTGCTTTGATGGCATACTGAGAAGGATTGGTTCGGGTCTTCTTGAGCTTTTCTTTGTATATGCAAAGCTTTGTCTCAAATTTCTTGATATTTTCGTTAATTGTGTCGCCTCTATTATTCATCTACCCCAACCCAGAAATAAATTACATAATAGATTCCATAAGAGTTTCTTAGTCTGATCATCCATGGAAGCTACACTACACAAGTAATAATAATGTCTTAAACGCTTACCTTCTCATAGGCCTCTCTAAGACCTCTTCGCAGATGGAGGAAGAGGGCCCTTCTTCTTCTTTTTGAAACTGAGTAATCACTTCATCATCTTTTCCTGAGTCAAATTATCATTGCCTCTTCATATTTTCTTGAGTTGAACTCTCCATTGCTATATTTGTATCGATGAGAGATGAGAGAGTGTTAAGGATCCCCTTCTGCAGCTCTTCTCTACTGTGTTGTTAACTAAATGTTACAGGTGTTTGATTTGCCCGCCAATCCTCCTCGGCCATACCGTGGAGTGGGAAAATAAAATTCAAATGAGTCAAAAACATTTTAACTCAAGGGTCAAAAAATTTTACCTTAATTTAAAACAAATTATTCCAATATAATAAATATTTTAAGTTTCTCAAATATTACAAAATGTTTTAATATTTTTCAAAAGAAAGGTTGATATTATGTTGAATGTGAAAGTGACTTTGTTTTCTCCTTTTTTTATTCTTTTTATTGTATATGACCAATCTACTTCCATCTTAACTTTGGATCTACCAAGTTCCTAGAGATATTAAATCTCTTTTCATTCTAAAATATGTTTGCATCTTAAGAGATTTGATCCCTCCCTCTTAGCGCTTGGTAGATATGGATTAAGATGGATCTAGATTGGTTGAATTATTAATTATAATTAACGATAATTATACTTATAAGTGTTACTTTTTTCAAAAAAAAAAAAATTACGATGTCAAAATGTTAAAGAAGACATTACAACATCTCTACCATGGGAGAAGAATTCAACAATGGAGAAACCCTAGAGGCCCATGGAAAAATTGCAGGCGAAGAAAGGGGCATGGAGTTTCAAACTAGATCAGGGTGTAGTTTTGATGAAGAGTGAATGGGCTCTAGAAAATTTCAAGCTATGATATCCTTGTCAAAATCCACTATAACATTAAATAATAACCATGAGTTTTTTATCCACATGATATATATTTTTAAGTACATAGATGGTTTCCATGGTAAACCATATGAAGACACATAACTACTTATCAAATATTCTTTTCAGATGAGATGTTGGTTTCTTACTATCCAACCCACATGGAGGAGGAGGAGTTGGTGGATTATGCATTAGAGGAAGGGGTTTTCAACAAATTTGGTCTATTCATGAGAGTTTTATCCATTCGCATGGATCTAAGTATCATTAAGGTCAAATAATAGTATGGAGCTCCAGAAGACCAAGATACCCTCCCACACCTAGATCTAGACATAATTAAGGCCAAACTATAACTGAGATCTCAATACCAACTAGGCCAACATGTCCTCCAAAGTACCATCATATAGGCATGTAGCCTAATGGTACTCACTTCTCCCTCTCAACCAAATCAATTTAAGAATTCTTATCAAATATTTAAAACTTCTCAAGGATAGATCAACACACCAGCTACTTGTCCATCCATTAGAATGTATTGTAGTCTCACGACCCCAGCTCGTATCAAACTTCCAATATATTAGTTCTTATTATCAATAAGCTAGCATAAAATGTGGGGTCCTTAACCATTCTAATGTTTCTTAGTTCATCACAATATCTAAAAATATCTCAATGAAAGCTTCCTTTTCCAACTTCTCAAGAAGCACCAAACTCAGCCTAGCACTTCTTAAAACAATCAAGTCTTTGTTCACCACTCATTAAATAAAAATATCCATTAGTAGTGCTTTAGTTATTCTATGATCTCCTTTCCTCATTACCTTGATTAAACATACGTTGTGAATCATGACCCATCATGTCATCCCTATTAACTATGGAGGATATACACTTTCCTTCATAAGAGAAATACATTTAAGATCCTTTTCAACTAGGGGATAGGTCCATCATCAACCACTAAGTTATTCTTCCATATACACAAACTCTTTCTTTTGTATCATCATATTATCGGAGAACCTTTTCCTTCATGAAAAACATTCTTTATCTTCATATGGAAACGAGGTCATCTTTCAATCATCAATGTAAACTTCAATGTCATTAGGGTTCTTGCAGTTCCCTCTTTCCATCATTCTCAACATTATCATAAAGTCATTATCAAGTATGACGTAGGCGTACCTCTTTACAAACTTTTGAAAACCATGTACCTACAAATCTCATTAGCAAGTATAACCAAGCAAAAATATATATGTACAAGAGCATGAAATTAGCTTTATCAAACTAGGGTTATCTTGTTATTACAAGGAGAGCATCTAGGGTTATCAAAATTTTGAAAATAAACCTTATATATCCAAAAACTAAACCATGTTAGGGTGTCAATCATAGTGAAATCATTTATACCTAGGGTTACATTTTAATGCCCTATAATTTTACATCAACCTTTGCTAGGGTATTTTCATAAACCCTAGATACAATTATCAAACCCTATAAAGTTATGGTTTTATTGAAGTGAACAAATAGAAAAGGATAATTATTACAAGGGTTCATTTAATCTACGGATCAAACACCCTAACAATATAAGAATATTTATGATTCTATATAAAAACCCTAGAGATGAGACAATAATTAGAAAAATGATCATACATGCTCATGTGATGGAGACCTGTTGCAAATACTAGAACTTTAAACATACCTTGAGTTTCTTCTTCTATAAACTTTGAAAGGTCTCCCTCTCACCATGGAAGTATTCTTCAACAAAGTATCAACATCCTCATGATCCATCTTCATATGAGTCTACCTTTAATAGAGTGCCCAAGGATCCAATTTGATTACCAAGTTATTATTTTCTTCATTCATCATGCTCTTCCTGGCATAAGATCAACATTTTATGTACCTGCAACATTCACAAGCTAGTACCACCAAAATTAAACAAGTACAAGGGCATGATTATGATTTTGGTAATCTAGGGATTTCATGGAATCTTTTAGAGAGGGGGATTTCCTAGGGTTTCTAGATCCAAACCCTAAGAGTCACAATGTTACCTTTTGAAACATTGATTTTAGGGTTTGAATCTCAAATCCAATTTTACCCTCACAATGGTTTTCCATTTCACCTTACACTACCTACAAACCTTAGAGACCAAAAGCTATGGTTTCTATGAAGGAATAATCAAATTAAGGTTAGGGTTTTACATTGGCTAGGGTTTTCTAATTCAATATCCATGTAGGGTTTATAATTCAATATATTCAAGAAATCTTCAAAAAATTTAAGACTCAAAATTGTAGACTCAAAACATGTATCAAAACCCTAATGCATATTTATATTTAAACAAAAAATGAACATGTTTTGTCATACGTACCTTATAACGGCACTACCTTACCTTCTCTTGAAAGTGATTGCTTCCCAAGGATAATGTTGTACCTCCTTCAGTGCTTCCTTCAAGAGGAACTACAAGGATGTTAAGTCAAGATGCTCTACCTTAAAATGACTAATTATTGTTCCTTTGCTTGTGGATATTCCTTAATGTGATACACTACTTCTTCTCCTTGAGGTAGAGATTTGTGGTTTCTCATTGATAGGTTTGCACAAATTTCTCCTTTAATTGTATTTTAATAGTAAGAATGGTATCTTTAAGGCTTCCAATAAATACACAAGGTGATCATGATACTACTACAAAAAATCCATACTTGATTCTTTTTCAATAGTCATAATTTGTTGGAGGGAGAGGTTGTTACAAGCCTTGAAAAATAATGATATATATTTTTGAAGATGACTGTGATATTTTTAGATGACTGTAACTTCTAATCAGACCTTCCAAATGAGATTAAGAATTCCTCTATATAATTCAGTCTTGGTAAACTCTCTGCTAGCTAGAAGATATTATTGGATCATGAAGACTTCATTCCTTTTAAGTAAATGCACAGAACCTTTGATCTACACCAGAATTGACGTTATACCTCAGAATATAGGGTTTCTTTCATGGCCTCTTGAGGTACTTCCAAAACTTTAGATCTTACCCAATTCAATTCATTTTACCACAGGGATTAATATCCCTCTAATATGCACTTAAGAATCTTTCATAAGGGCTCGGTATAGAGGTTAAAATATGAGGCTTTACATTAGAGATTATTGACCTTGGAGATGTTTTTGAGACATTTAGACAATGCCCAGAACTTCGATCTTCTTCATAGGATTTTCACCCTGGAGTAGGATTATTGACTATTTTATTTGTATATCTAACCTATGCTTTTCATCTTCTACAATCTCTTTAGCCTTCTCACCCAAGTTTGTGGCCTTATTTCAAAGACCTTGACACATAAACAAGCCCAAAAACATATTTTTCAGCTGCATTTTCCCCTACTTCACCTTAGTTTTGATACCATATTAGAAAATCAGAAAGGCAAAAATATTTTATTATTTTGATAATTTCTTGTGATATATTGTTCACTTCTATAGGTATTATTTAACTTATTTATTTCTTCCTTTATCTTCTTATCATGAAGCAATTACCAAAACATAAATACATGAAGATAAAAAAAACAAGGACACATGATGTAGGCACTCAACCAGGGAAAACCCCAACCAAAATTTTCTTCTCTTCTTCAAGAACCAAATCAAATGAGGCAACCACGACTCTTGGACCAACAATGAGACATAATTTAATCGACCAAGTCAGTGTTCTTGTCAATCACAACAAAATAAATGTCAAAGTCTTTACAAATGAGGTCTCGACCTCCTCTCCACTTCTGAAAATTTTCATCCTGCAGTAGCTTGGACTTCCAACTTCACAATTTACCTCAAACCTCTCACGCATGTGGGTAGAAATGATGGAAATTTCGGTATTCTTGATTGTTTGGGACTTCTTCATTCTAAAATTTAGTTTCTTCTCCTCTTATTCACCTTCTTCACACTTATTTCTTCATCTAAAATTCCATATCGAATCTTACTTGGTGATTGATCACAATACATTGAATTCATCACTAATATATGGGTCGAATCATCTTTGTGAGGTCAACTTGGTGGAGGAGTAATACATAGCTAAATTACATAAATTAATTTTCTTTGGCATTAGAATCCTTAAAAGGGTCTAGAACATACTGACAAGGAAAATGACACATGACTCAATCCTAGAAGCACTCAATGGGTGCTTTGACCTATAATCATAATAAATATAATATGAAATCCATGCTTATAAAATAATTATTTTCTTTTCTTTTACAATAAAATTTCATTTTCTTTCTTTTTACAAATACATAATAATTACATCATTTCATGATCTAGAAAACAATTATGAAGACCAATATTAGTTACATTTTCAACAAACTCAACTCTTAAATCGCGTTCATAAGAATTTTGTAACTCGATCTTCATATAGTCTAAACATCAACCTTTGTGTAGGTTTTGTCCATTACATGATTCAAGGGTAGAAATATCTACATAATCAAGTGATATAGAAATATTCATAAGATCTTCACATGAGCAATAGGTATAGGCCTTGTGTCATAATTTGAATTCATGGATGTTGTTTAGGAAGAAGGAAACTTGTGCTTGAACAATTCCACTTCAAACTAAAAACCTTCAATCTTGAGGAAGAACTTGACCTTCCAACATTATCATTAATATGTGTAATAAAAAATTTCTTTGATACTTCAACATTCTACCAAAATTTAGACGAACTTCATATTTCATATTCTGTCTCGACTTCTTGAGATCATGACTGAGTCTTTTTGTCCTAGATGAACATTTGTCTTTGGCCCTTTGAATTAATTTACAGAGTTGTCTTTAGAATTTGTGAATTAAATATTTGAAGTAGTTTGACTTCTATTATTGACTTATGAGACCTTCTACTCTTTGAAATATGACCTTTATTTGAGACATACTTTAAAAAAAATTCAGACCATATTTTGATCTTTTCCAAAATTTTCTTAGGATGAAAAATTGAACTACTTCAAATTCAAAATTGAAGGTTATCAAAAGTTTGTTATTTTTTTTAGTGATCTAAGGATTGTTATTATATTTCAATCAAAGCATACTTTTGAAACTTTCACTCTATTTTAGCACACATTGAGATGGGTATTATTTTAAGACAACAAAAATGGACCCTTGAAAATACTAAGATTTGAATTGAACTCTTTGGAAATGGAAAAGACGTTCTAATAAAAAGAATTTTTTTGGTTATATAGTCCATTTGTGGATATCCATACTAAGGTAAGACATTAATTTTTTCTTTGGACTTCAATACTTTTTTAACAATTATTGTGTTTTCTTTTCTACTTTAAAATTTGTCTTACTGACTTTGATAGAGTGTTGCAATCTATATTTGTAGTTATCCAATAAGATTGAAAGAAATTGTAAGATATCACTTTTAACAATGGCTACAACATTGGATGTGGCCTCATCAAAAAATACCCATGAAAGAGAGCACTGCAATCCATTGCTCCATTACAGCTTGAATCTAGTTGCTTTAGTGTCAATAGCAATTATAATGCATTTATTATTGAGAAAAATGTGCAAGAACCATTGGAAAGTATGATCGTTTCTCAAATTTATATTTATTGTATATGTACTTTAATATTTTCTATTAACAAATCCATATTGTCATTATCTCAAGAGGTGTGGTTTATTTTCCAGTAAATTCTTAACATGAACCATCACAATAACAACATGGTTTGAAACAAGAACCATCACAACAACATCATGGAGAGGAGAAGGAACCACAACAACAACAACATGGTTTGGAAGGGGCGGATGCAACTACTCAAGACAATATTAAAATTAATATGAAAAGAAGGGGTAGAAGACCAACAAAATGGCTCTTTGGAGACACTACAGAGGGCTTTGAATTGCTTCAAATTCAATTTAATGAGAGGGGACAACCTATCGGTCCAAAGCCGCATAAGTTCTCCTCCTTTTTAGGTGTCCTTGCAAGAGATATTGTAGACATAAATAACATGGAATGGAAACAAGTGCTTGAAGAACTTAAGAAAGGCATATGGAGCGCAATCAATGTGAGTATCAGCCAATTTTTTTTTGGAATTTGTTTCTAAATTTCATTGAGACAAGTTTAGCAGTGTATTATATGTTTAGATTCAAATAAAACTTTGTATCTAATAACGTATTTTTTATCTATTGTAGTGTACTTATCATATAGATTTGTAAGAAAAGAAATGTTGTCGTAAAGAAATATCTCAGTGCTTGAGAACTCGTAGATATAATTTTGATCAAAATTATTAATACGAAATCGATGATGAGAGGATGGTAAATGTTCCTATTGGAGTAAATGAAATCGATTGGATTGAATTTGTTCTAATACGATATAACCCTAAATTCAAGTTAAAAATGAAAGACAAATCTACTTGTTATGATCAAATGAGATTTGCCTTTGAATCCTTGCATACAATCAACTTCAATCTAAGCATCCATTTTTCATTGAGTTGCAGGAGAAGGCAAAAGTAAATCAGGAAAATAGGGCATTAGAAAAAGAGATGCACATTTATGGCTATAGAAGCTACTTTATGGTTGAACGTGACCTTGTAAATTGTAAGCAAATCTATTTTTTGTTCACAATTACCAACTTCAAATATACTTATCAAGATTGTTGTATTTTTTGTGACTAGAATCCAACTTGCAATCAACACTGTACACCTATAACTAGGGTTGATGTGTGGATGAAATGACCTACAAAGAATGATGGCACTCCAAGGTCATCATTTAGTGCAGATATAATAATAAGTTCCCAACCTATTCTTGTATATATTTAGTTTTTTATTTTTTTAAATGTGAATGATGTTTCTTACATAAACTTGTTGAAATGTTGACATTGATAGAAACAAATTGAATCGATACAAAATGATTTAGTCTCTCCTACATATGCAACAAAGGATGATTTCATTGCAATAGTTTTGGGGCCTAAGAGGAAGGGTCATGTATGTGGGGTTGGCTTTGGAGTCAGTCCAGCTGAATTTTTCGGAAAAAAGCATGCTTACAAGAAGAAATTGCATAATACAAAAGATAAATTGAGAGAAAAAGATAAGGAACATGGAACATTAAAACCAGTTGTTGAAGAATTAATGTAATGGGATTATACCATGGAGGTGGGAAAATAAAATTGTCAAGTTGATCCAAAACCGCCAACAATGTAAGAATTACATGCGTAGACTATTTAATTTTTTATGTATGCCATCTTTGAAGATTGGGATTTTAAAATAACAGTGCTAATATGAACATGATTATATTTTTGTAAGATGTGTAACTAATGAAACATTTTTTTTGTACCTTAACCCTTCATCTTCTGATTTCATGATATCCATGCAAACTATTTATTTTTTAGCAGATTTCCTTAAGTCTCAATTAGGCTTCGCCAAAACGAACCCCATTGACATTGAGACAACATATTCATGACCCAATTGGTGACTCAATAACACATGTAAGTTTTATGATTTTTTATTTTCTCGTTTAATATTATCTTCTTATTATGTGAAATCTCACACGAAATTGTTGATTGGTAGGGTTAACCGTAATTACTGCCTTCAAATATAGGATTAGAGAGAAAAAAATGTTTATTTTCATATTTTAATGGTCAAGTGAAGGTTGTAAAAGGTTACATAAAAAAAAAAAAAAAAAAAATTGAACCAAACTTTGTCATGCCCAATGGAAAAGAACTAGGAGAATGATATTATTTGATGTGCCCATAATCAATTTTGGTTGATTATTTTTAACTTTGATTGAATTGATGGATTTCATTTCAAAATGTAAAATTGAATATGTATGCAACATTAAGACTGAAAATAATTGCAAGTGATGAAATATGTCCTTTGTACAAAATTACAAGCTTAAGTAGATTATTTTCCTTGTAATTTTTCCCTTAATTAGCTTGATTTTTTCTAGTGTCATTTGTCTAACCTTATACAACTTCTTGAGGACTGTAGTATTGAATTTTTTTTGTTTGGCTGCATTTGTAACAAACCCCACCTTAACTATACTAGTAATTGGAGCAGTTACTATGTTAACCTGGTTCTCAAGTTTTGGTTATGAGAATGCGGTAAAATACTTGTTTTTTTTCCGTATATATAAATTTACATGCTTATTCTGGGTGAAATCTTAGAAGCACTATAAATAATTTGGAAGTTGGGATTGATGCCTTAGGGGTTTCTTAACATTTTATCCAAACTAATTTCAAGTTCTCTAATCATATATTTTAAAGGTTGATGGTTTTGTTTATTGGTGTATTGAACTTTTAGGGGTGGTTGTTAAATGACTGCCTCCAAATGTTCAATTCTCATGACTTTTTTTTTGGGGGGTTGGGAGGGTTTCAAAAATCGCCTTCAAAAGTTAAATTCTCATGAATTTTAGGGGGGTTTTAAAAAACCTCCATGAAAATTGTATTTTGTGGCAGTCATTTAAACCCCCCTCTCCCAACAAAAGTCACGAGGAGGCACTTTTAGAGGCAATTGTTTGAAACTTCTTGCCACAAAAAAAAAAGGTTCAATTTTCATGACTTTTCGGGGGGGTTTAAAAACCACCATGAAAAATGTATTTAGGGGAAGTCATTGACCCACCCCCCAAATTTCAATTTTCATGACTTTTTGGGGGGATTTGAAAAAATCTCCATGAAAAATATATTGAGGGGTAATAATTTAAAAACTCCCTCCAAAAGTCATGAGAAAACAATTTTAGAGGAGATTGTTAGAAAACCTCCTGAAAATGTTCAATTTTTCATGACTTTTGGGGTGGTTTTCAAAAACCACCCCTAAATCCCTAAAAACACTTTTAGAGGCAGTTTTCGAAAAGATCTCTACAACCCAAAGTGTCAATAAAGGCATTCTTTTGTAGTAGTGTAGGCACCAGTACGTGCCAAGTGCCAAGTGTTAGTGCATTCTATTTGCCAAATATTCCTATGTTACTTCTCTCCTACCTTCCAATAATTAATCTAAAAAATCTTTAATCTCAAACCATGTCAAACGATACCAACACATGTCAAAGCACACCACTACATCTCAATGCATGCCAGGCATGCTAAGACATACCAAGTCGCAACATGTGTTAAGTTCCAATGTGTGTCAGAGAGTGTTAAACATGTTATGGAGTGGCAAGGCATGTTGAAGAGTGCTAAGGTGTGCGAGAGAGTACCAATGCATACGAAGGAGTGTTAGGGAGTATTAGGGAAACACAAGGGAGCACTAGGTTAAAATGCATGGAAATGAATAAATATGAGGGTGTGTTAGGGAGTGTCAACGAGTGTTAGGCCTGCCAAGGAGGGAGTGAAAAGGTATGATAGGTAGTGGTAAGGCATGTTAGGGAATACTGGGGCATGTCAATAAGTGTATGAGTGTGCTAGGGATATCGAGGGTGTTCTCACATGTGCCAAATAGTTCCAAGGCATGCAAACATGTTAGGTGCTAAGGCATGCCAAGATGTGTAGGCTTCTAGGGTGTTCCAACATGTGTCAAGCAGTGTTAAGGAAAAAAAGGGAGAACCAAGCTAAAATGCAAGGAAATAAACACATAAGAGGGTTAGTAAGTTAGGACTTTACCTTTTTTAAAAGGGGCATGCTATGGAAACTAACAATAGGTTCCAATACATGTCAAGTGCCAATGTGTGCCAAGTGTAAATGTATGTCAATGCATGCCAATGTCTTCCAGGGCATTCCAACTCATGCTAGGGGAGTATTATGTTGTGTTAGGGCATGAAAACATATACTTGGGCGTCTTAGTCATGGCAAGATGTTCTACGTACAAAGATGTTTCAAGACATATGGGGTGTCAAGGAATGTTAGTGTGTGCCAAAACATGTCAAGGTGTGCCATTAATGTTGAGGAGTGTTAGGTCTCTCTCATTAATAGAATTGATCAATTGTGATTATATTTTAAATAATATGTTTCCTAAACAAACTATTGGACCTTCATCTAAAGGGAAATTGCTAAATAATAAACCTAACGGAGGTTAATCCTGTGTTGACTCATAGGAAAACTATATTATCATTACTTGAGATAAATGATACATGCTAATTACTTCTTAACAAATTCATTGACTCTGACCACTATGGCCTTGGACACATAATGAAAAATATCATAACAATGGTCTTAAATATCTATCTTTTGACAAAAAATATAGTAACAGTCTCATAACGTCATTAAAAACTCATTGGAATGATCAATGATGACGAAATTTTTTTGACCATCACCAAAAGTAACCAAAAAGAGCATTGGTGAGGGCCAATAAAATATCGTCACTAGAAGTTTCACCAAAGAGATAATTAATGATGGTCCTTTAACAACCCTCACCGAAAGTGTCATTGAAAATAGCTTTGGTGACAAACCTTAAAGGACCATCACTATATGCACTTACAACAACACTTTTTTAAGGACCATCGCCATATGCCACATTAGCGATGAACTTTAAAGGTCCATCATAGGAATGACCCTCACCAATGACATTTTTTTGCTGTAGTTAATATATCCACAACACCCCATGATAAGTTACAATCATTATATTGTTTACATCATTAAATCTATACCTTCATGATCCAATCAATATTGTTTGAAATGTATAAATGTATTACATCCCACTCTCATCTAGTTGTATTAAAAATAAAACAATTCACATATAATTAGTTTCCATGGTATACCTTCATAATAATGGATTATGTTAGAAAACCCCAAGGGATAGCTCAGTTGGTCAAGTTCATGTTGTTAAGTACCTCGCTATCGCAGGTCAAAGGGTAAAATCTACACAATGCCCTTGGGGTTAGGCCTTACTAGTTTTTCCAATGGATACACCCCTTCGAGTTGATCTACCTAAATTTTCCCATGGATGTAGCAACCACTCAGTGCCCATGAACCACTCTAAAAAACAAAGGATTATGCAGGAAGACTAAAAAAAAATAAGTACGATGTGCTTAAAAATAAAAATACAAATGTGTTATAAATCACCACCATCTGCTTACATGTCAATTTCTTCATTCTACCTATCCCCAATAGATGCCCCCTTCAAATTTGTTGATAAAGTTGACATCCCAAATGTGATCCACATTAATACTTGTAGCAATTTAGGAATATAATGAGTAATATAAACCATGGTTTGATATACCTTATATCCATCTACCATATAACCCTCAAGATGTGCTATTTTTCTAACCAAAGCCTCAAATGATTTCAAGTGCCTTTCAACCATCCACATTGAGCTTCTATATGCACGTCCACACTTTTCAATATCCTCAACTAGGTGTATGAGGTAATGTTCGTGTGCATTGAAAAAGGTCAAAGGTAGATACTTTTTCATTTCACACATTAGATGAGGAGTTTTTCTCCTCCAATCATTTATTTCTTCTTTATTGATTTCTTTAGATGAAAACCATCTACAATTGATGCAATAAAATCACAGCTTTCAATACAAAAAGTGCATATAAGTACATTACAAGTAAAACACATGTAGTCAAATATAAGTTGGATGACAATTTGAACAAATTAAATTACACTTTGCATATAAATCACTACTTACCCCATGTATTTTCCAAGATGATATATAAATTGATTGACATTTTTGTCAAATTTGTTTAGGAGAGATAGAGGTAAAACATACTGTAACAAAAAAAATGAATATTCATTATTTATTCCTAGATTAGTATAAAAGAAAACAACTTAACAGATGTTTCACCAATATACAAATATATACACAAAAATAATTACATTAATCAATGTATGTTAATCATGAGTGTCTACCCCACTTAATTCACCTTTCCTCATTGGGATATTCTTTATGTTTGAAGAAATCCAGTGGGAAATTTAATTTTTTCAATGACCTCTTTTACGTCCTTGCTTTGTTGCTCTGTCAATAACCATGGAAGGGTGCTCATATTTTCGTCTCATCACTATTTGAATGAATCATACTTTGCATTACATGATTGGCCTCCTTAATGTCATTACAAATCTTGACAATTTTTTCTTTGTCAATCCTTCCATCTAAGATTCATCATAATGTTTCTATTACATTATTCCCAATGTGTATTGTATCAAACAAATAAAACATTTCTAGGTGCCCCTAGTAGGGAAGCATAGTGAATTGTACGAGATAAATTTTCATTCCTCATGGAAGCATTTCATTATTATTAACTGTATGATCACAACCTTCAAGATGAAGCATAATTAAATATATTAGTGATAATGCTTGTCAATTAGTATAGTGAAAAAATGCAATAAAAATATAAAATATTCCAAACCTTTCATGTACGATAGATAGATGATTTGTCGATCCATATGTTGATGCTTAATTCTATTATATTGCAATCTCCATAAACGAGGTGTCATTCTCTGTGGTTTTAATCTAATATCGTATTTCCCATTTAAAATATGTTTTTTGGTACTTCGATACATGTGGTTCTTAGAGAGAAATTTCCTATACTCATCAAACTCCTCCTTTCCTAAACTTCTATAATGACAATATTTCATCTTAGGACAACAAATTGGACATGTAAATTTACCCTTTATTTGAAGAACTACAAGAGATAGATTAAATTATATAACAACTAATTGAAGTGTGTTATTTAAACATAATCCATGACTTGAACTTCATAAAATGAAACACTAATAAAGTGCAGTGTGACATTATAACATACCACAGAAATGTGTTATCCCCTGGGAATCCTAAATTTTCCATACGAGCATTGCATGGAATTGAAATTGCCTTTATGCACCTATTGGTCTAGACATATCATTCATATTGATGTCATTCCATAATTCTAGTAACATGTTAATAAGAGGCTCTGTATATACATTCTTATCTTTGACTTGGTACTTACCTAGTCAATTGAAAATAAATTACGTAATCACTACATATTCTAGTAAATAAAAAAATATCAAACATATAAGACTCATTTATGAAACAAAGAAGACAAATGAGATGTTACAGTGTTGAAACAATTATTCTAACCAAATACCTTGAACAATCATTGCCAACATTATGTGCTCCCTCTTTATTGACATCCACAGAGGAATCCTATTGTCGATAACAAAAATACACCACACTAAGTAAGTAGATATGGGCTCGCCAACTAGATTAACACCGTGAGCTGCCAATGAAAACCTAATATTACAAGTTTCATCTTTAAAAGGTGGTAATATTTCCTCTATCTTATTAAATGTAAATCCTTCTGTAGGAATTCGAGGAACACTATCTTTGCTTATGTTCTTTGCATGGTAATCCATAAACTGTGTTATGATTTTGCACCTGAACAGTTGTCGCAAACATGGAATTATGGTAATATAACGAAGAACATTGTGAGGCATATTTTTTGTTACTTGATCAGTTCGATATATACTAATTTGACATCTTGAGCATTCTTCTTTCATTGCTTGTTCTCCATAATATGAAATATGAACATTCAGACATACATAAATAGCTTGATACTACATTCAAATATCTTTCATAATGGAATTTAAATCTATGTATATGCGAGGTAAAAGATTTGATGATGGTAACTGAAATTCACCTAAAAATCTACAACATAACTAGAAAATAAGTACTACTTAATATAAATAAAATTAATCATACATATTGCATCCAAATTTTATAGATGATCAACTAACAATAAAAATAGAGGAAAAAAAACCTTTATCATCAAGTACTAAATGTCACAAAATATATTACATACCTTAGGAGTTGTGTGACAAAAGTGTGTGACAAACCATTCATAATATTTAAGTTCACCATTAGCAATATAGCATAGAGAAGACTTGTTTTGGAGCCTTCATAAAGAGATTGTGTTTCCTTCTCAATTAGAGGTCTATCAAAAACACCATCTACTTGGTCATCATCATCATTCATTCCATCATTATTAAATGTATCCTGGATCAATATATTTGTCCCCACTTCTTCAACTGTGTTATTAGCATCATCATCTTCTTCCATAGGATCATTAACTTGATATTCAATATTCTCTCCATGTTCCTAAACATGTGCTTGTATAACATCCACGCCATCATGATCCATGACCAGTGCCCTGGGGCTTTGTTTCTTTATAATTACAAATAACCAACTAATATTAGTTTATATAAAAAAATGTTTAAACGATACAAAATTTTAAAAATATAATACAGGAAAGAAAAGACAACGACAAATACAACTTAGTGGACTGTGAGAAACAAAGACAACAAATCAATGATGAAGCTTGTGCAATTTATCAATATGTTTATGAATATGTTGAAAAAATATAGGAAAATTATTAGTTTTCTTGACATTTAGAAAGAGAGACACTTTGTAATATATATACTCACAATCAACAAAAACATCCTATTCTTATTTCACCTTCATTATTATGTCATATTCTTTCTTGATTTCACTTAGAGACTGCAAGTTTGGTGTCAATGGAAACTTTCTGTGACCCAACTAATTGCAGACCACGATTTAATTTGTAAGGGGTTCGTAGCTAAGGTATTGAGAGTTAACACATTAGGGGTTAATAGGTTATTGGCATCCAAGAATTAGGGGTACTTAGGAGTTGGTAGTCTAGATGAATAAATCAAGTTAGGTGAGAGAAAGAAACAAAAGAACAAATCAATGATGAAGCTTGTGCAATGTATTAAAATGTTTATGGAATATGAAAATAATTACGAAAAATGTTATTTTTTTTTACATGTAGAAAGAGAGACACTTTGTGAGATAGATAGTCACAACCAGCAAAAATAACCTATTCTTATTTCATCTTCATCATCATGTCATATTCTTCCTTGATTTCACTTGGTGACCACATGGGCTTTTAAGTCGATGGAAACTTTCCCTCTAATCCCTAGTCATTAAACGACCCTAACATTTAAACCATTAATCGACGTTAAACCTTTAATTCGGCCTAAACCTTAACGCCTTAAAACCTATCCCCCTAATCCCTAACACCTTAACCCCATTCCCCCAAATTAATCCCTGAAACCCCTAACCCTTAAGCCCTTAACTCTTAACACCTAAACCATTCAACCATAAACTCTTAACCAATAACCCCTTACCCCTAAGTCCCAAACCTAACTTTAACCCTAACCTATTAATCCCTAATGCCTTAACCTATTAACCACTAACCCTAACTTATAATTTGAAGTTGATTTTTTTAAATTTTTAGATCTTTAGATTTTTAAGACATAATTTTATGATACATTTAGGTAATTTTTTTTATATTGTTTCAAATATAATTATTTGTAAAAATTTATATATTTTAATTATACAAATAAAATTAAAAAATCTTGAATTACACACACACACACATATATTATTTTTATTAAAAATAATATTTTATTATTATTTAAGAAAATGTGTACTATAATGTAACTTTTAGTAAATAAATTTATTGAATTTTAAAATTTTAAAATCCAATCATTAGGGGTACTTACAAGTTGGTAGTCTAGATGGAGCAATCACCTTAGGTGAGAGCGAGAAACAAAGACAATAGAGGGAGAGAGAGAGAGGGTTATACACCAGTAACCCACCCCGAAGTACCTCTAATATATGCATATATATATATATATATATATATATATATATATATATATATATATATATATATATATATATATATATATATATATATCTAGAGAGAGAGAGAGAGAGAGAGAGAGAGAGAGACCTGTAACCCACCTGAGGTACTTCTAAATCTTAACCCCTAACCCTTTAATCCATAAACCCTTAGATATTATCTCCCTAATACCTTATCCATTCCTCCTAATTAAGCCCTGAAACCCCTAAGCCTTAATCCCTTAAGCCCTAATCCCTAAACCCTTAACTAGTAACCCCTTACCCCCTAAGTCCCTAAACTATTAACCCCTAAGTCGGCCTAACCCCTTAATCCCAAACCTAAACGCCTTAAACCCTAAACCCCTAATTTACAAAAAAAAAATCAGCAATATAAAAGCATATAATGAGTAACTTACCAAGGGATGATAATCATGTGCACCTTCAAGCTATCCAAATTGTTTACAATGTTGTTTAGTTGTTCTTATTAATAGTATCCTCCTATTGTAAACCCTGTATTTGGTCTAAGGGAAATAACATTTTCCACAACCAATTTTTTCTTACCAAACTTTTAATATTGATTATCTTCAAAAATCAATATCGTAAACCCTGTATTTGGTCTAAGGGAAATAACATTTTCCACAACCAATTTTTTCTTACCAAACTTTTAATATTGATTATCTTCAAAAATCAATGGCAACTTGACTATTTCTTATGCAGCTTGTAATGCCATTATATATACATTTTTTTGGTTAGATTTCCACCTTCTAAAGATTAAGGAGAGACATTGTATAACAACCAAAAAAAAATTGGCCTCCTCCACCATTGGTGTAATATCCTCGTGCGTGCAGCGCGATTGGGCATCGGGCGAGCTGGGCGTGCATGGGCGTGAGGTGATTTAGAGCGCACAACGGTTGTGCGACGAAACTTACAACGAAAACATGCGATAATGAATATGCGATGGGAGTTTATACCCAAAGGAGCGTGGAGCGTTTAGCTTGAGGCCGACTTGCAATGGCGCGCAGGCCGACTTAAAAGTTGGGCGTTGAACGTTGGATAAGTGGGTGTAAACGAAGGTTGGGCGGTCAGCTGGGCAAGCCCTGCCCACACGTTGCAAAGGATATATATGCGATACGTTTGAAGAGCATTTGACATCGAAAAATCATTTGATCACTTCCCATCTTCGCACAAGGAAGAAGTGCGCAATTCTAAGTGGATAAGGACAAGAGGAGAAGGCGCAATTCTCATGCGCCCATTTTTGCGTTGATCGCACGGTGGAAGAGCGTTGCACTTGGTGTTGGGTGAAGGTGCGGGCGAAGGTGCGCCCGGTGGTCGGGTGAGGCGTGCACGGTGAACGTGTGGCGCCCGAATTGTGCGACGACTTGGCGTGGGTGTCTTGGCGACTCGGGTGAGCGCCCGCCCATCGTGCAAGTGTGCACGAAGGTGAACGAAGGTTGGAACCGGAGGTCGTAGAGTTGGGTAGGCGGTACTACGTGCTGTTCACACGATTTGGGCATTTGTCAAGGTTGGCAAGTGGGACTGCGTGTGGGTAGGTATACACGGTTTGGGCGTTTGCGACCAAACGAAGAGCAAACTGGCGAAGACGTGCGACGAGGTGAACGACGGGTTGGTGAGTCGTGCGGCGACCATGCAGAGGTGCCGACGAGCTGGGCAACCGAGTTTGCCGAAGTTGTGAAAATTGACTAAGTGTAAATTTGGGGTTTCCCAAGATTTAGCTTGTACATTGTAAAAGTGATGATTATATAATATATTGATTCGGGTAGACTCATATTGCAGGGAGTTGCCCCTCCCCTTTATACTGTGCAATTGTCTTCTTCATTTATAATTGCTGTTGATAATGAATGAGTATGGGTGTTCATTGGTATAAAGGCTAAACACATAATAATACTTGGTTGCGAAACACAAACTAAGTAGGAGAAAGTGAATTAGGCGTAGTCCACGAACATAAGTATTGGTGAAAAGAAAGTGTTCCGTGGTGCCGCACCTCGCTATAAGCGGTTGAAAGACCACCGCAGGTGTAGGGGCATGACAGTTGGTATCAGAGCAGGTTGATTCAGGGTTGAAGAAGCTTGACAGTTGATGACAGTGGAAGCAGGTACTTGCAGGTGAAGGAAGTTGGTTTCACATACAAGTGGAACAAGGGCTGGTTCATGGTTGCAGGGAACTTGGTGAAGCTCGCGAATGGTGAAACAGGTTTAGCAGGGGTAAAGCTTAGTGCTTGGGCCAAGCTGAATGACAAGGCATGGCAAGTTTGGAAGGATGCGAAGGGAAGCTCTTGCTTACTTTATACAGGTTGAAGAGGTTGAAAGAAGAGAATCCCCGGATTTGGAAGGAACTTGAAGTCTTGGAAAAGAATGTTGAAGATGAACTTCTTCAACTTGGTTGGACAATGGAGCAAGATGAAGTTGCAGATTGTGCTAACAAGGAAAAGGAAGCCGTGATGATTAAGGATGTTGCAGATGTGACAATGATGGAGGATGAACTTGAGATTAATCAAGTTGGACCAGGATCGTGCAGTTTGCCGACATGGATGGATGAGGATAATCACATAAAGGAGCCTCATGATGATGATGGTGATGAAGAGCAAGGATTATTGATTGTTGCAGGACTTGTTGGGGTTATTTGTGACCTTATGGTAGAAGGTGAAAAGGCCTGTAACAAGGGAGGAACATGATGATCGTTGTGGAGGATTGGGTCATGCTTTAGCCACATGGAGAATTGGCTAAGTGCCCGGTATGACTCATGGACAGATTGGAGGGCACACTCTTGAGGTACGATGATGCTTGGGTGGACTTCTCATGGCTGAGACCGAGAGCAACTCTTGGTGGAACCTTCAGTGGGGTAGCTATGATGGAGAGACTCATGTGATGATGATATGGTTGGGTGATCGAGTTCACTAGACCGAAGATTGCAGACTTGGGTGAGGATGACTGATTGTTGTGATGGGTCTACTTGGTTGGACTACATGGGCAACTTAGTCATGGACATCAGGTTGGAGACATGGAGCATGGCAGCCTTATGCAGGGACATTGTGCAGGAGCACTTGTAGAGGTGTCACTTATGGGCATCCAATGAGGAGTGCCAAAGTAGGAATGTTGTGCAGATGGATTTGCTAATGTGACATGGAGATGTTTTACTTATGAGCCAATGGAGAGGTTGTGCACTCTTGTACAACAAGGCCATGGATTTGGATGGAGTTGTGAGCAGACTATGGAGCATTCCTACTACATGTAGAGCTGAGGCATCTTGCAGAAAGCTTTGAGCCGAGACTTGTATGCTTGCTGAGATGTTGGTTGGGGATGGTTTATGGAGCTCATGATGACATGAGGTTGTGACTTTTGGAGACTTCATATATGGTGGACTTAGAGGATTTGATACATTGAGGAGCTGAGGTCAGAGACTTTGATGCAGGATGGGGTGCATACTTTCAAGTACATGTATGGGAATGGCTTGGAAGAGTGACTTGATGTGGAGGATCGATATGAGACACTTTGGAGTGATGGAGTTACAATGATGATGATGCCTTGGTGGCAACACTTGGGCATGGGTTGAGCCGAGACTCAACTACCTTTTGACATGGGAGTTGATTGATCTATGATCATGGGCAGCACATGGATAGATGAGACAGGTGTATACTTGTTTCTATGGCTGACTTGAGGGATGACACATTGTAGATATGATGGAGGTTGCTTCATGGACCTGGATGTGGCACACCGAGAGTTGGAGATTGATGAGATGATCTCTTTATATGGAGGAGATACACATATGGATAATGTTGGGATAGAAGTGGCTGATTTCATGTAGCACATTGACACCAAAAATCATGGACAGCATGTTGCAGATGAGATGAGGACTACTTCATGGACCTGAGCATGGCTTATACTTAAATGGAGATGGATCCTTGATCGGCTTGAGGATGTGACAGGATGTTTTGAGAAAGAGCTGATGGTGGCATGAGGATGTGCATTCTCATGGTTTGAGCGTGATAGTTGGACTGATCACCTGACTAGTTCAAACATGGGGTCCGGAAGTGTACAGAGATGTGTTAGCATTATGTTGGAGTATCATGGCAGCAGTTCACATGACGACACATGACGGGGTCGACACGAGATGTTGCAATGGACATGTAGCTTGGATGGAGGGACCAGCCTTCCACGATGGGGAGCAGCATGTGGAGATTGTGACAGGGTGATCGATGATCATGGATTGAGATGATCTATGATGTATGACATACCGATGAGGTGCATACCCTGGTATGGTGATCTTGGTGACAGATGGTTGCCAAGGCGAGACATGGTGGAGACGGTGGTTCTACATATGTTGTAGTGATGTTTGCAGTATGTGGAGGAGTTGACATCATGGATATTGTTGATCTTGGTGGATGGCTACCAGGATGGTATGTTGTCGAGGACGACAACGATTTCAGGTGGAGGAGGATGTAATGTCCTCGTGCGTGCAACGCGATTGGACGCCGAGCGAGCCGGGCGCGCGCGCGGGCGTGAGGTGATTTAGAGCGCACAATGGTTGTGCGATGAAACTTACAACGAAAACATGCGATAATGAATATGCGATGGGATTTTATACCCAAAGGAGCGTGGAGCGTTTAGCTTGAGGCCGACTTGCAATGGCGGGCAGGCTGACTTAAAAGTTGGGCACTGAACGTTGGATAAGGGGTGTAAACGAAGGTTGGGCGGTCAGCTGGGCAAGCCCCGCCCACACGTTGCAAAGGATATATATGCGATACATTTGAAGAGCATTTAACATTGAAAAATCATTCGATCACTTCCCATCTTCGCACAAGGAAGAAGTGTGCAGTTCTAAGGGCGCAAGGACAAGAGGAGAAGGCGCAGTTCTCATGCGCCCATTCTTGCGCTAATCGCACGGTGGAAGAGCGTTGCACTTGGTGTTGGGCAAAGGTGCGCCCGATGGTCGAGTGAGGCGTGCACGGTGAATGTGTGGCGCCCGAATTGTGCGACGACTTGGCGTGGGTGTCTTGGCGACTCGGGTGAGTATCCGCCCATCGTGCAAGTGTGCACGAAGGTGAACGAAGGTTGGAACCGGAGGTCGTAGAGTTGGGCAGGCGGTACTATGTGCTATTCACACGATTTGGGCATTTGTCAAGGTTGGTAAGTGGGACTGCGTGTGGGTAGGTATACACGGTTTGGGCGTTTGTGACCAAATGAAGAGCAAACTGGCGAAGACGTGCGACGAGGTGAACGATGGGTTGGTGAGTCGTGCGGCGACCGTGCGGAGGTGCCGACGAGCTGGACAACCGAGTTTGCCGAAGTTGTGAAAATTGACTAAGTGTAAATTTGGGGTTTCCCAAGATTTAGCTTGTACATTGTAAAAGTGATGATTATATAATATATTGATTCGGGCAGACTCATATTGCAGGGAGTTGCCCCTCCCCTTTATACTGTGCAATTGTCTTCTTCGTTTATAATTGCTGTTGATAATAAATGAGTATGGGTGTTTATTGTTATATAGGCTAAACACATAATAATACTTGGTTGCGAAACACAAACTAAGTAGGAGAAAGTGAATTAAGCGTAGTCCACGAACATAAGTATTGGTGAAAAGAAAGTGTTCCATGGTGCCGCACCTCGCTATAAGTGGTTGAAAGACTACCGCAGGTGTAGGGGCGTGACAATTGATATTCCGATATTACTATGTTTAACCTGGTTAGACATTTGAAATTCGACGCACTTAGCATAAACTTTGAATATAGTAAGTATATGAATCGGATAGACCACACATTTATACATAACTTGGAATATACATCATTTTTTAGAATTTTAAAATACAAAAAATCCAAATAGAACCCAACAACACTACCGATTCTTCGCCCATATGTAATAGTGTGTTTTCTCAATGAGAGGGTTCATGGTTATTAAAAAGTAGATTGTATCGAGTTTTCACTAGTTGAACAAAGTTGTTTCAATAGAATGGCATTCAAGGAAGCGATCTAAGTCATAATGCTAGTGTGAATCATCCTATAAATTTTAGTCATAATGCTTTGGGTTATGCAGTAATCAAAAAATAAATAATGTGTTCTTGTACAAAGGCAACTCGTTTTGGCTTTAGAGAAAAATGTCGAGTCTCTGGATTTTGTTTTTTAACAAGATTGAGTATATATATTGTATTAAATCTGTTAGCAAATACACAGGAAGTGTGGTAGAATTTTCTTCTTTCTCCCTCTTGTCCCTTTGATTGATCAATTTTATTAGCAATTCTGCGGAACTACTGGTTTCTTCAAATTCATTAAAAGACTTTGTAACTATCCATATATTACTTGAGTTCAGCATCATCCTCCACCGAAAGTTTGTTGAGCTCAGGGCATTGTTGCATATTGGTTCAGCTCCTAGAACTGGATACACTGGAGTTGTTGTACATAAATTGAAGTTGTTTCTACAACTCCACAATTTGCCAAGGCAGGGTCTGTGTTTCGTCCTCTTGCCTGGAAATATTTGCTTTCAAAATTTGTATCTCTTCTAGCACATTGGCATTAAGCTTCATCTATTCCCTCAGTTCATTTCCATTAGATCAACTTATAACTCCTCCATTTGATTTAACACTTGAGAGATCTTGTCTTTGCAATCGCAACTTATATGTCCTTCACTTTACTAGTGTTTGATTCTTTCACTTTACCAGTTCGCATATTGGTCCAAACGTTCTTCGCTTCCCAGGTTTGCAGACCAAACCCCCACCTCCAACTCCCAAGTAAACGGATGGATGCCTTTGAGATTTATTCCATGCAGACGTCTAACACTAAGATTATATTTTTCCTTCTTCTTGTCACTGTATTCCAATGTAATTCGCATAGAGAGACTTCAATTTTTTATCTCCCCTGGAGCCAAAGCACTAATAAGAGGCGGCGAGAAACGAGTTTTTTTGACAGTCTTGGAAGCGGTATGCCCTGGTATTTTGTGCAAAGAGATGTTCATTTGTGTTCACCTCTATAGCAATAGCACTCGTGCAAACAGTGGGTGGTCGAACATAGGCCTTGCGAGGCATATAGATCTGCACAGTATTCGGCCAATTAGCTACCTAGAACCCCTCATAGGGCTAGAGATGTTCCTTTATTTTAGTTAGCCATCCACGAAGACATGGTTCACTAGGTTGTCTACTCGATATAATCCAAGGAACTTGCCAATTTCTTCGAGCTGGTGGCTTTGAATGGAAATATGTATATTTCTTTGGTGCTACATTGACTTAACATCACACACTCTCATCATTATCCCACCTCCTTCCTCCGTAACCACGACATTACAATTCATAAATTCTTCTTGTATGAGAGTCATCATCGTTGTGAGGGATTATCCTCTCGTGCCCCTGTACTGCATCCTACATATGGTTTCAATCTCGTGTGAAGGTTCTATGTGTCTGTCGTTTGAATCCTATGAATCAAATAAGGTTGCCACGACATCTGTTCGGCTTCCTTCCCATTTTATACTATAATTTCTTCCTCTCATTCCTGAGTACTATTTTATACTACAATTCCTTCCCATTATTTCTGAGAATATGAAAGTACTTGAAGGTGGCGAGGTTCATTGGCATAGGTGTCATCAGGCCTGGAATTTGACGTCTTATAGGACGTATTCAGAATTTCAAAACGTATTTGACAGTTGGTTTAATTTTTTCCACGTCAGGTTTAACGTGCCTTATAGATGTCAACCTGTCATTTTGACTTTTAATTTGGTATTGAACCCGTCAAAAACTATAGTAACTATATTAAGTTAGGAAGGCCAACAAAGATAAGGCCAGCCTCATGGGTTTGACTTGCCAAGCTTGAGGGAGTTAAATGAGTTGTGACATCCAACTACTCTTCCACATTGTCAAGCTCTCCGGCGTGCCTGTATTAACTCCAATACGGTGAAAGGTGATAAATAAATGTTCAATGCAATTATTTCATATCACAGAGTTGTGGAGTTAAAAGGAGTTGTGGCCCATGGGTCGACAACCTACAGCTCTTCGGGCGTTTCATGTATGTCCAGACGCCATCACCTAATCTCAAGACCAGAGGAAGAAACCTACGTTGTGTCATTCACAAGAAAACAATAAGCAAATAATCTGAACATATGGACAGAAAGGTTACCCCTTTGGAATTTTCTACTTCGAATTCCAAAATGCAGTGACTTGGAAGCTTATATTACTACCCTTCCGTCATTTGCAAACAGACAGTTGATTTGAGGGCTAATGGAAGAAGCGTACCCTTGTGTATATCACAAAGAAACGATAAAAGGTTAGAGATGAAACAAATACTGGTGGCCGCGGGCATGCATTTTGTAGACCGCCTCATCTGGATATGCCTTCTATTGTTATAGTCTAATATTTTTTCCTCGGTTCTTGTCTCTTTGCTTTCCACAAATACTTTGGTTTCAAATATAGGGTGCTATCCTCCGCATCCATTGGGACTGGAAATCACATATTTCTTATGTGAACAGGAATGTTTGAGAAGACAAGGAAATAGGGTTTTGTAACCTGTCAAGAAGATCAAATGGCGTGGATGAAAAGGCAACCTTTACTTCTATCTGCCATTCTACTACTTTGCACTGCAAACGCTATTCAATCTTTGACTACAGGTTTATTTCATTCATTGTCCTGACATATTTGCGTTTAATTTTTCTTTTGTAATACCCAATACGAAGTTGGGTTTAATTTTTGGTTTGCAATACCAAATACGCAGTTATTATGACCAGTCGGCTGGCTGGTTATTCTTCTGCATACATTTAGTTATTATGAACCTAAAACTACATTTTCTATCTGCCATTCTACTACTCTGCACTGCAAACGCTATTCAATCTTTGACTACAAGATTATTTCATTCATTGTCCTAACATATTTGCGTTTAATTTTTCTTTTGTAATACCCCATGCGAAGTTGAGTTTAATTTTTGGTTTGCAATACCAAATAAGCAGTTATTATGACCAGTCGGCTCGCTGGTTATTCTTTTGCATACATTTACTTATTATGAACCTAAATTACATTTTCTGTTTGTATCACTGTTGCAGCAATATATTGTCGTATCTTATCATTAACTTTATAACTAACATAGATCCATCTTAAATATAGATCTAACATGAAACTAGAGGGATCCAATCTTAAATACAGGTAAACATTATTTCAATGTTTTGTATGGTTATTTTTTTTTATTTTTTTTAGATTTTTAGATTTTTTTTATTTTGGTCAACACAAGCAAAATTTCAACTTTGATGACAGACGAACATGGTTACACATCATACATGATTGTAGAATGAGCCTCTGGGCTCAATAGTAACATAAGTTATTATCATAGGTTGAGTGCTAAAAGTTATATAAATGATGAAGTTAGTGTATCATATTGTAGGATGAGCCTCTGGGCTCAATAATTTGTTAGTAACCTAAGTTATTATCATAGGTTGAGTGTTAAAAGTTATATAAATGACGAAGTTAGTGTATCATACAGGATTGTAGAATGAGCCTCTGGGCTCAATAATTTGTTAGTAACGTAAGTTATTATCATAGGTTGAGTGTTAAAAGTTATATAAATGATGAAGTTAGTGTATTCAATACTCGGGTTGTCATATCATAAGTGTAGATTCATTTTTAATTCCTAACTTAACAAGTGCCGACAAGCATTAGGTCTCTTTTTCAAAAAGAAATTTGCACTCAAGAATGAGATTTCAGATTTCATCTCTGTGAGATTAGTAGATGTAGAATTTCATCTATGAGATTAGTAGATGCAAAGTTAAAATGAACATAGGCTAGTTTAATTATTAGCTTTTAAATAAATAATATTAAAGATGAATACTTTGAGAAAAAAAATCATGGGTTAAAAGTACAATGGAAAAAAACCGTGGGTTGTAGAATTTTAAGTTTTTTATTTTATTTAATTTTATCTTCAATTTAATTTAAATATGTTTTGTTTCTAGTAAGTTAAAATGGTAAACATTTGTTGACTAGTCGCGGGCGTTACTCATTTCCTGGGCCAAGCCTGCTCACCTTTGTGAGTTATCCCAAGTCCACTCACCTTGGTGAGCCTGGTGCAGCCTGCGTGAGAGGATCCAGATAGCGGGAGCTTCGTGCAACCTCCAGGGCCAGTAGGAGGAAGCTCAAGGAGCACACAAAGAGCCACAACCACCTTCGAGACTGCGCGCACCTCCAGAGCCATGGCCCCGAGAGGGGGCCATGAAAAGGAAACATCTTTACAACCTGAGCTAGCTGCATTCCGTGACCTGGCTGTAGCATGCAACAAACGACCAGCAACCGAAAACCAGCAGAAATTTGTTAAAAAAATGGAATCCATCCCCACAGTTGCTCTGCCGATTGACGAACCTTGTAAAGCGGCACTAAACCTAGTTGAACGAGGGCTTAATGGCCACTTCACAGGCTTATGGTCCTCGCTTAAAGCGGTAGAAGCCTGGGTGCAAAGGAACTGGAGATCCCTGGTCAAAGAAAGAATAAAAATCCATTTCATAGGCAAAGGCTCCTTTGTATTCGTATTTGAAGCAACAAAAGACAGTAATCTCATTTTCAAAAACAACCCATATTTCATGGGGCCTCAGGGTCTCTATTTGAATCAATGGACTCCATATTTCGACCCAACTCAGGATGTGCCCTCGGCTGTTCTGGTATGGGTGTGACTGCCCCATCTTCCTGTGCACTGCTGGAACCCTAAATCCTTATAAACCATAGTCAACAAGCTAGGCAAATACATTGATCGAGAAGAAAAGAGACCAATACTCCTATGCAAGAATTTGTGTAGAAGTAGACCTGGAGGAAGGCCTCCCTGAAGCCATTAAACTCACGATGGATGACGTACACACATACAAGTGCTAGACTATGAGAAACTCTCATTTAAATGTCGGCACTACCATGGCTATGGGCATTTTTCCAAGCATTGTAAAAATAAATCAGAGGACGGAACAGAGAAGGAGAAAGGAGATCAATGGACTCAGGTTTGGAAATGAGGACCAACTAAGCAGAGCAATAGGAACAAAGGGAAATTCGTCTCCACTGGGAAGGTTCCTCCTCCCAAAACCCAAGCAGAAGGAAGTTCAGTCCCACCAATAACAGACATATCAACAAATCCCTTTGAAGTTCTCAACACACCAGAAAAACTCTAAGATCCAGCAGATAACAAGGCTGAAAAGCAAGCTAAAAACATGGAAGAAGTCAAAAGGCAAGAGGAATCAGTCCCTCTCCAAACCCCAAAAGGTGGCTCTAGCTCCCCTTCATATGCAGAAATGACAAGAAAGAAGACCCCTGAGATATCAGGATCCATGGAACATGAATCATCTAAGAGACCCTTGAAAAGAGTAGGGAGGAAATCTCATAGAGAGGCTAGAGAAGAAGAAGCAGAGAGACAAAAAATGCAGGGCAGCCAGACCACTATAGAGATGTCTATTGGAAAAAATACTAGAACCAAGCTTCCTAAGGGAGGTGTTGCCCCAACCCCCACCAGTGAATAATGCGATTAATCTCTTGAAATTGCAAAGGACTTGGGAACCCGTCAAAAGTTGAAGTAGTCAAGAGCCTAATAAAATCAAAACTACCTGAGATCCTCATGCTCCAAGAGAATAAAATAGAAGGTGAAGCCCTTCTAGAACTCAACAAATCAAAATGGAAAACAAAAACTAGAAAAGTTGTTAGTGCTAGAGGTACATGCGGAGGATTAGCCACTCTTTGGGAGGTTGATAAATTCCAACTGGAGAGCTCCTTTCAGACACAACACTGGATTTACATGGAACTCCGACACCTACCAAGTAAGATAAACATTGCTCTCTTTAATCTCTATGTACCTGTCCTCTATGCAAAAAAGGAACAATGTTGGCAAACTCTGACTGATTTTTTCGAAGCATACTCCCTCAATAACATAGTTATTGCCGGAGACTTCAACCTAATCCTAGAACCAAAGGAAAAAAGAGGAGGAACTAGCAGCAGGGATCGCTTCCTCCCCTTAGTGGAAAATCTGATTCAACAATGGGATTTAATGGATTTCAAGCCAAAAAAAGGCTATACAAATGGAAAAATAACAGAATAGCGGAGGAGCATAATTCAGCCAGGCTGGATAGATTCCTTCTTCAGAGTTCATTCCTCTCCGAGAATATCATTATCTCCACAAAAATTCTGCCTAAGTGGAAGAAGAAGAAAACCTGGGAACAATCCCCTTCCGTTTCAGCCCACTATGGGCAAATAGAAAGGGTTTTTGGAAATAGTGAATAAAGCTTGGTCCAACCACATTCTTGGATCACCTAACTATGTTTGGGAGTAAAAGATAAAAGCCACCAAAGCAGGCCTGAAGAAATGGATAAAAAATCCCACAGCCTCTCCCACTTCCCTATGAAAATAGAGCACAAAGCAGCTGCTGGATCTCCAAATGGGCCTGGAGATACAAGACATAACCAGAGCAGAAATTCATAGTGAGCAAGAACACCAAATCAGTACCCTCCAGACTTTTAGAGAAGAGGAAGAATATTTGAGGCTCAAGTCACGCAACCTCTGGCTTGTGTCTGGAGACAAAAATACAGCCTTCTTCCACAAGCAAATTCAAACCTGCCTTTCTAGAAACCACATAGCTGAAATCACCTTGCCTGATGGAACTGTTCTTAAAGGCTCATCTCTGATAAAAGAGGCTGCAACCTCTCATTTTCAACAACTATTCAAAGAAGAAGGTGAGGAGGATGATGAGGAAGCACATGACTTCCTCAAGCATGTTCCAAGGATGGTCAACGAGGAGGACAATTCATCACTCTTGATGCCATTCACTGAAGAAGAAATTAGCAATGTCATATGGAAGATGGAACCAGACAAAGCCCCAGGACCTGATGGATTCTCAATACACTTCTATAGACTCTATTGGGACATCATCAAGGCTGAATTGTTCTAAATGATCAAATATTTCCTTTGAAAAGCCAAAGTGGGAGGAAGCATAAACTCCACCTTCCTAGCCCTAATTCCCAAAGAAGCCAACACGGAGACTCTTAACAGATTTAGACCAATCTCGCTTTGTAATGCATCCTACAAAATACTCTCCAAGTTACTTCCTAATAGAATAAAGCCTCTGCTGGACAAACTCATCTCTCCCAATCAAGGAGGGTTTGTCAATGGCAGGCATATCCTAGACAATGTGATATTGGTGCAGGAAATCATCCATTCCAGCCATCAATTCAAAGAGCAAGGTATGCTCATCAAATTGGATATAGCGAACGCCTTCGATAGAGTAAGCCACTCCTTCCTCCTCCATGTCCTTTCTACATTTGGTTTCAATTCTGAATTTGTAAAATTGATTAAGGCATGCATTGGAGAACCCTGGATTGCCCCTCTAGTAAATGGTAGGTCAGCAAACTACTTCAAAGCTTCGAGGGGAATCAGGCAAGGCTGCCCTCTGTCCCCCTTCCTGTATATTCTGATGGCAGACTCTCTAAGCCAAAATCTCTCAGATGAGAAGCTCAATGGGACACTCCCTGGCATTAGGGTGATACCCAGAACAAACCCAATCAATCATGCCTTGTTTGCCAATGACTCTATTCTTATGGGAGGAGCCTCTATTAAAATTGCAAGAGCCTTCAGTGGAGTTATCCAAAGCTTCTGCAGAGTCTCCGGAGCTATGGTCAACAAGAAAAAAAGTGCAGTGTATGGCTGGTTGGCAGACCAGCAATCTATACTCAGGATTGCCCAAGCCCTGGGTTTCATCGGTCATGTCTCATGGGATAAATTCAAGTATCTTGGCCTACCTTTAACCTTGGGTACCACAAAGGCCCCTCATTGGATGGAAATCATCAGCAAAATCAAGGCAAAAATGACTGCTTGGGGCGGCCAGTGGCTTACCACAACCGGAAAGCTCACTCTGGTCAAGTCAGTTCTCTCATCCCTTCCTATCTACCAGGCTTCATTCCTTTTAGCTCCAAAAATGATCACCGAACAGTTAGCAAAGTTGATTCGAAATTTTCTATGGCAAGGAGGAAAGGGGAACCAAAAAAAATATCATATAGTAAGCTGGGACATAGTGAAAATACCAATATCTAAAGGTGGACTTCAGGTAAGAGATCTTATGTTGGCCAATTTGGCAATGGGAGGGAAGATCCTCTGGAAAATATTCTCAAACCAAAGACACCCTGTAAGTCAAGTTCTAATTAAAAAATATCTGCATAGGCTCACATTAAATAATATGGAAGAAGGAGTCTCCCACAAAGGAACCACTTTGTGGAAGTTGTGCAGCCAAGGCTAGAATTTCTTCAAAGAAAAGCTCTACAGAATTCCAGGAAATGGGAAAAGAATTAGACTGTGGGAGGACAAGATCATGGGTCTTCATCCCCTAAATCTTGCTCCGGAAATAGCAGACTTGCGAAATTGGCTCATCCAGAAAGGTATCCACAAACTTGCTGACATATGCACATGGGACTCAGAAGGGAACTGGAGTAATTGGGCCCTCCATCGCCCCCTTGATTGGATGCTCCCTCAACTCCATCAATTATTAGCTAAACTCACTGGTCTTGCACCAGTGCATCTCCATTTGAGGGACAAGTGGGGTTGGGGGAAGACCGAAGCTTACTCAACTCGACTGGGCTTTGCAGCTCTTCAAGAACAACAACAACAGATCCATACTACAAAGCTTTGGCAGCATGTTTGGGACCCATTTGGACTCCCAAAAATCAACTTCTTTTGTTGGATTCTAATGCACAGAAGGACCCTCACAAGGGAAAACTTAGAGAAAAGAGGAATCATTGGACCACACAGATGCCCTCTTTGCTGCAAGGACCAGGAAACGATCGATCATCTTTTCATAGACTGCCCCTTTTCTCAAGAGGTTTGGATGCAAGCAATTTGTTAGAGTATTATATATTACAGAGCAATGGAACACATAAAATATTGCAGAAATATAAACACAGAAAATGCATAAAACAAGAGAGGCACAAATATATGTGGTTCACCCAACTTGGGCTACATCCATAGAGAAACAGCCAATCCTTCTTTATATATTATCCAGCAAACTGAAGAGATACAACCTACAACAGATCCACTGTAATTCCCTCTTCTTCCTCAATCTCCTCTCTCTTTCTCACTCAGAATATATATCTATATAGACGCAATACAATTCCCTCATATATAGCGAGGGGTTGCCTTCTAGGGAAAAAAACCCTAAATTAAACATAACTTCTACCGTCAGATCTCCGCCTAATCAACGGCCCAGATTGACTACGAAATTACAACATTTTACAATGCAATTTTACATCTCTTCTTAGCTTCGGGGGTGCTGCCCTTGATCTCCCCGCCAGGGGGGGGGGGGGGGGGGGGCTTCCAAAGGTTGCAGCCCCCCCTCGGACCCCCCCTGCAGCGAATATTTTACGGGCATCGTTGTCACCCCATTACGAACTGGGGTCCAATGTGGCAATACCTTTGAATGTAGAAGATAATCAGGCTCCACACACAACAAAAATTATGGGACTCAATGCCCAAATCCCTTAACAAACTTCAATTGTTAGTCTTTTCACAACTTGGAAAGAACGCTACCCTCACTCTTTGAATAGAAAATAAATATGGCTTAAAATCTGGAATGAAGTCCCAAAATATATCTACTCGGGAATCTGGTTGGCTAGGAATGAAGCCATCTTCAACAATAGACTACAATCCTCCAACACAGTGACTGCCAAGGCCAAAGCTCTGCTACTGGAAACTTTTGAAAATAGACCTCACAACTCAGACAATACCCTTCTCCCTGAAGAGCTCAACTGGCTAAGGGATTCCCAGAGATGGGAAAGCATAAAAAAAAAAATTTCCTCGCCCAGCCACAATCCAGAGTGGCACCTGCAAATCTTTGAGGCGATCTTTAAAAAATGGTGGAAACGTCATGGCAAAGTCATGATTTTCTTCAACGGAGCCTCCAAAGGAAACTTGGGGATATCAGGGGTAGGAGGAATAATTTACTCCACAGATGGACAAAAACAAGACAACTTCAGTTGGGGCCTAGGTCAGAGCACCAAAAACTAGGCAGAGATCCTTGAAATGCTCAAAGCATGTCAGCTAGCTCAGAGGAACAGAGGGGAAAATCTTCAAATCATCGGGGATTCTGAAATCCTGATTAAAACTCTCAACACGGGTGACCAACTTAACAATTCGGCTCTAAACAAGACCCTTGAAATAGTAAGAAAGGTTATTCAAAACTTCACATCCTGCTCATACTACCATGTCCTGCGATCTCTTAACAAGGAAGCTGATATAATGGCTAACAAAGGATGTATTCTAGCTCAAGGTATGTTGGTAAAGAATGATGAAGAAGTTGAAAGGCAACCAATTCCTTAATAGACAAGGAGAGCTGGTCAAGGGAAAAACTCCACAGAACACAGGCTGGCACAAGTTGACTTTCACTGACGAGAGAGAGTGGGAAACTCCTCGCTGGTCTAACATCGCGCGGAGTAGTCAGGTAATTGGTTTTCAGCATGGGACAACAATTTTGGGTTTTTTAGCATGGAGCAGAACTGATTTCATATGGAGGAAGGTTATGAAAGACGCGATGTGTAGGATCTGGGCGGGAGATGATCCGACGGTCATCACGCGCTTGAAAAGGAGGGGAGTTAACGACGCGGGGAGTGGTAAGTGGTATACATCGCACCGCTTCAGGCCCTTGGGTAGTATTTCATGAAATGGATGTGATGTACCTTAGGGTCTGAGACGTGGCAGGACAAAACCGCTCATATCGCGTGCTCCTAAGGTGTTAAGGGCCGAACAGAGGACACAATAAGCGTCGGATCTAGATGTATATTGATCTGACGGTTATAGCGTAGTGGTTATTGAGGGATCTTAACCTTGATGTGGGGTCGGGCACGGAGGAGGCTTGGAATATCGGAGGTGGGGTTAGGTTAAGGGCCGGACAAGGAGGGACGTGATATGCATCGGATCTAGGCGGGGGTTGATCTGATGGCCATCATGCATTGCAAGTGGAGGGGAGTTAATTACGCTAGGAGTGGTAAGCGGTTTTCATCGCACTGCTCCTGGCTGCTGGGCTGTTTTGAATGAAACGAATGCAATTCCACTTAGGGGCTAATGCGTGGCAGGTCAAAACTGCCCATATCGCGTGCCCCTGAGGAATTAATGGTCGGTCAGTGAAGGACACGAAATGCGTCAGATCTGGGCGGAGGAAGATCTAACGGTTATCGCACGTCGATTAAGGTGGGGTCTTAACCTTGTTGTGGGTCAGGTTCAGATGAGAAGCTCGATATCGGAGGTGGGGACAGGGTATATATTAAAACACTTTAATATATGCGGGTTTTAACTTAAAGTATATGCAAAATTAACTTAAGTCAGGAAAGTTTCAAAGCAACGAAGGAAAGCGGAATGCAAGATAGGACACTCAGATGCCATCAGCAAACCAAGGAACTCTAAGCCATGATATAAGCGTTAAAAGCAGCAGCTCTTCTCTGACACGAATGCTAGAATATGAGGACTCTATAAAGTCGGAAATCTCACATTTGACAGTAATCGAGGTTTTTTTGCCATGGCCAACCTCTTCTTATGAATAAAACATAACCGCTTTGTTAAAAAAAAAAAATTGGTAAACATTACAACATCTCTCCATAATGAAGTAGAGAGTGTCTCCGTCAATTATTATAAATTGAACTTTTGTTGAAGTGTTTTTGAATTAAGGTATTATGTTTGTTCCACAAGCTATTGTTATTTGAGGGTACTAATCTATGTTAGTTTCTATTAATTGGATTATAGTATTATTTTTGTTCACTTAACTCTTGTTGTTTTAGGGTTTTTGTTGAACTTAATTTGTGTTGCTCTATTATGGTATTAGTTTCATTCACCTAATTCTTCTTGTTTCATAGCACTAATTTATGCTTTAGGTCATGTTTTGTTTGTAGAATTACTTATATCACAATTAATACAACAATATGTAAACCAACATTTCATTAAACATTCAAATTCCCACTAAAATCTTGTAGAAAAAACAAAAATTATATGCACAAGTTTTAGTACTAGAAAATCATTAAAAATATTAATTTATGTCAGGTTGCATTAACAATATACATAATCATTGTTACTTTAAACACAAGCTATCATAGATTGTAGCTACAAGATCAAAAGTGTCATGATTGGGCTTATCCAAGAAGTCATTTGTGATGGGCCATAGTTCTTCCACAAATATTTACTTCCATTTATTATTTTCCTCTTGATGCAGAATTGCCACTTTTCATATCATTGGAGGGATGCATAACTCCATCTCATCCAATGGTGGTTGAGGATCCTCATCATCCTAACTATGTGGTCTTCTTTAGTGCTTTTCACAAGTTAAAATTCAAGTACATAATCAAAACTATTAACCTCTAAAGCTGAAAATCTTTGTAAAATATTAAAAATATGGTTGTATGCTATCTCTCTAAACACATATGCTAAATTAAGAAAAAAGAAGACTCGACCAATGAAAGTTGAGATGCATGAGTAGTTGAAAGGGAATTTCCAAACAAGCGGAGATCGACATTCACAATTTTGAGTAGAACGTAAAATGAAGGGCATGAAAAATACAAAAACATCATCAAATTTTCATTTGACGGGCAAAAGAGATTTGAAATTCCAGGCCTGGGTGTCATATAATGATGAGTGAGTCCCCAAGGATATTAATGTTGGGTACTTGTGAGTACGGATATTAATGTTGGGTACTTGTGAGTACTATCCTTTGAGCACTTAGTTTGAAAAATAATGGGGATAAATGTCCTTCCTTCATTCCTGAGTACTATCCTTTGAGCACTTAGTTTGAAAAATAATGAGGATAAATGTCCTCGCTTCATTCCTGAGTATCCTTTGAGCACTTAGTTTGAAAAATATAATTTCTTCCTTCATTCCTGAGTACTATTTTATACTATAATTCCTTCCCATTATTTCTGAGAATATTTGAAAGTACTTGAAGGTGGCGAGGTTCATTGGCATAGGTGTCATATAATGATGAGTGAGTCCCCAAGGATATTAATGTTGGGTACTTGTGAGTACTATCCTTTGAACACTTAGTTTGAAAAATAATGAGGATAAATGTCCTTCCTTCTTGTGAGTACTATCCTTTGAACACTTAGTTTGAAAAGTAATGAGGATAAATGTCCTTCCTTCATTCCTGAGTACTATCTTTTGAGCACTTAGTTTGAAAAATAATGAGGATAAATGTCCTTCCTTCATTCCGGAGTACTATCCTTTGAGCACTTAGATTGAAAAATAATGAGGATAAATTTATCATTTATATTTTGTTACAATAGAACTTCAACCTTGTAAAAAACTAGGGGAGATTCCCCACCCCAATTCTCCATTTAGTTTACATTCCTCTACTTGAAAGTGGCAAGCATGATTTCCACAATTATTAGAATGGAATATGAAAGTACTTGAAGGTGGCGAGGTTCATTAGCATAGGTATCATATAATGATGAGTGAATCCCCAAGAATATTAATGTTGGGTACTTGTATTGTGGTAGTCAATGTTAAGCTTTGCAAAAAGTCATGTATTTTTTCATGATTGTTTTTCATTTGTCTCAATTCTTATACATATTTCTTGATTTGATTTCTTTCAGGGTTATACAATACCACTCTTCCTCTTGCCACCCCTGCTAGAGTCTTTAGATTTATTCCTCATGATAAAGCTACATAATAATTTAAATCGATATCTAGTACCATTGTATACTATTGTTATTATTGGGATCTAACCGTGAGACTGAATTGAAACCCTGTGATTAAAACTCTAAATTGATTAATTGTTAAATGAAGTGCGGTAATTAAAACCTAAATTATAAACTTGAGCCTGAAATATGGTAATATGGTTGGGAAGAGAGGTGCATTAAAATAATTATATATATATATATATATATATATATATGACCAAAACAAAAATAAAACAAAAATGAAAATATCCATGTAGATGAAAAAAAATACAAGACAAATCAATACAAGGAATAGAAACTCCTACTCCAAAATCTTTTAATATTTCTTTTAATTAAATATTTTTAAAATCAATTTTTAAAAGGAAAAACCATATCCTATGGATATATTAAAGTCTTTAAAACAATAAATATTTCCATGTCAAAGTTGTAGTTTTATTATAAATTTTGTTATCATGCCATGTAAAAAGCATCATTTGTCTTTAGTGCCATTATTTGAACTTTAATCTAGCGAAAAAAAATTGAGGTGAAATCTCTATTTGTGTTATTTAAACTGGTTTTTTTGACTTATATATGGATTAAGAGCCCTAAAAAACCTAGAGAAAGCTTGTAATTTGAATAAATGGTCTAGGAAAAAATTTCCAGAAAATCTTAGTAAAGACAAATAGTTAAAATATTATTATTATTAACTTATAATATTAATATTATTAAATTTAATAATTTTCTCAAGCAATAAATTAAAAAAAAATATATTTTAAAAAATTAATAATTTTTAAGTAATAAATTGAAAAAATATTTGTATTTTAAAAAATTTCATCCCTCTTGATCATGATAAATCTGGAATTAGATAAGTCCGGAGTAGTAATTAAAACTTAAAATATAAATTTATTGACTTACATTAGCGTTAAATTTGTGCACTTATAACAGAATTGAAATACCCAAAATCCTCTCTCAATTGATAACCAAATTAAATACCTAGTATACTTTGTTATTAAATATATACTAAATTAACACAATTGAAACGAAATCAAACAAAAGTGATTGAATGGATACAATTGAAACGGAATCAAACAAATGGTAATTGTATATATGTGTATTTTGTTAAAAATTTAATTAAGCGCACATATTCAATATCAGGCTACATATATTAAAACAAAATTGAAATTTTATGAGAAAACTCCCAACGCAATTAGTTACATCATATAAATATGTGGATTTTTTTATTATATATATAAGGTTGTAAATATAACTCCTAACACAATTAGTTACATCATATAAATATGTGGATTTTTTTATTATATATATAATGTTGTAAATATTTACTTGAATATAAGTAAATATATGTGAAAAATGGAATATTAGTGTAATGGATACTTTAGGGCAGGTTTATGTTTAAAACGATATTTATAAAATATTATAATTTAGCATATATATGTGAATATAATTCTTCCCAGAAAAATAATGGAATTATAATATTAGTAATGAGTTTTATTTTATATGGTTGTATTAATTAGTGAATAATTTAATAAATGTTTTTAAATAGGAATATGTAGATATTTTTTTTAAATAAATATGTTAATAAAAGTTTTTAATTTTTGTCTATTAAATTTTGGATAGATGGTGATCATTATATATTTTATTAAAGTATTTGTTGATGATATGTTAGATATGAAGTAATTTTTATAAAAATTATTTTTATTTTTTCCAAAACATATTAAATTAATATAATTGTAATATTTGAAAACATATTAAATTAATATAATTGTAAATATTAAATATTAGTAGTGTTAAAAAAATCATTTTAATTAAACAATAAATTTTGATAAAGCCGAAAAATATGGAATATCTTAATACTATTGAAAAATAAATTAAAGAAAAATCGTTTATTATTCCAATATTTTTTTTATAATATTTTTTTTAAAACTTCGTTAATAGAATTTGAATATTAATAAATTTCATTAAAGAAAAATTGTTTATTATTTCAATATTTTTTTATAATATTTTTTTTAAAACTTCGTTAATAAAATTTGAATATTAATAAATATTATTAAATTTATTTAATAAAATTTATAATAAAATCGTATTTATTAATATTTTAAAATATATTACATAAGTTAAATATAATTACAATAAATTCAAATATTGTGCAATATCATCAAGATGATTGTGTGAAGACTTTGTTTAGTTTGGATGTTTTTTGAATAATTTAATTTTTTTATTAGTTTATATTCTCAAATTCTAGTTTTATGAAATTTAAAACTAAATCTAATAAAGGGTAAACCACACTCAAACCAACCAATTTACTTTTATTTGAAAAACAATTCATTGAGCTGAGAATCATTCTAGAGCCCAGTATGAAGGGATGTGTAAATTTGTCATTTCATTACCTTTAGAATAAAAAACTAAAAATAAAAATTATGTTGTAAAGAGAAAAATAATGTCCCTTGTAAAAAAAATTGAATATGTTGTAAAGTAATTAGAAGTAAAAAAGTGTGTAATTAAGATGTTTATGTTTATAAGAAATTTAAGTTTTTATAGTTAAAACATTTTTTGGTCACATATATAGTTTATTTAGTATTCACAAATACAAGTTAAACAATGAAAAATAACACATTATATTTTGCACTCTAAGAAAAATTATAAGTGAAAAAAATTAATCACTCTCCACTGATGTTAGATCCATAATTAAAATAGATCTATAATAATTATAAATAAAATAATAAACAAAATCTGAAAAACATAAAATTAAATAAAAACCTATATAATATAAAATAAAATTAATCTTAAAAAAATAAATCTTTAATAATAAAATTGATGTATACGTGATAGCCAAACTGAATTTAATAACAGTGAGAAAATTGTTATCCATTTCCCTTCTATCTAATTAAAACATGTGATCCCCACTTCATCAATTTTGGGTTTACCGCTGACTCGGTAGTAGGCTGGCACCAACACAGGAGAGAACAACAATAGTAAATAGTAAGCTGCTAGAGATCTACTGGAATCATATGGAATTAACCCAGATTTTCCAAAATATTTGATAACAAATATCTTCAAAATAAAAAATTCCTCTTTCTCTTGCTATACTTATCCTATTAAGTTGGTGTAAGTTGAAGTTAAATAAAAAATAGATTTTTTTAAGGGTGAAATTAATTATAAGAATAAAAATATATACATAAATAATAAATATAGGTTTGGAATTACCTTAGGTTTTCATGACATTCTGTGGAAACACAATATTAACATACCAAAAAAATATGTTATCATTTTTCCCGTGGCAAAACCTATCAAACTCAGGTGTCAAACCAAACCTATCAAACTCAGGTGTCAAACCAACAGTGAGGACAACCATCTCTAGCTGCTATCCGTGAATGTCGATTTGACTCATCACCGTTATCAAGGAAAACCACGCCACCTGTAATAACCCGCTGGTGGTCCGTAAGGGAGCAGGCTTTCACTCCTGCCAGATGCCTCTGGGTCTTGGGCCGTTAACCTGTTTCCTTAAGTCTGAGGAAGAAGAGCTCTTAGCCAAACAGAAGCAGTTTTACGGAGGCCGAAAAATATGTTATCATTATTTGAAAAGGGTGTGATGCAATTTTTTATAAATCTATTAAAATAATTTCCTGTAGTTTAAATAGTTAGCGCAATTAAATCAAGGAGGGAGAGGAAATATATATAGCTGGAAATGAGCAAGTCGTGGGAACTCGAAACCAATACTCTGCGGAAAACAAGCCACTTTATAAGAGTATGACAAGGGAGTTGGCTATGTTTCAATTTCATAAGCATTCCCATAATTGTGTGGATCATATAACCAATGGTTGTTACTGGAAGAGCTTGTCGAGAAATTATATTTGGGAGGAAAAACGCCCCCTCTAATCTGACTAAAATTTAAACCTCCTATTAACATTAGGGAACTGAGGGGATGGTGAATTTATTGTCCACTTTCAATCTACCTTATTCCATAATGGATCCTATTTGGGCTAAAATATCAACTGTCGAATTTCGATGTCAAAATATATGATAGAATTCCAGTTTTTCAAACTGCAAGACAGAGATGAGAACCTTTTGATTCATTGAGGGGAATCTGAATATATTTCTTCTTTGACCTTCATCATTTGATAAATCAAAAATATTGAATTTCTATTGAAATTCTATTTTCAATGGTTATTTCTAGACATTTCCATAATGCAAAATGTTCTGCAAAATTGTGGGTTGCTCTACTTAGATCTGAGGAAAATTGAGTCACTATTTTTCCTTGAAGGACAAATAGAATACTTCATGCCCCTACATCCTTCTATATGATTAATATTTTTTCTAAATCAAAATTTTGGTTTTTAGATTTCAATATATATATATATATTGTCATATAAATAGATTATTCTCTCATTTAATTTTTTTCTCTAATTTAAAAAGATTTGTATTTTTTTTCTTATATGTGATATGTGATACATAGATTTCAATGATCCTTGATTTCTACATCCACAAAATATTTGTACTAGGCAGATTAGCCAAAAAGATAACTTTTTTATCGTTCAACCATGGAGCCTAAATCCAAGAGAGTAAAATAATTGAACCTATAACCTGTCAATAACAAAATTGTTTAAAATGTTATTAAATTTATTCTAAAATCTTAATTTAATAAAAAAATAATAAAATAAATATAAAAATTTAATAATATTTTGATAGAAATAAAATTTTATTGTAATTCAAATTTTATTTAATAATTGTGTTTAAACTTTAATTAAAAATATTTTTAAAAAATATAAACAATTAAAATAATGAAATTAAAAATTAAAAAACTGAAATTATAAATTTAAATTCACAATCTTAAAATTCCATTAGTCAAAATATTATTAAAATAGGAGTATAAATTTATTTAATATTACTATATAAATATATTAAAAAAGAAATTCAAATAAATTTGATTTTCAAATATTTTTAAATTGTAAAAGTTTTATTAAAAAATAAAAAAAAAATATAGAATTTGTAAAAAAACATTTTTTTTAATAATAATAATCTAATTTTAAGGTTACTATCAACCCAGACACTAAATTGATATATGAGACCTCTTTGTTTATGGAATAAGAAACCCACCTCCAACTAGTTTGATTTCAATTATGTTTAAGGATGTGTATATACTCTACCTCAGACTTGATCTTTTGAAAGGAAAACAAATTCGGAATAACTTTCACTTATTCCATTTCTCAAGTAGCATGAAAACTTATCATATATTTATTATTGTATTTTTTAACAAAGCAAACAGAAATTAAGCATAATGATTAACCTTCTATCAATTTAATCTATGCATTGAATGGAAGAAATATGGTCCACACAAGTTTGGAAGGGTGGTGGCTCAAATCCTCTTCTCCGTGGTGTTTTCCTTAAGTGCAACTTCTCATTCCATGACATTAATCTCTCCTTAAACCAGATAATCCATGGGATATTCCCTAACACATTCATTTTCCTTAGTGGTAAGCATCCACCCTAGATCTATAGGAACCTTCAAAGACACAATTTTAATTGGGTAAATCAGTGGATCAACCCTCCTTGGTTTAGGAACCTTCAAAGATGCAATTTTAATAGGGTAAATTAGTGGATCAACCCTCCTTGGTTTATTTTTCATGAGGCACAAGCTTAACTATCCCCTTTGTGCAAATTGTAGTATATTAGGCTGCATTTTACTAAACCAATGGTCTTGTTTGTAGGTTTATTTTCCTTTGGATTCAAATAGTAGTAGTGCTTCACCAATAATTTTAAACAACGTAGAGGCATCAATTAAGAGAGGAAGTCTTTATATATCCTTATGAAAGGGGATTTTAATTATAGAGTTCGGTTGCATGAAGACTAGGATAAGATCCTCAAGTTGGGTTCTTAGTTTTGGGGCGACTCTACATTATGTCTACATGAAGTCTTGGAATCATTCTCATTCAACTATAGATTATATCACCACCAATTTAGGTTGGGGCCAACTTCCCAACCTGCATTTACATTTTTTGGGGTATGAATCACTTAGTCTTATCAGTAATTATTTAGAAATATTACACTTCAAAAGAAAAGAGATTAAACATACAAATAACTATTTATGTGTCTACTTGTGTTGACATGGATTTTCATAAATGGTTTCCAACATAAATCAATTTGGTAGTCATGATTATTCATGTAACCAAATGCTAGATTAGCAATAGGTGACTTTCCCTGATCGAGCATGCTATGAAATAGGGTACATAACAACCCAATTTCCCAAGAACCTCAAAAATGACATGTCTAGGAAAAGACCAATAAAATCCACTTGGTGCTACAGAAAGAAAGAAGAACATCAATTTCTTAGCATGGATAACCCCATAGAAATCAAGAAGTGCAACAAGAGACCACTTTTACTATGCCTATAATAGAGAAAATAAGCTCTCCAATGGAATAAATTCCTCAACTATAGAAGGCCTCCCCTTTGCTAGTGAAGATGGAAGTGCCTAAACAAATATAAAACCTCCCCAAATCCTCAAATTTATGTTGATTGAGAAAATCAAGGGTAGGAAATAGAAGTAGCATAGAAGCATCACGAAAGTGAGCTTGAATTATCTAGGAATGTCTCTCTAGATCATAGAAATAAAAAATTAAAAGATTCAACAACACCTATTTAATATTTGAAAGAAGAATATGCAACTATGTTTGAGAAGAAGAAAAAAACTCCAACACCATAGCCTTTAATAGTATTTTTTTAATATTGTCTTGTTCTTATAGCTATTGTTTGTATTTACTCTTGTATTCATGGGTTGCATGAAATAAATCATGGATGCCTTAAAAAACATGGAAAGTTGGGTTACACTTTTTCCTTTTTAGAGAAAAACATATCATTTTGAGAAGTTTCTCAACTTTTCGAAAACAAAAGTAATTTTCCTGTTTAGAATAGCATTTTATAGTTAAAACAAAACTTGTAAGTTTTATTAGCTTTTTATTGCTTATTTTTTAGAATTTTTTTATTAACATTTGATATGTTAACTTAGCAATTGTTTGATTATGTGTTCTTTAAAAATCAAGAGATCGATAAAAAAGTCATGTTTTTCGCCTGGGTATATTCCTTATTAACCTTGTATTTTTGAGGAGAAAAAGATGTGCTGCAACAATTTAGACAGATTCTACTTTGGCATGGCTATATTTATGAAGCCAATAGATGCATATTATAATTACTGGAATTTTTTGAATTGAGCCAATATGACAAAACTGAAGATTTTGAATATGTTTAACAAAGCACCATGTTTCTCATCATATTAGTTAAATACTAAAAAGTATAAAAATTGTCCATTAAAGAGGATGGACCAATGTAATGCACCATAATTTTTCCATGTTTTTTCATAATGTATTTTGGAAGTACAAAATTTTGATTTCACTAAATCACAATGAACTTCAGAAAATTTTTACACACATTTCACTAGAAAATTAATTAAAATTAGAAAATATCTATGAAATTCCATAAAATTTATATCTAATGAAAATAGATTCAATTCTGCAAATGTTGGCATTGGTTCGGAAAGTAAATTCACTATATTTGATGGAGTTCAACCATTCTGAAATTGAAGGGTGAACAGATGTGAGCCAGCTCTAATTGTTTGCCCGGTTGTCGATTTTCAGCCGAACAAGTTTTTGGCCAAAAATAATATTTATTTTCAAACGAAAGTTAGAGTTAACATAGAAAGAAAAAAAAAAATCAGTTGAAAAGCTATTACTTTTGGCCAAAAAAAATTTCCATTTTTTCCTTTGGCCGCGAAAATAAATATGGTCTGATTGTGTCAAACAAAAGGATATAATCATTTTGGCTGAAACCTATATGGTGAAATTGAATTCTGTGGGTCTATCATTTCAAGTTTTCTTATGGTCTCGATTCGATAACCTATGGGTTATTATTCCACAAATTCAACTCATCCTCACTTCCACTGTAAACTGAAGAACCCTATGGTGTGCATGTAACATTAATTCATCAAAAAAAGCCAAAAAATTTATTCAGTAAGCCATCAATGGATTAAGTCACCATGCACACACATAGAATTACATAAATTAGAAATTAAATTTAATTACTTTAACCACTAAACTATTACATAGAATCTATTGGCGCCTTGGCTGGCCATATTTTCATTCTAATGGCCACCTCTTTTCAATGCGCAAAGGGTACAATTTATAGAGGAAATTAAAATATTATGGATCATTTCAAGATCCATGATCTTCTCCATAAATCTCTCAACATGATCCTATCCACAAAGCTCTCAACATGATTTTTTTCACAAATCTCTCAACATAGTCCCTAAGATCCCTCACAGATCTGATTTTTCAAGCTTTTTAAAAATTCCCTTTCCTTTTGAAGCTTCTTTCACATTTTCTCCTTCTAGAAGTCGTTCTTGCTATTTTTTCAAAGGATGGGTCAAATCTTCTACATCAAACTCCCAAGGTATGAAAATTTATTACCTCTTGGTCATATGCATCTCATCTTCTCGTAAAAAACTTTAGCTTGGGAGGTGCAACATGCCTTTGCAGTAACAAGTCTCCACCTTGCTACATGATACCTCACCAAACTTTCTCCTAAGTTTGGGCTTTTGGAATCTTCTCGGTTATTTCCTTTAAAACCATTTGAGCACTCCTCACTCTAGGATGTTGCAAATATTCCTACCTTCCTCTATTGTCACCTTCACAGAGAAAACAAATCTCTTACTAGATCTTCAGTCAACTTGTACCTTCTTTTGTTGCTTCTCCTCCAAAATACACACTGGAATCTTCTACACTCTATTACAACTTGATGAAATCAAAATATAGGGGTATATCATTTAAATTTTTCTTATGGTCTCGATCCTAGGACCTGTGGGTTATGAGTCTACAAACTCAACTCATCCTCGCTTCCACTGCAAACTGAAGAACCTTGTGGTCTACATGTAACATTAATTCTTCAAACAAATCCAACAGATTTATGAATCAATGCATTAAATCACCACGCACACACATAGATATACATAAAGTATAAATCAAATTTCATTAATTTAACCACTAGAATATTACATAGTATTTATTGGCGCCTTGAATGGCCAGATCTTCATTCTAATGGTCGCCTCTTTTCAATACCCAAAGACTGCAATTTATAGAGGAAATTACAATATTATGGATCATTTCAAGATCCATGATCTTCTCCATAAATCTCTCAACATGATCCTCTGAACAAAGCTCTCAACATGATTTTTTTCACAAATCTATCAACATAATCCCTAATATCCCTCACAGGTCTAATTTTTCAAGATTTTTAACAATTCCCTTGCCTTATAAAGTTTTTTTTTCTTATGTTCACCTTCTAGAAGTTTTTCTTTCTAATTTTTCAAAGGATGGGTTAATGCTCCTACATCACTATAAATAAACTTGGTCGAAACTTTAATTTCTCACTCTCAGCCCACATTTTCCATATGTAACTTTTGGATAGCGAACTTTTATGGATCTACCTTTTGGATAGTAAATTTTTTTGGGATAGATTTTGAATAGTGAACTTTTTTCAGTAAAAAAATTCTTCAATAGGTAAATAAGATTGTGGATATCATATTTCCATATGAAACTCCCTTTACAAGAAATTTTTTATCATATTTTCATTGATTCTATTATTAAAGAATGTTGAATTGGTGGTTTAAGTTGAGCTTATCAAAGCTCTCGATTCACATATTGGTTGTATGAATATTAAGGATGTATTGTAAGTGCTAGTGTCTTATTATATTGCTAGATCAAATTGTTATTTAGGGTTATTAATGTTGCTGATCACAAGGATTTACTACTAAAGCTACTAAGTTGACATTGTTAAGCAAATTTGATTGTAGAGTTCGTTCATGTGCCAGGGATTTTATTGGTGATATACATGAACCAAGGTTTAATAGTTGTATTACATGTAGAGTGTTGAATGCTACTAGATTGTATAGTTAGGGTTTGTCTTGATGATTATTGTTCAGTAAGGTTGCATTAGAGAAATTTTGAGGTCTAAAATGGGCCTCGTAAGGAATATTATAAAATTAATAATAGTGGAAATAATAAAATAATATTATATTACATCATCAAATTTTGGAGGGAAAAAAGAAAAACTACCTTTTCAACTTATATCTCTACAATTTCACTCGGATTTTGAGCGAGAGCACTCATTGGATGCTGAATTTAATTCATCATCTAAGGAGTACCCATGTTATATACTTTTAATGGACCCTGCTACATGAAAAATGAGAAATACATGATGAAATGTGATTGCAATCATGTTTTTCATGTATTTATCATTTTTCGTGTAGAACAGTCTATCAAAAATATGTAACATGGGTTTTATTTAGTTTAGGAATTAAATTATGCATCCAATGAGTGTTCCTGCTCGAAATTTGAGTAGAATCATAGGGAGATAAGTTGAAAATACGAGTTGAAAAGGTATATTTTTTATTAAGATATAAAGAGATAAAAACGTTGACCATGATATATGATATCGTGTTAAGCTGATTATTTATAATTTCTTCAAAGATTAAATGTGACACTTCAAGCTCAAATTTTGAGAGGCCTCTCAACATCCAAGAAATTAAAAGAAGCTACAACACTATTGGGCATTTGAAAATCAACAAAAGGTAAAAAGGTGAAGGAGAATGTGATTGAAAATATAAATAGTGCTCTAAAATCAATTGGAAGATCTAGAAATAAAATTGATTTAAATGCACGTAGAGTAAAGCAAACAATAGTGGCTTCATCAACTACTCAAGAAAATTGTTTTATAAAATGTATATCAAAAGCATTAGGGACCTCACAAAAAAATTGCATAAGCATAAGAAATTCTAATTGCAAATAGATGCAAATCATGAGCTTACTTGCTGGAAAGTCATTTGTAGGAAACCATACAAAGATAGAGTTGGGGAAAATGTTAAAAATATGATATGTGAATATTGGATGAAAAAATCATGTGTTTCACGAAAATAATGGGATGAAATACGATGAAGAATAGCACGGAATCAATATGAAGAACGTCTAAAAATATCTTGGACACCACTCAAATAGAGTTGTTAAAGAAGTTCAAACAAGACAATTGTGGAACTAATGTCTAAATCAATACTTTTGTGCAACAAAAACCATGGTATGTTAAGCCTATTACTGTATGTGACACTTTTTTGTTGTTATCATGTGGAATTTCAATTATATTATGACACCATTTTTTTGGTAAAATATTTTGGATAACTTCACTTCCTCCTTCCATTATCCATGATTTCATATCCCAAATTATATTTGGAAGAGAAACTAGTGCCTTATCTAACGAGGTTGGATCCCCTCCTCATCCAAGTACTTTATGTACTTATAGAGTACTTGTAGTATCTTCTTATCTAGTTCCTTTATTTCAAATAATTCTTTTGATTAGTACTTATTTTTAACCCTGATATTTCCTTTCTTGCAACTTTGAAGATTAATTGTTGAAACTCTGTTATTTCCTTTGTTTCAACTTCGAAATCCAAATTTTATAACATAGATATTCATATTGTTGCAACTCTATATTTTAATTATTGTAACTTCGATATTTGTATTACCAGAATTTTGCATTATACATTAATTGTTGTTACTTTTATCATTCATATTGTTGCAACTCTATACGGTAGGTTTATTGTTACAATTCATTCAATAATATTAACATTAATAATGAACTATTTTTTGTCGTGGGATGTAAATAGCAATTTTTTACTTAGGTTGTTGTTGCAATTATGCAGTGACACTAAAATACTCCACTTTTTTCCCAGAATTATCATTACTCTATTTTTTATCAAGTTCTATTTACAACAGTTGATTTATAGCCTTATTTCTTTTATGAACATTTTTTTTATGATTTATGACTTATTACATCATACTGCACATGCAACTACATTTATGTTGCAACAACCAAGATCATTTAAACACTGGAACAAGTCTCCTTAAATGCATATGTGATTTAATTTTTGTAATTGTGATATTTACTTTCCTTCAAGCGTGACATTTACTTTCTTGCAAATGTTCTCTTTACATTCCTACAAAGTGTGGATTGGATTGCAAGTATATTTCTCCTAGTGACTTTTGAAAGTATCCCAATATCTTGTCTTGTAATAGTTATTTATATTACTACAACTTCATATTGTACTACCACATATGGCGCAAGACAATTCACAAGTTCCATATAAACCTTGGTTTGACAATTAAATGTACATTATTTTAGTTTCTTTCTAAACAATTAGAAAGGCAATTGAAAGGCCTATCATTTTTGGTGTCATTGTCGGGGAACTATCAATAGTACAGTCACTATTATGCATAATTTTTGTCTTTGATTGTTTATTTCAGCGAAAATGATTTCTTTTCCCATAGATTAATATAATAATTTATTTTGATTGGAGGGATCAAGCATAAGATTGGAAAATTTTCATTGGTGCTTTGTTCACAACAATGATTAAAATTTAAAATAAGTATGATGATCAACTCATCTAGAAAAAAATCCCTCTTTCAAGTACATTCACTCCCAAGCTCAGGTACCAAGCTCTTATGGAAGAACAACCCAATGGAGTGCTTACCTACTGGTGGAAATTACTATGGAAATCTAAAGGCCCCTAAAGCATAAGTAAGCCTTGTGGCTTTCCCTATTTAACAAACTTCTCAATTGTGAAAATGGCTTAAAGAGAGGTTGGATTAGCCCCAGTTGGTGCTCCCTTTCTAAATCAAATGAAGATTCCATCCGAAATTTATTCTCCCTTTTGCTCGACAAGTTTGGTCCTTGGATAAGTTTTGTTTCAATCCCACAATTTCTCAATGGAATAAAGAATATTTGGAATAATGCCTTTTGGAATGGGAAAATGATCTAATAATGTCTGTTTATTTGATTTTCCTTGTATCATTTGTTCACTCTATTTGGTGAGCTTGAAACATGTCCATATTTTAGGATAAATACATTCTAGTGGAGATTTTTTTAAGTGTCTTTGAACATGTATGTAATTTTTTTTAAACGGGTATAAAGGTAAAAAGAAAAGGGTTCCTATGATGCCTCAGCTAAATAATTTTACCATTTGGGTATTTTTTTGTGGGGCCAGCCATGTCAATTTGCTAAAATGTGGAGCAGGAGTAGTTTTGTTTTTAAATGAGCATCATCATTTTTATTAAATATGCAGTTGTTCATGGCACAAATATATGGGGAGAATGTTGAGTCCTTTAGGACTTAGTCTTTGTCAAAGATCAAAAGGAGGAAAAAAAGCTTTAAATTAGGGGGGATATTAAACTAGTTATAGATTGGGTAAATGGTCGATTTGGTGTTGTTTCTTGTCATCTTACTCATATTTTGCAAGGGATAAAACATGTTACGAATAATTTGGAATGGTTTACATGCAACCATATATACATGGAACTTACCAAGAATCCAATGAAGTCATTCGGATCTCACCAAGGGTGCTGGAATATCAAGAGTCTGTGAATAATATTCACAGGTAATAGGATTTGTTTCCCAACATTTCTAACACTTTACTTTTGAGTTTTTCTAGAATATTGAGTAAATAATCATATGGATCTCAGGACGTATTCTCTTTTTTGTAAATTTTGTATTGTTATGTTAGATGTTAGACTCTTTTTTGTGTAATTGTAGAGACACTCCATAGATATAAAACAAGATTAGACAAGTCCTCAAAATACATATTTTAAAATATAAAATTATAAGAATTTTTTTCCATGGGAGAAGAAAGGAAAAATATTTTTTATTTTAGAATCTATTTATAACTTTTTTTTTTAAGTTTGCCTTCCTAAAATTTGAATATTAGTAATTTTAACTAGCTTTACTTAACAATAATGATAACAAAATCTTGATTATTAATATCCTAAAATACACTTACATAAATGAAATATAATTATAATAAATGTAAATATTATATTAATTGCAGGGATTTTTTTAAGGATTCAAATATTATGTCTATGTATAGTATCATAGGTGACTATTCTAGGTTAAAATGTTATACATATAAAATGTAGGCTAATATTCAATAAAATAATGTAACTTATTATTAAAATTGGCAATTTTTTTATGAATATTCCATTTAATCATACATATGTAAAAGATAGGTGAATTTTTAACTCATGAATATTTTTTTTCAAAAAACGTCCAAAAAAATAACCAATTGGGCAGTGTTGAAAAAGAAATTCAAGGAATGGATCGGGCATGATATATATATATATATATATATATATATATATATATATATATATATATATATATATATATATATATATATATATATATATATATATATATATATATATATATGTATCGAGAGAGAGAGAGAGAGAGAGAGAGGAGGTGGTGTGGACAAGAGAAATAACACAGATGGGGTCAAGGGTGTTGAAGTTTAATTAAGGAGCTAGTGTGTGAAGTGTGAACACCCGAAGGGTTTTGGTCCAAGTTGTGAAATCCTGTCATAGGAAGGTGGACATCTAGGAAGTTGTAAAACCTAATGTTTAGGAAAACATGTTGCATGGGAGCATGGATAATTGTAAGTCCTTAAGAGCTTACTCATACATACATGTAGTGCAAGTGGTGCATGGAGTCATCGAGTTGAGGAATGGACCACTTGGAGAGGTACCAAGGTAGCTGGTGTACTAGTATCCTAGCTTGAAAAGGGGAATGTGAGAAGTCAAATGAGATGGTTGATGAATGGGAGCATGTCAATCTCCAAGATTCAATCTTAATTGGGGAATTTTTAGGTTTTTTCAAATAAACTTGACTCAGTCAAGTTACAGGTGGTTTTGGGCTCCAGGTTTATGGACACCCATGTTTTTTTCTCATGATATTCATCTCCAATGTAACCTATTTAAATGTTGAAAAAATCAATGTTAATTGGTCCTACTAGCCAGTAGGAACAAACAACGGTGTCTTCAGACACCACTATCTCTCTTGGTGCTCTATGATCCTAACAAATTTTACTAAAAAATAAGAATAGTAAAACTTAAGTAGTTTGTTAACGGATGATAATTTTATCAAAGCACTATAAAAAGACACAAAGAGAGCCTACTTGTTTTATAGGCCTCTACTAACATTGAAATCTCACATGATTTCATTTATTGTTTATTATCTACTATTTTTTTTTTATGAGTTGGAGCTTCCTAAGATCAATACAAGCACAAATTTAAAGGACATTATTCACCAAGACCATGAAGTATGTTATTCTTATTGAGGATTTAATAATTCATTTTATCTTTCAAACCATGTAAAATTCATGTTATAATAGATGTTAGAGTATAATTGGTAATGCATATATATGATGACAACAACAATTATGATACATTCTCACTAATTTCCTTAAGAATCCAAACTAAGTATCAATAAATGTTGGTACGAGCATACATTTTGCAAATGACACATCTCATAGATCTTGGGCTTTAGGCATGAGGAAAGAAAGATAAAGGGAATTCTCAAAATATTTTATACATGATGTATTTTCATAAGGATATCAATGTTACTGAAAGAAGAAAAAGAAGAAATTGAGAGTATGATAGATAAAGATGCCTAGAAACAAAAAATGGAAAATGATCAATATGGAGAACAATGAAGTTAGGGTTGATGATGAAATTTTTTTGAATGAATAGAATCAAATTCTCATTAATGTAATCTTAGTTTTAGGTTTGGCATGTTGACAAGGTTCATTTTGAGTAGGTTCATAACTAAACTTAATCAATTGCATATAAGTTAGAAAATTTTACTAGTTTAATAAAGTTTTTAACATAAACAAAATTATTAAACACTACTATGTGGAAGAAAGAAAAACTATGCATTATCTTTATAACAAGCTTAACCAAAAGTATAAACTCTTCATGGATTGTTCATATATTTATATTCAAGTACTAACTATTTGTTTTGTTACATGGTCAATATGCCAACATTGAATGTGCTCAAATGATAACTAGAGATTGGATACCAACACTATAACCATCATGACTAATAATAAGTATCCACACAGCATTACAAATGTAACAAATATGCTATGAACCACCATGATAGAGACCTTTAGAGAAATGGGATATATGAACATGAAGAAAGAGAATTGACCTCACTTCCTTGGGTTGGCTAGATGTCTATTCATGCTTTTAGAAAATATCATTTAATTATATATTTATAATTAATCTTACTAATAATTTTCTTATATCATTACAATTTAAACCCATAACCGATTGTTTTAATGCTTTGTAAACCCAAAGTATTTGCAAATATAACAAATAGAATGCTATTATATAAGAGACCCAAACAAAATAAATATGGATATGAATGTGATGCCAAGGATAAACATGACTATGATCATGATTCATACTCATATTCATTAAATATTTAAAATTACAATAATTATAAAAAACATGATAATTGTGAATTAGACATTGATTAGTTGTTAATATTTTATTATCTTCATAAATAATAAATAAATTTAAAATTTTCATTATAGCAGCAATTTTTTAATTGCCTTTATAAAAAAAAAATGAACTTATCAAAAAGTTTTAATTTTAATCACTACTTCTGCACACTATACACTAAATGAAGTATGTGACTTAATAAAATCAAGGATTATGGTTGATTCCTTAAAGTTAGACATCAATATGTAACTACTTGTGAGATAAAGTGTATAAAGGATGGTGAGAATGCGAGAAATTCCTCTCATTTTTTGACATATGCAATGAATATATTCTGATTTCAAAATAGACTTTATATTTTTACTTTTTTATAAATATCATTGGTAAATCAATAAATAACCATTCTAATTAGTCTTTCCCAATCTGAAAATTGCACTTGATTTGTATGTGCTCCTTCAATTTTGAAAACTACTTTTTATCTGCATCAAGATTGCACACCTTACATCTTTTGTTGAATATCATCCCATTTCTTTGAGTAATACGATCTATAAAATGATTTCCAAGCTGATTGCAAATAGGATTAATCTCGTTCTATTTAAGCATAGTATAGAAGAACTATTTGGTTTCTTAGAACGGAAACAAATCCATGACGTTGTTGTAATTTCTTAGGAATGTGAACATTCTATTAAAACTCCACAGTTAGATTTGTTCCTTATGAAGATAGATCTCATAAAAGCATATGATTTTATTGATTGGGATCTCATTAGGCTGATCCTTCATAAGATTGGATTTGGTGTCTTAAATTTGAATTGGATTATCTAATGCATTACTATAGTGAATTTGTAATATTCCTACTTAGGAAATCCATTGATAAACAAGCAAATACCAACATTCACACATAGAATTTAGGCACATAAGTAAACATTCAGAAATCCATAAAAATAAACTTCCACCTGAGCCATTTTATTAAATAAAACTATAGTACAATGAGGATTTTGTTTGAGTGCACCTAGGCTTTCCAAAAATGCAAGCTAGACAAGCCACAAGTGAAAAAGTGCAATGCCTAGATGCTGGAAAGTGTATCCTCTGCCCTACACTATCTTGGATAAATTATATTGTCTTCTACAAAGGTTCTATTTCCGGGAAATTAACCACGGGCTCCTCTCAAATAACCTACCAAAACCCAGAAAGGGTTTAGTCTATTTCGGACCCCCAAAATTGACCCCCAATTACCACAACCTCCAAACTGACTCAAATTTATGGCTTTCCTGGAAAATCTATGCTACAAAACTCCAACATGTTTCCAAAAGGTTGGGCTTCACTCCTCTGGATGACTCCCTAAATTCCCCAGCTCGAATCAGCTCCCCAAGCTAGCTCCCTAACTCCCACGTGTGCCCAGGAAGTTCTCACTACACAGGTTGTAGGAATTTACAGGGTAAGTTCCTCAGATAGAACACCAAAGGACACCACTCACAAACAGATTACAGATTAATAAACCAATATTGTTGACGTGGTTAAAACTCTCAAAGAGGGAAACAGTCCACAGCTTAAGCCAACGCGACTACTTCAGGCAATTTATTAATAAAATAATGAAAATTTACATAAGCTTCTCTCATGAACAGTTCACCTACAAATGACCCTCCATGCTCTTTAAATAGAGATCATGGACTAATCAGGTGTTAAGCCACGGATCAAGTGTCGGTAATATCAAGGAGAGAATGAACCATCGGATCACTTCATGTTTAGAACATATCGTGACCGTCGGATTGTAAGTTACAAAAGTACATAGTAAAGAAACACACTTTACCTAACTCTACACTAGACCAAGTTATACTTAACTATTTCCTATGTGTCAGAATATCCTAACATCCCCCCTTAAGAACAACTTGGGATAGGATTGAAGGATGTACAAATATGACATAATAGGAGAAGGAAGGAGGCACTAGAGCCTATTCCCCCTTAATGACAACTTCCTAAACTCCAACCATAAATCGAAGTTTAGTAAACTTCACCTCTGTGAGAGCCTTTGTAAAAATGTCCGCAACTTGATCATCTGTTGAACAATATTGCACTTCAATAACATGGTTATGAATGAACTTTTTGATGAAGTGCATGTGCAGTTCAATGTGTTTGCTGCGCTGATGTTGGACTGGATCTTTGCATAGTTGAATGGCACTTTGATTATCACACCAAAGTGTAGTCGGATGTTGCTGCTGAAAGCCAAACTCTGACAGGATCTAACAAAGCCACAGGGCCTCCTTACTAGCTTCTACGACACCATGATATTCTGCTTTTACTGAAGAAAGAGAAATGGCACTTTGTTTCTTGCAATCCCATGTAATAGGTCCTGAACCAAGAGTGAACACATAACCTGCAATAGACTTCCAATCATCAGGGTCACCAGCCCAATCGGAATCAGTGAAACCAACCAATAGAGGAGATGCTTATGCACTGTAATGAATCCCAAACTGAACTGTACCTCGAACATAATGAAGTATTCTTTTAGTTGCTTTCCAATGACTTTCATGTGGGTTTTGCATAAACCGAGCAATAAGGCCAACAACAAAGGAAAGGTCAGGACGAGTATGGGTCAGATACAAAAGTTTCCCTACATGTTGACAGTATAAGGTAGCATCAACTTCAGGGGAAGTACAAGTGACTGAAATTTTGGCTCCAGACTGAAAGGGAGAAGGGGCTGGCTTACAGTCTTCCATGTGAAAATGGCATAGAAGATCACAGGCATACTTGGACTGGGAAAGGGAAATGCCTTCCTTGGATTGCAAGAATTGAAGACTAAGAAAATAATGCAAGTGTCCTAAGTCTATCATTTCAAACTTCTTTTTAAGGCTGGACTTCACATGGTTTATAAGGTTGGGATCACTACCAGTAAGGATAAGATCATCAACATAAAGAACAAGAATGATAAGAGACTTGCCCACATTCTCGGTGTAGACAATATTGTCAGAATGACACCTAGAAAAGCCAATTTCTAAAAGAAAGCTATCCATTTTGGCATACCAAGCTCAAGGGGCTTGCTTGAGACCATAAAGGGATTTCTTAAGCCGACATACAAGGCTAGAGTCTATTTGTATAAAGCCAGTAGGTTGTTCCATATAGATTTCTTCATGTAAGTCTCCATGCAAGAAGGCAGATTTAACATCCATCTGATGGACTTCCCATTTGAAAGAGGTAGCAAGGGAAAGAACAAAGCAGATAGAGTTCATTTTGGCAACAGGGGAGAAGATTTCAATATAGTCAATGCCTTAAACTTGTGAAAAACCCTTAGCCACAAGATGAGCCTTCTGTTTATCAACTTTTCCATCTGGGCCATACTTGGTTCTGTAAACCCATTTGCATCTAACAAGTTTTTGTCCCTTTGGAAGAGGAACAAGATCCCATGTATCATTTTCCAATAATGAACGATATTCTTCATTCATAGTTGCATCCCAATCTGGATGGCCTGAAGCTTCTGCAAAGGTGTCAGGATCATAATTCGCTGAAGCTTGAGCCAGTAAAGAAGAGGCTCTATTGAACTAAGAACGTGTGCGACGTTGATTTCTAGGATCACCGGCAAGAGCACCTGCTACATCCCGAGTAGCACGGACCCATTTTGGAAGCTGAGGAGCTAAAGGAGGATCCTGAGAAGGTGGGGGAGGATTGTCATCCTCGCTGTCATCATCTGAAGAAGAAATGTTTTCAGAAGTAGAAGGGATAGAGAGAGGTGGCACATTCATTGAACTAGGCTCGTAAGCCGATATATTTTCAGCAAACTTTACATCTCTTCTAATGATAACATTTTTGGACTTAAGTGGAATAAGTCTGTATCCTTTGACATCTTCAGAATATCCAACAAAAATACATTTTTCACTCTTAGGTTCTAAAGCTTTATGTTTCTCATCTAGAATATGGGCCCATGTTTCACTTCCAAAAACATGAAAGTGACTTACATCTGCTTTAATTGAGCTCCATGCTTCTTCTGGAGTGATATTCTTTAAAGCCTTAGTAGGAGTGTGATTTATTATGTAATTTGCACAGTTAATTACTTCTACCCAAAAATTAATACTAAGTCCTTTAGATTGAAGCATACAATTAGCCATTTCCTTTAAGGTGTGATTCTTCCTTTCAGCTACACCATTTTGTTGTGGAGTATATGGAACAGTATGTTTCATTTGAATTCCATTCTCAGTGCAAAAGTTGATGAATTTGTTGTTAACATATTCTCCACCATTATCAGATCGTAGCTTAAGAATTTGATGTCCAGATTGTTTTTCAACAAAGGCCTTAAAGGCCAAGAACATGTTAAATACTTCACTCTTGAGTTTTAAGAAATATAACCAAGTGCATCTGGAGAAATCATCAATGAAAGTTAAGAAATACTTCTTGCTAGAGAAAGAAACAACTGGAAGTGGACCACATAAATCACTATGCACAAGCTGTAAAGGGGCTGAGGCGTGCCAAGAGGCACGTTTTTAAAAACTATCCCAATGATGTTTTCCGAGTACACATCGGGAACAAACACCATCTCTGCAAGATACCATTGGAAGACCTGTCACCATATTTTCTTTACATAGATTCTGAAGGGAGTGATAGTTTAAGTAACCAAATCGCTCATGCCAAAGTTTGCTCACTTCATCATTATGAGCAACAAATACTGAGGGAAGATTTGATGACCCAAAGTTGTTAAACTTATACAACCTTGTAGAATCATCAGCAATGCCAGTAGCTAAAATCTATTTAGGATCTCCTAGGTCCTTAATTACAACATCGTGAAGTGAAAATTCAACGATTGTACCTTCACCTGAATGAGTTATCTAATATACAGATAGAAGGTTGCAGGATAAGGTTGGAACACATAATACATCATTAAATTGACCATTGTCTATATGAACAGTTCCAGTCCCTACAACACTAAGAGATCTATCATCACCAACATATATATTTTTGGTGTTACAATCATTTAAAGAAGAAAACATGGCTTTGTTTTTGGCCATGTGATAAGAAGCTCCAGAATCAATGAGCCACTCATGAGAATGAGGAGAAGAAGATACATTAAGTGCATAGCCAAACCAAGATGCTTGACAACCACATGTAGAAAGTGCTATTCCTGAAGATGAATTTGAAGTTGAAGAGTGCTCCAAATGGATGTTATGCTTATTCATTGTTGCTTCCAAGGCTTCCATGTTCTTAAAGCATTTGGATTCTAAGTGGCCATCTCGATTACAAAAGTGGCAATGTCTACTTCTTCCCTTTGTTTTTATTGGCCTTATCATTTAGTTGAAATTAGTTTTCATTTTAAGACTGAAATTGCTTAGGACCCTTGTTTGGTTGAGGACCATTCTTTTTAGGATACGGCTTCTTAGGATTCTTTGAATTTGGTTGTTGTTGAGCGGCTAAGGCTTTCTTAGAAGAGTTTCCAAGATTAAGAAGACCAAGATGTAAGAGTTTTTCTTGTTCTCTTATTAAAGAATCACAAAAGGCATCAAAGGAAGGGGACTTGTAGTATTGTCCTTGAGAAATGAAAGCTTCTCTTGTAGAATGGAAGGTGGAAACAAACACATAGTAGGCTAGTTCCAACTTAGTAAGAATGGAATAGATAAGGTTACCATCTTCTTTCTTAACCTTAACACCTTCCGAGAGAAGTCTAAGGGTCTTGAATTTGGACAAAAAATCTTCAATGGAAGAAAAATTATTGGGGTCCAATGTAAGCAACTCATTTTCAAGTTGATGGGCTCTAAGTTCATTTTTAATTCAAAAAACTTTAGTGATCTGTTTCATTGCTTCATTAGGAGTATCAAGTTCTGTGATATGGAATCTAAGGTCTAGAGAAATAGACATCCCTATCAACCCACGTGCTTGATCTTGCCTATTTTCCCATTTGGCTACCTTATCTTCATCTTTTAGTTTGGTTTCTTGGCCTGAGGCTATTCTGTAGAGACCTTTACTTCTAAGTAAATCCACAATGTAGGACCACCATTCGAAGTAGTTGGTGTTGTCAAGAATAACTTGGCACGGACTTTCCATTTTAATAGAAACTGAAGCTATATATGCTAAAACTAAGTGTTCCAATAGAAAAATCTCGAAAAATTAGGCTGATTAAAAAAAAAGGCTCTAAAAATGGCTTTTGGATGAAGACGTTGTGGCTTTTTGAAGAAAAGTTGTTAAAGATGCCGACGAAGTGCAGGAATGTGCGGAAATGAATGATAATGTTATATTTAAAAAAAAAATCCACCCCCTTTCCAAACTTAATCTAGATCAACAAAAAGAAAAACTTGAACTCAAGGCCTCTACTCTCATAAAGTAGCTTTGGACCATGTGAGTTAGATTAAAAGGTTAGTAATATTTGGAAAAGAGGAAGGTTTTTGTCTTGTTTTTTTTTTTTAGTCACTGAAGCTTTGTGGTGCGTGCTTGCTTGAAAAAGATCTTTTTGCCTACAAAACAAAAAACACAAAACCCAACATGGACATACAAAAAAAAAAACCTTTCAGCTTGAAGTTAGCTTTAGCTGGAAACTAAATATTTTCCTCAATGTTTCTGATTTTCTGAGATCATAATAAGGCACGACGGAAAAGAACATACGCATGAGAAAAATCCTTCCTTTCTGTTTCTAGTTTGCCCAGATCACACAAAGTCATGGGGCAAAGAGCATACACAGAAATGAAAGGTATAGATTCGGTAATAAAAAAAACAAAGAGCTAAATAAACCGAAATAAACAGAGAGAAAATAACTAAAAACTGCAAATAAACATTGTATACCTCCAGAACTTAAAAATGACGTAGCTAGGGCTACCGAAAACCTTTTCGCGTCAAACGAAAGGGGTTCCTCACTGGAACAGATGATCCTAACACAATAGAGCAATCCTCTCGGCCCAAAAGTAGTCAGTAACAATAGATCTAGGAAACGATAGTCAGATGCAGTTCTATCGGCTTCAGATTTGGATCACCAACAGATGTGGCCCTCAAATAGCTCTGATACCATGTAGGAATTTACAGGGTAAGTTCCTTAGACAGAACACCGAAGGACACCACTCACAAATAGATCACAGATCAATACACCAGTATTTTTGACGTGGTTAAAACCCTCAAAGAGGGAAACAGTCCACGACCTGAGCCAACGCAACCACTTTAGGCAATTTATTAATAAAAGAATGAAAGTTTACATAAGCTTCTCTCATGAATGGTTCACCTACAAATAACCATCCATGCTCTTTAAATAGATATCATGGACCAATCGGGTGTTAAGCCATGGATCGAGTGTCAGTAATACCAAGGAGAGAATGAACCATCGAATCACTTCATGTCTAGAACATATCATGACCGTCAGATTGTAAGTTACAAAAGTACATAGTAAAGAAACACACTTTACCTAACTCTACACTAGACCAAGTTATACTTAACTATTTCCTATGTGTTGGAATATCCTAACACAGGCCCACACAGTCACCAAAATGGCACATTGTAGAAGCAAGGGTTCTCCCCAAAAATAGTGGCTTTCCTTCCCCAAAACCTCCAGAAATAGATGATGAAATGCTTCCTCTAGAATCCTCCATGAATTGGTTGCTCTTACTGACCTCCCCAAGTGCAATTCATACTCCCTACTACACCTAGAAAGTCGCAACGAGGCCCCATGAAATCCCTGTGAAAATTTTGAACCAACTCACAATAGATAAGACTTCCCTCCTTTGGTTGACACTCAAAGTCCACCGAAGCAAGGGGCAAGAAACTCACTTCATAATATCGAGTGCAGACTTGGCTAAATAGCTCAAACGTGCTAGATGCAAGTAATTTTCAAAGTGTCAAAATCCCCAAACTGAAGTGAGCCCCTTGTATTTAACCTTGGTTGCCTCCTCCTCATGTGGGTCCCATCATCGAGCTCCCTTCCTTCGCAAGTAGCTTGAATTTCCCAAGTGAAGTGTATTTCTATCTTGGTGGCCCCCACATTCCACTAAGAGTTAGATTTTTCCTTTTTCCATAGTGTGAATGCCTCCATCAATAAAAAATTGGAAGTGGGGTCCTCCAACCCACTTCTCCTAAGTTAGAACCCAAAATTGTCAAAAATTTGCAAAAAATATATTTTCACTTAACTATAATAGCTAGGTGGGAATATTACAGTCCTCCCAGCATAAATGTTGCTTGTTCCCAAGCAATTGCAAAAATGAAGCTGGAGTACCTTCTCTCTCCCCAAGTGGTATCCTCATTAGGAAAGTTTCTCCATCTAGCCAAGAATTTTTTAATGACCCGTTCTGTAATCGTCTCTCACAGGTGTGCAGAATGCTCTTTGGCTCCGAAACCAAATGTCCTTCATCATCCAAGGGTGGTAACGCTGTAGTTGTTGTCACTTGCTATCCCATTGCCTTTTTTAGCCAAGACACATGGAATATATTATGGACTATGCTCGATGAAGGTAGCTCCACCTCATACGCCACCTCTCCAACCCCCCCGGTGACCTTCATGGTCCATAAAAACTGGGCTTAAGCTTTTCATCCCCCTCTGCTTGAGTGTGGATTGTTTCTATACTTGAAGACTCAAGAAAACAAAATCCCTAACCTCAAAATGCCTCTCTACTTGGGGTTTGTGTACAATTTCTACTAGTTCTGTGCAGTCTGTAAGTTATCATTGAGAACCCGATAGATATCCTAACTCTCCTCTATCCAATCCTTGGCCCTTAGGGCCTTACTATCTCCAAACATCGTGTTAGAAAAAGTCAATACATCATAACCATACAAAGCCCGGAATGGGGACATACTTATGGAAATGTGGTATGTTGTGTTGTAACAGTATTCACCCAAATGAAACCACTGTATCCATGTACTCTGTTGTCCCATCACATAGTTGTGTAAATATCCCTCTAACTAATTATTCACATTGTCTATCTTCCCATTAGGCTGGGGATGATAGCTAGTGCTCGGAGTAAGCTCAGTACCCACCAGTCGAAATAACTCCTGCCAAAATCCTTCCATGATTCTATTCTCTCTGTCACTAACGATGGTCTTGAAGAGACCATGAAGTCGAAAAACCTCCTTGAAAAATAGTTCAACCACCTGTGAAGATGAAGACCGAGCAGAAATAGCAAAGAAGTGGGAAAACTTAGTCAATATGTTAGCCACCACATAGATGCAATCTCTTCATTGGACCCCAGTCAAGACTGTGATAATTTCCATCGAGATACTCTCTCATTTCTCCTTGGGGATAAAAAGAGGCTGTAACAATCCAGTGGGGTGTGTCTTCTCAACCTTATTCCTCTGGGATGTGTCATACTCTTGGACATGTCTTAAAAGATATCCCTTGAGGCCCTTCTATGAAAAATTCTCCCTGATTTCCCTGTATGTTTTGGTGAACCCCTGGTGTCCTGCTAATGGTGAACCATGGGAATCCTGCATAATCTTCTCCCTCAATTGGGAGTTGGGCACCAAATAAATATAGTCCTTGTCGTAGATCACTTCATTCATCACCCTATACGCAGCATTCATAGTTGTAGCATCAATATCCTCACATGCATGTTGGTCCTTGAAATACTCCATTAGAAACTACACCCTCCAATCTGGTGCAAGGCTCGTAAGTGAAATAGTAGATGACCTCCTAGGTAATTCATCAGCTACCACATTTTCTTAGCCCTTGACATACTCAATGTCAAATTCATACGCTTGAATTTTTCTCGCCCACTTTTTTTGCCTCTCCTGCAATTGGTTTTTCTCTAGAAAGAATCTGAGGTTGTTGTTATTTGTCTTAACCCAAAATATGTTGCCCACCAAGTACTGTCTAAACTTTTCCAATTCATGCATGATGGCTAGCATCTCTTTGTCATAACTGGAGTACAATCGCTCATGGGGAGTTAGCTTTTGACTCTTATAAGCTATTTGGTGTCCCCCTTGCAACAAGATTGCTCCTACACCCTCCTCTGATGCATCACACTCAAGCACAAAGGGCTATATGAAATATGGAAGTACCAACACCAAATAGATGATCATCACATGTTTGAGGTGCTAAAAATTCTCCTGTGTCCCATCTATCCACATGAATGCACCCTTCTTGGTCAAATTTGTTAGGGGTGTTGCCAACTATGAAAAAACCTTCACAAAAATCCTGTAGTTACTAGGTGGAAATTCCCAAAAAACCTCATAGCTTTGTCAAGATCGTGGGTGTGGGCCAGTCCCAAATGACCCTGATCTTCTCTTGGTTCATCCTCACCCCATCTTCTCCAATAAATTTCCCTAGATAAAGCATCTTTGTGAGCCCAAACTCACATTTGGACAGCTTCGTATAGAACTGTTGTCCCTCCAAGATCTTGAGCACCTCCTCTAGATTTTGCGAGTGCTCCGCCCATGTATGGCTATATTTCAATATGTCATTGAAGAAAACAAGGACATAACACCTCATCCATCCACAAAATGCGTGGTTCATGTATGACTAGAATGTGTTCGTGATGTTGGTTAGCCCAAAGGGCATCACCAAAATCTCAAAATACCCATAGTGGCAACGAAAAGTTGTCTTGGGGATGTCTTCCTCATGCACCCTGATCTGGTGGTACCCCAAACTCAATTCTATCTTAGAGAAGTACTTATCCCCTATAATCTCATCCATCAACTCATCAATCTGAGGAATGGGGCATCGGTTCTTCAAAGTCTTCTTATTAGGGGCCCAATAATCAATGCACATCCTCAACATGCCATCTTTCTTCTTCAGCAAGACAATTGATGAACCAAAAGGACTAGAACTGGCCCCAATATGTCCCAATTCCAAAAAATATTGGATGGCCCTCTCGATCTCATCCTAGTAAGCCTTGATATGTCTCTAAGGGGTGTTAATGACAACATGCACCCTCGTCTCCAACTCAATGGTATGCTCAAATCCTTTGTCAGGTGATCGTCCTTGTGGGATGTCCCCAAATACTATTGGGTACCTATCTAAGATAGCCTGAATATCCGGCTAAGGTGGATTGGGCTGGCCCTAAACCTATGAAATCCTTAACTCCAAGGCCCACTCAAAGTCCCAATGTCTCAAATCAACCTCCATTTGATGTGTTGATATAGTCTTTGGTGGGTACTAATGCATGCCCCTCAAAACAACTATCTTTCCATCTCACCCCACGAAGTCCATCTCTATCTTCCACTAATTAGTTGCCACTTGCCCTAGAGAGTAGAACCATTGAACACCCATCACCACATTATTGTTTGTTACATCCACCGTGAAGAAATGATCTAGCACTCAGTAGTTCCTTATGGTCACCTTCAAAGTGGGGACACATCAGGTACAATAGATGGTCCCATCTCCCGGCACAAGGACTGAAAACCCCTCAAACTCCTTCATAGTGATACCCCACATCTGAACCATCTATGCATAAATGAAGTTTTTGGTGGCCCAATGTCTACAAAAACTAAGAGATGTTGTCCTTGCACTATGCATATGATCCTCAAGATCAAAAATTTGGCAACCCCAAGCACTGAAGCTAAGACTCCTCCAACTGGTGCAAAAGGTGCTCCCCAAGTGGTGTTGGTGGAGGTGGTCCCCTCTCTACATGTGTCTCACTACCTCCCCCACCTATCTCCAACTCCACTTCATCCTCATGGTCACTATCAGAGAAGACCTCATTGTAATGGTCCTTTCTCACTGTGCATATATGGCCTAGTGGCCAAGGCTCCTGCATGTGAAGCACAACTTCCTCCTTCAGAGGTCTCTCCTGGTCTCCTCATCCAAATTTCCATGCCCCTGGTTGGATCTTGATGGTGGTGGAGCTCTCGTGTCACGACCCATTTGGTGGAACACAAGCTTAGTGGGCACTCTAGTCCTGGGTAGAGCATCCTGCAAGTCCTAGGCTCTAGTAACTGTGTCCTGCAAAGTGGTGGGTTTGTTGGACCTCACCTAGCCCCTCAATGGCTCTACTAGCCCCTCCAAAAACATGAAGACCCTCCTAGCCTCTGGTAAATATGTTACCATCATTGACAGAATTAAAAACTCCAAGATATAAGCCTCAACACTCCCAATTTGTTGGAGTCGTGTCAGCTCCCCAAAGTTTTCCTCCGAGTCTCTCCTCTCAAAATTCTCTAGTAGCCTCCAAGTGAAATCCTCATAGATCGTAACTCCCACATGTCCCATCATGGTAAACCCATGGAACCACCAATCATGGGCTTCCCCCCTAAGTGCAGTGTGTTAATTTTGATTACCTCTTCCTCTATCATATGGTTGAGCTAGAAATACCCATCTAGCTTCTCAACCCATGCCCTATTTGAGCTCTTAAGCGATACATTGAAAGTTGGGAGGAATAACCTCCCCATCGTGCATTTAAATCAGTGCCATGTGAGTAGCCTCCTCCAGTCTATCCCCCACTCCTATTACTTCCCTTAAGCTGACAAAAGTCCTTGAAGTTGATGGCCTCTCTAAAATCAGGCCCATATGACTGATACTCCACAAAATATTCTCCAATGGGCATCTCCTTCTGCCCTTGTGTCCTTGCAACACTTGATCCTAGAAATGTGGGGATGGTTGACCTGGGTGATGTGCTAGAAACAAGGGGCACATTGGGTGGATTTATTGCATGGTGGTGCAACGTACCTGAGCCTTCACCCATATGATTTTCTCCCTGAATCCCCTTACCCTTGTTGTTGCTGAATTTTTTCAAGATTAGTCTCACAAATAGTTACAATACATGTGTGAAAACAGGTTGGCATGTTGGGGTGTTGGAGCCACTACTTGCTCCTTAAAGAAAATATGACATTCTCAAGGATATGTTGGAGGAGCTAAGTGAAAAAGTCCTTGCATGTACAAATGATGGGTTATTTATAGCCAAGGGAAAAATTGGCCCTTATGACTGCTCAACTTCCCTCATGACTGTTTGACTCATTTGACTATTCAGCTTTACATGACTCTTCGTATGACATGTGGGTCTCTTGGAATTCCTAGTTACATTACATTGATTTACACAGTAGGGCCCACTGTAGTGATGTGGCCAACATGACTCATGAAATGACTCAACAAGACAGTTCTGGTATGTCCATGCTGCTGCTGGTGTCCATGTCTAGTTGCAGTGCTACTGAGTGATGGATGTTCTCTTGGTGCATCATAGCTTCACCTTCGCATGCCAAGATGTGTGGAGTCTTCGATGGTCTTGGTGTTTGATTGAGGTTGAATGTGCAAGTTTCTCCTTTGTTTGTTCTTTGGCATGCTTCACATGTTCGTCTGTTCGTGAAAAAATCTCCTCGCATGTTAGTCCGTTCGCGAAAAAAATCTCCTCGCATGCATTGTTCGTTTGCGAAAAATCTCCTTGCATGCATCGTCCATTCACGAAAAAAAATCCTCCTCAGATGCATCTTTCATTCGTTCGTTCGTGAACACATCTCTTTGCATGTACTCTCCTTGTTCATCCCATCCATTGTCACATCATGTCTTATCCATATACCTGTATCTGCAATCACTTATGATGAGATGACATCAAATCCATAAACCTCCTAGTCTACCATGATGCATTGTTATTCTCTTTCGGATGCAAGTCACCGGGAGAGAGGAAAAGGCTATGAAACTGCACAAGGCAAGTTTCAAGATGGGATGCAGGCTCCAGTCGCTGCTGGTGAAAATTGCGCAAAATTCACTAGGAGACTGAGATGGACAATCTCGATCAGTAGTGGTTGTCCACGGGATTTGACTTAGCTAGAGGGTAGATCTACGCAAATTCTGGAGGGAAGTAGTGCGGGCTGTAGAGGGGCTTGGTAGCAAAAACTGCACAATTCCTAGAGGGAGGAAGCAGCGACCTGTAGGAGGCTTGGCAACAAAAACTATGCAATTCCTGGAGGGAGCTAGTAGTGGGTTATAAGAGGCTTGCCAAGAAAAATTGCGCATTTTTTCCACGGAGCTGGTTGTGGGTTGCGTGTTTCTAGTGACAAAACCCACACAATTGTTGGGAGGTTGAGCGACTAAACACATTTGCGTAGTTTCTGAGCTGAGCGGGACGCTAGGTAGGTAAGCTGCTTTCTCAAGAAATCTGCGCAAGTTTCTGGGTGAGTAGCTGGCCATATGATTGGGTGGCTGGCTAGAAAAATTCCACAATTTTTTTAAGGAGACAAGGATGAGCACTAGGTGTTTGTCCAGCTTGTCTGTATAGTTTCCTCAGTCAGTGGAGCAAGCAAGGTCTACAACTTTTGCACAAATTTTTAGGGGAGTGAGTATAGGGGTCATTGCCTCCAGTTGACCAATAGGAGGGATGGTTGATTAGCTTACTCGCATCGTAGATTGAAATGGCTTGTTGGACACTTTTACGTTGTTCTGAGTGATATTTGGTTCGGTTGATTCCAAGATTGCGCAGTGTAGGCTGCCTAGGAGACAGCCTCAAGCTCTACGTAATTATGGGCAGCAGTACATGTTTAGTGAGTGTTGACACTGCACAATGCAACTCAGCGAGGGTTTGCTGTTGGAGGATGATCTGGTGGTTAGAACTTCAGCAGAATGACTAAGTGTGTGAGTGAGTGACCTTGTACATACGTGACCTTGCGAACACACACTCAACATGACTTTACAACAAGACACCTCAAACCATCAAGACAACACATACTCAGCCTGACTGACCGATGGTGCAAGTGACAAGCGTGGTGCTTGTGATGGATCATTGAATTATCGTGATGACACTTGCACAACAGTTCATACAACATTGTGTGTGAGCGTGATAAATGTGTACATGGTGAACATAACTCAAACACAACCTTCAACATCATCAGAACAAGGCCGCAAGAATGACATAGAAATCAACAAGCAAAAGACGATTGTTGGTCGAACAAGTGAAAAGAAGCAAGACATGTATAGGAAATAAATGAGATGACTTTTTGTGTTTGCGCACATGCATGTTACTAAGGATGGGATGATATGACAATGACAAACAGTCTTGCAAACTCAACTAAGAGGTGTACTTCGGAATATGTTCTTTACTTACCATACTTAGCCTCAAGGTGATCATGTATCCGAAGGAGTTTGCATGCGGTCTTGATATTTTCCATTACTCGGTTCCTTGGTCCTTCTCCTCAATTCCTTGGAAGTGATTTCAGCGTGTCACCTTTTCTTGTAGTCACTGAGAGGTAGATCTATGCAATTTCAGCAGACAGTGACTGCTGCCGGAATGAGTCCCTGGGAAGCCCGTCTGCACAGTTTCTACATGCAAGACCGACAAGACAACTTGGACACCACTACACAAATTTGAGGCTCAAAGCACTGCAGCAGGACAGGGGTCCCGAGAGGACACCTTTGCTCAATTTCTAAGTGCAATGCAGATGGAATTCTCTGTGCATTTCTGGATAGCAGTGTTGGTTGGGGCCTCTGCAGGTTGCGGGGTTTCAGCAGGCAAGGGAGGTTGGTGTCTCTGTGCACTACGGGGTTTCAATAGGCAAGGGAGGAAGCTTGATGGTTGTAGAAGCAAAGCACACAGTTCTGAGAAGCTAGATGACGCTAGGTGGCTTAAGAAAATGGGCAAGTTTGAGATCAGTGAAACATATGCAAACATTGATAGGACTCGACTATGATCCCACATAGACACTTTGTAACACAATGTAGACCATCCAAAATACATAATACATACTTTTCTTGATGCAACAACCTTCATGACGTGAGTGCGTGAGGTGAGTGTGAAACATGTCTATGTGATGACAACCTCTTACACGCATACAATTCCCTTGAGGCAAGACAACATTCCCTTTGTATGGCAAACAACAACCCATATGCCCAAATATGACACATGTTGTGTGAAGATGAGGAAATGGACAACTCTAAAGATCAAGGATGGGAGCTTGAAATCATCAACTTACCAACAAGCGACCGAGGAGAATCGATCACAGGATCTGAGGTAGGCTCTAAAATTTTCATGTGAGCCAAAATTTTGGAGGGTGGTTGTAGTCGCTACAGCACTTGGCTACACACTAGTATAACTCTAGCTCTCTGTATGGACCTTGTTTCGTGCAAAGCGAGTCTAACCCTTGTGGAAGTATTGTTCGATTCTTTCATCATTGTGGTTTCCACACTAACTTGATTGAAAGATGTAGCACCTACCATGCTCTTGATCGGTCAACACACATTCCAAGCCAAGTCAACTCAGTTGTTTCGATTGGGGATTGGGAGTATATTGATGCACAAGTAATATAACTGTCAGAGTTTAAGTTTCATCTCTAGTGTTGCTCCACTACCAACAAACCTAGACAGTACCTCGGCAGAATCACACAGGAACACAAGCATCGCTCCGATGCCAATGAGCCTGGTTAACACCCCAGCAAAGTTACTTGCATCACCTCTCTGCACAGGAAGCCTTTATCTTCTTTCACCTTATTCATAATTTTTTTTTTTCATATAACTGTCCGTAGGCACTTATTTATCTCAGAGGCAAAAGAGGGATCCCGACTTATTAATAGAACAAGAGGTTGTTCCTTTAGAGAAGTATGTTATGTATACCTCTGACATACTTTTTAAGTTTTTCCCCCTCACCTTACTCTACTTGACTAAGATGACAAGGGTTAACACAAAATAACTCACTAGGGAAGGTGGTGCTAGTTAGAGAACAAGTGTTGTGTTTTCATCAAGACTCACTCTGAATAGAACATATTTTCCATCAAGGTATCATCTACTGAATACAACAAGTTCTTCATAAATAGAGAGGACAACAGATAACCAGATGTTGATAGTTGTACAAGTCCTCTTAGATTCACCCGAATTGTCTCAAGAGCCAAACGCAGTTTCACGAGAGGCTAACCTAACGGTATAAGAAATAAAAGAAAAAAAAATAAAAAAGCAGAAGTAAAGTGAGAACAAAACATGTAAGCAAAGAAAACAAGCAGGCAAACCAAACCAAGAAACCAAGCAAACAAACATCCAAACTACATAGCAAAGAAAAGCAAGAAGCAAATACTACTCCTACTCCTACACTAAACAATGCATGGGCCTACTCACGTGAAGTGATATTTCCAATGTAGCCACTGGTGCATTGGTTGGCCCATGTTGGTGAAGGCATGGTTCGTGAGAAGCACATTCAAGCGAACCAACAAACACAAAAGATATAACAATGAACACCAATACTCTCTGAGCTCTAAAACATCCATAGAAAAGGAAAGAGTGAAAGTGCAAGACAAACCCTCTGTGGACTTGTCATGGTGTTTTGACACACTATTTACAAATGATAAACATATTCACTCCCTCGATGGTGGAAGACAAGCAAACATGAGAAAAAGAGACAACTTATGCCTTTCAAGTGTTCTTGTTGTGAATGATTCCTCCTGTGCGCAAGTGATGGGATCATGTGATTCCGATGGAGGAAGTGAAATATGTGTGTTGGATTGATCTTTAGTGCATACAAATGAGTAATGAGGAGCCTCGAGTATTTCACAAATTTTTTGATCAGAAGTGGAACTAACCTCAAGACAACAAAGGCCTGACATAACCATCAGCTCAGGTTGAAGTGCCTCAACAACCTGCGGGGTTTCCACTTCATCAATAGATAGATCATTAGAGACTAGTGGCTTAGACATATTAAATATGAGTGAATCAACATCATGATCAGATGAAGAAGTACATAGATCAATACAACCATGATCAGAAAATTCATGATGTTTTCCGGCATCCTCATGATTTGATAAATCATACATAGGGGTAGATGAGAAGCAAGAATGTTCACCCTTTGCATTTCCGGAAAAAGAAGATGAAAGATAAAGTGGATTTTTAATGAACGATTTGTCCTCTCCTTTATCAAATTATGGACTGACATCATGTGTGTTCTGTGAATGATCGGAAGCAGATGCATCCATGGATGGATTGACACAAAGACAATTAGGGATAACAGAATCACCAACGATGTCACGAAAAAGTGGGGGAGGTGCCGACACAAGGATGTCAACCTTCACCGAAGATTCAGACTCAGATGCTCGGTCATACTCTTCGTGAATGGCAGTGCAGGTTGGTTGTGCAAAATCAACTTCGTCGATGTCTTGATCCTCGTTCACAATAGGTGTAGAGTCCATAATGGAAGAACACAAGACAGTGCAATCCGAAGGATCAACAGAACGCGGAGACAGAGATTGAGGTAACAAGTTTGTATGACCACCCACGGGCTTCCCAACCAAATCTACACATATATTGAGAGTATTGAGGGTATGAGGGTGTGGCAGTTGAACAGACGTGTGCACATGTTCTCACACATCACTCTTCTATGGTAGAGTTGTTTGATGAGAGGAAGGTGGACAATCAATTGTGATAGTGACTTTGTCTTTTTTTGATTGCGCAGCTCCATCACTAAAGTATGCCAAGCAGGATTGAACTTCAACTTCATCTTGGGACAGAGTCATTTGGTAAGGAAATATTCAAATATATCCATGAGATATTGGAATTTCATCTAACTTTTCGGAGCTTCAAACATGAACAGATGGAAGCGCTACGAAAAATCCATAGGAAATTCATGCAGGGCCTTCCGTTGTGTTGGCTTAGTGGGTCCTAACCTAGGTTCAGAGTTAATTGTGCCAAACAAATCCATGCACTATTGGCCCTTTCAGCATCAACCCGCGTAGCGCGAACTGAACTCTCACCCGAAGCAATATGGCGGGATGCTAGAACCAAGTTTTAGCATCCAGAGATTAGTGTGATGTCTTTCTATGACCTAGATCTGCCTTCATGCAGACTTCTAAGCGCTTAAGGCTTAGCGTTGTAACTCACCTCAATCGGCCTCTAGACCTCCGCGAAGGTCTACGACTAGCTTTTGTGGACCCTGAATAGGCAAATTAGCTACTTACTCACACCATAAATTACCCTTATATCAACATTTACTCAGATCTACCTAAGTGTTCGATAAATTTAACAGAAAGTGTTATGAGCTTCGCATAATCACTTAACATTAACTGTGTTCAGATAATATGACGGATCAAGTGAAGTCACACATCAATACATCATTATTTTATAAAGACATAATTTCATCACAGTATATATCACAATCATACATAACATAAGTAAAGAGACAAAACACATGAATTTCTACAACAGTCTTCTTTATTTATCTTCAGTATGGGTTTACAGACTCAATACTTCCTTGTGCACTCAGCTGCAGGGGTCCACGCACTTAGTTGCGAACACTACTCTAGGCCTCTGCGCACTCAGTTGTAGAGCCTTTCCTCTTACTTCCTTGCACTAACTCCCAAGACTCCTTTTGTCATACCCATAGAAAAAAGAGTCTATCTCTATCCTTCTTGTCTTAGACTCTCTAAGAAACACCTATTTATACAATCCCATGGTCTGCGAACCATGGGTAGATCTTCAAAACCGACTCAAGTTTACATGAATGAGGGTAAAAACCCTTTTTGACTCTTAACTAACTTCGCACTCCACATCCACAATTTGCAGATAATTTACATCTTTTTACATCAAATCTTGGGCTTTTTCCCCAAAATTGACCCAGGGGACCCCATCCCAACAAGCCCCCAACTCAAAGGTCGGAACTTGCCCTTGAGTCAATCGACTGGCGCAATGATCTTGCTACAAGATCCCCCAACTCTACCTGCAAAACTGCTACTTCGGTCGCACTGTGTGTGGCTGCCTGCTTCACCTATTCGACCATCTATTCTATAGCTATTCCTTTACTAGCACACTTGATATTCTGCTATGTGACCTGCAAGTTCATCAGCTTTTCTTGGATGTTGGCTGAGACTTGGTAGGATTTGTCCAACCAAGGACCCTATCGTGCCTTAAGCACTGCCTCTTTTTTCTGCGTTGCTTCCACTTGTGCAAGGAGTTGGTTTCCTCTTGCAACTCGGCGAGGCACCTCGCTATAGCAATGGAGCGCGATGTCATCCGTGCTTCGTCATACTACTACTGGATCTCACGGATCTCTATACTTAATATTTGAAGGGTGGGATCTTCCTATAGGGTCATCACCACTTCCATGGCCTGTTCAAATAAACTTGTATAGTCAACAACTGTGGCATCCACAGTAGCTATCCCTTCCTTGACGGCTGTGACTTAAGATCTAGTTCCGTGATTTTCATGTTGAGTTCAAATTGAACTCTTGCCACCTTTACCTTTGCCTCATGGACACCCACTGCTAGCTTTTGGATCTTGGCCTCGAGCAGTGCCTCCTCAGGTATGTGCAACTTCGGCATTTTCCTGCATGCCTCTACAACTACGGCCGTCAGCTGGGCGCTCTGTGCCTAGATTATATCCCTCTCCTTCAGGGCCTTCATCTTCTCGGCAAACTTTTGTTCATTGTTCACCATGTACTCATTGATTAAACTGAGAGCGCGTTGCTCTCGCGCTCTTAATTCCACTATCACACTTGTCTGCAGCGCGTGAAGATATTCGTTGGGGAGCACTGCAATGTTGAGGTTGATGTTCTTTAAGGTGCTAACGATGATCTTATCATCGGCCGAATCTGCGCTCAGGGACCCTTCTTGCAACACGACTATCCTGAGATCCATTGTCTTGACTAGCTCTACAGCCTGACTTGTCCCTGGTGCTAGGCTCGTCTGTGCGATGCTGACTTGTCCTGCACCCACCTGAATTCTGTTGGTCTGGATCTACAGTTTGTGTAGATCCCTCTGAATATTTCTTAAGGATTGCAAATGTTGTTGCTCAAACTACTGCAACAGTTCAACTATAGTGTCATGCACTTTGTCCCCGATCTCATCGAGATTGCTCTCCGTCAGTGTAATAGGATCCAACGGTGGCTTAGTCACCTTTGTCTTCTTCCAGGACCCCTCCTTCTATTGTTCTCTATACCTCTTTACTGGGAATGGAGTGCTCTGCCCCTCATCGCCTCCATCACCCTACACCGACATCTCTTCCTCTTCGGTTTTGGGTGAAGGGGATATACGCTTCACTCGGAGTCGCACTGCTCCTATTTAGCTTGTTGTTTTGCAATGCACTCCTTTTCTAGTCGTGCCTTCTCCTCGGCCTCCTTCCTTCACTCTACAACCAACTTTTGTGCCCCTTGCTTCACTGCATCCTTCCTCTTTCTCTCTATTTAACTCTTTGCACCTTTGCTCATGCTCACGGCCAAGTCAGATGGAGAGTTCCAATCTATTGGACAACGCTTAATTACTTCCTGAAAAGCATCATCCATGGCTAGATATGGCAGATCAAACCACTTCTGTTGTGGATCCTTATGCACCCGGATATAAACGCGGTGGAATTCTTCCTTGAATTCTGCATACTCTAACAACTATTCATACATGGTTGGGGACAATCGTGGGCACTAGTTGATGGCCATGCGAATGCTCTCTTCCATCAAACCAAGAAACTCTTTGTTTCTGTGACCCGCGCAGGGTCCTTCGTGGCCCAAAGGGAGGAAAACTGTGCAGCCTCTAGCAAACCTACCTCCAATGGAGGAAACTAACTATCCTCTGAGAGCTCCCAGGAAACTAGCACAATGGAGAGCACAAACCACACGTAGTGGAAGGTCTTGCTCTCATCTTGCGCCTCGCGACAATTCACAAGGAACTCACTACATAGATAGCACGACTAGTTAAACCGCACACCCTCTATTCATTGTGTAGCTAATAAGATCACGATTGTCGGAACCTCATCCGCACAACACTTCCTCATGACCTTGCTAGCTAGTATCTGGGTGGAAATTTTCACCACGGGGTTGTTGATGGATGTTATAGAGTACCCACACAAATTCTTGAGAAGCTCAAATTTCTTCTTCATCTTCTCTACCAAGTCTCACTCGCTTGTCTTTCCGCCAAACTCCTTGGCCAAATTCAAGCCTTCATGTGGTAGGAGCGTGATCCTATGGATGAGCATGTCCATGATGGGGATAGGCACGCTAAGCCATAAGCACCCATCGTGCACCAGAGTCAGCAGTTGTTGTATACAGGTGGTGTTTATGCTAGAGCATTGGTGGTGGGGCACTAACAACCGGTTCAATAAACCAGACTACTCGACTCCCCGGATCCACTAAACTATCTCCAATGCAATGACACTAGAGTCTTTGTAATATACTCGCTTCATGTAATTCTCAGTCACGAGGTGGGGGAACCTCTCATGGTTAGCCACGTCCCAATCCTCCATCTTTAAAAGGGGAACCCATGCCATGCACATACCTTCGAAGGTGATCTTTTCCAGTAGGTGGGGCATAGGAATGATGAGTTTCTTCACATCTGGGTCCTTGGTGACCTTCACCTTCCCTTTACATGGAGGGATGTAGTCTGGAAACTTGGTGATGGGCTCTGCACCCTCAACATCTATATCTTCAGTACCCTCTTTGACCTCCAAATCTACAACCTTCTCAGGTTTCTTGTCCTTCTTCTATGTTTGGGCAGCAGAGTGATTTCTAGGTGACTCGTGTACTGGCACTGACCTTTTATGCTTGTCTTTCTTCATCTTGTGGGTCTCGTGCACTAGTGTAGGCTTTGGCCTAGGCGACCTCGGCATCGTAGGCACAGGAGTTGGAGCCTCCATGCTCACAACTTCTAGAGCCGCTCCTTTGGAGGAAAAAGTTCCTCTGGTGCTTGCAGTCTCACCTGGTCCTGACATAGTGTTGTAAATGAATTGTCAGGTTTCCTCAAGTAGATTATCAAACACGGAGCTGGTGACCAAATATTTGAAAAACTTACGATTCATAAGTGACAGATAGAACAAATCAAAAATATAAGCATGCAAAGTGTTATCTGCTAGAATGGCACGCTTAATTTATAGGGGAATTTAAATTCAAATCTGATCGTTCCCCCCAAAAGGCATCCATTAATTTTGATTTGGCAGCCGATCTCCAAATATTTCAGCCTTAAATGTTGCCCACCATGTCCTCTTAACCATCTCCTGGCTGTTAAACCATGAACAGTGACTCTAATGGTCATTTTCTGGCTTTGTTGCATGGTATCTCCCTCCATAGTGCAGCTCCCTTTGTGTGGCTTTTAGTATCGTGACATCACCCTACTTTGAGCAACCCCCCTGTCGCGTAGTCCCCAAAACTAGGCAGTGTAGTTTATAGTCCCACGCTCCCTTACAGCTTCTTGGAGCAGTAAAACTGTTCGGCTCCCATATAGTCATTGAGTCGGATACCCTACATACAGTTTCAACTGACTTCTATTCACCCTTCCTAGAAAAGGTTCTCCATTCAGCTTTGTAAGCTGAACCACGCCCACATCTGTGATTTCTTTGATGACATATGACCCCAACCAATGCATCTGAAACTTTCCTGGAAACTTATTGAACTTACTATCATATAATAATACCAAATAATTTATCTCGAATGTGCACAGCTTGATGTGTCGATTGTGGCATGCATTTTCACGTTCCTTCTGTACTTGCTGATGAAATCTAGCCAAGAATCTATCCTCTTCACGCTCCATCAACTACGTGAGCTGTTCTTCCAAGGCTCTGTGGTCCGCCATCCCTATGAAAGTTGTTATGCGTAGACTAGGCACGATATATTTCATAGGAATCACAGCTTCTATGCCATAGACCAACCGGAAAGGTGTCTGACATGTTAGTTTTTTGCAAGTAACCCTATACACCCATAATACTATCGGTATGCGCACATCCCAATCATTCCACTATGTGTTGCAAATATTTGACAGTGTATTCTCCAATATCTTATTGAACGCCTTAATTGTTCCATTATCCTAAGGATGATATGGTGTACTCTTCTGATGATAAACCTGGAACTCTTCAATCAACATCCTGATAATTTCATTAGGTGCATACCGCAATCACTCATCAACACTTTCAGGAAATCGAACCTGGTTGAAATGCACTCAAACAATAATTTATTTGTTGTAGCCCCGGTACAATCCTTCACCAGTTGTGCCTCTGCCCATCGAGTTAGATACTTTGTCACAGTGATGATATAGCGCACACCTATTTTCTTTCTTGGTGGTTGAATCGGTCCTACAACGTCGATTGTCCATTTCTAAAATGGATGCAATGACACCTGATGATCCAAAACGAATTCTAAAACCTCTAAGTCTTCATATATCTTAACTATTAGAAACACTATCAGAAGGGAAAATAGTGAAAGAATGGCAGAAAATAGAGCTAAGAGAAGGTGAAAGCAATGTTGCACAAGAGCCATTGAGTCGGACCGATCAATGGTCCAAATCAAATCGGGATAAAGCAATCGGGAGAAGTCAGCAGAGTACATCGGAGGCATCCCTATGGAAATCATGATAGCAATTAGCGTGATTTAACGAGGACCGTTGATCGAGCGCACAGATCAATAGCCCAAATTAACTCGCAATATCGCATTGCTAAAACACAAGGGAGGACTTACCAAAGGCCCGAAGACCATGCGATATGCAATTGCGATATATCCCATCGCAATATTGCATCACAACAATACAAAGGAGGGGGCCCAATACAATATGCGACTTGTGATAAGTTAGACCCGACGGGGTTTATGGATGCGAATTGGTATATTTTGAGTTTCGATAAAAAGGGATTTGGAAGGTTTTTCTATGTATTTACACATTTCCGCTATAGAACCGAAATACAAAGGAAATGCGCCCGAAGAAATAAAACTGGATCCGAAAGGTTTATAAATGCAGGTCTAAATTATTTGAGTTCCATGGTAAGCGCGATTTTGGGCAGGCCTCAGTTGGTAAGTGGTATTGGACGAGCTCCGCCCGATCCCATACACTGGCCGACACGTGGCTTGGCGCAAGAGAGAGAAAACCACCTTTTTGGTGGGTAATCTCTATACACATAAGTCACCCGAAATGGATATCAACCATTGGATTGGAGATCACGCAGATCAACAGTGGACTTGCAATAGTGACCAAAGGCGGACCTGATAGGATTATAGGGTGGATTCAATGTTATTTGAAGTCCGATAGAAAGTGTTTTGTTGGATTTTTCAATGTTTTCTGTGTATTTCTCTGTGTAAACAGAGAAACGACTTTCTGGGATTTCACCCACGCCAGTGGTCCTTTCCATTACGAACAAGTGGCCACCATACCTTAGGGAGTTTAGCAATGATTGTTAAATGCTCCAGAAGGAGAGGAAGGGATAGCAGCCGAAAGCTAGAGAGACCGAAAGGGGAGATGAATAGACAAGCACCGATATGCTTAAAAGCCATTCACTGGCAGAGACAGAGGAGGCAGTTGCTAAGACAGAGACAAAGCATAAGACAGGGATCAAGAGGGAGACTCTATGTACTCTTGTAGACTTGAGGATTTTAAGTAAATCCTTGTTGTTTTGTCACTATTGTGTTGAGACTCGATTTGAGCTCGCACTTGTAATAATCTTCTCTTGAAGACATAATATAGAGGTTGAACACTGAAAGCTCGACCAGGAGACGTAGAAAGGAAGTCTAGTGAACTCCTTGATTATTTGTTGTGTTAATGTGTGTGACTGTTATGTTTTCTAACTGCTCATTATCTATATTATTTACAATCTTTTTGATCCATTGCACTAAGTAATATAGGCATTCCTGTACATGAGTCTGTAATAATTTTATATTGATTTAAGATCTCATTTTTAGATCAAGTGGTATCAAAGCATTAGGTTTTGTTAAGGTTAGACAAGCTTGTCTAGATTTTGGATGATAACTAGATTAAAGCTAAAACTAGAAGAAGGAAAACTTGTTGAGGCTAATCTAGAGATTGGAAGAGTCTATTCTCATAGAAGAATGGCAAAAGAAACTCCATTGAGATCAAAATCTCAATTTATGGAAGGTTTTAAGGCCATGCAAGCCATGGTGGAAGAGATGTATTTAGAGTTTAAGAAGGGTCAAGGTGAAAGCACCTCAACACCTAAACCAGACAAAGGAGCAGAGGAACCTTTTCTAGTTGCCTCTCCAGAAGGCAAAGGAAAAGGAGAAATGCCTTCTCCACCAACTCCTCCATCATCACCTACCTCATCATCTTCTTCGCATAAAGCTAGCCCTGATAAGAAAAAGAAGAAAACTTCTTTGATTAAATTAGATGTGAAGTTTGATTTGCCAATTTATGATGGAGAACTAAATGCAGAGAAGCTAGATAATTGGATAAGACAAATTGATGTATATTGCAAGGTGCAAAACATTGATTCAAAAAGGAGAAAGATTCAGCTGGCTAGCCTTCGACTTGGAGGAACTGCACTAGTATGGTGGGAAGGCAAGACACAAGCTGATATGAAAAAACATGGTAAAATCCTTTCTAGCTAGAATGACTTTGTTTCTGCTATCAAAAAGAAATTCTATCATTTAGCTTACATGCAGCAGGAAATGATGAGTTGGCAAACTCTTCACCAGTTGAAGGGTCAGAGTGTACAGAGTTATACTCAGGAATTCAGAAAGAGAGCTTTAACTCTAGGAATATCATTAGACTCACCTGAAACTTTATTGAAGTATATAGGTGGTCTTCATAGCTATTTAAAGCATACTATTCTCATGTTTAATCCCACTAGCTTAGATGATGTATCAGTTCAAGCCACACATCTAGAAGCTAGAGGTAAGAATGTAAATCTAGAAATTGGGGGAACATGTAAATATTATGTAAGCAAGAGCAAGGAAAAGAAGAAACTGAAATGGAAGGAAAGGAAAGCAAACACTGTAAAGAAGGATAAACATTCATGCACTCATTGCAAGAAAGAAGGACACGATGAGGCACACTACTGGTCTTTGCATCCAGAACTGAAACCCAACAAGTTTGGTGGAAAGGAGAAGAAGAATGTTGCTACTATTCAGAAAGACTAGGGGTCAAATTCAGGTGATGAAATAATAGTTACAACCACGAGTATAAGAGGTAAGGATTTTGAAGCATCCACAAGTAATTCTACACAATCTATTGATAATGAAAGTAATGAGAGAGAAAGAAATGAGCTTTTTCGTATTAGAGTAATTTCCAAGAATAATAAGATTGATACTTTGTTTGATAGTGGATCACAATTAAATTTGATTTCTGAAACGATTGTAAAGAAGTTGGGATTACAAACAAAACCTCATGAGAAGCCATATCCATTAGGTTGGGTGTGTGATAAAACAAAGCTACAAGTAATGAGACAATGTAAACTTAGGTTTGCTATTGGATCAACATTTGTAGATGAGGTTGAGTTAGATGTAGTTCCATTAGATATATGTGGTATTGTTTTGGGAAGTCCATACTTGTATGATAGGAAAGCTATTTTCTATAGAGCTGAAAATAAGTATCAAATCACTAAAGATGGAATAGAATATATTATAAGAGCTCATAAACTAAAAAATAACTATTCTCTCATAAACTCATGATAGATGAAAAGAATTGTGAATTCAAGTAAGCAGTTTTTACTTATGGTTGTAAAGGCAAAGGATCTTGAAAAATCCAATGCATTTGAAGGCTGTGATGCTAAACAGAAAGCTGATTTAGTTAAAGTTGTTTCAGAGTATGATGTTCTATTTCAAGAACCAAAAGGTCTACCACCCAAGCGAGAAATAGTACATGATATTTGTTTGCAGCAAGATGCTCCATTACCTAACATTGGAATGTACAGGTTGTCAGCTTTAGAGAATGCAGAGATAAAGAAGCAGGTACAGGAGTTTCTCAAAAAAGGGTTTATAAGACCAAGCACATCGCCATGTGGATCTCTAATCATGCTGGTGAAAAAGAAAGACGGTACATGGAGAATGTGCACTGATTATAGAGAACTAAATAAAATAACGATCAAGAATCGTTATCCTCTTCCTCGTATTGATGATCTATTAGATCAATTGAAAGAAGCAGTTTAATTTTCCAAGTTAGACTTATGAAGTGGCTATCATCAGGTCAGAGTTGTAGAACAAGATGCATGGAAGACTGCTTTCAAGATAAAGCAAGGACTGTATGAATGGTTGGTTATGCCTTTTGGCTTAACTAATTCTCCTGCTACGTTTATGAGAGTTATGAATGATGTACTCGGACCATATATTGATGATTTTGTAATTGTTTATTTAGATGACATTCTTGTTTTTAGTAAGACATGGGAAGACCATGTAAAGGATGTAAAGCAGACTTTAGATGTTTTAAAAGGAGAAAATCTCTATGTAAAACTGTCAAAATTTGAATTTGGCAAAACATCTTTAAGTTATTTGGGTCATATTGTAGGGGGTGGTGAATTGAAGATAGATCCCTCTAAGGTTGAAGTCATTGTGAACTAGCCTAAACCCAAATCTGCTACAAAGGTTAGAAGTTTCCTAGGGGCAGCACAATACTGGAGAAAGTTTATTGCTAACTTTTCATTGATTGCAACTCCATTACATGCTTTAATAGGATTGAAACAGGTGTTTAAATGGGAAGGCAAATAGCAGAAAGCCTTCGACACCTTAAAAGAAAAAATTAGTACAGCACCAGTACTAGCACTACCAGATCTTAAACATCCATTTGAGATTGAGATAGGTGCTAGTGACTATGCCATGGGAGCAGTGTTGATGCAACACAGTAAACCCATATGTTATCATTCTGAGACATTTACTTCTGCAGTAGTTAATTATCCCACATATGATAAAGAATTGTATGCATTAGTACAGAGTGTGAAAATTTGGAAACATTACCTAATGGGTAAGGAAACAATCATACATACAGATCATCAACCACTTCAATATTTGCACTCACAAACTAGATTGCAGCAATCAAGACATTATAGGTGGATGGGTTTTCTACAGCAATTTCATCTTGTCATCAGATATATGAAGGGCATACACAATAAGGTTGCAGACATGTTATCAAGACCAATCATAAATGCATCTACTATACTTAACCATAACTCAGTAATGCATGAAAGTTACATTGAACAATATGCTCAAGATGTAGATTTTAAAGATGTATATGCAACTTTAAGTCATGGCAAGCAAGTAGAAGAATTGGATTATTATGTAAAGGACCAACTCTTATATCATTTGGGAAATTTATGCATTCCACAAACTGAAAGAGTTAACATAATTCGAGAAGCACATACTTCTCTAATATTAGGGCATTTTGGTGTAAGTAAAATGGTTGCACAATTGCAAAGGTTCTGTTATTGGCCAAGAATGCATGAGACAATTTCTAGATATATCAAAGGGTGTACTATGTGTGCTACAAGCAAGCCCAGTAATAGAAAATTAGGCTTGTACACTCCACTTCCAATTCCTTCTCGTCCTTGGGAAAGTGTTTCCATGGACTTTGTTGGGGGATTGCCAAAATCTAGAAAATGTCATGATTATTTGTATGTTGTTGTGGATAGGTTCAATAAAATGTGTATTTTGATACCTTGTAACAAGCAGGTTACAGCTGAACAAACAGCAAAGTTGTTCTTTCAGAATGTATGGGTTCATTTTGGTTTACCCACTTCTATTGTATCTGATCGAGATTCTCGATTTGTTGGGAAATTTTGGTCAAATCTATGGGAGTTGATGGACACCAGGTTGAAGAAGAGCACAACATTTCATCCACAAACAGATGGTCAGATAGAGGTGGTCAACAAGACAGTGATCCAGTTTCTCAGAGGCTATTGCAACAAGCATCCCAAGCTTTGGGATGAGCATTTGTGTTATGTGCAACATGCTTACAACCATGCCAAGCACTCTTCTATGCATAGATCTCCTTTCAAGACTTGTTTTGGTTTTATACCAAAGTCTCCCTTGGATTTTGTCTTTGGTAAAGACATAGCAGTTGATGGACACAATGATGTGGACAAAGCAACCAAGTTCATTGAACAAATCTAGGAAATTCACCAGGCAGTATAGGAACAGTTAGAAAGAAGTAAAGCCAAGTACAAGGCAAGACATGACAAGCATCAGGTTGAGCATAGTTTCCAAGTTGGTGATCAATTCTGGCTGTACATCAACAAAGACAGAATGCAAGGTGAAGGTAAGAAGCTAAAACCAATAAGGTATGGACCTTTCAAGATACTTGATAAAATTGGTGAAAATGCTTTTCACCTTGATTTGCCAGCTTATATGCAAATCTATTCAGTTGTTAATGCAGAAAACTTGATATTGTATGAACCTTCATTAATTGAAGATCCTGAAGAGCAAAGTCAGTTGCATTCTATTGAGGATCTGTTGCCTGAATATCTCAATGAGTTACATGAAGATATAGTTATGGACAAGAAGGTAAGAACTATGCGTGGAGGGGATGTTGAGTACCTAAGGATATGGCTCAAAGGTTCAAATCCAAGCAAAGCATGATGGATAGAAGTTAAACAAGTGAGGGAGCTATATCCTCATTTGATCGATGCCTAAAAACCAACTTTTGGTGGTCCAAAATCTTTTCAGTGGGAAGGCGTGATCCAAAATGGATCCTAAAACCTCTAAGTCTTCATATATCTTAACTATCGAAAACACTATCGGAAGGGAAAACAGTGAAAGAATGGCAGAAAACAGAGCTAAATGAAGGTGGAAGCAATGCTGCACAAGAGCCATCAGATCGAACCGATCAACGGTCCATATCAAATCAGGATATCGCAATCGGGAGAAGTCAGCAGAGTACATCGAAGGCATCCCTATGGAAATTGCGATAGCAATCAACGTGATTTAACGAGGACCATTGATCGAGCGCGCAGATCAACGACCCAGATTAACTCGCAATATCGCATCGCTAAAACACAAGGGAGGACTTACCAAAGGCCCGAAGACCATGCGATATGTGATTGTGATATATTGCATCGCAACGATACAAAGGAGCGGGGCCGATACAATATGCAACTTGCGATAAGTCGAATCTGACGAGGTTTATGGACACGAATTGATATATTTTGAGTTCCGATAAAAAGGGATTTGTCAGGTTTTTCTATGTATTTACGCATTTCTGCTATAGAACCGAAGCGATAAAACCAGACCCGAAAGGTTTATAAATGCAACTCTATATTATTTGAGTTCCGTAGTAAGTGGGATTTCAGGCGGGCCTCAGGCAGTAAGTGGTATTGTATGGGCTCCGCCTGATCCCATACACTGGCCGACACGTGGCTTGGCGCAGGAGAGAGAAAACCGCCTTTTCGGGCAGGTAATCTCCGTACACATAAGCCGCCCAAAATAGATATCAACCATTGGATCAGAGATCACGCAGATCAACGGTGGGCTTGCGATAGCGACCAAAGGTGGACCCGATAGGATTATAGGGTGGATTCAATGTTATTTGAAGTCCGATAGAAAGTGTTTTGTTGGATTTTTTAGTGTTTTCTGTGTATTTCTCTGTGTAAACAGAGAAACGACTTTTTGGGATTTCACCCGCGCCAGTGGTCCTTTCCGTTATGAATAGGTGGCCACCATACCTTAGGGAGTTTAGCAATGATTGTTAAACACTCCAGAAGGAGAGGAAGGGCCAGCGGCCAGAAGCCAAAGAGCCCGAAAGGGGAGATGAACAGACAAGCACCGATAGGCTTAAAAGCCATTCACTGGCAAAGATAGAGGAGGTAGTTGTTGAGACAAAGAGAAAGCAGAAGACAGGGAGCAAGAGGGAAACTCTGTGTACTCTTGTAGACTTGAGGATTTCAAGTAAATCCTTGTTGTTTTGTCACTGTTGTGTTGAGACTCGGTTTGAGCTCACACTTGTAATAATCTACTCTTGAAGACATAATATAGAGGTTGAACACTAAAAGATGGACCAGGAGACGTAGCCAGGAAGTCTGGTGAACTCCTTGATTATTTTTTGTGTGAATGTGTGTGACTGTTATGTTTTCTAACTACTCATTGTCTATATTATTCGCAATCTTTTCGATCCGTTGCACTAAGTAATATAGGCATTCCTGCACATGAGTCTGTAATACCTTTATATTGATTTAAGATCTCATTTTCAGATCACTGAGGGTTTAGAGGCAGCTCATCCCTTCATGATGGCCTGCCCATTCTTTGACATGCATCACACACCCTACAATATGCTTTGGTATCCTTATGTAATGTAGGCCACCACAAACCCGCGCGCAAAATATTCTACGTTATTTCTTTTCCTGCATAATGTCCTCCCACGGCTCATCCATGAGCTTCAGCGAGGATGCTATTTCATTCAAAATCGGGCACATACCATCGGAGTACCTCATCCAATCCCATCTTATATAAATGTCCTGCAATTACCGATAAATCTGTCACGCGCACTACTAATTCTTTCTTCTGCTAGATGGTGTATCCTTTTGGAGCCGTCCCTATAGTGAAAAAGTGGATAATATTTGCAAAATTATTATCCGCTACATGCACTGTGAAGATTTGCGCATCGGGCAACCCTTCCTCCAAGTTAGTAGGCTCCTCCCCTGTTTCAATTCGCGAACAATGGTCAGGTCTTGCATTCAACCTTCCTGGCTTCCAATTACCTCAAAGTCATATTCTTGAAACAACAGCAGCCATTTACATATACCCCCCCCCCCCCGACACAGGCTTATTGACTAGGTACTTCAAGGCAGAGTGGTCTATGTACATCTTGAAGTGTCCACCCAACATATAGTGTCTGAATTTTTGGAGTGCATATACCATAGCCAATCCCTCATGCTCTGTCATTGAGTAGTTCCTCTCAACCTTTGATAATTTCCTGCTCGCAAAAGCTATTGGGTGATCCATCTCTCCTTCGCCAGCTTGTGTTAGCACTTCTCCCAACGCAATACACGAGGCATCAATGTGCACATGGAATTCCTTCTTCCAATCTGGGAAGACTAAGATCAATGCGGTGACCATCTTTTCTTTCAATACATCTAGACTGTGCTAACATTCTTCATCCCAACAAAATGTAGCGTCCTTCTTCAGTATCTTCTCCATAGGCATAGTAATATGAGCATAAGCCTTAATGAACTTTCGATAATACCTAGTATGGCCCAGTGTTGCGCGCAACTGTTTGACACTCCTTGGGGCCTCCAAATTAACTATTACCACGATCTTGGTAGGATCCACCATTATTCCTTGCTTGCACACCACATGACCCAACAAAATTCCAAAGGGGACACAGAATAAGCATTTCTCCAGGTTCAACGCGATCTGATATCTTCAACACATATTGAACATTAAGTGGTAACTAGCTACATGGCGCTTTACTAAACCAAACACTATCCAGTCATCAAAATATACCTCCAGTAATTTGTGAATAAACTCTTTGAACACTGCGATGACTACGCGATAGAATATCGTCGGTGCATTCTTAAGTCCGAATGGCATCACCGTATACTGAAAACAACCCCGTTCCATCATGAAGGTTGTTTTACTCCTGTCTTCTGGCACAATCTTAATCTGATGGCATCTAGAGAACCCATCAATGAATGAATAGGCATCATGTCCTCCAACATTGTCCAATACCTCATCAGTGAATGGTGTCGGGAAAGGATCATGGATGCAGGCATCGTTAAGCTTTCTTAGATCTACACAAATCCTTATCTCTCCCTTATTCTTCTTTTCCTGAACTACCATTGGGCTCACCCAATCAAATTCCTCCATTGGTTCAATAATACCTGCCTCAAGCATCTTGTCCAATTCCAAGTAGACTTTTTCCTTGTATTTGGGATTAAGGCGATATGGCCTTTACTTGATGGGCTTTTTGTCTGGTTTCAAAGTTATTTTCATCACAGCCAAATCGCCTATGATGCCTTTCAAGTTCGAAAATTTTGTAGGAAAAATATCCTGGTACTCGCGGAGTAACTAAGCAACTTTATCCACTGTGGCATCATCCCAGTAATCCCCAATATTCACAAATTTTGGCTTTGCTTCAATACAAATGTTTACTCACATAGTTTTCAATGATGTGGTGATATCTTGGTTCTCTATCTATGGATCTTCGACCTCGCGGCGACCTTCCGTTTCTGGGGTATTGATATTCCTTAGATCCTCATCCTCCCCTTCAGCAGTCACATTATAGCATGCCAGCGTATGGCGCAGTTGGGTACTCCAATCCAGTTGAGCCAATTCCAAAGGATCCTGCAGAATTCTGAAGATCGCTGCCCTATCCTCCTGTAGCACCTATCAATGCTTTCGAACCCATCTTCAAAACTAAAGGTCATCGAAAAGCCTTCCCTTAAGATATCCCACTCCACGGTGCTGTGGTAGAGCTTTGTTTCCAAGTACAAATTCATAGGGATTATATCCAGAGTGTGACACAATAGGTGCACCCACTCTGGTTGCGGCTCTTTTCCATAGACTTTAGCCCACTTTTCTAAATGATCACATGGACCATTCCTCCCATCATATTTCTCATTTAATCACACTTCAAGAGGACCAAATTGCATCCTCATCATCCTCCTGTAATCACGCCATCCATCAAAGCTTTCCTTGTGCGTACCCCACCATTAAGCGGGCGTAGCGTGCAGTGCCCAATCCAGAGCCTGAAAATGATGATCCTCTGGGATTTCTCTTTCAAAAGCATCCAAAAACTTATCTACATCGATTAAACCATCATAATAAGGTAAATTTCTTACCTCTGATGACACACAACGCAGTGATTTAGTCATCACATTGCAACACAACGTAGATACTTCAGGTAGCCTATCCTACCAATGCTCCAATTCTCCATCTAAGTCTAAGGTACACGATCTTTCGCAGTCCCATGCAATCCATCCATAAGCTATTGTATTAACCCAATATTGGTCTCGCACCATAATTTTGTAGATTTGATCCAAATCGTGATCACTTTCCTCATAGTCAAGGACCGATTGAGTATAGCGCAGTCCTTCTGCAGAGTCCAATGGTACTACAATGCGGAGTGATTACCTTTTGAACGACATTATCCACTTATTCAAATTGATTACCCCATTCATATCAATAGCCCAGTCAATTCCAACAAGCTTTAGGTATGGATTTTTGTCATCAACAATTTCTATCACTTCAAAATTATCCAGCACACTTGCACCTTCTATATCTATGGTAACTCCGTGCAGATGTCCCATAGGGATAATCTTCTGTTGGTTCGCCATCCTCAACTGAATCAAAGACCATTGCAACACAAGTCTCCCCATCCTCTCCCATGTCTGTTTAGGAAAAATGTTCGCATCAGACCTGAAATCCAAAACAACCTGGTCCATCTCATAATCTCCTATTTGCGTAGTAAGTCTCATCTCATGCCCTATCCTTGTCTTATGTTTGCCAAACTTTCTAACTACGTAGTGTCCTTCACGAGCATTTTCCTTCTTAGCACACTTATTTATCAATTCTCGTAGCCCTTTCACAGCCTTGCTATCATGCGGTAGTTTCATACAAGTCTCCAAGAAGGTGGTAAGGAAAGAGGGGTCAACCTCTATAGGTGTGCTGATTGCTGGGAGTTTGTCCTAACTTCCTGAGGTAGAGGCCTCAGCGAAGCTTTTCTTTGCCTCCATAAACATTTCCTTCGCACGCTCCATATCAAACCCAACCTCCTTTTCTGGGGCCTTACGGACCCACCCACTTTCTTCATGTTGTTTTCCTTTATCATCACCAGTCATTATTCCGCTTCGTAGCACGATATTCACATTTGGATCTTCCTCGCGGGGCTTGGCCTTCATCATCTGCAAGTTTTGGGTAGGATGTTAGGGTTGCGCCTTCTTCTCCTGCATCTTAGTTATCAACACAGGGCATTCTTCTATTGTGTGGTCAAACTGAGTGTAATATTGCCATGACGGGCTTGTCTGACTTGTACACTCCCATGCGTAGTGCCTTGACATTCCGTAATTATAGCAAATGACATGTCCACGACCTCTACTAGGTCCTCCTCCTCTGCGGCCTCGTCTGCGCCCCTTAAATCCCCCACGTGGTCCCCAGGCACCTTGATCCGAAGTCTGATTTTTTGCTTGCATTTGATACATAGGCGTCCTCTCCATCATTAATTCATAGCTACGAAAGTGGCACTCATCATGGCCAACCGATTTGCAGAAATTCCAAAACAATTGTTGTGGTGTCTGCAAAATTTTTTGCAGCCAATGATAGTTATCTGTTACATGTTTTCTAGGCACCTGAAAAATATCACACCATTGCGCGGGCCCCATACCTCATCATGCTGGAGCTTCCTACCTCAGGGGCATCAGCCCCCCCATGATATAATTCACGAAAATAGGCACTGATCCTTATCATGCCCCTGGCTCTTACACTTTAGGCACCAGACTTCCTCACGCACCTCTGTCCTAGCCTCCTTTACTTTTTTCAAGCTCTCCAATTCCAAATAGAGGTTCTATAACTGCGAGTGAATTTGTTGGACTCCCAAAGACATGTCCTGAATATGTGTTTCATGCAATCTCATCGTGATTTCTAGAGCTTCCGCCTGAGTTCCTATCTTTTGATGTGATAAAGCAATCCTTAGGTGGGGCAAGAGCGAGGCTATAAACCATTCATGATGCTGACTATCTGTGAGATGCATATTAGCTTTGCGGATCCTACACTTCAGCTTTTGATCTAGCTCCCAAGGCATTTCATCGAGACTCATCATGATTTCCTTAAATCCAATTACCGATTGCGATTCAGACTTAGGCTTACTGAATTCTTTGTTCAAAGCAGTCTGAGTATCTACTAATGACGCCTACGAATTATCAGCGCAGTACTTAACGTACCATGTCGGTGTGCGATCCTGCAAGGCAGTAACCAACTACGCCTTCTTTATGTTATCATCCGTAATTTGTTATGTTGTTCACACATCCTTCGCAACAAACCAAAAAAGATCTAGATCCTCACTTCCGAAGCCCTTGAAAATGAGCAACTTCATGGTATTTGACATGTTTAATGGAGGTGGTGGTGGTGGAGTGGGTGAAGGTGTAGGTTGTGGAGGTGAAGGTGGAGGTGATGTGGATGGATGATGTATTTGCGGAAAACCCTACTTTATCAACTTGATAGCACTTCGTGGCGAGGCCTGCACTACTCCTTCATCGTCACTTGAAGGAGGTCCAATCAACAGGATATATTTAGGACCTGATTTTTCTTGGTTTTTAAAGCTCTGTCCACTTTGCATAGATCCAAACATCAAGGCAATGGCATAAGCCATTTTGCACACAAGAGAATATTAATATAGGTATTCAGAGACCTTAAATACTTACCTCGTGATCCCTTGAAGAACCGTCGCTCTGCTTCATTGTAAGTGACTGAGGTGTCAACCACGAACTCTTTAAAAAATCCTCGTATAACCCGATCAAGCTAATGGTCAACAACACGCACGATCTTATCTTTAGAGGCTTCCAACCTCCACACTAGCTCCGAAGTCCACACTATTGGATCGTCAAGACTCCATCTTCCTTGGCCATCTGCCAATTTAGCTATCCACTCGTCTAGTTCGATCAAGAAGGTACAGAAGAAAATTTCGTGTACTTCTGTGTAAAAATATTTGTCCAACCATTGTTCTTTTGTTAGACGCAGATTCTTGATTTGCTGCACCGCAAATTCGTGGATCTTTCTATCCAACCACTTCTTAATTTCCTTCTTGGTTGGATTCTAGTGATGTGACATCACACATCTCTTTACGCAAATACCGGTCCCGAAAATGAAACCATTTGTTGGCTTAGTGGGTCTTGAACCAGGTTCAAAGTTAGTTGCGCCAAACAAATCCCTACACTACTGGCCCTTTTGGTATCAACCCGCATAGCACGGACTGAAGTCTCACCCGAAGTAGTATGGGGGGATGCTGGAACCAAGTTTCTGCATCCAGAGATCAATGTGATGTCTTTCTATCACCTAGATCTGCCTTCGCACATACTTCTAAGCCCTTAAGAATTAGCGTTGTAACTCCCCTCAATCGGCCTCTAAACCTCTGCGAAGGTCTCTGACTGGCTTTTCCAGACCCTGAAAAGGAAAATTAGCTACTTATGTGCACCATAGATTACCCTTAGATCAATATTTACTCAGATCTACCTAAGTGTTTGATAACTTTAACAGAAAGTGTTATGAGCTTCACGTAATCACTTAATATTAATTGCATTCAAATAATATGACGAATCAAGTAAAGTCGTGCATCAATACATCATTATTTTATAAAGGAATCATTTCATCACAACATATATCGCAATCATACATAACAAAAGTAAAGAGATAAAACATAGGAATTTATGCAACAGTCTTCTTTATCGATCTTCAATATTGGTTTACAGACTCAATACTTCCCTGCACTCAGCTGCAAACACTACTCTAGGCCTCTGCACACTCAACTGCAGAGCCTTTCCTCTTACTTCCCTACGTTATCTCTCTAGATTCCTTCTGTCATACCCATAGACAAAAGACTCTATCTATATCCTTCATGTCTTAGACTCTCTAAGACACACCTATTTATATAATCCCATGGTCCACGAACCATGGGTAGATATTCAAAAACTGACTTGAGTTTACATGAATGAGGGTAAAAACCCTTTTTTGACTCTTAAATAAATTCGTGCTCCGTGTCCACAATTTGCGGAGACTTTACATCTTTTTACATCAAAACTTGGGATTTTGCCCCAAACCTGACCCAGGGACCCCATCCCAACACATTGTTTTAACAATTTTTATCAAGTGCTTCAAGATCAAAATGGTGAAAAATAGATTCAATTAGATCACTGAACTGCTTGAATGAGTGCACGAAGTTATGAGGTAGTATGCTACACCATTGCAATGGGTGGTCGCGAAGAGTTTGTGTGAGCAGAGAACAGACCTCTATTACATTAAAACCTTCCACGTTCTCCATGAGTGCATGGAAGTCATCTAAGTGCTCAGGCCAGGCCACTTCGCCTTCACCATCATATGTTATTTGTGACAAGTCATCCTAGAACTCCCTCTCGACGTGAAAGATATGTCCGTTGGATAGACATTTCACAGGGTGAACTGTAACAAACTCAATGATAGATGTGTGAATTTTAACACAGATTGTGAGGACTCGGCTTGTCATATGGCCCTCCTTCTAGTGCCAAAATGTTTACGATGATGGACCCGCCAACATCAGGGGATCTCCTTGGTATGAAGTCCCAACTAGACCTCACACAATTTGGTGTAGCAATCCCATCCGGTACAAGGGCCCAATTTCCATTATCTTAAAGATATGCCTTATCTCTTGCTTGTCAGCACGTGAGAGTGGTCTTCTTTGTCTAAAAACATCGAGGTTTGCATGCCTAGTGAGTGCTAGTGTTACTTGTGTTAAGGTTCTTTCACTGCAGAGAGAGAGGGTGAAGTGAGTCTTTGGTCAAAAGGGAAAAGTCACAACTCTATCAAAGACACACAACACAATAGGACATGTGCAGCATCCGAAGGAGAATTCCACACAGATGTGGGAGTCACAACACACAAGAAGGGATAGCATGTACAACACCTAACGGAGCACTCTACGTGAGTGTGACAGTCGTTATAACAAGTTTATGGAAAGGTTTTTTCTGATGTCCAGTGAAGCAACCCACATGGGCGGGACAACGTTAATTACTTATACAACACATTTTCGTAAATATATGTAAGCAACCGAAAGAGTTCAACTTTTTTAACACGGGTTAAAGCAACATGCATTACAAGTGTTCAAGATTAGTCTGACAAACAGTTACAATATGTGTGTGAAAACGTGTTGGCCTATTAATAGGTTTTTGTATCAAGTGAAAGTTCTGAGACACTTCGGTACACCATACATCACTAACCCCGTAGGTGGGGCGTTGGAGCCACTGCTCTCTCCTCAAAGAAAAGATTACAAACTCTCAAGGCTACATGGGAGGAGCCAAGGGAAAAAGTCCTTTGCATGTACAAATGAGGGGGTATTTATGGCCAAGGAAAAAATTGGCCCTTTTGATTGTTCGACTTCCCTCATGACCATTTGACTCATTTGACTCTTCAGTTTTACATGACTCTTTGTATGACATGTGGTCTTCGTGGACTTCCACATTACATTACATTGATTTACACAGTGGGGCCCACAGTAGTGATGTGGCCACCTGACTCATGAAACGACTTGACAAGACAGTGCTAGTATGTCCATGCTATTGCTGGTGTCCATGTCGAGTTGCAGTGATGCTGAGTGATGGATGTGCTCTTCGTGTATCACAGCTTCACCTTCGCATGGAAACATGCATGGAGTCTTCGATGGTCCTGGTGTTCACTTGATGTTGCATGTGCAGGTCACTACTTTTCTTGTTCTTTGGCATGCTTGACATGTTGGTCCGTTCGTGAAAAAATATCCTGACATGCATCATCTATTCGCGAGAAAATCTCCTCGCATGCATCGTTTGTTCGTCCATTCGCGAACACATCTCTTTGCATGTACTCTCCTTATTCATCCCATCCATCGTCATGCCATGTCTTATCCGTATACCTGTATCTTCAATCACTCAAAATGAGACAACATTGTAGAAATTTTGAATAATATAACACTTATTCACAGAGATTATCCTGATTATACACTATTTGCGGAATGCATGCATAATACATAACCTCCTCTACGTTGATCATCAATTTGCGGAATTAAAAACAATCGCATGCGCACATTGAAACTTCAATCACACATATCAACACAGTATGTAATGGGGAAAGCATGCAGCTAAAAACCCCCAACTATCTGTATATTATAATGATAGAGAATATGTAACAATACATAGTACACTACTCCTCACAAGTACTCAGTACTATCTCCACCTGCTACACACAAACTAGCTCAGATCTGAACAAGTCACAGGTTCAAATCTCCTCCACTGTTTGCCTGCCTTTACTGCGCAATCCAAGTTGAGAATAGATCTGATCCAAGTTCAAATTATCTTGGCTTGTACTGCGCAATCCTCATTGGCAATCTCAATCAATGATTGTGCAAAATCTCATGCACAGCTATAGTCACCACTGATAGTAGTCTCACCCTTTCACCCACCTCTAACACTTGTCTCCACTGGACTGTCCATACACTGAGTTAACTGATGTATTCTTTAGTTGATTGATGAGTTAATAATTAGTGAATTAATTAATAATTAATTCACATCACTCATCACTAGTGTATTTGGCAGTTAGACTAAATACAACTAGTTCAACTAAGTCAAACTGAACACAACTCCATCAACTCCCCAATCAACTACACCAAACTCAATCACTTGAGTTCTAACTGAAGTCCATCATGCAATAGCTCAACTAACCCATAGGAAAAGTATATTTCCTTCTGGCAGTTGCATGTGCCACATCCATAGCTCGAACTGAAGTGCTGCAAGAGGATAAGATAATGTTTATAGTCCAAATATTATTAAGAGCTAATAATATTTGACTGTTCTATTTTTAGACTGGTAGTCTAAAAATAGACTTTGTACATGTGTCTAAAAATAGAAGTCCATCTATTTTTACCAACATGACCAATCATCCATAAATAGCATCCTGCAACTCATAGACCATGATCCATATGTCTAAAAATAGACTTTGCGCCAAAAATAGCCTGCGGGCCCACTTAGTGAAGGTGACTTCTTTTCACTAAGCTCCATCATCTTGTTGCATTTTCAACAGACATCAAATCCATAAACCTCCTAGTTTACCATGATGCATTGTTATTCTCTTTCGGATGCAGATCACCGGGAGAGAGGAAAACACTATAAAATTGCACAAGGCACCACTGGTGAAAATTGCGCAAAAGTCACTGGGAGATTGAGATGGACAATATGGAATAGCAGTGACTGTTCGCGGGATCTAGCTCGACTGGGGGGCAGATCTGCGTAATTTTTGGAGGAAAGCTGTGTGGGCTGCACAGGGGTTTGGCAACAAAAACTGCGCAATTCCTGGAGGGAGGAAGCAACAGGCTGCAGGAGACTTGGCAACAAAAATTGCGCAATTACCGGAGGGAGGAAGCAGGAGGCTGCAGGAGACTTGGCAACAAAAACTGCGCAATTCCTGGAGGGAGCTCACAACATGCTGCAGGAGGCTTGCGGGGAAAAATTGCACATTTTTTCCAGGGAGCTGACTGTGGGCTACAAGGTTTCTGGTGACAAAACCTGTGCAATTGTTGGGAGGTTGATTGACTGAACACATCTGCACAGTTTCTGAGTTGAGCAGGATGTTGGGCAGTTGAGGGGCTTGCTCATGAAATCTGCGCGGGTTTTTGGGTGAGCAGCCGACCGACTCACTAGGTGTCTGGCTAGAAAAGCTGTGCAATTTTTTGGGGGAGACAAGGGCGGCTGATCCGGATCTTGGGAGGGAGGCCCCTAAGATCTCAAAAAAATTGAAATGGATCTTGGGAGGAGAGACCCCCAAGATCAGAAAACTTGAAATTGCCAGAAGAAAAATAGGAGAATGCCCAATAAATAAAACCACAAAGAAACTTTTATTTAAAATAGTAATGAAAATAAACCAGCTAGGGCGATGGTAGCTTATCTCTGAGAAGAGATGTGGTGGCTACATGCCTCTGAACTGTAAAGGCTACATTGTGGCGGACAATCTGTCCTTTTACTTGTTACTTATAGTATTTTTCAGTTACAATACCACGGGTCAATTCCATGGGTGAATGAATACCATGGGTGGATTTTACAATACCACAGGTGGATGCCATTTACAATACCATGGGTAAATTCCATGGGTCGATGAATAATATGGGTGGATGAGTACCATGGGTGGATTTTACAATACCACGGGCGGATGCCATTTACAATACCATGGGTAAATCCCATGGGTCAATTAATAATATGGGTGGATGAGTACCATGGGTTGATGCCATTTTCCATTCGGATCATTCCTCCCTCCTTAAGAAGCAATGGTCCCCATTGCATAAAGTTCCCTCCTGCGAAGCCTTTGTGGAATATGAAGAGCTACTGAAGATAAGGGTTTTATGTGGTTAACCCAAAACCCCGATAAACGAAGATCCAAGGATAGAGATACCCTGTAATGCTTGTGACCACCTGTGATTCTGACAGTGTGCGGCGTAGCAAATGGACTTCGTTGACAAGGATTTTATGCGGTTGACCCATAACCATGATGTTGGTTGCTGATAAAGTAGCAGGTGCCTACATAGCCTGGGGTGGTAGGGCACGTCTCCAAATAACCCAATCTGAATGCTGCTATGTTGAAACTGATGAATGTGAAGCAGGTGCCTACTAAAGTGGGGTGGGAGGGCACGTCTCCAATGGAAACCCACTCTGAATGCTGCTCCAAAGTTAAAATGGACATAACTCGGCCAATATAACTCAGAATATTTATTATAACCTATTTTTAGAAGCAGAAGGATCATTTTGCATCTTCCCATGAGTTGGAAATCCCTATCTGGACACTCTGAGATCTCAGATTCGCGCTGCAACAGTTCCGCCGTCACAAAAATTCTGATAAAATAGCTGATTTTAAATCAGCGATATCTCCCACATCCGAACTCCGATTCGACCCATTTTTTTTTTTAAATTGGGTGATTTTTCGAGAGGAATCCAGATCTAGTATTTTTTTTTTGTAAATTTTGTACCAAATGTTTCATATCTGATCTGAAAAGTCGCCGCCAAAAAAAAAAAATCCTGCAAAAAAAAAAAAATTGAGACTGAAATATGCATGAAACCCTCATTCCCATGGAATCGTAACCTGCTCCGATACCACTGATCCAGATCTTGGGGGGAGGCCCCCAAGATCTAAAAGATTGAAATGGATCTTGGGGGGAGAGACCCCCAAGATCTGAAATATTGAATTGCCAAAAGAAAAAGAGGAGAATGCCCAATAAATAAAACCACAAAGAAACTTTTATTTAAAATAGTAATGAAAATAAACCAGCTAGGGTGATGGTAGCTTATCTCTGAGAAGAGATGTGGTGGCTACATGCCTCTGAACTGTAAAGGCTACATTGTGGCGGACAATCTGTCCTTTTACTTGTTACTTATAGTATTTTTCAGTTACAATACCACGGGTCAATTCCATGGGTGAATGAATACCATGGGTGGATTTTACAATACCACGGGCGGATGCCATTTACAATACCATGGGTAAATTCCATGGGTCGATGAATAATATGGGTGGATGAGTACCATGGGTGGATTTTACAATACCACGAGCGGATGCCATTTACAATACCATGGGTAAATCCCATGGGTCGATTAATAATATGGGTGGATGAGTACCATGGGTTGATGCCATTTTCCATTCGGATCACGGGCACTGGGTGTCTATCCATCCTGTCTGCACAATTTCTTGATTCAGCAAAGTAGGCAAGGTCTACAACTTTTGCACAATTTTTTTGGGGAGTGAGTCCTCGGATCAGTGCCCAGTCAAACTCTCTAGTTGACCAGTAGGAAGGTTGGTTGATTATCTTGCTGGCAGTGCAAATTGAAATGGATTGTTGGACACTTTTGCGTTGTTCTGAGTGACAATCGATTCGTTCTATTCCAGAATTGCGTAGTCCAGGCTGCCTGGGAGACAACCTCAAGCTCTGCGCAATTCTGGGCAGCAGTACATGTTCAGTGAGTGTTGACACTGCGCAATGCAGCTCAACGAGGGTCCGGCTGTTGGAGGATGATCTAGTCATAAAAACTTCAACAAAATGACTAAGTGTGTGAGTGAGTGAACTTTTTCATACGTGACTTGCAAACACACACTCAACATGACTTGACGACAAGATGCCTCAAACCATCAAGGCAACACATACTCAGTGTTACTGACCAACAATGTGAACAACAACTGTGACGGTTGTGATGGATCATTGAACGACCGTGACGACGCTTGTGCGATAGTGCATACAACATTGTGTCTGAGGGCGATAGATGTGCACATGGCAAACACAACTCAAACACAACCTTCAACATCACTAGAATGAGGTCGCAAGCATGACATAGAAATCAACATGCGAAAGACGATAGTTAGTCGAACAAGTGAAAAGAAGCAAGGCATGTAGAAGAAACACATGAGATGACTTTTCATGTTTGCGCACATGCATGTTACTGAGGATATGATGATATGACAATGACAAGAAGTCCTACAAACTCAACTAAGCAGTGTACTTAGGAAGATGTTCTTTAGTTATCATACTAACCCTCAAGATGATCATGCATCCTACGGAGTTTGCATGTGGTCCTGATCTTTTCCATTATTCGGTTTCTTGGTCCTTCTCCTCAACTCCTTGAAGGAGTTTGCATGTGGTCTTGACATTGAGCCAGCTCTTAGTATGACATGTCATAAGATCTTGGCTTATTTTTTGAAGATTGGTGCGATAAAGGAGAAGCTACCCATTAGAAGGTGCATTCTCAAGGATATATGGGCTTCATTTCCAATAGGTTTTTGACAAGGCATCTTCCTTAGATCTATTGTTAGTGGCATGTATATTATTGTCAATCCTGGGGATTTCTACCATTTTATATGGTCGAGTGGTAAGGGTTCTAATAATAGCACAAAGATCCTAGCTTTATGGGGTGTACTCTTTTGTGCCAAGTGGATTGCCTTGGATGAAATGGTAGTCTTTGGGGACTCTAAATTATCCATTGATTAGGTTAATATGGCATACATACTTGAGATTCCTGAGCTTTACAATTGTATGAATAAGATAAGATCGACGATGAGGTCATTCTCAAGGATATCTTTCTTCCATATTTATCATGAACAAAATTAGCAGTTAATCATCTTTCAAAAAGTGGTTTCTCTTCTATTCCAAGTGTGATAGAGTATTTTTCATATGAAAATGATTTTTTCATGCTCTCAGGACATATTTAAATATGAGGGTCCCATTATTAGTTTGGCATTTTGGTAAATGTATATCTCTTTTTTTTTAATATGCATCTAAATGTATATCTCTTTTTTTTTAATATGCATCTATATGTTTATGTTTTTTGAAGTAATAAAAAATGATAAAATAATTAAGTCTATAATCAAAGATTAACAAAATTATATGTGGGTGAGATATAGTATTTTTGTTGAGAAATGTTAGTAACATAGTTAGAACAACTTAAATCATATGTAAATGAAACTAAAGCAAACTTTTTTTTTTCTTCTTTAAAAAAAAATATGAAGTAAGTCGGAGAAATTGAAAGCCCGTCCATGATAACATACAATAGTACAAAGCAAAGAATAATAGGTAACGAGAATATGCTTGACCCATCCTCATATGACAAAGCTATCTCGAACATATACTTACATAAAATTAACATAACAATAAAGTCTTAATCAAATATTTGAAGTTAATAAGCAATTAAATAAACATGGTTGCAAGCAGATTTACTTTAAGGGATTACTTCTAACAGGTTTATTAAGGGAATCAAACACTGAGAGTTAACATACAATAGTACAAAGCAAAGAATAATAGGTAACGAGAATATGCTTGACCCATCCTCATATGACAAAGCTATCTAGAACATATACTTACATAAAATTAACATAACAATAAAGTCTGAATCAAATATTTGAAGTTAATAAGCAATTAAATAAACATGGTTGCAAGCAGATTTACTTTAAGGGATTACTTCTAACCGGTTTATTAAGGGAATCAAACACTGAGAGTTTTTGGGTGAAGTGACATCATAAACTCTCAGTAACAAAATGCATTAACCACAAAACTAGACCAATTAAATTAACCCTAGAAATTAACCAATCAAATTAATAACCAACATCATAAATTTTAAACCAAGATAGAAGAATATTGATGATTAACCATCTATCTTGTGATTGATCTCTCGTAATTGATTATCTTTATTTCCATCGATTGTAGATTCCTAAAAATAATAAATATTACTGATTTCACAAATTCCTAAAAGTATTAATAAATCTCAGCAATATTGCTGTCATTTGTTATCAATTGCAATATCTTGTAGATATGTCAAACACAAATATGCTGATTGCAATATCTTCCAGCTATGTCAAACACAAATAAGCTAACCCTAAGCTCGGGTTTTGAAGTCGTAATCCGTTCCAATTTCATAATACAAATGTCAAACACAAATAAGCTATTCTTGTAGGTATACCAAACACAAATAAGCTATCCCTAAGCTCGGGTTTGGAAGTCTTAATCCGTTGAAATTTCAGAATACAATAGAACTCACAAATGTATATTCAACCACTAGCTGCTACCTTCTGGTAAACTGACATTATAATTCTCAAAATTGAGCAACCTCCAGAATTATTTTCTGGATATTTACAATATGTCCGAGAATTGGATCCAAAACTATGGAGCGCGTTTTTGCTATGAGTAGCATCTCGAACTTTATTACAGAAATTAACGTGAAGGGAAAGAAAAATAAGATTCATTGTAATCAAAGATGGCAGATGATCGGAGGAAAGGAGGAACCTCGTACGTTGACTGTCACACCTTGAATGTGAGGGTGAAAGGAGGGCGTGAGGTAGGTTAATGGATTAGGGCCAAAAGTGGGCGTAGAAGCCATGCCATCTGAGATCTGCGAGAAGCTCTTTCGCATTTTTCCTGGTGATGTCACCGAATCTAGACCAGTGGTAGTTCCACATGGATGGATGATTGTAGTGAACTTCCACGAAGAGCTCGTCCACGATAAGATGCATCTCTGGATCGCTGAGCCAACGCCGCAGAATTGGCCACTCGCTTCCCTCGATGTCCATCTTTACAACCACTGTATCAGTCGCTTTCAACTGCAGCTCCTCTTTCATAAACCTTGTTATATTTACCGCATTGCTAGCTTCATCATCTCCGTCTGACACAAAGCTGTAGTGCAGCAGGATTCGATCCACCATCCACTGTGGAGGCTGCGGAGTGGTCTTTACATTGATGGAGGACGGATTCATTCGTTCCACGTTTCTCTGTTCGTCAAAACCAGGAGGGTTTGGCTTCTGCAGGAGCTTGGAATCGACTTCGAAGGCGTGAATCTCGGTGAAATCGCAAGGGTACATGCGAAGAAACCAGGTTAAGCTAGTGCTGAATGCATTGGCGCCCAGATCCAGAAGAACCCGTCGCTGTCTGCGATGGAGATCGATCGCCTTGGAAGGCAGAAGCCATGGCAGAATGTGCGTCTTGTCTTCCACATCGTTGGCGAAGCGGAGGGCGAAACCTCTACGGAAGTTGTTGCGATCGTCGAGCTTCTCAATGAGATGACCTTTTACGGGACAGGCGGCAGCCTCGCCTATCCACTTCATCTGCCGCCATGGATTCTCATCTTTATGTTCATCGTCATCCAAGAATGCCTCTTTACTCCTGCACAACTCGCTCCGGTTTCTCTTCCACGCTTCCCCTTCATTATCGGCCTCAGCCTGCCCGATGAAGCTTGGGTGTGTGCAAGCCGCAGGAACGCGAATCCCAATGCCAGGAAGGCCAACACTGTCCATGTGATTCATATAAATATGAAGAAGAGCGTATGTGGAAAGGATGAGAATGGACATATAGAGCAACCATGTGCGAATTTTTGTGCTCAGTCTCCACCCATCTGTGTCCGAGAATGGCCGCAGATTCTTGGGGGATAGGCATCGAGATGCGAAGGAATTGGTTTTGGGAGGCATCGCAAATGAAATGGCAATGGGATGTGCGTAACTGTACATGATTAATGATAGTTATAACAGAGCCAAAGGCAAGCACGAACGTACTTACTAGAGCATATAAAATTTGACTGGCACTCTTACTGGTCAAAAAATAATTTTAATCATGAATTTCCTTTTAAAAATGCACTGTTTGATTTTTTGTTATTGATTTTTAAGTTTATTTATTATTTAAATATCATATGTTACATGCTTTTTTGGTTTAATTTTTTGGTGATGGTATAAAAAAACAATTTTTTTTTGTGTAAGTTTTTTTTTTCCTTAATTTTTTAATTATGGCTGGACATAAAGTATATGCCTATTCTTTGTTTTGTTTTAAAAATATTAAATATTTTATTTTTTATCATAAAATGTTATTTTCTAACTATGTAATTAGTTTGTTGTTGAATTATGAGGAGCTCTTTTTTTAGCACGAAAATTTTCTTACTAAGGGAAAATAAAATTTTACAAAAGAAAGTAATTAATTTAATTAAATAAATAATAATAATAAAAATTATAATTATGATTTAAATTTAATTATTGAATAATTATTTTTATCTTATTAGATTGATTACTATGATTTTAAAGTATATTTTGACTCTTATACATCTATTAATTTTTTATAAATAAATTCGACTTGAAAATACACAAATCTAAATTAAAACTCATTTAATATTATTTTGAAGCATATTTTCTCTCTTAAACAACCATTTAAATTTTATGAATAAATATGACCTTAGAACTAAATAAATTCAAATTATGTGTAGAATCTTTTTGGGGGTAAGTTATGAAATGCACACTAAAGCTTCCTTGTATAATCTCAACCTCTTGTATGAGACTAGAGAAGCTAATTATTTTGATTAATTAAATAATAATTATTGAATAATCATCTTTATCTTATTAGATTATTTATTATGATTTTAAAACATACTTTTAGTTTTACACAACCATTAAATTTTTATGAATAAATGTGACTTTAGAAATAAATAAATTCAAATTAAAATTGAATTACTATGATTTTAAACCATATTTATTTTCAGGCAACCATTAAAATTGTATGAATAAACATGAGTTTAGAAATAAATAAATTCAAATTAACTCACAAATAGAATTTATAGTGCTCCTCTTCAAATCTCTCATTTCTTTTGGTTGTTTTACATCAAGTTGATGTTTTACGAATAAACATGAGTTTAGAAATAAATAAATTCAAATTAACTCACAAATACAATTTATAGTGCTCCTCTTCAAATCTCTCATTTCTTTTGGTTGTTTTGCATCAAGTGGATGTTTTGTGCTTGATTGGATTGATATATAGAAATGAATTACACTACTCTTACATTCCATATTGGATTTCCTAATTTAAATACGTTGCATTATAACAAATACCATAGGTAAAATCATGAGTTGTCAAAACCTAAAAAAAGGTCAATGTTAAATTAATAATTTTATTTCTAGTTGTTTTTAGTAAGATTTTTTAGATGAACTTTTTCGGACTTTTTTTGACTAATAACAATTCTATTTTGTTTTCAGACTTTTTCGACTAAAAACAATTCCATTTTGTTTTGTTATTTTATGTTAGGGAGTTTAAATATTTACATAATATAACAAAGCATTACAACATTTCTTCTAAATGTAGAAAATTAATAAATAAATTTTAAATATCTTTCAAATTTAACGACAAATATTTACCTCCACCAAATAAATGCATTACATCTTCATCGTTAAAAAAACTTAATTCCAAAAAAAAATAAAAAATAAAAAAATAAACTTTTGAAAATAAAAAACTACAACAATTAAATTGGCATAATTATTGTCGTGTATAGGTTAAGAAGTTACATAGTTGCATCGACGACCGAATCTGCTGCAAGAAGCTTCATGTCACACCAGGCCCCATCGTGGTGCAATTGGGCCCACCAAACTTTTTAAATGCAATGTACGATACCTAAATGCAATGTACTTGCCTTAACTTTCGTGAAAAAAACAAAAAGTACTTGCCGTAAGTTGGAGCAAGAAATTAAAAAAATGCAATCTGCATCTGGAGAAAGAAATTAATTTTTTAACTTTTTATCCATAGATTCATATTTTTAATTGAATTTGTTAAAATCAAACTTTTAAAATTATAATCTTTAAAGTCTTAATTTGTCTTCAAAATATTAAATTCATTTTATATTTAAAAAGATAACTTAAAAATTAAATATCTTTTATAATCATATCCACCACCATCAATAATCTAATCATATCACCATCTTCAACTGTTAAACAATAAAAGTACCACCCATTTAGAATTTTTCAAATAATTCAATAAAAATAAAATAAAATTTTAATTCAAATTTCATATATAATAATTTGTCTAAATGGTCTTCTATTATAATCATATCCACCACCAACAATAATCTAATCATATCACCATCTTCAACTTTTAAACAATAAAAGTACCACCCATTTAGAATTTTTCAAATAATTCAATAAAAATAAAATAAAATTTTAATTCAAATTTCATATATAATAATTTGTCTAAATGGTCTTCTATTATAATCATATCCACCACCATCAGTTATCTAATCATATCACCATCTTCAACTTTTAAACAATAAAAGTACCACCCATTTAGAATTTTTCAAATAATTCAATAAAAATAAAATAAAATTTTAATTCAAATTTCAGATATAATAATTTGTCTAAATGGTCTTCTATTATAATCATATCCACCACCATCAATAATCTAATCATATCACCATCTTCAACTTTTAAACAATAAAAGTACCACCCATTTAGAATTTTTCAAATAATTCAATAAAAATAAAATAAAATTTTAATTCAAATTTCATATATAATAATTTGTCTAAATGGTCTTCTATTATAATCATATCCACCACCATCAATAATCTAATCATATCACCATCTTCAACTTTTAAACAATAAAAGTACCACCCATTTAGAATTTTTCAAATAATTCAATAAAAATAAAATAAAATTTTAATTCAAATTTCATATATAATAATTTGTCTAAATGGTCTTCTATTATAATCATATCCACCACCATCAATAATCTAATCATATCACTATCTTCAACTTTTAAACAATAAAAGTACTACCCATTTAGAATTTTTCAAATAATTCAATAAAAATAAAATAAAATTTTAATTCAAATTTCATATATAATAATTTGTCTAAATGGTCTTCTATTATAATCATATCCACCACCATCAATAATCTAATCATATCACCATCTTCAACTTTTAAACAATAAAAGTACCACCCATTTAGAATTTTTCAAATAATTCAATAAAAATAAAATAAAATTTTAATTCAAATTTCATATATAATAATTTGTCTAAATGGTCTTTGAATGGCATGTAATGATAAAAAACAAACGAATAAATCAATTTTTGCTTCAAAACTTTTGTTCTACTCACAATTAAAATATTTGACGATTGTTTTGGTTTTCAATATCATATTGATGATGATGATGATGGTTAACGTCTGCTAAGACCAAATAATGGTCTATCGGACCTAAAGAAACAAATTATCTATTTTGATTTAAGATTTTATTCCTATGCTCAAAAAGCTTGGAGAGAAGCCTCCCGAGCTCACTATAATTTTGACATTGTAAAAGGCTAGGAAGGTCAGTATTGTAACAAAGATTGTGAAACTGAGATCTAATGTGGTTATACGCGAGGCACTCTAAGAGGAAGTGGTTTTCATCCTCGATGTTCCTATTCTTACATATATGGCAGATCCTTTCCGTCCATGGCGTTTTAGGAACTGCCCAACGACCTGTTTCACTATGGAGTTCATGAGAATTCGTTCTAATCTTTGCTATATTAATTTTCTTCTTTGAGCTAGTTAAAATAGAGAGATACTTTTGATCTTCTAGGGTGGGGTTGATGACCTTCTTATAATAACTTAATTTTCTTTTAGCCGCTAAGTCTTTCTCACACCACATTTTTTCTTTGAACTTAGAAGTAACAATATCTTTAATGTTATTTATGTTTTGCAATGCATCATTTTCGTTGATCTCCCAATAGTTTAACCAGGCCCTTGTGTCTTTATGCCACCCTCGACTGAGCCTTAGGTGGTTTTGGCTAGAATTTAAAGCTAGCTTAGGAAGTCTATGATCATTTATGTTACTGATTTTGTGCTTGTACAACAGAAACCTAAGCATAGCTAGGCTCTCAATAGGGGAAAGACCTGCTTCTATAAGGAGAATAGGATAGGGTGTATTACTTTTAATTTTTAGGTTATAAGTTATAAAACGCTTCTGGATTTGCTCAATCTTTCTCCATGATTCTCTGGAGATGCTGCAACCCCAAACCTCACAGCCATATAAGATAACAGGAGTGACTAAAGTTTCAAAGAGGAACTTCTTTTTATCCCACATTACAAGGTTTGCAATTTTACAATTATTTTCAAGACCATAGTAAGCTTTCCACCCCCCATTAATCCTTTTCTCAATGCTATGGTTCCAGTTGAGCTTGTGATGAATATCAATTCCTAGGTACTTGTAAGAATACACTTCCTCCAAGTTATTATTGTCATACATAAAATTAGCGTAAGTGTCCTTCTTGGATTTGATAATCATAACTTTTGTTTTGTCAGTGTTAACAGTCATACCCATGGTAGAGCAGAAATCCTTAAGAAGCCTGAGTTGCTTATTAAGATCAGATGGGCACCTTGCCAAAAGAACAATATCGTCAGCATAAAGAAGAAGGATGACGACTGTCCCAGCTAAGATCGTGCCATCACGTCCTGCTTCCTCTAAATAGCCTTCGAGCTTATCGATGTAAATGCCAAATAGGGTAGGGGAGAGGGGGCAACCTTGTTTAACTCCGATGTTACACTTAATATCTTTCGACCACCCTTCATTGCTCTTTAGCTTGGCAATTACATTCTCGTATAACCTTATAGCGGCAACTCTCAACTTGAGAGGAACCTTTAGCTCTTCAAATCTATTCCAAAGGTTGGATCTAGGAACCGTATCGAAAGCCTTTCTAAAGTCCACAAAGCAACAAAATAAATTGGATTTATCATTACGACATTCCTCCGCAATGATCCTAAGCGTAACAAGGTGGTCTGTTGTTGAGTGATGCCTTCTGAAACCTGCTTGGCCTTTAGCCCGCTTACCTTCACTTTCAAGCCATATGCTTAACTTTTTTTCCAAAATACTACCATATAACTTGGCTAAGAGAGGGCTGATCATAATTGTTCGATAACTAGAGGGGTTATTTGTATCCCCACTTTTAAAAATAGGGATAATGAGGCTCTCAGTCCAAGGTTTAGGGAACCCTTGCTTGACTGCTTGATTGAAAAGCTTGTGGATGTGGGGGATGAGGACAGGACCTCCAATTTTTAAGATTTCCGCTTGGTAACCTTCAATGTCCTTAGCTTTCCCATATATGTATAATCAGGTTATTTGGTTCGTGCTTAAGTTAAAAAATGATGATTGTTCTCGATAGTTATGACATTTCGATTTTAATATAAAAATATATAGTCATATGAATAGTTTAGATTAATGTTTTCGATGAATCAAAATTCTGAGTTTTATAATTATAATGTCATATAAATAGATTATTTTTTATTTAATTTTTGTTGTAATTTAATAAGATTTTAAAATTTAATTTAATTAAAATAAAATTTTATAAGGTAGGCAGGAATTAGAGGGGTTTTTATAAATTTTGATGAAAAAATTGTCTCTAAATTTATTTGGGATTGGAAACCGCAATGGAACTAGTCGTAACTAATAATATATGTGGTAGTTGAATTTTTTGTTCTGGGAAGGAAATAGAGTTAGTCGTAACTAATAATATGTGTGGTATATAAAAACTTTATGATTGTTCTCAAACTAATGGCCTAAACCAGTGATTGGGTTAACTCCTCACCTCTTCTTATGGTTGAAAGAGCCATTAATGTTGCCTCTCAATTTGACAATATTGAATTCTGTCACATCCTTAGACATTTTGAATGAAGAAGCCGATAAATTAGTAAAAGGAAAAAAAGCTCTAGGCATGGAAATATTGTATTAGATAATTGCGAGTGGGTCTGCCCTATACCTTAATATGAACATTGTCAATAATTTCTTCAAAAGGTGGGATTCAATTTTCTAAAGGAAATATGAAGTTGAACTTAGGATAACTCTCAAGCAAATAATAAGGGTAGCGTGGTTCTTCACGCCTTGCCATGGACTAGCACGTGGGATATTATTTCTCCTCTTCCTCGCAAAGTCGCTAAAATTTGGTGTTGTGATCCCCGAGAAATTGTTAGGCTCAAGAATATTAATAACTCCATGTCCTATGTTATTAGTTCGAATCGTAAGTTAATGGGCTTTATGAGCCTTTCTAGGCAGTGGAGTCTAATCCATTTACTCTTGTCATATTTTGAAGTTAGTCTGAGTTAGTCTCGTTTTCGTAGATTGTAACTATGAATGTTCTAGAAATGAGTTTTTTAGTGTGATTTTGTGGAAATTTTTCTGGTGGGTTTTTTCATTTTAATTTCTCTAAGATTTGACAAGAATTTATTGAAATCATAAGTTTGATGGGTAATCCCTGCACAATATAAGTGCTTTAGGAGTTTTCGTGGGTGTTGAATCTATATATACAGTGAAAAGCGGCCCAGTTTAAATAACACAAATCAAGATTTTATATCAAATTTTTCGATAAGATTCTAGCACCAAAAAATCCAAAAAAATCTCACTAAAAACAACTCCCTCTCAAACAACTCTCTCTCTCTCGAAGTGATATTGAAGTTATGAATGTCAGTCAAGGCCTTGTCATTTCTCCATCTGAACAATATATGCAATATCGAACCAGAAATTTGTTGGATGTTTGGGTGACACTCTCGCAGGCTTTCCCTCTATATTATGCCCTTCACTATCAGGAAAAATGTAAATGTGTTTCAGGTTGTTGCTCGTGTTTATTTCTGCGTCGATTAGAGTCATTGTAAGTCCTCTCCATTTTCATATATGGCTAATTCACTTGCTTATGTTCCTATGGATAGCTTGGAGGCTGGTATGGTCTTGGATAAGATATTGGATGCCTCCCATGCCCTGCTCATCTCCATTACAAAACTAGAGGATATGATGGAGTTGGTAGTGGACGATATTTGGGAGGGTATTTATTCCATCAATGAACAACTTGAAGCTCTGAAGGTTTCGGGTAATGGTGTCACGAGCAATGGTGCGGTGTCGAGGATTATCGGGGCCGAAGTCTTCAGTGTATCCGCTGAAGGAAAGAAGGTTAGTCATTCTCAGAATGATGGTTCCAAGGGGCCTAACTAGTTTGGTTCATATGTCTGGTTCTCTTATTTCAAACATGCCTTTTTTGTTATGCTTCTATGTAAATATTGTTATATATTTGGAAAGTTTTGTAACGTATATAGTATCAATATCTTTAGTTAATAATTCTGAATTATATTATGAATGACAGAAATTTTGTAATCGAAATTTATGTATGGTATTGTAATTTATTTTAGCTTTTTTAATATAAATTTCCTACTAGTTCTATTAAAAAATAATTTAAAATTTCATGAGTCAAAAATTGTTTTATGGTCTAAGTTACATAGATTTAAACTTTTAATTTCGTGCTTTACATATTACTTCATAGCAAGATGATCGCCAATTGATCACCCCATGGGCTAAATCAAAATATTATTAAAATAGGAGTATAAATGTATTTCATATTGTTATATAAATGATATAGTCAAAAAATGATAAATTCGATTTTCAAATTAATTTAAATTGTAAAAATTACAAATTATTTTTCCTTATCAAGTTTTTAAAAATTGTTTTTTTTTTAATAATAATAATATATTTTTAAGGTCACTATCAATTGAAACATTAAATTAATGCATGAAGCCCCCTTGCTTATGGAACCAGGGACAGGTCCCCCCTCCCAGGTATTTGATTTCACTAAATTCTGAGGTCTACATGCTCTACCCCCTCTGGATTTGATCCTTTGAAAAGAAAACAAATTCCAAATAACTTTCACTTATTTCATTTCTCAAGTAGCATGAAAAATTATCGTATTTTATTATTGTCATTTTTTACTAAAGAAAATAGAGCTTAAGCATAATGATGGAAATCTGCTCCACACAACTTTGGAAGGGTGGTGATTCAAATCCTTTGCTCTATGGAATTTTCTTTAAGTGCAGCTTCTCATTCCATGGCATTAGTCTCTCCTTCAACCAAACAACCCATGGGACCTTCCCTAACTCATGCCCCTTTCTTACTAATAAGCATCCACCCTAACTCTATAGGAACCTTTAAAGATGTAATGTTAAATGGCTAAATCAGCGGATCACCCCTCCTTGCTTTATTTTTCATGAGGCCTAAGCCTAATACCCCTTTATGCAAATTGTAGGATATTAGGTTGCATTCTACTAAGCCAATCGTCTTGTTTGTAAGTCTAATTTCCTTTGGCTTCAACTAGTATAGCTTTACACCAATAATTTCATACAACATAGAGGGATGAATTCAGAGAGGAATACTTTATGTATCCTTGTGCAATGGATTTTTAATTGTAGAGTTTGATTTCACTAAAGACTAGAATAAGATCCTCAGGTTGGTTTCTTAGTTTTGGGGAAATTTTACACTAAGTCTACATGAAGGTTTCGACTCCTTTTGATTCAACTATAAGCTATATCTCTACCACTTTAGATTGGGCCCATATTCCCAACCTTTATTTACACTTTTTTGGGGTGTGAATCTCTTAGTGGTGTTACTATTTCTTTAGAAATATTACACTTGCTTCGGGTGTTACTATTTCTTTAGAAATATTACACTTTAGAAGCAATGAGATGAAACATATGCATAGCTATATATGTGTTTATTTGTGTTGACATGTATTTTAGTAAATGGTTTCCAAGATAAATCAATTTGGTTGTTAATGATTTTTCATGGACCGAAATGCTAGATGAGGAACAAGTGACTTTGAATGGTGGGGCATGCTATGAAATTGGGTACATAATAGCCCAATTTCCCAATCACCCCAAGAATGATGAATCTAGAAAAATACCAATAAATACCACTTGGTGGGCTAGAGGGAAAGAAGAACACCAATTTCTTAGCATGGATCCCCCCATAGTCAACTCAAGAAGTGCAATAAGAGAGCACTTTGACTATGGCTACAATAGAGAAAACAAGCTCTCAAATGAAGGAAATTCCTCAACTAAATAAGGCCTTCCCTTTGTTGATGAAGATGTAGGTACCTAAGAAAAAATAAAACCTCTTCCAAATCCTAAACATTAGGTTAATTGAGAAAATCAATGACAGGAACTATAAGTAGCATTGAAGCATTAGGAACATGAGCTTGGATTATCTAGGAATATGCCTCTAAATCATAGCAAGGAAAACTAAAAGATTCAATAACACCCATTTAATAATTGAAGGAAGAATAGGAAAATGTGTTTGAGAAGAAGAAAATCACTCCAACACCCTAGCCTTTGCTAATATTATTTTCATATTATCTTGTGCTTGTAGTTTTTGTTTGTATTTACTCTTGTATTCATGGGTCACATGAAATAAAGCATGGACACATTGAAAAACATGGAAAAGAAAGACTAACTCATATGTTTAGAGATGGACATATATTCCCTCATTGACATTGATTCCTTATTTTGTACCTCTTCACTATAAATTCTGACCACAATCTTTTCTAAATTAATTCTTTAATTATTCTCATGAAAAAGCATTGATAAAATAATTTTAGGATTTCCTTGAATAAATATCTTTTACATGACTTTATTCTAATTACATATTAATTTATGTTATAACTTTTTCCATCTTTGTAATGTTATCATGTAATTACCTTGAACTTACATAGACATGTTAATCATAACCTTCATCCCTAATGGATGTTAGTTATGCCCACCAGCTAGTATGCATCATTACCACCTGTCAACAAGTCCATCATTCTCTACCTAGTTCCACGTCATCGAATTGTCATATACTACTACTCCCTCCTAAATGTTCCTACATAGATGTCAGTTAATTCCTAGAGTTGCATGCCTTTCATGCTAGAGTCATCACCTCATCATCATCCTCATATCCCTTCACTAGCCTAGCTACTCAAGTTATTAATTGAATGGCACCCGACTTATCACCCTATTTCATATTACTTATCAAGTTTTTCCTCTACCACTTAATTTGGCTTCATTCCTTTCCAACCAAGGATCATCCCCTTATTTCATGTGCATTATTGGTTTTTCCCTCCTATATGACCCCCTTCAACTCTAACTCTAATGTCATTAAGGACATCACTATGACTAATTTTAAAGGGACAAGGATTATGACATTAGTTTATGGGCACCATTTTCCATTCCTTACAAGGGAGTTCAGGAAAATGTTTCTATTTATTTCATTGGAATTATTTTGTCTTCTATATAGTTAATTTTTACTCTAGTTATGGTCCCATCAAGACAATATTTATCCTTTTCTAGATTAAGGATTCACCAAGAATTGTCAAGCTACTTCATGGGCATCACTTCCCTTCCAATATGATCAAGTTTAGTTTTGTTGAGTATTCTTGCATAGTTTCATGGGTAGATTTTTCCCTTCCTTATGGAAAAATTTACCTCTAGCTTTGGTCCCATCAACCTCACCTCCAACCATGCAACCTCATCCATTTTCAATTGAGTTTTTTTTATGGTCCTATCGACAATATTGTCACTATATCAATGATTTTTTCTGTACTACCATTAGCAATCTCGACTCTAGTACCATCGTGCATTGGCTTGGTAAGTTTTCTTGCAATTCTTTAAATTTAAAATAATTGTTTTTTCTAGGGATATGAAATAACATTATTTCTTTAGAGAGAGAGAGAGAGAGATTTGGATTTTGATATCGATGTTATGTTGATGTATTGGTGTATTATACTTTCCTTTTTATATAATTCAAGTTATTTATGTCATATTGACAATATAGATAGATATATTTTTTGTGGGGTCAACACCCACAACGGATTTGAATCGGTGGCCTTTTCGCATGGAGTGCCTTGACAAAACACTCATTCACCGTCAAACCAAAGCCCCATGGTCATTATAGATAGATATATGCTAAATATATTCTTGTCAATCTTAGAAATTGACTTCGAGATTCCAAGGTAACTTGAAAGTATGCTGGTCTCGGAAAGAAGAATCTAACAAACTCAATATCAAAATAGCGATAAGTCAGTTTCTAAGCTCATCAAGGAAGTTCTCCGTGAATTTTATGGAGAAAACAATGTTGATGTTCACCATTATGTATATGTGTTCATAAGCCAAAGACTCTATGGCATAAAGGAACTTCCTAAGTTTTTCTGCACAATACGAGATCTTCTTTACAAGGCAAGAGGTCCACAAAATACAACTTATTTGAGGAAAGACTTGTCTGTTATGCTTAGCAGAATCCTAGACCTTCTCAGGGCTAGATTTGAAGCTAAAAATATAGATTTTAAAAATCTTTCTCTTGCATGAATCCATGAACAAATTGTATAGACATTGCAGAAGGCATGCCTTCAAAAGAAGACATCCAAATTAGTAAAGAAATAACTTGGCTTCAATGAAGTGTTTGTGATATCTCTGCAAAAACTTATCATTTTGGCTACAAAAATAAAATAAGAGTACTAGCAAAAGATAATGTGGAAGTGATTACTAGTGTTGAAGATGCAGGAACAAAATCCATCCTATAAGGTTTTATGCTAGGATAAGAATAATCCAAAAACCAAGAAAATGATGTTTCAAAATAGGACAAGAAGGTGCCCAAAGAGCATAATCAAGAACCTACTTCATCTATAAGAAGTCAAGGCATTGGGAAAGCAACTTTCCTTTCAAGGGTAAAAATCATTTTCAAAATAAATTGTTTGATATTGTTTCTAATGTTTATGGTCTAATAGAACGGGAGAAAGTTGATCAACCCCCATAAATGAAGAATATTTCTCTGTTACTGATTGTGTTGAATCAAGTCCACCATCTCCACATTATGAAAATACATATTGTTCTGGATCCACCTCTGATCTTGAAGTTATGTCATATGTCAAGATGTTCCATTTTCAATATCCCTCAGATCTCCATTTTGAGATCACATTTTTACAATATAGTAGTTCTACACTCACCCGAGGAGATTTTTCCCTCTAATACTGCCTCAAAGAACACCAATCAACTTTCCAACACCAACTTTCCAAAATCACACATCCAAGCATGGTGAATCTCAGTGCCTACTATCCAACTGATACATCTACCACCATTGTCCAAAATTATGTCATCTCCTCATCTACAATCCCACCAAGAGGTAATTTTCCTTGCAGATCAACCATAAGAAGAGAAGAAGTAAGATTTCTTCATCGAAGAAGATCCAATGGATTTAAGAAATATACTCCCATCATTGAAAGTTTTTCATAAGAAGAAGAGGAAGAAGAAGTTGACTAGGATAGCAAGCTGCAAGAAGAAATATTGCATTTAGAAACCACATTTGAAGAAAAAACAGGATTGGTTAACAAAATCCTAACCAACATGAGAATTGACCCAAAGAATTTGGTTGAAAAACATAAACAACTTTCAAAGCTAAAATATTTCCTAATGATCAAATAATTTGAACATCCACTCCAAGAAAAAGAAGATCGGGAACAAGAACAACAAGCATTGCAATATATACCAGAAGATCACCAGCCAAAACTATGTATGTCTTTTCGTCAAATGAAAGGATTTAAGGATAGAATTGTTATTAGAATATATTTCGAGTTTAGTGGTTATAAGCAATATTATTTGGATGCACAACTAGATATAGTAGCCATGAATTCCTATGCAAAACATTGATTCCATAGCAGAATATTATTGGCAACCCCTAATTCTACATTTCAAAGCTATAACCAAGACATTAATGACTATCAAGGCTATGGCTCGAGACTTTCCAATTCTTCTTAATGGAATTCATAGTTCATTATATTTGTACAATTTTGATACAAGTAGTGATACATTGTGAGGACAAGATTTTGTGAGAAGACATCTTCCCCTTGTTATAGATACAAACCATATTTGTCTCAACATATAAGAAGGAACTATAAAAAAATCGAAGCAATTCCAACTATGTAAATAGAGTCGTAGATCCTGTTCTAGATATAGTATAATTTTCTCTTGACAAACTCGAAATATTAATAAAGTAATCAAAAATGTCGAAATTCAAGGACTAGAATACATCAAATAGATAAAGCAGAATATTGAAATAGAATGTACAAAAGATGAACCCAATGCATTTTGGAAAAGGGAGCGATACTTTGTAGATCTTCCTTATAAAGAAAACTGCTCTGGCACACCCTAGAAATTATCCACAAATTAGATGTCTCCACTTGATCTTGAAATTTATAAAAAATAGGTAGTTGAATTACTAAAAAGAAATTTTATTGAACCAAGTTGAAGCCCTTAGGCTTACCCGACATTTTATGTCAACAAGCATTCAAAATAGAAAAGAGGTACGCCTTGGATAGTGATAAATTATAGAGTATTAAATGATGTTTTGTTTCCTATTTTCTATCCTCTCTCATTTAAGGAAGCTTTGTTCGAAAAAATCAGTAATAATAATATGTTCAGTGAATTTGGTCTTAGGAGTGGTTTCTGGAAGATTGGAATCAAACCATCTTACAAATATAAAAATGGGTTTTTAGTGCCACATGGATAGTTTCAATGGCAAGTAATGTCATCTAGATTAAAGAATGTACCCTCAAAATTTCAAAACCACATGGAAGATACATTTGAAATTTGTCATTATCTATATTGATGATTTTTAATCTATTCTTTCGATTTGAAGGAATAAAGAAAGCACCTCGAAATAGTTCACCATAGGATTTTTAAGCATGGACTAGTCACTACAATAGAAAGAGCCATTAGCACTACAAATAGTGTCGGAATCTAGTGTTTAATAGCACGCAAATTAGCTTGAAGTGGTGGCACAATATCTGATGAAAGAAGGCATGTCCACATCGGTGCCTTGATTTGCGCTAGGAATATCATCGGGCGTATTGTTGGGAATAGCACGAGCAATTGTTTCTTCCATTCTTGGTTCTCCTGTTGCATCTATTTGTACTCTAGTTTTGCTCCCAATTATGCTTCATGTTTTTCTTCTGGCATGGAATTGAAAATAACTTATTCTTTGGATTCCTAATTAATGTCAAGCTAAGCTCCCAGAACAACACCAAGTATTGCTTCTAATATGGCACCACCTAGTGTTGCATCTAGCTTTGCTTCAATTATGACGTATTCTTTAGCTTCTAATATGTCTTTCATTATAGTGTCTTTAGTTGCTTTTAGTATTTCTTCCATTATTGCTTCTTGGTTGGCAACCTAAATGGCTTCTTTGAGAACACCAAGTTTGTCTTCTAATAATGCTTCCATCATTACTTCTTTGTTTGCTACCTAAATTTCTTATGTTTTTTCTTCTTAGGTAATGCCAAGTTTTGCTTCCATAATTACTTCTTTTTTGGCTACTTGAATTGCTTCTATTTTTTCTTGTGAGGTAACGCCCAGTTGGGCTGCTAGTATCGCTTCCATGATTACTTCTTGGTTTGCTACCCAAAATGTTGTTTTTTTTTTTTTCGTTAGGTATTGCCAAGTTGCTTCTGGTATGCTTCTACTTTGGCTTCCATTGTTGCTTCCTTTTTTCTGCAAAATTGCTTCCTTATTATCCTCATGGTTTGCTTCTTATTTAGTGCCTAAATTTGTTTTTTTAATCCAGATTTTACCTCCTTTTACTGATAAGATTTGCTTATGAATTAGACTTCGAATTTAGCTTCATGTTAAACCACCAATTTAGCTTCCTATTGTGCTTCGCTCCTGGTTCTCTTCCACGCTTCCCCTTCATTTTCAGCCTTAGCCTACCCCGTGAAACTTTGGCGTGTGCAAGCCACACGAACGCTAATCCCAATGCCAAGAAAACCAACACTGTGCATGTGATTCATATAAATATGAAGAGCAACGTATGTGGAAAGGATGAGAATGGATATATAGAGCAACCATGTGTGAATTGTGGATGGTCACAGATTCTTGGGGGATAGGCATCGAGATGGGAAGGAAATGGTGTTGGGAGGCATCTCAAATGAAATGGCAATGGGATGTGCATACCTGTACATGATTAATGGTAGTTATAGCAGAGCCAAAGGCAAGCACGAATGTACTTACTAGGGTATAAAATTTGACTTGCACTCCTACCAGTCAATAAAAAAATTTAATGATGAAGTTCATTTTAAAATTGCCCTGTTTTATTTTTTATGTTTACTTATTATATAAATATCGTATATTACATATTTTTATTTTTATTTTTTAAGTGAGAATATAAAGAATAATTTAATTAAACAAACATTAAATTTAAATTATTATTTAATATTATTAAATAATTATATTATTTATTATGATTTTAAATATTTTATTAATATATATTCTCAACTCTTCTAAAATTAGAAACTATACCTAAAAGAAATTAAACTTCAACCAAACCAACCAATTTACAAACAATTTATCATAAATAAAACCATGAACAGAATGTGGGAAACATATAATAAAAAATATAAGGAATCTTTAAAAAAAAAAAAACAACCTTCAATATATAATAAAAAATAAAAACTTCAATATATAATAAAAAATATAAGGAATCTTTAAAAAAAAACTTCAATAATAAAGTTGTCGCATCGACTACCGGGTCTTCTGCAAGAGGCCTCCATGTATAAGTCTCATGTAGAAAAGTGGCATGTATAAGTCACTACGTAACATGGTTACAGCGACGACCTGGTCTAGTAGGTGCAAAATGCAATTTGCATTTATAGGCTATAGTCTGACCACTATTTTGCCCTAAATATCTAAATATTTTGTCTTTTTGGTAGAGATTTTTGTAAATTTTAGTTACAGTTATAAATTTTAAGGTTTCAGTTGTTTAAAGAGTTTTTGATGGTGTTGAATTTATTTCTATTACTAAAAATACTATTCAAACATTTTTATTTTTGAAAAAAAAAAATCATTTTTATTTCTTTTATATGAGTTATTTATTTATTTATTTTTATATGATGGTTTTAGTTAATATTTTCTTTTAATAGGTATGGAAAAATTTACTGGAATTTAATAAAGATTTCTAAGATTTATAAATTGAAATTGTGAAATTTATATAATTTAAATATTTTAAGAATTTGTTATAAAGATAAATTTATTTATATATTCAAAAATATATTTTAATTAATAAAAATTGCCATTTTTGTATTGTTAAATTTAGAAAAACAATACTGAAATGTAAAATAATTAAATTTTACTCATTTAATTGAATTATTCTATTATCATTATTAAAAAATATATATATAACAAAGTTTTTATAAATTTAATAAATTAATTTATTGTAACTTAAATAATTAATTTTTTTATTATTATACATAAATCAATTTTTGAATTGAATTTGTTAAAAACAAACTTATAAAATTATAATTTTAAAATCTATATCATTCAAATATCTTAACTTTTTTTCAAAATATTAAATTCATTTTATATTTAAAAATTAAATATCTAGTCAATAATCATATCACTATAATTAATAATCTAATTATATCTATACCTTCGCCTTTGCCTTCACCTTCATAACAATAAAATTCTAATCACATCAATATTTTCAACTTTAACACAATTAAAACCCACTCTTTTACAAATAATTTAATAAGAATAAAATATTATTTTAATTCAAATTTCGTATATAATAATTTTGTCTAAAACGTCATTGAAAGGCATGCAACGGAAAAAACAAATAATAATTTTGTCTAAAATGTCATTGAAAGGCATGTAATGAAAAAAAACAAATAATAAATCAATTTTCGTTTCAAAAGTTTTGGTCTACTCATAACTAAAATATTTGATATTTGTCTTGGTTTTCAATATCAATATTAATATATGTATAGTCGGTTATTCTATTCGTGTATGAGTTCAAAGAGATTAGCGTTTTCGCTCTATCAAGATTATGACATTTCGATTTTAATATAAAAATATATAGTCATATGAATAGGTTATTTGATTAATGCATATATATATATATATAAATTTTTTTAATTTAATTTGATGGAATTAAATTAAAATTTTATGAGGGAGTTAGGAAGGGCTTTTATAATTTTTTGTCATATTTTTTTGATCTAAGGTCAACAACTACTTACAAAGCTCCCATCATTATGTCTAACTTTGATTTCTTTTATATATATCGTAGTTGTCACATGCATAAGTATTAAATCTTTTTACACACAAAGATATTATGTAATTATACTCATATATTTAAAGATTTCACAATATAACATAAAGAGTAAAGAGCCAACATACAGAGTACTCGATGCACTTAAATCAACTCGGATTAACGAAAAGAATGTCACTTCAAAAATCAACCACCACCATCCAACCTAGAACTGAATTCCTCGAGTTCACCCCCGAGCCAAGGGTTCTTGCCATCGATCCACTCCTCCTATTGATCTCTACAATGGGTATTTAATACCCTCTTTCATGATATGGTTTCCTTTAGCGACGTCCCACTTTTAGGTGGATATTTTTATCCATTTGCCTAGGCTTTTCCCAAAAAAGCTCGCCTTTCTCTCCCGTGAGGCTTTTTTGATAGAATGTTGTATTTCTCTCCAACAAGGCTTTTATGTTTTTCTTGCTCGCATTTTTCTCCTGCGAGGCTTTTCCCATAAAAGCTTGTCTTTCTCTCCTGCAAGGCTTTTATGTTTTTCTTAACCTTAGCATCTTTCTCGAGCTAAGAAACTTAATGGATATTTATCTCCCATTCCATTATGCTCATCTAGAATTTGATCTAGAAGTATTATCATGAAAGAATTATCCATTCCCATTTAGCAATGGGATTTTATTTGGCAACAATCTCATCTCTTGGTGTCTCATTTTCCAAGCGATTAAATTATCTTTATTTATTTAATAATAAAGTATTTACTTTCATTGTTACACCTCAGACCTAGCTTTTCTATTACCACTTAGTCTTAGCTTAGGTCTAGCATGATAACAACAGAGTGTTACATACAACGAATGGGTGTTACATACTCTCCCCCTTAAATTTACACTGTCCTCGGTGTATTACTGCATCTTACAATTTATTTCCTCGTTTACAAGTAGTTGTTTCTGACATTACAGGTTCCCATGCCTTGCCACCCGAATAAGATCTTCCGATATATAGGTTACAAAGGAGTTCTACCAGCAAATCTCCTTCAATTGCTACCTGTAACATTTGTTTCAATCAATTTTATGAGAAACTTCAGATGCCTTAACAAAACTCAATTTTGTTGACCATAGTTAGTGTCATAACTTGATATAACAATACTACTAATTGAGTAACTACGGGTTAATGTTGCCCATCATTTAACTATGATTTCTTATTTTCATTGTATTTAAATAATAGGAAGAAATGCATGTTCTTCCAATACATTTGTGTTCTTACCGAACACTTGCTTCCTCCAGCCTCCCTGCATTAGTCACAAGTCAAACTTGCACATTTGACTAATTAGCATGTATAAAAATATCACATCAAGTTAGCTCAAAATATAACCCTCAAAACCATAAATCATATGTAACCATCAATCATAGATCAAAATCATAAATCACATGCATACAAAACTGAAATAAAACATTGATACTTATCCTTGAATCACTCCTTAGCTTCCACCTTTGTCTTAGTTATGTACACACTCTAGATCAGCTGCCACACCAGGCAACCACCTAATGCCTTCTCCTCAACCATGTGTACCTACACATAGTGTGCATCATACGCATACAAATATACATGTCATATATTATCATGAAATACATGCATCCATACTAGTACCATATGTACCGCTTGTTCATAGTACCACCTGTACAATGTGTCCACAATACCAAATGTCGATAGCATCACCTGCATGACATATACTTCATCCACATGTTTTCAACCATGTTAGTATTATGCAAAAAACGCCTTCAATTATCCTATTACCTTTAGGAAATTCCTATCAAACCATGCTCAGTTTGTTGATTGGAGAGTAAGGAATTCATGCACCTGTTCAAATTTTGCAACCTGAGCATAACGACATAATGATATGTCAAAGTATTCAAGTGATTTTATTTAGCAAATCATTTTCATGTATCTTGTGGTTGCAGGTAAATTTTATCAATATGATACAATAGAGGTAATCATGCATAATACATCTTCACCATACCAATAACTTTGATTTTTATTTTTTTATTGTTTTTAGGGAGTGAATTTGTCACTTAGACAAGGTTTTAATAATAGTAGAATATGACCTCCGCCCAATCATAAAGCAGGTTGTTGACTAGGATAGTTATTCTAGTATAGATTTCAATGTTATATTTGAAGTTTAATAATAATATTAACCTTGTCGACATAAGTGAATTACCATGTGACATTTATCAAATCTAGACAGATATTATACAATAAACTCTTCATGGTTTAAGAAGTAAAGAGAAGATTATGAACAAGTATTCATCTAGATCGGCTGAATGCTACTACTAGGGTTCCTGCGTAAACCTTGCCGCCCGACTCTGCTCCGCACACTGTTTCCTTGACTCCGTCTCTCTGCTGACTCTATCTCCATGAAACCGCCTTCTAGAGGGGTGGGCACGGCCCCCCCTCGCCCCATCAGCTCCTCCTATGACAACTCTGCAAATGCAGATGGATACTCCAGTCCCACCTCTATCCCACTGGCCGCCCAAGCTACCGATCCTGCCATTGACAGTGCTGGCAAATCCGATACAAGCTCCGCGACTGCTAAAGACAAGGGTAAAGACCAGAATGCCTTGACGTCACAGCCAAAGGCGTCCTCAGCTACATGCATCCCCAAGGCTTCAGAAAGAACCAAAATAGATCTCCACAGTCAACAAATCAACGACCAAATCCAATATATGAGGGATCATGCACTCATAGGCAAGTTCTTAGGACTCTGGCCTACTGAAAAGGCCTTACAAGGATGGATCACTTCCAAATGGAAGCCTAAGGGACAAGTTACCCTGCAGCTTGGTCCCAAAGACTTTTTCACTGCCACCTTCAACTACTTGGAGGATAGAACCTGTATCTTTGAGGGAGGCCCGTACTTCTTCAACTCTTCAGGCCTGTACCTTCATGACTGGATAGAGCGATTCAACCCTGACAAAGAATATTTCAACTGGGCTCCAGTATGGATCTGATTGTACTCTCTTCCCCTGGAATACTGGGATGAGGAAACCTTAAAGGACATAGGCAACAGCCTAGGGGTTTTTATCAAGGTCGCTGAGGAAACTAAGCATCGAAGATACACCTCCTATGCCAGGATTTGTGTTCACATGCATCTGGCCAAAGCACTCATGGACTTGGTAAGTTTATTTCATGACGATTTTGAATGGGTTCAAACTATAGACTACGAGCATGTTCCTTTTCGCTGCAGGAAATGCCATGAACATGGCCACCTTTTTAGGGATTGCCCTCTGAATCTTCAGTCTAAGGCCCCTGTCACTGAGTCTAGCAAAGATGCTGAGGGATTCACAAAAGTTACCAGTCGAAGAAAGCATGCCAAGAAATCTCCAGTCGCCCCAGATAATCTCAAGAATCCTGAAACACGGAACAGCTTTGAAATCCTTACCTCTCAAAACAACTTGGAGGAACACCTTTCTTTCCCTCCTTCTTCAGATCCTCCTCCTACTTCACCCCCTCCTTTCCCAAAACCCTCAGCTCCACTCTCAGCCTCCGACCTCACCATCATCCCTGCCTCTACCTCCTCTGATAATAAAGATCAAGATACAGCCCTTCAAACTTCCAACATGGAGATAGATGCAGCTCTAGCTCTCAGTATCCATCAAAAGCTAAATGAGGAAGAACAGAACCTACCGATACACATGGAGGAGGAAACAGAGAGTGTAGATCTGGGAGGTCTGGACATTCTCAGCCTGGAAACAGCATGTCGACAGAAAGAATACAGTGCTATACCCCCCGGGAAATCGAACATCTTGAAGTAGTTTTAGCCAGAGCACAGCATGACAAAAGCCTTGGTATTCAGGCAGGCAGTCCTTGGGATGGAAAAAAATACTGAAAGACATGAAGAAACGTGGGTGTAAAATGGATCTGCAGAGGACCATTATTATTGGAGAAATGCTGGTGGAATCTAGTAGATTCCCTAAGCTGACCAAGTTTTTCAAATCTCTTCCCCACTGTTCCTCATGAAGGTCATCTCATGGAATGTGAGAGGGCTTAACAGCCCTGCAAAACACAGAATGTTAAAAAATATGATCCAGCAAGATAAGCCTTCATTAGTCTATCTTCAGGAAACAAAATGCAATAGCACTGTACTAGAAAAGATTCTAAATAAAGCCTGGTCGGGATGTCGTTCAGTCTTAGTGGATGCGTCAGGGGCTTTTGGAGGGCTGGCAATCATATGGAACCCTCAAGTGCTCTCCCTTCATGATTTTCATGCCTCACACTTCTTTATTCAGACAACTTTCTACCTAATTGGGACCAATATCCATGGTCATCTTTCTAATGTGTATTTCTCACAAGATTTACAAAAAAAGTTGGATCTGCTTGTGTTACACTAAAAAATGTCACCATGGCTATTTACAGTTAGTATGGCTCTATCAACAGTCATGCTATCCTCCTGGGCAAGTCTCATGCCTCTGCTCTCCATGTCAAACTCCAAAAAAGAGAGAAAGTCTTTGTAAATGTGTTTATCTCTGGGTATGCAGATTCTCTCGGCCTTACCTGCGTATACGCACCTAATGTTCACAAAAAATGCGTACTTGTACGGTCTGTATGTAAAGGGGCAGGTGTGTACCCCTGTAAAGGTCAAAAGGCGCGAGTTTCATCTTTAAAAAGTTACTTGTGGTCATTTCTAGAGCATTCTAGAAGGTTGTTCGACGTGTATTGAGCGCCTCCAGATGGTTCATGTACCCCTATGAAAGAGGAACTTATCCCATCAAGAGAGGAGCTATCCCATCCAAAGAGGGGATTATCCCATTGATGGTGGACCTGATTAACTTCCTCTTGAGCACTATAAATACAGGCATTGGGCCAGAAGGAGGAGAGGTTGAAAGCTAAACATTTCTAAGGGTAGATGCTGCTGGAATTAGGACTCCCATTTAGAAGCTTGTGAGGAGAGATTCCCATCCTTACTTGTTCCATTTCGAAGTGGGTGAGCTTTGTCAAAGTAAAGGAGAACTCTTGATGGACCCTGGGAGGGACTTGCACAACACCAAGGCTCAGGTTGTAATTGTTCCTTTTGTTTCCTATTAATTCACATGAGTCCATTCTTCTCAATAACTTGTTATTTATGAGTTGTTTCATATACTCCTTGGTCTATATGTTAAATATGTTTTATTTTACGAGATTATCAAGTGCTATTTAATCGTTTGATTGTTAGTGAATGCAGGTTTCGAAGTGAAGGAGGAGCTCATCCGGATCGGCGAGGCTAGACTACTACAACAGTGTTGGATTACAGGTAAGATCTAAACACTTGATTTCTTGTATGGTAAATGCATGTTTAGAGAAGGATTGCTCTTGTTTGTCTTGTTTGTCACTAGAGAGTCTTAGGCTCCTAGGGAGGTTGGTTGTGTCCGCACTATCGACTCTTTCCGCTTGACAAAATGGCGACTCCGCTGGGGACTCCATTGATGTGAAAGTTTTTTCCTTTGTATGCAACTTTGATCTGAGAAAAGTCATTTATTTTCTGGTTTTTGGCTGTGTGACTTTGTATTTGGGTGGGCTAGCTTAGGGTTAAATTAGATTTAGTTTTTCTTGGTTTTTCCAGTAGTACGCACCCTCTGAGTATTGCACAGTGCGTACCTGTACGCACTGTTGCTGTGTGCACAGAGCGGGCCCGCACCTGTCTTAACAGGTTGCCTGCGTACCCTGCTAAAAATTAAGAAATTTCCATTTTTTACATTTTTCCTCTTAGATTTTGCTTTTTCTTAGTTTTTACTGCCCAGATCCTTTAGTCTCTTGTCAAAGATCTTCACTTGAACTTGTTTCGATAGCATTGAGTGTTTTAGTGGATTTCATAGAAGTTTAAGCCCTAGGGTTTGATTTTTGAGTGGGTCTTGTAGTGACTTTGGCGATAGAAGTTGTCAAGCCTTAGATCTCTCTGGTTTTGTCAGCCTTCTTAGGAGTCGGACCTGTCATAAAGTCTATCTGTGAGAGCAACTTACCTTTGAGTTGTCTCTTTGGCGAATTTCGAAGTGCTTGGTGATTGAGTATTGAATTCCATTTTACAAAAAGAACAAAAAGATTTGAGTTTTGTTTTGACTGGTTTTTTTGATTCTGCATTAGCTGGTCCTTGACTTGATTATGGTCAAGTAAAACAACCTAGAATCATCCTTGTAGGCTTTTGCCTCGTTAGGTTTTCTTTAAATTTCCTTTTGAGTGAATTTTTCATAGATTTTATAGATTTTGAGATTGATTTTCGTTAAAATAGATTTACATGCTTGATTAATATAGGAAAAATATAAAAAAAAAATTCTTTGGAAACAAGTTTGCTTTGGTTGCATTTGTAGTCTTTTGAAGAAAAGGGTTTTTCGTGTGAATAATTAGTGGTCATGAGTTGCATGTTTTGAAAAGATAAAGAGAATTGTTTCTTTGATTGTCTTTGTTAAGAAAGTTGTTTTCTATAAAATTTGCATTTTCTAAACTTTCTTAGCTAAGAATTTCATTGAAAAAGAAAAGTAGTGTAAATCATCCTAAGTGCATCTTTGTAGTGGTTTGAGTTGAGTCTACACACCATTGGTTTCATTTCCGCTACCTTTTGTCTGTAAAGAAAACCATAAAATTAACGCTTAAAGTAAAATCAACTTAGTAACTTTTATTTACTAGGGCTCTGAAACACCAATATAGATCAGGCTAGTGTCTTGGAGTAGGTCAGTAATTAACTCTCCAAGACAGCAAAACCAAACAAGTAGCTGATCTTGTGGTAGGATAAATCCAACTGTTTCATTTATACTCTGGGAAAGCTCCTCTTAAAGGAGAAGCACGAGCTCGTGTCTGAACCAGTGAGGGGATCAATCCTCCCTCGTTGGGAACGACGCCAGACATGCACGTATTACAAACGGTAAACCTCGGATTAACCATTGTTGAGGAGCCAGGGGTCACTTGTCGGTAAACCTTGGATTATTGTCAAGGAGCCGGCAAGGGGATTGAGCTTGATACTCTGCCCTTGCGTGCTGTCGGAGTGTAGACTGTTCCCCCAGGTGTATTTGTTGCTGTTGGTAACCTTAGTGACCATTATCTTTAGGATTCTACCCGAGGTGACGGTGGAGGGAAGATCCCACTGTACCTGGAGCAGACGTCGGCTAGACTCACTTGGATTTTCTGGGGGGTTCACTTCACTCGAGACGGTTAAAGTGGAGGAACTTGTACCAGTCTATTTATTAAGCAGGTTGTCGGGGTAACTGTTCCGCCCACCACTTCTGTACTGAATTCGGCGATGTTGGACTTCATCACCAACTAGCGTTTTCGGTCCGGAAGGCTACTGTTTGTGCTTGGTTTGACGCCCTAGATTCTTTAGGTGTGTGCTTCAAATTTGTTTGGTTCTTTAGAGACTTTAGGTGGCTTGATTTGAAATTTTACTTTGTTTTCGTGTGTAGTAGTTAAAAGTTTTTAGCTGTGGCGGAATTACCGAGACAGTCCCGTAGACTTCGGGGCAAGTCACCTGAGATTGTTACCGGAACTGATTTGTTGAGGAAACTCCGTAGATCGCGGGGTGGACCTCCTGAAGACGTCCCAGGTCATTACGAAGGTTTGAAAGTCCTCGTAACTCCTCCTAGTGGCAGTATGTTGGGTCCCTATAATACTAGTGATTACCCCATTACTATTGTAGTTATACCCCTTATTTATATTGTTGTGCCCCTATTACCCCCATATTGTTATTTCTGTGCCCCATAGAATCCCTCTATTGTTATTTTTGTGGCTTTATATTATTATTGTTAGGTCGGCTGGATTATATTGTGACTCCTTAGACTCCTATATATAGAAAGGAGGTTTTGTCATTTGTATCATCCAAGAATTGTTCATTTATGTAATGTAAAGGAGGTTGCCCCCTCGAAGAGGCTGAATTCTAAGGCGTGGATCTCTATTTTCTATCTTTTTGTGAGCTGGTTTCATAACATTTGGTATCAGAGCTTTGGATTCTAGGGTTTCGCTGCTCCAAACAGGTCATCGTGGCATTTTCGCTATAACTTTTTTTCTGTGATGTTTCAGAAGTCGCAAAAAAAACCCATTTGAGAAGAATTGGCGCTGAACCTTGGGTCCAAATTTCAGAGCTTTTCGCGTGATATTTTCGGAGATATGATCTGAGGAAGTTGGTCTTTTTGCAGACTCCTGAATTACATTCAAAACAGGTGACCTGGGGAAAATCGTCATAACTCTCTCTCTGAGGATCGGATTGAAATTTCGTAAAAAGGTACAGAAAGAGGACGGACTGTAGTTTCTTGTGTGTGTGTTTCAGATTCAAAGGTTGAAACAGTGACTCGTGGCACGTCGTACAAGTTCGCTCTACTGAACTAGTCTAAAAGCAAGTCACTGTGGGAGATTTCACATAACTCTTCCTTGGAGAATCCAATTTGGCTCAGACTTGTGGCATTGGAAAGAGGACGCAGAAGGCTACTACAGGTAGCAATTTCAGAACTGGATGATCCGAAATTACAGAGATACATCAGATTCAATATCAGGCTTCTATAAAGTGAAAAAAGGTGTGTAGTTTTTTTTTAATTTTTGTGTAAGCTTGGTTTAACGGAATTCAAAGGGCATAGTAAAACATTATTATCGGTAACTGATGCCCCGAGGAAAGAAAATGCAAACACCTAGTAAGGAACCTGAAAGCTCTAGCATGACTCATGAAGAAGAGGAAGAAATGCTACATGATATATCAAAATTACAAGAACAAGTGCAACAAATGTCACGCTCACAAAAGCTAACAGAAGCTAAGATAAGTGGCGTGGAATCTAAGATAAATGGCGTGGAATCTAAGATAAAGGGAATGGAAGCTAAGATGGATGGCATGGAAGCTAAGATTGACGCTAAAATTGATGGCATGGACGCTAAAATTGATGGCATGGATGATAAGATGGATGAATTGAAGAAGTTGCTACAAGAAAGGGTCACTAATGGTGAAAAGGTAGTAAAGGAAACTCATGATGAGAACAAAAGAAATGTTAATCATGATTCCATAGACTCTAATGTTGGATCGAAGACTCACCATGTTCCAAAAATCGATATGAGGAAGTTTGATGGCAAGGATCCCGCCACATGGATATTACAGATGGAGCAATTCTTCGATCTCAATAATGTGCAAAACACACAAAAGGTACGTATGGCAACTTTATATTTGGAACCAAATCAGTTTGTATGGTATCAATGGCTTTGTTCTCGTAAACAATTTATCACTTGGGCAATTTTTACGGAAGAATTGATAGCACATTATGAGGATACAAAAAGCAACACTTTTTTTAGCCAATTGATAAGTCTCAAACAAAAGGGTTCAATAATGGAGCACATTGAGGAGTTCCAAAAATTGAACATAAGGGTAAAAGATATTCCAGAGGAGCATAGGATTGATGTGTTCATAGGGTCTTTAAAGGATAATATCCAACATGATGTGCGCCTTTGGGAACCTGATTCATTAGAGAAGGCATTCAGGTTAGCAAGAAAAATGGAAAGCAAAATTATGGCAACTAGGAAGCATACCACTCACAACTATAAAGACGGAAGTGTTGTTGCCCATAGTCTTCCACAACCTACAAGGTTGACACCACAACAATTGGAAGAAAAAAGAGCAAAAGGGCTTTGTTACAATTGTGATAGCAAATACACAAAAGGTCATAAGTGTGCTGAGAAGAAATTATTCTACATAGATTGTGAAGAGGAAGAAGAAAAGGAGCAAGAAAGGTCAAAAGAAGAGGATATATTCCAGGAACAAAGCCTAGATGAAGAACAAATAAATCCGACCATATCTTGTAATGCATTGGCGGGAATTACCACTCCTCAAACCATCAAGATAGAAGGACAAATCAAGAAGAAAAAGGTAATAGTGTTGATTGATTCAGGAAGCACCCACAATTTTATTCATTGTAGGGTAGCAAAAGAATTGAATTGCTTCCTATATCCAGCACCAGAGTGTCAAGTGATGATTGCAAATGGAGGAACAATAAATTGTTCTGGAAAGTGCCATAATATCAAGCTATCCATGGGAGAATATGTATTGACTAGCCCAATGCTTTCCATTCCAATGGGAGGTGCTGATGTTGTACTAGGAGTCCAATGGCTACAATCCTTGGGTACAATAGCTTTTAATTTTCAAGAACTTTTCATGAAATTTTCTGTGGAAGGAAAGGAAGTTGAATTAAGGGGTATTGCAGGGAAACCAGGAAAGATAATCAGCTCTAATGGCATGACAAAGCTTCTAAAAAAGGAGCAAAGAGGTGTAATTGCACAATTATGTTCGCTAGATGTTTCCACATTGGAATCATCTATTTCTCCAGATCTCCAAAAAGTCCTGGACAATCATTCCAAGGTATTTGAGACTCCCAAAGGTCTCCCACCTATGCGTGATCATGATCATGCTATTCATCTGATTCCAGGAAGTGTTCCTCCAAACATCAGGCCGTACAGATATCCCTATGTCCAAAAAAGTGAAATTGAACGTATGGTTGCAGAAATGCTAGAGGCTGGTATAATTCAACCGAGTCAAAGTTCTTTCTCAGCTCCAGTAGTATTGGTGCACAAGAAGGATGGATCATGGCGCATGTGTCCGGATTATAGGGAGCTCAACAAGCTCACTATTAAAGATAAGTTCCCCATTCCTGTTATTGATGAATTACTGGATGAATTGCATGGATCAATTTACTTCACCAAGTTGGATCTTCGTTCAGGATATCATCAAATCAGAATGAAGATTGAAGACATTCCGAAAACGGCATTTAGAACTCATGAGGGTCATTATGAATTTTTGGTCATGCCTTTTGGCCTTACCAATGCACCTTCAACATTTCAAGGTTTGATGAATTCAATTTTCAAACCATTCCTTAGAAAATTTGTGTTAGTATTTTTTGATGATATACTAATCTACAGCAAGTCTTGGAAGGATCATGTTGAACATGTTGACAGGGTGCTACAACTATTGGAGGAGAAACAATTATATGCAAAAAGATCCAAATGTTTCTTTGGAGTCCAGGAGGTGGAATATTTGGGTCATATTGTATCTCATGAAGGAGTTAAGGTAGACCCTAGCAAAATTAAAGCCATTAAGGAATGGAAAATCCCCACATCCATAAAGCATCTGCGAGGATTTCTTGGGTTGACAGGGTATTATCGCAAGTTTGTTAAGAATTATGGGAGAATAGCAGCACCTCTAACAACATTATTGAAGAAAGATTCATTTTCATGGACTCCGGAAGCAACAAAGGCCTTTGAACATCTTAAAGAGGCAATGTGCCAAGCACCGGTCTTAGCTACACCGGACTTCACAAAAACCTTTATTGTGGAATGTGATGCTTCAGGAAATGGAATTGGTGTTGTTCTAATGCAAGATGAAAGACCCATTGCTTTTGAAAGTCGTCCAATCAAGGGAAAGTTTTTAAGCAAAGCTATTTATGAGAAGGAAATGTTGGCAATACTCCATGCACTTAAGAAATGGCGACCCTACCTAATGGGAAGACACTTCAAGGTAAAAACGGATCATGATAGCCTTAAATACTTTTTAGAACAAAGATTATCCTCTGAAGAGCAACAAAAGTGGGTCACAAAGATGTTGGGTTATGACTTTGAAATCATCTACAAAAAAGGGAAGCAAAATGTGGTGGCAGATGCACTCTCAAGAAAGGATGAGGATGTGGAAGCATTGTTGTGTGCCATTTCTATTATCCAACCAGATTGGATAAACGAAGCAAGGGAGGAATGGAAGAATGACGAAGAAGTGTGGGCACTTATTCGAAAGCTACAACAAGATTCCAGTACTTCTGATACATTTAGCTGGAAAAATGATTCGTTATGGTACAAAGATCGCTTATACCTCTGTAAGAATTCCCAGCTAAAACAAAAGATTCTTATGGAATTGCACACTTCTCCCTTAGGAGGGCACTCAGGATTTTTAAAAACTTACCACAGGGTTAAGAAGGAATTTTTTTGGGATGGCCTTAAATCAGATATTCAAAAGTTTGTGGCGGAATGTTTGGTTTGCCAACAAAATAAAGTTGAAACAATTAAGACACCGGGTCTATTACAACCTTTATCCATTCCAAGCCAACGTTGGGAGGAGGTTTCAATGGATTTTATCACAGGTTTACCCAAGTCTGAGGGAAAGAGTGTCATCATGGTGGTAGTTGACAGACTTACCAAGTATGCACACTTTTGTGCATTATCACATCCATTTAAAGCCAGTACAGTTTCTACTGCATTTATGGAAACAGTTCAAAAGCTACATGGAAACCCAAAGATTATTGTAAGTGACAGAGATCCCATTTTCACTGGAAATTTTTGGACAGAATTATTTTCTTGTCTTGGTACTCAGTTAGCTCATAGCTCATCTTATCATCCTCAATCTGATGGGCAAACTGAGATAGTAAACAAATGTTTGGAAGGATATCTTCGTTGCTTTGTATCTGATAAACAGACACAATGGGTCAAATGGTTGCCTCTGGCTGAATGGTGGTATAACACTTCCTTCCATACAGCAACAAAAATGACCCCATTTATGGCACTTTATGGGTATCAACCACCATCCATCACATCATATTTAAGAGAAAATTCTAAGGTTCAGGCAGTGGAACATCACATCGAACATCAACAACAAGTCCTCCAACTCTTAAAGGATAACCTCGTGTTGGCACAAAATAGAATGAAACAACAGGCAGATCAACATCGCAGTGAAAGAAGTTTTGATGTAGGTGATTGGGTATTCCTACGGCTACAACCATATAAGCAAATGTCCCTAAAGCAAGCTAAGAAGGATAATAAATTATCACCAAAGTATTATGGTCCGTACAAGGTGTTGCAAAAGATTGGTACTATGGCATACAAATTGGAGCTTCCTGCAGCTTCTCGATTGCACCCAGTTTTCCATGTTTCATGTTTAAAGAAGGTTATAGGTGACAAGCTCCCAATTCAAACAATATTGCCAGAACTTGACGAGGAAGGAAAAATTATATTGGAACCAGAAGCAGTCACAGAAACAAGAACTCGACAGCTACGAAATCGATCAATTTCAGAGTATCTTATCAAGTGGAAGAACTTATCCGCTGAAGATTCCACATGGGAGGATGAGAATTTTATGCAGAAGTATCCAGAACTACTCAAGCGTTGAGGACAACACTTTTTTGAAGGAGAGGGGCATGTTGGGTCCCTATAATACTAGTGATTACCCCATTACTATTGTAGTTATACCCCTTATTTATATTGTTGTGCCCCTATTACCCCCATATTGTTATTTCTGTGCCCCATAGAATCCCTCTATTGTTATTTTTGTGGCTTTATATTATTATTGTTAGGTCGGCTGGATTATATTGTGACTCCTTAGACTCCTATATATAGAAAGGAGGTTTTGTCATTTGTATCATCCAAGAATTGTTCATTTATGTAATGTAAAGGAGGTTGCCCCCTCGAAGAGGCTGAATTCTAAGGCGTGGATCTCTCTTTTCTATCTTTTTGTGAGCTGGTTTCATAACACAGTAGAGTAGGTTCACCTGAAGAAGGAGAGTCTTCGTTGGTAGTCCATCCAGATTACCAAGGTTTAGAGACAGGTTACAATCCTGAAGCTGTTGCAGTTTCTGAGCTTGCTGGTAGTTTTTCATCTACTAGTGATATAGGCGAAGAACCTGAAATATCTGAACCTGTTACTCCAACTTCTAGTGTTCCTGATTCACCTAGGATTGAAAGAGTCATAACCGAGAATCTTCCTTCTGGTTTGATAGCTATTGAAGAACTTACTCCAGAAGAAGAAGTAGGCCCTGTTCTTGAAGATCAACCTACTCTTGACTTAAGAGAGCGTGAATCTATCTTTTACAGTCCACCTAGGAGTACTACTTGGTATCTTTCGTTAACTAATTATTTAGACAATTCAGGGATAAGTTTTTCTCCACCTCGTACTCCTTATCCACCTGGAGGTATTTATACTCCTATAAATATGTCTAGTTCGTCGTCCGTGTCTACTCAATCTCCTGAATCTTTCTTGTATGGTGGTCCTTCTGTTCCTACTGGGTATCAATCACTTTTTGGTACCTTTGTGGGAGCATCTCCTCAACCCATTGGACATGGGTCATTAGCTGGAAGCAATGGTAATAGACCGTTGGGTGTAGGAGACGTTTATATGATGTCAGGTTCAATTCCCGGTTCTCAACCTCAAGGTGGTCAATTTCCGCCTGGGGGGCAGCCTCAATTAATGCCTGGGGGGCAACCTCAAGGTACTCAAGTTGCGGCTGGGGGGCAGCCTCAAGGACAGTATGTACCTATGGTGCAATACGTTCCTCAGGGTCAACCCCAACCTCAATATGTACCTCAAGGTCAACCTCAGTATCAATTTATGCCTCAAGGTCAACCCCAGTATCAGTACTTACCTCAAGGGTATCTACCCCAAGGTCAGTACTCGAGTCAAGGTTATCAACCACCTCAGGGTCAGTCTTATGTTCAAGGTCCGGGAAATGTACCTTTCAATTATCAACCCTACCCTCAACCTGGTTACGGATCTCAGTATCCTCAACCTGTTATGGGTCAATACCCCGGAATGATAGTGTGGGATCCATCACAAGGTCAACAGGTGTTACAGCCAAGTATACAGTCGTTACCTCAAACTGGACAACCTGTAGTTTCTGGTCCACCCCAGCAACCACAACCTGTCTAGTCAAATGTTCAAACTTCTGTAACTTCGGTAGTTACTCAGCCGCCAATCGCACCTAGTGCTCCATCTCAAACGGCTGCTGCAACTACCGCAACATCTACCACACTTACTTCTGGAGTATTGACAGCTCCGATTTCTACTGTCTCTGCAACCACCCCTCAGACATCTTTACCGTTGTCCGGATCTACGATTCAAACCACGGTCCAGATGCTTGTAGGGCAGCCTGGTTTAAGTACTGTTGTAACAAGTCAACCACAATTTACTTATCAACAGCACTGGGGACAGTACCAATACGGGCCTGCTGTCCAACAACCGGTTTACCAGTATCAACCGTATTCTGGGTATACTTATCAACAACCTCAACAACCCCAGTACGGTCCGGTTAATCTTGGTTTTCCAGGAGGGTATAATATCCCGAATGCAATTCCTGTTCCAAGTTATCCTGGATATCCTCCTCCTGGGACTGGTCTTGTGACCCAGAGTTTTAGAGATCCTAACCGGCAATTGCCGTTTATCGCAACTTTGGATTTACCCGACTTGACGCGCCTAACGAACGATCCAATAAATTATCTTCTGTTCTGGCCGCCAATGCCAAATAAGTTGCCCAGCGATATACCCAAGTTCGAAGGTAAGTCTGGAGAGGATCCATCAAATCACGTGATGACTTACCACCTCTGGTGTGCTTCGAATTCTATCTCAGATGATTCAATCCGCTTACGTTTTTTCCAACGTACGCTCATTGGTCTCGCGGCCAAGTGGTACATTGAGTTACCATGGGCCTCTTTTTATAACTTTAGCCAGTTAGCTACCTCGTTCCTAACTCATTTTCAGTTGTCGGTCAGATACGATAATGGTACTGAGTTATTAACTTCATTAAAACAATCGACGTCCACTTATATTTCTGATCATATCCATGAATGGAGACATCGAAGACGTTTAGTGAAAGTTTTTATCCCGGACCAAATCTTAGCTGAATGGTTTGTCAAATCATTATTACCGAAGATTACTGAAGATGTAGCTAAGGCCAGAGTAGTTACTGAGGAGCAAGTCATTGCTCAAGCCCAGTATCTTGACTTAGTTTACACTCAGTCGGGTACGTTACACGAGAAGATCCCAGATCTTCCAAAGTCGAACCAAATCGCTGCTGTTCCTTCGGGATCTCATGCCGCTAATGGTATGATTGGTACGGTGAACACAAAGAGCAAGAAGAAGTCTTCCAAGAATTCTACTACTCCTATAATCACCTTGCCTGATTCCCCGACAGGAGAGTCTTCTCCTGAACTTTCCGCCGATATTCATGCTGTAGAGTCATCTACGGCCAAATCAAAAAACATTGGAAAGAAGAAAGGAAAGAAGAAGGCTAAAGTAGACAAGGCTCCGAAGGAGAAAACAGAAAAGTCGGAAACCAATGACAAAAAGCGCAAACCTCGATATCCTTGTCTTATTTGTGAAGAGGATCATTTTACAAGAGATTGCCCTCATCGGAGAGGTTGTGAAAATCATTAAAGGTTCCCCAACTCCTGCTGTTTTGAAAGATCCATTTCCAAAGCAGGAGAGTAAGATGATAGGTTCTTCCTCGAGTGCCAGTGAAGAACCCATTTTGATGATGTCTCATGTGAGGATTGCGACTCGGTCGCAAGATTATGGTAGTAAGAATCCTGTTGATGGTAAGGAAGCAGAATCTTCTCATTCTAATCCATCAACCTCAGCTCCTGGTTCCGATCCACTACAGATCGAAAAACCTAACCTGGACTTAGTAATCAAACCGCCCGCCAAGGGTGTACTTCGAAGGTCTGCTTTCAATCCACATGCGAGAGAGGCCCAGAATTACAACATTGTTGAGGACTTAGCTGTTTCACCCTCAGCAATGTCGGCTTTAGAAGTGCTGCAATCATGCCCAGCACAACGAAAATTACTTTTGTCGGCTATAGGAGCTGTTGATATTCAGGACCCGAACCTGATAATCTTTGATCTAGAAAATAGTACACCGCGTCTCCCTCATCAGATGGCTTTCCAGATTCCAGTGATAGTAAAAAACAGACCTATTCATCGGACTGTGATTGATGAAGGAGCTTCTACGTGTATTATGTCGATTCAGTGTTGGAGATCGCTTGGTTCTCCTTCGCTGAACCAATCCCCGACCATCGTTAAGGCCTTTGATGGCCGTGGGTTCCGTCCATTTGGTATTCTACAGGAATTGCCTATAGGGGTAGAAGGTAAAACCGTTAGTCTGGAGGTGGAGGTGGTTGATGCCCCTCTAGACTACAACCTTCTTTTGGGTCGAAGTTGGTCATATTCTATGACATCGGTCGTTTCATCGGTCTTCAGAGTAATAAAGTTTCCACATAACGGTAAGATCGTGACAATTGATCAGCTGACATACTTTTCATCCGACCCAGCCTCTTCAGAGAATATCCAGCATGTCGGTAAGACGACAATCCCTTATAGGGACGTTGGCGTAGGTTTAGTTAAAGATTCTGGTTTATTGGGAACTTTTCCTTTCCCTCCAATCAACGCAGACTCTTCATTTGCATCAATTCATATGATTACATCAGACACCATTATTTACGACGATCCTTGGATTGTCCCATCTGAATCTGAGATAGACTCATTCGGTGATGCTCTGCCTTTGAGTCCATATGAAATTGCTTATGAAGCCGTCGTGTCTTTTACCGACTCGCATTCAACCCAAATCGACCAAATGAATGTGGTCAGTGAGGAATCACTTTTCACACCAACCTCTGAATGGATAGCGTTTCCCGAAGTCGTGTCATCTGACGAGCAACTTCGCGAAATCCTAAGTGTAGATGATCTACCATGGGAAGATCTTCATCATAGATCTTCGTTTTTACCTGAGGGTGATGTCTTTGAAAATGATTTTTCATCAATCTTTACCACTGAATATGTCAAAGAAGCTCAAAATCCAACGAAACATCCAGATTCAGAGCTGAATTTAGGGAATATTTCTCGAACTGTTCCCATTGACATTTCAGTGAAGCCCGAAATTGTTGAGAACATTCATATAGGTGCCTCGTGTACAGATGATGAAATTCAAATTTACAAGGCCCTATTCCAAGAATTCCGCGACGTGTTTGCCTGGTCCTACGAGGAAATGCCAGGAATCGATCCCGCTATTGTTGTCCATGAAATCAAGACCTACCCGGACGCTAAACCCGTCCGTCAACGGTTGCGTCGGATTCACCCTCGAAAAGCGGCTGCCATTAAAGCAGAAGTTGAAAAGCTGTTGAAAGCAGGTTTCATTTATCCAATCCCGTTAACGGATTGGGTATCGAATATTGTTCCGGTTAACAAGAAACAAGGAACAATAAGAATCTGTATCGACTATAGGGATATAAATCGAGCTTGTCCAAAAGACAACTATCCTACGCCCTATATCGATCAAATAATTGATGATTGTGCCGGAAGTGAAATGTTTTCCTTTATGGATGGTTTTTCGGGCTATAATCAAATCAATATTCTACCTGCCAATCAACCAAAAACAACATTCATTTGTCCATGGGGGACATTTTCTTATTGCAAATTACCCTTTGGGCTTAAGAATGCTGGAGCCACTTTTCAACGGGCGATGTCTTATGCATTTCATGAAATCAAACACATTGTGCAACCGTACCTCGATGATTTGCCTGCTCATTCTTTACATCGAGCTGATCACCTTGTCCACTTACGAGCAATCTTTATGAGGTGTAGGCATTATCGTATTCGGTTGAATCCGCACAAGTGTGTATTCTGTATAGAAGCGGGTCGATTGCTGGGATTTGTTGTTTCAAAAGCCGGCATTCGCGTTGATCCCTCGAAGGTCGAAGCTATCATCAAATTACCTCCTCCTTCGAGTTTGCGCCAACTCCAAAGTTTGCAAGGGAAAGCAAACTTTTTACGCCGATTCATTCCAAACTACGCCGAGGTCACTAAGGGTTTTACCCGGTTGTTGAAACAGAACGCTCAATTCTCTTGGGATGAGATTGCTCAGCAATCTTTTGATGCACTTAAGCACGCGTTGACCCATGCACCGTTGTTGCATCCTCCCAATTACAACCAGGACTACTTCTTATACCTCGCAGCTTCGCATTCCACTATTGGAATGGTGTTAGTCCAAGAAGATGAATTCAGAACGGAACATGTGATATATTATCTTAGTAGGACGTTAAACCCCACTGAGCTAAAATATTCGCATGTGGAGAAATTGGCCCTGGCAACCGTTCAAGCTGTCCAGCGTTTTCGTCACTACATTCTTCTCCGTAAAACTACAGTTATTTCGGATTGCAACCCTATGATTTATATTTTGACTAAACAACTACTAGGGGGCAAGTACTCTAAATGGATCATTATCCTGCAAGAGTTCAACTTGGAGTTCGAGAAGTCCAAGTCTAAGAAATCCTTAGTTTTTGCGGAATTGATGTGTGATTTCCTGCGTGCTGACACAGAAACTGTGGCAGAGGAGTCCATTGCGGACGAATCTTTGTTTCTTATCAGTACTTTAGATTCGTGGTATGGGGATATAATCATCTATCTCCAAACCCAAACCTTTCAGCCTGAAGCTTCAAAGTCAGAGCGTCGAAAAACTCGATTCCAGTCCCAGCAATACAAAATTATTGGAGATACACTTTATCGCCGGGGGGCAGACTTGGTTTTTCGATGTTGTTTAACTCACGAAGAGGCTGAGAGAGTTTTGAATGATTGTCACTCTGGAGCGTGTGGCGGTCATATGTCTGGGTATGCCACAGCTCAGAAGGTGTTGCGTGCTGGCTATTTCTGGCCGTCCATGTTTAAAGATTGCATCATTGCGATCTGAAAATGCCACAACTGTCAAGTGTTTGATCGCAAGATGCGCGCACCACCTGCTCCTCTCCACCCTATAATTGCCGTTGGTCCTTTCGCCAAATGGGGTATCGATTTTATTACTTGTAACCCTCACTCGGCCGGGGGGCATGCGTATATCATCCTCGCGGTTGATTATTTTACTAAATGGGCCGAGGCGATGCCTACATTCGACGCAAGCAGTAAAACAGCTGCAGTTTTCATATTCAATCACATTATAACTAGGTTTGGTGTCCCGCAAGCGATTATCACCGACCATGGGAGCCATTTTCGAAACATCATGATGACTGAGCTTACAAGCCAGCTTGGTTTGCGCCATGATAGCTCTACTCCTTATTATCCACAAGCCAACGGTTTGGTTGAGTCTATCAACAAAGTTCTTGTTATCATGATCCGACGAATCATTGGCATTCATCGGTCAAATTGGCACAACATGTTATTTTCAGCGCTATGGGCATACTGAACCTCAGTGAAAACATCAACAGGGTTCACTCCTTTCCAGCTAGTTTATGGCTTGGAAGCTGTGTTACCCATTGAATGTGAAATCCCATCACTTCAAATGGCTGTCGAATTACTCCCAGCTACTTCCAAAGAGGAGAAACGTTTATTATACTTAGCTCAATTAGATGAGACTCGACGTGACGCTGCATTGGCAATCGAGACTCACGTGAAGCGAATGAAAGCTCAGTATGATAGAAATGTGACCCCTCGAAGTTTTTCGGAGGGAGACCTAGTGCTATTATATGATCAAGCTAACGATAAGCTAGGTGCTGGAAAATTCGTTCCTATGTGGCATGGACCCTACATTGTAAAGCGAAAGCTAGCAAAAGGGGCCTATGAGCTGGTAGATTTTGATGGGGACTCTTTGGGTAAACCCAGAAATGGACTTTACCTAAAGAGGTATTATGCTTAAATGGTGGGTATGGAGAATTTTTAGTTAGGTTAGGTTTTCTTTCTAGCTAGTATGTTTGTTAGTTTAGATAGTGTGCTTAGCTTAGAAAGTGTGTTTTTTCGTCATTATTCTGGCTTATCTTGGTTTTACTCTTGATATTGCAGATGTCGACGCCTCTCCAAACGTACATTGGATTTGCCGATGGTGCTTGTCGTAGTACACGGAATATCTCTTCCGCAGCTTGGGTTATCTATTCGCCCTCTGACGAGTTAGTTTCTATGCATGGGGTGAGCCTCGGTCAAACAACGAACAACATTGCAGAATACAGTGCAGTGGTTGAATTATTGTCTGAATCTATTTCATTTGGAATTCGACGTTTGATAGTGAGGTTAGATTCTAAACTCGTTGTATTACAGCTTAATAGAGTATATGCCATTAGAAATCCTGTGTTATTAAGGTTGTTTTTGAGAGTGCGTCTCTTGGGACGTGAATTTGATTACATTGAATATCAACATATTCCAAGGTCTTTAAATACATTAGCAGATGCAATTGCTTCTCGAATGTTGGACAGACATTTGCGATAATCATGCAAGTAAATTTAAAAAAAAAACATTTCATCACATATGTTAAACAAGATAAGCCGGTAATAATGATATATATATATATATAGATAGGAGTGTGTCAAAAAATATACATCGTCTTCGATCATAGGTTGAAAAACACCTTATGATCGGCAAAAATGATAAGTACAAAAAACCAAAAATGTCATATGTGTCTACAGATTGACTAGCCAATCACTGGTGATGCTCTCTATACGACACCACTGCACGGGCTACTCTACACAAAAAACTCCTAAAAGGTCCCGGGACTGCGACTACGTAGCGCTGCAATCTGATAGGAATGTCATCTATAGTCGTCTCTGGTATACCCGTCGTCAGACGCTCTAGATCCTTCTCCAACTCAGCTAGTGTCTCTGCAGCCGCGTCCTGTGGGGCCGGTGCCGGTGCAACTGGCTGTCTCCTCTCAAAAGCCCGGAGATTGGCCGGACGCCGTGGACCTACATCTGCATTTTGAAACATTTTACTGTCAGTTTGAGACGATATATATAAAAAACAAAAAAATAGATAATTTAAAAACTTGTGAAAAATGAAAGTACCTATGTCATCCCATTGTTCTCCCTGTGGAAGAACCATGTCCGGATCGTTCCGAAAATCCATTCCGGCATAAGGAAAATCCTGAATCGCAAAGACCTAGTTTTCCAACCAGTGAAAGTAACCATCAGGAAATCGAACAACTGCTGCTCCCTCATCAGGATGCCGGGCCATTACCGCAACCCATCTCGTCAACTTAGGCTCCCGAGGAGGCCCAACTGGAACAGTAAGATGCTGGGGGACCAGCATTGGAACTCTCTCTAGGGCAAAGCTCACGACCAAAGGCCCATATCCAAAGGTCTTCAATCGTCCAGTCTTTACCCTAGTCAGTTGGCCCTTCATATTGGCCAACACAGCATCACACCAGTTGAAAATGGTGCCTTGGAAGCAATCTATAGCCATCCGCATTTGGGACCCGGTGGCATGGTGCAAAGCGGCTGCGCCGCAAAGTCTGGTAACAGTGAAGGCTATCACCATAAGTTCAAGTCGGGATATGTATTTGATTTCTATCCCCTTCTCCTGGTTTTGGTTGTTACACCACTCTAGCCGGAGACTAGTAAGGGATTAACCACCCGGCCTAGTCCCGAATAGAGAGAGTTGCTCGCCTCTGTTAGGCAAGCCAGTGAGAAAATATATGTCGGAGGACTCTATCTCGAGTTGGTGCTCTCCGATGTAGAAACACTGATCCTGAACGTTCCACCTTTCAACCAGCCACTCAGGGAATGACACCTGGCCCCTCATGCCAGGTATGGCCCAGTATTTTTACAGACCGCATGCTTTTAACGCATCAATGGAGGGTTGATGATTTATTGCGGCCAAATCAACGTCCTCGTGTTCTCTTTCTCTCCAATCTAGCATGGTGACTGCCCTACACACCAAAAAACAATAGTTAGAATTCATTAAATAAAATTTGGTTGGTTGAAATTGGAGTTTGGGGTTTCAAAATGCGTGTTTCACGGGGTACGCACCCCGCGTTCAGAACACAGAGCGGCGGTACGCAGCTGGTCTGAAGGCGGGCTACGTACCCCGACCTTTTTCCTATATACGAAAAAGGTTGGGGTACGCAGGTCGCCCATGGGGCACCTGCGTACCCCGAGAAACATATCCTAAGACCCTAAACCCCCTAAAAAATCAAACTAAAACTTGAAATGAAATTCTAAACGGATGAAATTGAAGAGGAGGATGTTGTAGAATACCTGAAAGAGACGGCACTCAATTCTGACAGTCGGATTCTCCGCAATGTCCACGGGAAGTTTTCTTGTCAAAGGCCCTTTTCTCAACCTCAACAGTGAAATGGTAAAAATAACATGGTAAAAAGTCTTTTTATAGGTTTTTTGGATGAATGAATGCTAAGTTTGTTTATTTTTCACCATGAAAGGATATTTTTCAATGTATTTTTGCCTATCTTAAACAGGTATGAGTAATGTGTTGTTTTTGTGCAGGACAAAAGGATTTAGAGGGAAAATTGTCATTTTTCACGAACCAAAACATCAGAGTCATCTTTTAAACCCTTTTCTGACCCCTAAAAATATGAAAAGATTGCCGAGCGTTTCTTTTACACTCGTTAAAACGGAATTAGAAGACGGTCCCCTTATAGCTCTTTTCTGACCGTAAAAATAGGAAAAGATTGCCGGGTTTTTGTCGTTTCAAACTCGATAAGGAAATAAAACGATGTGTCTTTGATCGCTTTTTACTTTTTAGGTCAGTGGCACTAATCATGAAAGTACTCCTTGGTCACAAGATCAAGCGGTTCTCCCAGGTATCATTTTATACTTTTTCGGGCTTGGGGGACACAAATTTACGAAAAAGTTCAACCTGGAGTCTTCTTAAGTTTTTCAGACTCTCTAAAATTGAAAAACGCCGAGTTTCTCCTATACTGGGCTCGTTAAAATTTCACAGTAAAGGGCCTGTTCAATTACAAACAGGAACGAACCACTCCTTCCTAGGGTTCGAATCAAAACTAGGTTGGACTCATCCGAAGGATGAGCTTATAACCAAGCATATGTTATCCTCCTCAAGCTTGTAAAAAATAAAGAGGTACTTGCCAGAAATGGTGGGGGAAAAGAGAGAAGAATGAGCCTATTTGTTATCCTTTGTCTCAGAAGAAACCTTATTACCACTCTTGAACACTACACTTTTCATTCACTTGGGTTGGGAGATCCTTTACCTCACAGTTGATCAAACCACATTGAAAATCTTCAGCCGGGTTCCGGGGATTAACTTTGAGTCATTTGTTACCAAGCCATCTGTTGTGTCGTTATGTGTTCAAGAGGTCTGCAAATAAAACTTTCATCTGCAAAATACTTGTCATCCATTTTGACCATCCCTGAGTCAGTCCTTACAACAATATTTCTTCAACTTGAACTATGATTTCGTGTTGTGGGCTTGCCTGCAACGGGTCGCTTTCTATCGACATCAGCACATTATCTAGAAAGATGACTTAGAGATCGTCAGTACCTTGAAGTCTGCATGCATCAATGGCAGGTTTCTCGCCTTTGACGTCAGTTTACATCATTGACTTTCGATCGAAGGATTCCGTGAAATGTTCGACACCAACTCATTCATTCACATCTCATGGATTGTACTGGGTACTTTGAGAACCATTGACATTACTGGTGGTCTCTCTCACACTTGTTAACAGTTTACATCATCGACTGGTAATCAAGTGGTTTCTACCATGTTCGACATCAACTCATTTATTCGCATGGCTAGAATCGTACCAATTCGGGAAGTAGAAATGAAGACCCTGGATCTAGTTCCCACCATCCAGGCTCCGAGGAGTTTTGTATTCATTATCTAGTAGACTAATCATAAACAGATGGCTGCGTCCATACTGTGTCTACAAAAGTCTATGATTATGATGTACTGCAAGATCATTCCTATATCATAATAGTTAGTCTGTTAGTTAAAGTTTTGATCTGAGTATGGGAATGCCTACCTCAGCGATGATATAATCTTATACATGTATTTTGTGTTGAAAATTGCAGGTTCTGACCAGGCTCTCCACAAGATAATCCTTGAAATGATAAAGCGCTTCACCCTTCCTAGATAATACAAAACCCTAATCTACTACAGGCTTCGCACTTTAGGGGGCAATCTGTTACACTAAAAAATGTCACCATGGCTATTTACAGTTAGTATGGCTCTATCAACAATCATGCTATCCTCCTGGGCAAGTCTTATGCCTCTGCTCTCCATGTCAAACTCCAAAAAAGAGAGAAAGTCTTTGTAAATGTGTTTATCTCTGGGTACGCAGATTCTCTCGGCCTTACCTGCGTATACGCACCTAATGTTCACAAAAACTGCGTACTTGTATGCTCTGTATGTAAAGGGGCAGGTGCGTACCCCTGTAAAGGTCAAAAGGCGCGAGTTTCATCTTTAAAAAGTTACTTGTGGTCATTTCTAGAGCATTCTAGAAGGTTGTTCGACGTGTATTGAGCGCCTCCAGATGGTTCATGTACCCCTATGAAAGAGGAACTTATCCCATCAAGAGAGGAGCTATCCCATCCAAAGAGGGGATTATCCCATTGATGGTGGACCTAATTACCTTCCTCTTGAGCACTATAAATACAGGCATTGGGCCAGAAGGAGGAGAGGTTGAAAGCTAAACATTTCTAAGGGTAGATGCTGCTGGAATTAGGACTCCCATTTAGAAGCTTGTGAGGAGAGATTCCCATCCTTACTTGTTCCATTTTGAAGTGGGTGAGCTTTGTCAAAGTAAAGGAGAACTCTTGATGGACCCTGGGAGGGACTTGCACAACACCAAGGCTCAGGTTGTAATTGTTCCTTTTGTTTCCTATTAATGCAAATGAGTCCATTCTTCTCAATAACTTGTTATTTATGAGTTGTTTCATATACTCCTTGGTCTATATGTTAAATATGTTTTATTTTACGAGATTATCAAGTGCTATTTAATCGTTTGATTGTTAGTGAATGCAGGTTTCGAAGTGAAGGAGGAGCTCATCCGGATCGGCGAGGCTAGACTACTACAACAACGTTGGATTACAGGTAGGATCTAAACACTTGATTTCTTGTATGGTAAATGCATGTTTAGAGAAGGATTGCTCTTGTTTGTCTTATTTGTCACTAGAGAGTCTTAGGCTCCTAGGGAGGTTGGTTGTGTCCGCACTATCGACTCTTTCCGCCTGACAGCTTGACACTCTCTCAGCTCTCAACTCTGTCAGTAGCTTTCCCCTTTGGATTTGTGGTGGTGACTTCAACATCATCATAGCTTTGGAGGAAAATTCAGGAGGAAGATCGAGGCTGGAAGGAGATAGCATCGGCTTCAAAGACTTCATCCACAGAAATCAGTTAATGGACCTACAGACTTCCAATGGTATGTATACACGGACCAATAAAAGAAGGGGACGACAACATATAGCCTCCAGGCTGGATCGATTCCTTATGTTGGATAATGCCATTCATCTGGGTGGGGACTTTCATGCCTCCATTATGCCTCAAGTGGGCTCTGATCACTGGCCCATAATGCTACAGTGGTCACGACTGGGCTCTAGGTGTAATAGACCTTTTCACTTCGAATCATTTTGGTTTTCATATCCTAACTTCAAAGATGTATTTAACGATGCCTAGAAATCGTTCACCCCCCTTGAAGGCGCTAAGATGTTCCATTTTCAACAAAAGTTAAAACACCTCAAACAAGCTCTCAAACCTTGGAACCGCTCTCAGTTTGGTAACATTTTTGACCATCGGAAAGTGCTGGAGCAACAAATGAATACACTGCAATAGTGTATTATCACTGAGGGAAGAACGGAAGACTATGCACAACAGGAGAAGGCCCTCTTGACCAAGATCGAAGCACAAAGGCAACAAGAAGAGACCTTGTGGCATCAAAAATCTAGAGTCAGATGGCTTCAGGATGGGGAGAAAAATACCAAATTTTTTCACAGGTCTACTATTCAAAGCAGAATGCACAATAACATCGCCTTCATTAACAATCGGTAAGGGGAGCGTCTGGAGGAGCATGAAGAAATGGAACAGGAATTCAGAGAGTACTTTCAGGACATTCTTCGAGAGCCTCCGGGCTACAGAAATCAGGCTATTCGTTCTATTACGCAGCATATTCCAAAAATCATTACGGCAGACCATAACAATATGCTTCTCCAGCCAATCTCTATGCAGGAAGTGGAGGACGCTATGGCCCAACTTAAGGATGGCAAAGCGCCCGGACCCGATGGCTTCACAGCCAATTTCTTCCATGCTTTCTGGGAGCATATCAAAACAGAGGTCTGGGAACTCGTGGAAGAATCGAGATCGATGCATTGGATCCTTCCTTCCCTCAACACGACCTTCATAGCACTAGTACCTAAAGTGGAAGAATCCAACACTCCGGATAAATACAGGCCCATCGCTCTCTGTAATGTAATCTACAAACTCATATCTAAAGTCTTGGCGAACAGGCTCAAACCTCTTCTCCCTCTCCTCATTTCGCCAGAGCAGACAGGTTATGTAGAAGGGCGCCAGATTCTGGATGGTATCATTCTCTCACATGAAGTGATCCATTCTCTCAAGGTTCTAAAAAAGCCAGGTATGATTCTCAAGTTAGATCTTTCTAAAGCTTTTGATAAACTAAGCTGGACCTATATTAATCAAATGTTATTAGCATTTGGCTTCAGTGCTACTTGGACACGCTGGCTTATGAATCTTATCTCCTCCCCCTATTTCTCCATCCTTCTTAATGGTTCTCCTTCCTCGCCTTTTCGTCCCACCCGGGGTATTCGTCAAGGTGACCCTCTCTCCCCATTCCTTTTTGTTCTCATGGCCGAAGGACTCAATCGCCTTCTGCATTCTGCTATCTCTTCTCACTCCTTAAAGGGAATTTCTCTTCATGGTCAACCCCCCATCTCTCACCAACAGTTTGTCGATGACAATATGCTTTTTGGCCATCCATCAGTTCAAGAGGCCTCTGCCTTCAAGTCCCTGCTCAATCTCTTCTCAAAAGCTTCTGGCACCACCATCAATGCCTCCAAATCCCAACTCTTCTTTTTCCATACTCCCATCCTCACTCAGAGAAATATAGCCAAGATTTTGGGCTTCTCGATAACTGTGCTTCCTTTGAAATATCTTGGAGCTTCCTTGTTTGACTCATCCATCAAACATGCTTCCTGGAGAACCCTCCTTGACAATTTAGAAACCAGGCTCTCTTCTTGGACCTACCGCTTGCTCAACATTGCTAGCAGGGTCATCCTAATCAAATCCGTTCTCCAAGCCATGCCTCTGTACTTATTTTCCATACTGGCAGCCCCTAAATGGGTTCTTAAAAAAATTCAAAATCTTCAGACAAATTTCCTCTGGGGTTCCTTAGGCCTCAATAAAAAATGGGCTCTTGTCAAATGGACTGAAGTTTTTCTTCCGAAGTCAGCTAGTGGGCTTGGTCTAAGGGATCCCCTTCATAGCAATAACACCATGGGTGCCCGTATCTGGTGGAGCTAGATCTATAAACTGTACTCTGCTTGGGCACGTCTCTGGCATGCCAAATATGCTCCAGGAAGTCCCTTGGAGGAGCTCATCCATATCAGCACGACCACCCCTGGCTCGTTAATTTGGAATGCGGCCAAGCAACATAGTGCCTTTATTCAAGCGCACAGCTTTTGGGAAATTCATTCGGGTACCACGGCAAGATTTTGGGAAGACTCCTGGCAACAACTTCCCAAACTTGCCTCTCTCTTCCACAAACCCAAGTGGTAGGCTACTATGCAGCACAATGATCAAATCCATGTCCACCAATTTTGGCAGCAGCAATCCCCTCAAGGTTTTCAACTCTGGAGATCAGCTGGCACCTGGCAGGAGGAAACTTATGAAGAGATCGATCAAGAGCTCAAACTGAGGAAAATTAAGCTCTCTGATCAGAAGGACAAAGTGCGATGGGGATATACACCCAAAGGTATGTTCACTACCAAGGAATCATACCAAATTCTCTATCATCCCACGTAGATAATAAAGGATCAGCTATGGGATCAAGTTTGGCAACCAAACATCTGGCCTAAAGTCTCTACTTTCCTTTGGTTTTTAAGCAAACAATGGATCCTCACTTGGGACAATCTACAAAAGTGAGGATTTACTGGGCCTTCCAGATGTCCCAATTGCAATCTTCATATAGAGACCATCTCGCATCTTTTGGATACCTGCCCATTAGCAGCACAACTTTGGGAGAGAACAACATAGTGCAACAGGAGAACGGGCAGACGTGTGGGAGATATTTTAAATACCATCAGGAACTAGCCTCGACATCCTTTCCAAAGTGTTCTACTCAATTCCCTCTGGAAGCTCTTACCAGGCTTCATCTATTGGATCATTTGGAAGGAGAGAAATAACAGGATCTTTAAAAATCACAATTTTCCCCTTGACTCCCTATGGCTTCTTCTCAAACAAAACCTTCAAGAAACTCTAGCTCTAAGACACTGGCAAGACTCGGATTTGCTAGCTTCACCCCAGGAACGCCTCATTCTGGAAAACTAGGACCTGGACCTCACTTTTTTAGCTCAAGTCAAGCCCAGCTCCTCCATCAATTCTGATTCTCCCCAATTCTGGTCTCCTCCTACCACCCACTCTTATAAACTGAACTTCGACGGTGCTGCTAAGGGAAATCCTGGGCCGGCTGGTTATGGTGGTATTTTCAGAAATGTTGCAGGCTCTGCTCTGCATATATATCATGGTTCGCTTGGAAGAGACACCAACAATGTTGTCGAACTTGAAGGCCTATGGAAGGGCATCTGTATAGTAGATATTGAAAATTTTTTCCCTCTAGAGGTAGAAGGGGATTCTCAAATCTTAATAGAGGCAGCTATTTGGATTCACTCAGGCACCTCAGCAGGAAAGATCGCTTCGAGCTGGCGGCTTCTAAGCAGACTGGAGCAAATTGAAGAATGGCTCAGGGCTACCCATAGCATTACCTTCAAGCACATTCGACGATCAGCCAACAAGGTAGCGGACAGACTTGCTAATCAAGGCGTTGATCAGCAGTTCCCATTCTTCTCTGGTCCACTGAGCAATTCTAATGATGCGCAACTCAAACAAGACTGCACTCTTCTGGTGCAACAAGATCTATCTCTCCCGGATGCGGGTGTGTAGTACTGAGCTCTGTACGAAGGCGGCTTGGTGGGTTGGCGTGTGGCTTATTACCACTGCCATCTGGCCTCGCGTGTTGCCAGCATTTATGTTCTTTGCAAATACCTTCAATGTTGTGTTAAGGCAGTGTGTCCTTCCATACCAACATTCTTGTTCTTCTATTATGGGGCCCCTTCAATTCCTCAATGCTCCTCCCCTATGAGTGTATTGCTCCCTCGTTGCTGCAGAGCCCTGCTCTTGGACCAGACCAGGGAATCGTTGTGCTCAGGATTGCGGTGTTGATTCATAGCCGGGATTTCATGTTTTACAAAGTCCTTCCTGCAATTTTAAGTGTCACTTGTCCTCTGTCATTCTCAGTGCTCCTCTACGTGCTGAAGCCAGCCCCCTTTCAGTCTCCCCCTACCTTCACAGTTTTGTTGCCTATTTAGCTCCTCCTGCTCTTTTCATCATGCCTAAATTGCGCCAAAGAATGGGCTACAAGAGGGGAAGCTCCCGTGGGCATGTTATCCGCTAGCCCTCCTCCTCTACCTCGAACTCCTCGTCTTACTCCTCAGGCTTCTACTCTGATCGCTATCCCGTTACCAGGAGCGGTCGTGGACGAGGTTGAGGGCAACATAACTTAGCGACAAGCTCTCACAATTCTCACTCTCACACTACTCGTTTTCAATTCCCCTGTACTCTCAGTAATCACTCCTTCATAGCTTCAGTCACCATTGAGCTTCGCGAGGGTTCTGCTGGTCTGGTGGCCGCAACTCCAGGAGTGACTATGGAGACGAGGGCAGAAGATTCGCCTGGCACTTCTCAGTTTTACAACAAGCAAAACAAGGATCCTGGTGGTACTGCTACCCAGGAAATGCAAACTCAAGCTGGTCCGAGTGTCCCTACTGGTGGCGGTTCTTCAGGCAAAGAGGGCCATCCCTCTGAGGATGATGACCCCTACAATTATGGGTGTCGTATCGTTGAAGAGTCACCTCCCACCACTCATGAAGCTTAAACAGGTCTGTGTTCTTTGGTTTTTGTTTCCCTGTTGCTCAAAGTTACGGTTACAGTTGCTTAATGGATCAGATTATAGTTTTGAACTGGGCAGTGCTTCCCTGTTTATATGTATGAGCCCAGAAAATCCGTTTTGGTCCTTGAATTACCTCTGGTCAGTCTACAGTTTTGACAATGGTATATCCTGTTTCTGTGCACTAGACATGGTCCTGGTTCTAGAAGCTCTTCTGGTCAGTCAACAGCAAGTCTTTTTGGTCAGTGTTTAGCTATGTAATGTGAATATGCCGCCTCTCTGGGCTAGACTTCTCGAGGCCGTTGCCTCTATGTAAATTTTTTTTGTATCAATATAGGAGTAGACAAATTCAGAAAAAAATAATAATATTAACCTTTTCTTTCACTAAGAAAATAATTTCTTGGTACTCAAAAGTACTCCACACATAAACTAGTTATGTCATATGATTTCATGTTTTCTCCTTTTACACTACTTCTAACAACTTGTTGGTCATGAATAACCAATTGAACAATCATTTTTCAAGTACATACACCTCTCATACATGAGTCATAAATGAAGGTTACAATGTTCTCAATTCCACACCCACTAAGTTTTTAGGCACTATGTGTACCAGGGTGTGAACCTAGGTCATTAGCATGTTGATACCCCACTTTAACACTAGATCATGACCTGGTAGAATATAATTCATCAATTATTAAATTCCTTAAAATAAATTGTTTATGAAATAATTGTTATGTTGTCATATTCAAAACCAGACAACACTATCAATGCAATCTGACAGGTAGACTTCTCCCATATTGCTTGATAGAAATAGTGGTACAAAATATGCATTTCAGATTGTATGATTGTCAATTTATTTAAATAGATTTCTAGATAGCATTTTATCGAACCAATTATCCTTGTACACAACAATCTCGATTACCAGTACCACTTAGCCATCAATATGGTGAAGTCATCCTATTAATTTAGCAATGAGTTGTTGCATGGTTTGTTATCCTCTCTCTTGTCTTACTTGATGCATGTATTATTTTACTACTGGAATAAGATCCTTAGATCATCATAAGTTGCATTAATGCGAAACCATTTTTTTTACCAAAATTTTGTTAATTAATTCGAACCAGTCATGCTCTAAATCTAGTGTATACTTTTTGTTAGTCATTAGGCTGCTCTAAATTGCTCTATTTCTACTTCAAGTGCATATAGCACCACCATATCTAATATGTTTGTCATTTCATAAAGAATGTACATCCTTTGTTTATATATAGTAGAAGCACACATATCATTCTTATCTTATCACTTCCCACAAGAAGTACATTTGTAACATTCTACTGGAAGTATCTTCTTCTTGCTACATATTTGAAAGGTTCCTATTTGTAAGATATTAACAGAATCCCATTTATATCTAGATGGATATTCACATCAAGGTTGTGAAGTTTGAGGTTGCATATTTTGAGTTGCAATAATTTACACATTTAAATTTGAGTGAACTTGAGAATGTGTCCTTGAGCTTGTATTAAATATTGTCTTTCTGTTATTAATCGAGAGGCACTAGGAGCTTCTTTTACACTCCCATTATGTATTTACACTATATGTACTTTTGGGTGTCAGTCCTATTGACCTTCTTATTAGAGTCATAAATTATTAATGTATGATGTCTTCTTCAACATGCATACGATGAGTTGTATTGCATGTGTGCACACTCTTCACAACTCTGACCCCAATTCAATCTAGATTGGAAATATAATTTGTGCCTCTTACATATCTCAGTTACAATTATTGGAATATTTCTTTATTCAAGAAGAACCATGTAGGTTCCAAACTATGAATATATAATTAAGTATGCATGTTGCTACTGAATATCTGAATAATGACCTGGTAAGGTTTTGTTCCCTCCACTAGTGTATATTTGGAGCATTTTCCCACTAAGGGTGAATTAAACAGTTCAACCATTGGCAAAACCATATCCAAAAATGAATTGCATCATTACATGTAGATGAACAAATTGACTCAACACTATTAAATCGAAAGACAAATTTCAATAATAAAAATACATAGTCGCATACCACATACAAGGACTTGTCTTTCATGAGCTTAATGATATTTCATGGGAATTTCATGAGCAGAAAACCTTTAGAATCTATTCTAGGTTGGAAACCAATTAATTAACCATCCATTTTGGATACTTTTGATAAAATGTCATGAACTTATTTCCTATGACTTATATAGGTTTCATCTATATATTTTTATCTTAATCTTTCCTCGTGTTGACCATGATCTATAGAAAAAACACTTGCCATCTTATCTATTTTTGTTTACCAGATACCACATTAGGGTTCAATGTTTCTTCCATTCATATTCATCCTTTCTTAAGATCCCTATAAGTATACACTTCATTCCCTTAATCTATGTCCTTGGATGGACTATTTTTACCGACATTAGTTTTTCTTTATTCCTCGCATTCATACAACTCGTAATTGAATTTTATACGAGTAAAATAATATGACGACCATATCACTAAATCCATCATCCCACTTTCAACACAATAACCAAACTTTACAATTATTACAAATTTGTTCATTCCTCCCAATCTATTATGAACATCTAAAACCATATAAATATATTAAACCAATTTTAAATCATTTATAGAGTATTTGTGCCTAACGACTTAAGTTTTGGGATAACTTCCACACATATAATGAAATAAAAAAATTAATCTTCACATAATTCCTAACATTTATTAAGTAGGAACAATAAAAGGTAACCTAATTATGGTTGGGCATTTCTACTTATTAAAATAATCAACATGTTTTTTGTTGTCATTTCTTTGAATTACTCTTCACCACAGTTCAACACTACAAAATTATTTTTTCCAGTGTAGATTTTCAGGGTTTCTCCTCCCCATAATTCTACTATAGCTATCCAAAATACTTATATTTTAGAAATTCAATATAAGTGCAAGGATTAAATCCAACCTTGTTCATTCCTCAATCTCACTATAACTATATAAAATTTGGTTTATTATGTGTAAAGCATCTTAAATCAATTTTTAATCATGATAAATAGTGAAAATTTTCTTCATCCATGCATGTAAGCATACAGTTGCAACTCATTGTAACCACACAAATGACCCATACATGCGAGCCATACATATATGTAAGCACATGCATGTAATCATGTCATGAGTTTGAGACAGTATCCACTCATCATATACAATGAGAAGGATAACATACATCCTTCAAGCATAATGTAAATTAACAACTCCGATGAGAAAATAACATAAGGTATTCGTATGGGATGCTTTACGCATAACAAAAAACAAATTTCTTATATAAATATACACACGTATGTGTAGTTTGTTTATACACATTTTGTATATCGGTTGTCTTGTGTGTATGTAACGACTTCCTGATAATAACATGCAGAACGATTTAGAAACAGTATCATTGTAGGACTTTAGAGAACCAAACTTTTAACAAGGGTTAAGAATTCTGGGGTTTCTACCTGGGCATACCAAGAACATAACATTATGCCTCCACTCTTCTCGAATAAGCCATTTAGTCGAAAATAGAGCGCGGTCAACACATTGGTCACACTGTTTTGGTGTCCACGTTCCCATCACCTTGTTGGAGAAACATTGGCTACGCTCCTCATTTCCAAAACATTCCTCCACTTGGAGGCTAATAGAACGGTTGAACCTTTCTCAGGTGACAAATAGTTGAATAATTTAGATTTTAAGTTATGCTGCCCTCCTTTGCATGCACTATCACAGTGGATCAACCTTCACTAACTTAACCATCCATGGAGAAAACTATTCTTAATACAATTCGCTCGCCAAAGCACCAAATCCTCATTACCACTACCAAAATCCTTCTACATTCAAGGTGATGGCTAAGCATTCTCCTGTTATGAATCATTTGCATGCTAAGCTGCAACATAAGCACAATACATTCCATGGAGCCATATATATATTGATGGGATTGGATAAAAGAAAAAGTAATAAAAAATGCAGGGTATGAATTCCCAACCCAAACACCCGTAACTTCCACGTCTTCCTCTTGCAATTATGTATGCAGGTAGACAACCTATGTGTGAGGATAGTCAGCTTTGGATTTGGTGCGTAGAAGCCACCCATCGAAGAATTTGAATGCAGAAGATCCCCAATACTTCAATACTAAATAATGGGCATGGGGAGTGTTTATAACGAGAAACTATATCGATCACGACAATCGAGCAGACACTGTGTACACTTAACCTCCATGCAAGGAGAAGATGGGATTAACATGACTTTCTTAGTGTGACTTGTCCATGTTCAAGTAAGAATAAATACTAACCAAATTAACTTCTTTTATGGGCATGACCATAAGGATAACCGTTATCCAAATTAGCGGGTAAGGAAAGTAGAATGGAAATAGTGTGGATCGAAAGGGAAATATTTATTGACATTGCGGAAAAGGAAACAATAGTTGACCTTGTTGATTTTCTCTGATAATCAAGTGATGTTGTGCTTTCAATTTACCAAGAAAAACAACTCATCATGTTTCCTAAAGCTACCCTAACTGAGCATGCCTTAGAGGCTCAAAGGCATGGGTTTCAGAAAAGCTCCTGAGCACATGTCTACAAAACTTCCCTGTCTCAAGATTAACAATCATAATTGAGGTTCCAGTGAAAACCATTTCTGGATTCCATGGTAAAAGGCAGAAAATCATCGTCATTGACCACCACGTTGTTATTTCGTTGGGTCCTGTTTTACGCTGTGCAGTTCAACAAATGCACCAAATAGTCGTCAACAAAGATGAATATTGAAAGGGTAACCATCCAAAGAGTCATATTTATTAATTGGTTCCTTTAACTCTACCCTTTTGTGATAATAACTTGTTCATCGCATAAGTGTGGTAGGTATTTTCTTCAAATCACTTAGGATGAGACTTGAGGTTGCAACCAACTATAGTTTATTGTGTGATACATTTTTTTGTGAAGAATTACTAGGCCAACATGGGGAATCTCAAGCTCTTTGTTCACCATGAGTCCATGACCAATAATCAAGTGATGCAATGAGTGTGATATTTAAATAAACAGAAGGTAGGTCGTGACCTGGGAAATGAGATTGGGAAGAATTGGGGTATCCTATGTCAAAGTGGAACATTTTTCCTTAGTGGTGTTTAGCTTAAAACATCGAATCTTTCTTCAATGACCATCACAAGTATGGAATTGCCAAGAGCTGTTTGTGCTTTGTTAGTTGTGTTTTTCGATGGAACTCACAATTTCAATATTTTTGAAGCATGACTAATGATGACTCATTCAGGGTTCTTCCGTGGCTTCATTCAGTAGCTCGCAGAGAAAGTGAGAACTTGTGGCTTAGTCGGTACATGTATTTATGTCAATGCATTCTACAGGGTGACAACACTAAGGAAAACCTCCTCCATGACATGGGTCACTGCACTTTGGCGACTCTAGTGCCTGATTTACTACATCATATTTGCATCTGAGTAGGTCTATCGATACACCATGGAACATGAGATTCGAGAGGGAAGAATTTATTTGGATTTTACTCTTAATTTTAATGTGTAAAGATGATCAAATATACACATTCATAATCCATTTGAATTATTTTTAAAATAATGAAAATCATATAGACAAGGGAGTAGACTAAAGAGGAAAATCCAATGCCTTCCACTCTGAGAGTCTATATGAGTTGAAGCCCAACTACCACCGAAGAGGAGTTTACACATCAAAGCCATAAATTTTTCTCATAAGAAGTTGCAAATGACATGGATGGGAAAGCACTTGGAAATTAGGAGATTGTCTATTGGAAATTATTGGCCATCCTACCAACCATTTTCTTGGAGGTTAGGAAGAGCATTTTTTTTTCTCTTCGTCGAAATTACAAGAGTGTTGAAAATTATGGTGAAAGAAAGTGGTGTTAACCTCTCGATGGAAGAAGAATGATAGAGATACTATGACTGACAAGAATTCATTATTGACTAATATGAATTTAACTAGATATGTTGATCAAATATTTTGACTCCTCTCCTTACTACCGAGTGTTGTACATCATTATTAACAAACCTAAACAACTAGGTCGAAATCCAAGCTAGTGCTAAATCATTGGCAATTACAAGACCAAAATTTTCATGAGAAAATATAAATATTTCTTGGGAAAAAACTCAGTATAGGCATGTAAACTGATCAGGGTTTCGGACTACTTCTGTTTTTAAATGATCCCTTTGTGAAATTTGAAACATATATAGCTACATCATTATCAAGGACTATAGGATATTTCATTCTTCATTAAAATATCCAACTTTAGCTATTTTCAGAATCCATAAATCAACAACCTCAGTTCCAAATTATCTTTGGTTTCAAAGTACTCCTCTAATAAATCATTTTAAGATTTGGTTTCAATCCTTATGGATTATAACGGCTTACTGCACTACTCTAGAGCTCATTAGTATACTTTTATAGAAATTTTATGACCAAACCCTTCAATGAAACCTCTTATTTGTGTAGTACCTAGTTTAGGACCTACAACTCATTCATATATTGCAGATGTGGGTTGACCCTTAGGCCGCAATATTTGAACTTAGAGCTTCAATACCATTTGTTACATACCTCCTTGACCCAATGTCAAAAACCACCTATAATGCTACAATCACTACATATAACTTTGATTTCTTTTATATATACAGTAGTTGTCACATGCATAAGTATTAAATCATTTTACACACAAATATATCACATGAAATTATACTCATATGCTTAAATATTTGACAATATAACATAAAGAGTAAAGATCCAACATACAAAACATTCAATGCACTTAAATCAACTCATATTAGTGGAAAGAATGTCACCTGGAAAGCCGAGCACCACCACCTAACCTAGAACTGACTTCCTTCAATTCAACCTCGAGCCGAAAGTTCTTTCATGGATCCACTCTTCCTATTGATCTCTACAGTGGGTATTTAATACACTCTTTAATGATATGGTTTCCTTTACTGGTGTCCCATGTTTAGGTGGATATTTTTATCCATTTGCCTAGGATTTTCCCAGAAAATCTCGCCTTTCTCTCCCATGAGGCGTTTCCCATAAAATATTTCCTTTCTCTCCAACAAGGCTTTTATGTTTTTCTTGCTCGCCTTTTTCTCCTGTGAGGCTTTTCCCATAAAAGCTTGTCTTTTTCTCTTGCATGGCTTTTATGTTTTTCTTAACCTTACCATATTTCTCCACCTATGAAACTTAATGAATATTTATCTCACATTCCATTAAGATCATCTAGAATTTGGTCTAGAAGTCTTATCATGAAAGAATTATCCATTCCCATTTACCAATGGGATTTTATTTGGCAAGAATCTAATCTCTTGGAGTCTCTTTTTCCAAGAGATTAAATTATCTTTATTTATTTAATAATAAAGTATTTAGTTTCATTGTTACACCTTAGAACTATCATTTTTGTTACTGTTCAATCTTATCTTAGGTCCGGCATGATAGCAATAGAGTGTTACATACAATGAAGGGGTATTACAATTCCAATGTAAAAATTGTGTCTAAATTTGCTTTGGGCTTGGGAACTTCAAAAAACAATGTGGCTGAATTCTTTTCTCTTTCGAAAGGAATGGAGCTATTCATAGCTAATAATATCCATAATCTCATGGTCTATGGAGACTCTATGATTTTTATCAAGCTAATGGCCCAAACCAGTGATCAGGTTAGCTCCTCACCTCTTCATATGGCTCAAAGAGCAATCAATGTTGCCTCTCAATTTGAAAATATTGAATTCTGCCACATCCTTAGACATTTGAATGAAAAAGCGGTTAAATTAGCATAAAAAAGGCTATGATCTTGGGCAAGGAAATATTATATTAGATAACTACGAGTGGTTCTACCCTATACCTTAATATGAACATTATCAGTAATTTCTTCATAAGGTGGGATTCAATTTTTTTAAGGGGATATGAAGTTGAACTTTGGATAACTCTCAAGCAAAGACTAAGGATCACATGGTTCTTGACCCCCTCCCCATGGACTAGCACGTGGGATATTATTTCTCTTCTTCCTCGCAAAGTGGCTTAAATTTGGTGTTGTGATCCTCGAGAAATTGTCAGGCTCAGACATATTAAATACTTGTCATGTGTTATTAGTTTCAGTCGTAAGTTGATGGGCCATATTAGCCTTTCAAGGCAGTAGTGTCTAATCCATTTATTCCTCTCACATTTAAATTTAGCATGGTTCTCCTCAATTGTAATGAGGAATGCTTTGGAAGTAATATTGAATTTACGAGTTTTAGTTGAGGTCTTGTCATTTCTCCATCAACCCAATCTATGGAGTATGGAATCAGAAATTTGTTGGATGTTTAGCTCATGGTCTCACAGGGATTCGCTCTATGTTATGCCCTTCCATATCAGGAAAAATTTAAATGTCTTTCAGGTTGTTTCTGATGTTTCTTTCCGCACCGACTAGATTCATCGTAAGTCCTCTCCATTTTCAAACATGACTAGTTCTCCCACTTATGTTCCTATGGATATCTATGTGGCTAGTATGGTCTTGGATAAGTTATTGGATGCCTCCTATGCCCTCCTTGTCTCCATTACAAAACTAGAGGATATGGTGGAGTGCTAACACATGTCATTTCAACTGTTTTTTAAAGCAAAATTACTTCGACGACAAGATGACATGGAATTGGTATTGGAAGATATTCTGGAGGACATTTTTTCCATCAACGAACAACTTGAAGCTTACGAGGATTTGGGCAATGGTGTGGTGTCTAGGATTGTCGGGATTGAAATATTCAATGTATTTGTTGAAGGAAAGAAGGTTATTCATTCTTGAAATGATGGCTCCAAGGGGCCTAACTACTTCGGTTTAGATGTTTGGTTATGTTATTTCAAAATTTTCTTCTAGGTTATGCTTCCATGTAAATATTGTTATATATTAGGAAGGTTTTGTAAGGTATATAGTTTCAATATCTTTAGGCTAATCTGGAACTCTAATCCAAGAATCTGTAGAATTTTCAATTATATTATGAACTACATAATTTTTGTAATGGAAAGCTATGTAAGGGTACTAGACCCTATTCCAACTCTATTAATATAAATTCCCTAATCATTTTGTTAAAAAAAAAAAAATCATGAGTCAAAATATTTGTTTTTATAGTCTAACCCACGGGGATTTGAACTTTGAATCTCATGTTTTACATATTACTTCATAACAAGGCAATCACCAACTGAGATACACCTAATGGGATAAGTAAAAATATAATTAAAATAGGAGTATAAATGTATTTAATATTATCATATAAATGACATAGTAAAAAATTGAAATAAATTTGATTTTCAAATTTATTTAAATTGTAAAAATAAAAGATTATTTTTCCTTAGCGAGTTTTTAAAAAATGAATTTTTTTAAAAATAATAATAGTATAATTTTAAGGTCACTATCAACTGAAATGTTAAATTGATGCATGAAGCCCCCTTGCTTATGGAATAAGTGATCATCCTCTGAGGGGTTTGATTTCACTAAATTATGAGGAGGTCTACATGCTCTACCCCCTCTAGATTTGATCTTTTGAAAAGAAAACAAATTCCAAATAACGTTCATTATTTCATTTCTCAACTAGCAAACTTATCATAGTTTTATTGTTGTCATTTTTTACAAAATAAAACAGAAATCAAGCATAATGATTAACTTTTTATTGGTTGAACCCCTGTATTGAATGGTGGAAATATTCTCCACAGAAGTTTGGAAGGGTGGTGGTTCAAATCCTCTACTACATGGCATTTTCTTTAAGTGCAACTTCTCATTCCATGGAATTAGTCTCTCTTTCAACCCGATAAGCCATGGCATCTTCCTTAACGCATGCCTCTTCCTTAGTGATAAGAATCCACCCTAAATCTACAGGAACCTTCAAAGATGTAATGTTCAATGGATAAATAAGTGGATCGCCCCTCGGTTTATTTTTCATGAGGCTTAAACCTAATCATTTTGTTTGTTCAAATTGTAGGATATTAGACAACATTCTACTAAACCAATGGTGTTATTTGTAAGTTTAATTTCCTTTGGCTTCAACTAGTAGAGCTTTACACCAATAATTTACTACAACATAGAGGGATGAATTCAAAGAGGAATCCTTTATGTATCCTTGTGAAAGGGGATTTTAATTGTAGATTTTTATTTCACTGAAAACTAGGATAAGATCCTCAAGTTGAGTTCTTATAAGTTTTGGGGAAATTTTTCACTAAGTCTACATGAAGGTTTGTACTCCTTTTGATTCAACTATATACTATATCTCCACCACTTTAGGTTGGGCCCATATTCCCAACCTCCATTTACACTTTTTGGGAGTATGGATCTCTTAATCGTATTAGTATTTCTTTATAAATATTACACTTTAAAAGCAAGGAGATGAAACTCATGCATAACTATATATGTCTTTATTTGTGTTGACTTGGATTTTAGTAAACGGTTTCCAACATAAATGAATTTGGTTGTCAATGATTTTTCATGGACCCAAATTCTAGATTACGAATAAGTGACTTTGAATGGTCGGGCATGCTACGAAATAGGGTACATAATAATCCAATTTCCCAAGCACCTCAAGAATGATGAGTCTATGAAATACCAATAAAATCCATTTGGTGCGATAGAGGGCAAGTAGAAGAACAATTTCTTAGAATGGATCCCCCATAGTCAACTCAAGAAGTGCAACAAGAGACCACTTCGACTATGCCTATAATAGAGAAAACAAGCTCTCCAATGAAATAAATTTCTCAGCTACAGAATGCCTTCCCTTTGTTGATGAAGATGTAGGTACCTAAGAAAAATAAAACCTCTCCCAAATCCTTAACATTATGTTAATTGAGAAAATCAATGAGAGGAACTATAAGTAGCATAGAAACATTAGGAAAGTGAGCTCGAATTATCTAGGAATACGTCTCTATATCATTGCAAGGAAAAACTAAAAGATTCAATAACACCCATTTAATATTTAAAGGAAAAATAGGAAATTGTGCTTGAGAAGAATAAAATCACTCCAACGTGCTAGCCTTTGATAGAATTGTTTTCATATTATCTTGTGCTTGTAATTTTGTTTTTATTTACTCTTATATTCATGGGTCACATGAAATAAATCATGAACACATTAAAAAACATGGAAAAGAAAGAATAACTCATATGTTTAGAGACGGACATCTCTTCCCTCATTGACATTGATACCTTATTTTGTACCTCTTCACTATCAATTCTGACCAAAACCTTTTTTGAATTGATTCTTTAATTATTATCATGAAAAATCATTGATCAATTTGACAAAATAATTGTATAATTTCCTTCAATAAATATCTTTTACGTGATTTTATTCTAATTACATTTTAATTTATGTTATAATTGTATCCATCTTTATAATGCTATCATGTAATTATATTGAAATTACATAGACATGTTAGAAATAATCAAGGTCATAACCTTAATCTCCAATGGATGCTAGCTATGCCCACAAGCTAGTATGCACCCACTACCACCTATCAGCAAGTCCACCATTCTCTACCTAGTACCTTGTCATCGAATTGTCATATACTACTAATCCCTCCTTAATGTTCCCACATAGATGTCAGTTAATTCCTATAGTCGCATGCCTTGCATTCTAGAGTCATCACCTCATCATCATCCTCATATCCCTTCACTGGCCTAGCCACTCAAGTTATTAATTGAATCACACCTCACTTATCACCCTATTTAATATTACTTACCAAGTCTCACCTCTACCACTTAATTTGCTTTCATTATTTTCCTATCAAGGATCATCCCCCTATTTCATGTGCGTTATTGGTTTTTCCCTCCTCTATGACCCCCTTCAACTCTAACTCTAATGTCATTAAGGACATCACTACGATTGATTTTAAAGGGGCAAGGATTGTGACATTGGTTTAGGGGCACCATTTTCCCTTCTTTACAAGGGATTTTAGGATCATGGTTCTATTTTATTTCATTGGAATTATTTTCCCTTCTCTATAGTTAATTTTTACTCTATTTATGGTCCCATCAAGACAATATTTATCCTTGTCTAGATTAAAGAGTCACCAAGATTTTTCTAGCTACTTCATGGGCATTGTTTTCCCTTATATATGATCAAGTTTATTTTTATTGAGTATTGTTGCATAGTTTTATGGGTATATTTTTCCCTTCCTTACGACAAAATACCTCTAGATTTGGCCCCATCAACCTCACCTAGAACCTTGCAACCTCATCCATTTGCAATTGAGTTTGGTTATGGTCCTATCAAAAATCTTGTCCCTATGTGAGTGAGTTTTTCTTTACTCCCATTAGCAATCTCAACTCTAGTCCCATATTACACTAGCTTGGTAAGTTTTCTAGCAATTCTTTAAATTTAGAATAATTATTTTTCTAGAGATTTGAAATAACATTATTTCTTTAGAGAGAGAGAGAGATATTTGGATTTGGATATTGATATTATGTATTGGTCTTATAATTTCCTTTTTATATAATTCATGTTCTTTATGTCATATTGACATTATAGATAGATGTTTTTTTTGTGGGTTTGAACCGGTGACCTTTTCGCATGGAGTGCCTTGAGAAAATACTCATTCACCATCAATCCAAAGCCCCATGGGTGACATTATATATATATATATCTATATATATATATATATATATATATATATATATATATATATATATATATATATATATATATATATATAGATATCTTATTTTCAATATTAGAAATCGACTTGGGGATTCCAAATTAACTTGAGAGTTTGTCGGTCTCGGATGGAAGAATCTAACAAACTCAATATCAAAATAGCGATAAGCCAATTACCAAACTTATCAAGGAAGTCCTCCATGAATTTTATGTAGAAATAAAAGTCTATGGTTACCATTATGTATACATGTTCATGAGCCAAAAACTATGTGACATAAAGGAAGTTCCTAAGTTTTTCTACACAATGTGAGATATTATTTACAAGGCAAGAGATCCATAGAATACAAATTATTTGAGGAAATACTTATGTGTTATGCCTGGAAGAATCCTAGACCTTGTGAGGGCTATATTTGAAACTAAAAATATATATATTTAAAATCGTTCCCTTGCATGACTCCATGAACAAATTGTATATACATTGCAAAAGGCATGCCTTCAAAAGAAGACATCCAAATCAGTAAAGAAACAACTTGGATTCAATGAAGTGTTTCTCATATTTATGCATAAACTTATCATTTCAGATACAAAAATAAAAGAAGAGCACTAGAAGAAGATAATGTAGAAGTGATTGCGAGTGTCGAAGATGCATGAAGGAAAACCATCCCATAAGGTTTTACTCTAGGAGACAAATATTAAAAAAACCAAGAAAATGATATTTCAAAAGAAATCAAGAAGGTTCCCAAAGAGAATAGTCAGGAACTCACTTCATCCGCAAGACGACGGGGCATTGGGAAAGCAAATGTCCATTGAAGGGTAAAACCCTTTTTCAAAATAAATTGATTGATATTTTTTCTAATGTTTATGCTCTTACAGAATGGGAGAAAGTTTATCATTCCCCACAAATGAATAATATTTCTCTACCAATGACTCTGGTGAATCAAATCCACCATCTCCATGTTTTGAAAATACATATTGTTCTGGATCCATATTTGATCTGAACTTCATCTCATATGTCAAGATGTTCCATTTGGAATATCCTTTAGATCTCCATTCTAAGATCACATATTTACAATCTCGTATTTCTACACTCACCCCAAGATATTTTTCCCTCTGACACTACCTCATAGAATGCCTCCCAATTCTCCAACACTAACATGCAAAAATCACACATCCAAGCATGGTGAATCTCAGTGACTACTATCCAACTGATACACCTACCACCTCGGCAAAATATTCTAGCATATTCTCATCCAACATCCCACCAAGAGGGAATTTTCTCTGCAAATTTACCATAAGAAGAGAAGAAGTGATCTTTATTCATCAAAGAAAATCCTATGGATTTAATAAAGCCACTCCCATCATTGAAATTTTTCCAGAAGAATAAGAGGAAGAAGAAGTTGACTAGGATAGTAAGTTGCAAGAAGAAATACTCAATTTAGAAACCACCTTTGAAGAAAAAAGAGGATTGTTTAATGGAATCCTAACCATCATGAGAATTGACCAAAAAGAATAGGTTGAAAAACATAAACAAAATTTAGAGATAAAAGATTTTCTAATGATCAAATAATTTGAAGATGTGCTCAAAGAAAAAGAAGATCATGATCGGGACAACAAGCATTGCAATGTATACCAAAATATCACCAGCAAGAACAAGTTATGTGTATTCTTCAAATGAAAGTATTTGAGGATAGCATTGTTATTAGAATAGATCTCTAGATCAGCTGTTATAAGAAATATTATTTGGATGCAAAACTAGATATAAGAGCCATGAATTCCTGTGCAAAACACTGATTCCATGGAAAAATATTATTGGCATCCCCTAATTCTACAGTTTAGAGTTGTAAATAAGATATTAATCACCATAAATTCTATGACACCATACTTTCCAATTCTTCTTAATGGAATTCCTACTTCGTTAAATCTGTACAATTTTGATACAAGTAGTGATACCTTATTAGGGCAAGATTTTGTGAGAAGACATCTTCCCCTTGTTGTAGATACAAGCCACATTTGTCTCAACATCCAATGAAGAAATGTAAAAATTCCAAGCAAGTCTAGCTATGTAAATAAAGTTGTAGATCCTGTTCTAGATATAGTAGAATGTTCTCTTAACAAAATAACAAGTATTAATAAAGTGATCAGAAATGTTGAAATTCAAGGACTAGAATACATTAAATAGATAAAGCAGAATATTGAAATAGAATGTACAAAAAATGAAGCCAATGCATTTTGGAAAAGGGAACGATACTTTGTACATCTTCCTTATAAATAAAACTACTCTAGAACACCTCAAAAATCATCCTCAAATTACATGTATCCACCTGATCTTGAAATTTGTAAAAAAGAGATAATTGGATTACTAAAGAGAAATTTTACTGAACCAATTCAAATCCCTTAGGAATCCCCAACACTTTATGTCAAAAAGCATTCACCATGGGATTTTTAAGCACGGACTAGTAACTACAACAAAATAGGCCATTAACACCACAAATAGCATTGATATCTAGTGCTTCTTAGTGCACAAATTAGCTTAAAGCAGGAGTGTAATATCTGGTGAAACAAGGAATTTCCATATCGGTGACTCAATTTGTGCCAGGAATATCACCAAGTGTATCATTCGAAATAGCACCAAAAATTGTTTCTTCTATTATTTCTTCCCTTGTTGCATTCATTTGTACTTCTAGTTTTTCTCCCAGTTATGATTCTTGTTTTGCTTTTGGCATGGAATCGAAAATAACTTCTAGTTTTTCTCCCATATATGCTTCTTGTTTTTGCTTATGGGAGAATGTTAAGGGTTGAGGAATGTGAATATTTTCAACATGCAACAACAAATCAACACTTACAGAACAAGATTGAACATAAGTGTCAGCAATTGAATTGAAAAATAAAGAAACGATAGCAAGAAATGAAATAATGATAGTGAAATCATGAAAGGAAATGAAAATATTTGACATGCAAGACTTACTTCTAAACCTGGTTGATGAAGAGTTTCTTGTTCCATAGTTATGCACTCAACTTAGATGAGAATTATTATGCAAATGAATGGTTAACTAGGTTGATTTAAATGAGTTTACATGTAAAAATAATTCATGCATGATCGCCACTTATCGATGAGTGAAAGGATTAGCTAAGGGAAATTAAGTGGGATCATATTTTATAGGAGTGCACCCACATGCAACAAGATGCTAATGCATGCAACAAGGAAGAGTGCATGTCTACATCACGAAGGAGTGTGCTGAGATAGGGCACACTTGCCTAGCATGAAGGAGTGAACTCAAGGAGGGTGCACTTCTTTAGCCCGAAGGAGTGCGCTTAACTCAAGAACATGTCTTCACCAACTTGGAGTGCACTTTTTCATTTAAAGGTGATTTTCTTGCTTTTATTTTCTTTTACACTATTTTTCAGTGTTTTTTTTAATGGGTGCATGGAAAAAAGGAAAGTTCATAAGTCAAGATAAGTTGGGATTTCACCTAACCATGGACTAGATAACTTAAGCACTACTAAGGGTTAGGTGAAAACATTTAGGAAACATTGGTTTAGGAGGATGTGACACTAGGAGAAAACACACGAATAACAAATCAAACAACATGATGACACTAGGGGGCTTGAAATGATGGTTTACGTAGGCTCCAAAATTAACTTAGGAAAAAAAATTGGAGGTTCGTTGTTGCACCAACAACACAATCTAAACTGTAGGACCTCACATATGCTTTTACCTCTTGTAAAATGCTTATTTTATCTCCCTCTCTCTCCCCTCGAACTACTTCCCTCTCTCCTTCTCTCTCTTCCCCTCTCTCTCTTCCCCTCTCTCCCTTCCTTCCTCTCTCTCGTTCATATGATTTTTAAAAGTATTCTATGCTATATGACCTTACATATGCTTTTACCTCTTCTAAAAGTTTTTCTCTCTCTATGATTAATAAATTACATAATATTATGTAATACTAAACATAATATTATATGGTATTATATTATATATTATACATCATATTATAATATTATGTTTAATATAATATTAATATATATTGTAATATATCAAAATTTTAATTTAATAATGATATTAAACTGCAGTATTTTTCTCATTAATATATTAAACCTAATAGTATATTACTATTTTTCACCTTAAATTATATATTAAATACTTCTCAGAGTTCATTTACATAGCTCAATACTTAACCTAGTTAATGTAGTAGTTTCACATAGGTATTAATTTTAAAAAACTTTAGAACTCTCAGAGTATTTAAGATATAATTTAAGGAGAAAAAATAATAATATAATATTAGGTTTCATATGTATTAAAATTTCAAATTTTAGATTCAATAATAATACTAAAATAAAGTATTTTTCTCCCTAATATACTAGCACAACCACATTTATTTAAATAAATGTGGTTGATATACGCTGATAGGCATATATCAATCACATCCACAACCACATTAGTAAATGTGGTTGAAATACACCAATAGACATTAATGATATAAATTTAATATTTATATTAATATAACTTTTAATAAATATATAACAATAAAAATAATATCATAAGATAATTATTATACTATAAAATAGCAATTAATAATAATAATTAATCCCTTAAGTTTATTATTATTGTTATTATTATTTTTTTATTGCATTTATTACTATTATTATTATTATTATTATTATTATTATTATTAAACCCAAAGGACAAATATTATAAACCCTAGGGATTAAAATCCCAAGGGATTAATACAAACCCTGGGGATTGTAAACCCAAGGATTAATATTATTAAACTAAGGAATTAATAAACTCAAGTGATTTATAAACAATAATTTTTTAATGTTGAGAGGCGACATTAAATAAATTGTGATGTAATGTAATATTGCAACAATGGATATCATATTAATTGTCATCATGTGACAATATTTATCACAATCTAATATTGGTTCGATTTTTCTAGCATGCAAACATGACAATACGAAGCCCTATTGATGTTGAAAAAATTGCAATACAGTGTAAGGTTCCAACAATTATTGTCATATTGCTTGTCACATTGTGACAATGTTTGTCACAACGCGATGTTGGATATATTTATTCACCACTCATATGTCACAACATTAATTGTTAATATTATTTTTAACCCAAGGAATTAGTAAATTGAAGGGACAAATATTATAAAACTTAGGGATTAAAAATACAAGGGATTAATATTGTAAACTCAAGAGATCTATAGACCCTATTCTTGTAATGTTGAGAGATGACATTAAATAAATTGCGATGTAATGAAACATTGCAACAATGACTATCAAATTAATTGTCATATTGTGATACCTTTTCTCATAATCCAATCTTAGTTTTATTTTTATAGCATGCAAACATCACAATACAAAGCCCTATTGTAGTGTCGCAATGTGATGTCAAAAAAATCACAATGTAATGTAACATAAAAACCAAGGGATTAATATTAGATGCCCTAAGGGTTATAAATCCAAGGAACTAATATTATAAACCCAAGGGATTAATATTATAAACCCAGTGAATTAAGAAACCTTAATTTTGTAATGTTTTGAGGCGAAATTCAATAAATTGCAATGTAATATAACATTGCAACAATGAGTATCAGAATGATATTTATCTTGCAACAATCATTGTCACAATGCAACATTGAAATTCATTTTTGCACAATGTTTGTCACAATGTTTAGCAACCCAAGGGATTAATAATATAAACTCAAGGGATTAATAAACCCAATGGATTAATAATATAGACCCAAGGTATTAATATTATAAACCCTAGGTATTTAAAACCCAAGGGATTAATATTATAAATCTTAGGGATTATAAACCCAAGGGACTAATATTATAAAACCAATAAATTAATAAATCGAAAGTATTAATATTATAAACCCAAGGAATTAATAAACCCTAATTTTGTAATGTTGAGAGGCAACAATGGATTGATTTTGTCACTATGTGATGTTGGATTGATTTTGTGCAATGCAAATGTCACAATATGAAGCCCTTTTGTAGTGTCACAATGTGACGTTGAAAAATTGCAATGTAATGTAAGTTTCCAACAATGATTTTCATATTTCTTGTCAAATTGTAACAAGATTTGTTACAATGCGACATTGGTTAGATTTCTTCCTCATTCAAATGTCACAACATTAAACCCTAATGTTATTTTAAAACTAAGGGGTTAGTAAACTCAAGGGACTACAATTATAAAACCTAGGGATATATATTATAAACCCTAAAGATTATAAACCTAAGAGATTAATATTATAAACCCAAGGAATTAATAAACCCAAGGGATTAATATTATAAACCCAAGGGGTCTATAAACCCTAATTTTGTAATGTTCAAAGGCAACATTAAATAAATTGTGATGTAATGCAACATTACAACAATGACTATCAAATTAATTGTCATGTTGCAACAATGTTTCTCACAATCCAACCTTGCTTTGATTTTTCTAACATGAAAACATCACAATACGAAGCACTATTGTAGTGTCGCAACGTGAGGCTGAAAAAATTGCAATGTAATGTGATGTAAAACCCAAGGGCTTAATATAATAAACCCTAAGGATCGTAAACCCAAAGGACTAATATTGTAAACCCAAGGAATTAATAAACCCAATGGATTAATAAACCTTAATTTTCTAATGTTGAGAGGCGACACTAGATTGATTTTGTCACAATGCGATGTTGAATTGATTTTTGTGCCATACAAATCTCACAATATAAAACTCTTTTGTATTGTCGCAATGCAACGTTTAAAAATTACAATGTAATGTAAGTTTCCAACAATGATTGTCATATTTATCTTAAAAGTGTGATAATGAGTATTAGATTGATCATCATATTACAACAATGTTTGTTATGATGCGACATTGGATTGATTTTGCACAATGTTTGTCACAATGTTTATCAACCCAAGGGGTTAATAAACCTAATGGATTAATATTATAAACCCAAGGTATAAATATTATAAATCTTAGGGATTTCAAACCCAAGGGATTAATACTACAAACCTTAGGGATTATAAACCCAACGGACTAATCCTATAAACCTAAGGGATTAATAAACCCTAGTTTGTAATGTTGAGAGGTGACATTGGATTGATTTTGTCACAATGTTATGTTGGATTGATTTTTTGGTCATGCAAACGTCACATTATGATTCCGTTTTATAGTGTCACAATGTGATGTTGAAAACTTGTAATGTAATGTAAGTTTCCAACAATGATTGCCATGTTTCTAGTCGAATTACTACAATATTTGTCATAATGCGACGTTGGATAGGTTTCTTCAACATTCAAATGTCATAACATTAAACATTGATGCTATTGTAAACCTCAGGGGTTAGTAAACCCAAGGGATTAATATTAAAAAAACTAGGGATTAAAAACCCAAGGGATCAATACTATAAACCCTAGGCATTAATATTATAAACCCTATAGATTATGAACCCAAGGTACTAATATTATAAACCCAAGGAATTAATAAACCCAAGGGATTAATAAACCGTAATTTTGTAATGTAGAGAGGCGACATTGGATTGATTTTTTCACAATGCGGTGTTGGATTGATTTTTGTGCCATCCAAATGTCACAATATGAAGCACTTTTGTAGTGTCGCAGTGTGACATTGAAAAATTGCAATGTAATGTAAGTTTCCAACAATGATTGTCATATTGTTTTTCAAATTGTGACAATGTTTTTCATAATGCGACATTGGATAGATTTCTTCACCATTCAAATGTCACAACATTAAACCCTAATGTTATTTTAAACCCAAGGGATTAGTAAACCCAAGGGACTAATATTATAAACCCTAGGGATTAAAAACCTAAGGGATTAATATTATAAACCCTAGGGATTATAAACTCAAGGGATTAATATTATAAACCAAAGGAATTAATAAACCCAATGGATTAATATTATAAACCCAAGGGATCTATAAATCCTAATTTTGTAATGTTCACAGGCAAGATTAAGTAAATTGTAATGTAATGCAACAATGCAACAATGACTATCAAATTAATTTTCATATTCCAACAATGTTTCTCACAATACAATGTTGGTTTGATTTTTCTAGCATGTAAACATCATAATACGAAGCCCTATTATACTGTCATGATCCAACATTGAAAAAATTGCAATGTAATGTTAGGTTCTCACAATGGTTGTCATATTGGTTGACACATTGTGACAATGTTTGTCACAATGTGACATTGGATAGATTTTTGCACCATTCAAACGTCACAACATTAAAGCCTAATGTTATTATATACCCAAGGGATTAATATTATAAACCAAAAAGATTAATAAACCCTAATTTTCTAATATTAATAGGTGACATTAAATAAATTACGATATAAGGGATTAGTATTAATATTAAAACTAATAATATTAATTTAATATTATGAAACACAAGATATTAATATTATTAATATTATTTTAATAATATTATTAATATTAATGTTATTTCATTACTAATATTAATATTAATTTAAATATTAAACCTTAAGAATAAGATTAATATTAAACCCTATGATTGATATTGATTTTAATGATATTTCACAATTTATAATAATTAAAATTTAATTAAATTTCATAATTATAATTAAATTAATTAATATTAATATTAATATTAATACGAATAAAAAAATAAAAAAATAACATTATTGTTAATTGATTAAATTAATAATTTTTAATAATTAATTAATTAATATTAAATTAATTTAAATTAATATTAAATTAATTATTTAATTGAAATAATTAAACTAATTAATTAATTACTGTTAATTAAAAATAAAATAATAAGTTTACTATTAATTAACATTAAATTAATTATTGAAATTGATCTTAATCGGGAGAGAGCGACACCTTCTGACTTCTGGTATTAGGGTTTCATTTTGTCATCACGCTGTAAGAAATGGCAAACGGGGGGGGGCGCGGCTCTAAAGCCCCCTCCTTTCGGGATATGGTAGCTGGTAAGAACAAGGAGCCAAAAACCTCTTTTTTCACGAAGCTCACAAATTATAATGCATTTCACTCTTCAAGAACAACCCAATCAGCGAGAGAGGTGAGGCAAGAAAATAGAAAAGAAGCAGAAGGAAAGTCTGCAAAGGAAACCATCCAAAAAAAGCTTCGACCTTAGGGGAAGATAAGGAAGTAGAGGTAGAACACACACATTCGGACCAACCCCAAAGAGCAAAAGAAAAAACCAAAAACAACTCCAATCTAAAGGCAAAAAAATTGCTTCTAGAAATCCAAGGCCCAAATTTAGTAGCATACAAAGACTACATGCAGGAGCATGCAAGTTCATGGGAATTTGGCCCACTGAACAAGCCTTGAACTAGTGGATTCAAAGAAAATGGAAACCAAAAGGAGAGCTCATGCTGCAATTGGGATCAAAGGGATTCTTCATGGTCATTTTCAACCTCCTGGAAGACAAAGACAAATTTTTTGAAGGAGGTCCTTATTTTTTCAACTCGGTTGGGCTCTACATGAGATTTTGGAAGGAAAATTTAACCCCAGAAAAAGAATATTTCACAAGAGTCCTAGTGTGGGTTAGGCTATACTTTATGTCCGCAAATTATTGGGCATCATCAATACTTAAAGGCATAGGAGATGAACTAGGAGAATATATAAAAATGTCAGAAGGCACTAAAAATGGCCACTATGTTTCCTATGCAAGAATATGTGTATACATAGATGTCTCAGGAGCCCTACCTGAGGCAATAAAGCTAGTATTCATAGATGAGTTCTGGCTTCAAAGCATTGACTACGCGAATATACCATTCAGATGTAGGAAATGCCATGAACACAAACATTTATTCCAAGACTGTCCCCAAAATAAGGCTCCACAAAGCAACGAGCAAGCTCAAAGGAAAAAATATGAGCAAGGTTTCATAAAAGTTGGACCAAGAAACAAGCATAACAAGAAGACACAGGGAAAACAAGATCAATACCAAGTAATCAGTACAAAAATATGAAGCACTACAAAAAGTACAAGAAGACCCTCTCTTAGACAACAAGAATGAAGAAGAAACTATTGGAAGTATCCAAAACTCAGAAAATCAGGAACAAGGGGAGAAGCACTTAGAGAATATTCTAATAGAGGAGGACTACTTAATATAAGACACTAACATGGAACCAGCAATAATGGGAATCACCCCAGAAGATAATGCGATAGAGGAAGCCCTAGAAGGAGTCGACCTCATATCCATAGCAGAAGAATGGCAGAAAAATGGTTTGGCAACAATACCATAAGAGTCAATACAAACGATAGAAGGAGGATACCTCTTACGAGACGAACTAAAACAAATTACACTTCAAAAAACACCAGACAATTAGTCAAACAAAGTGATACTGGTAAATATGATAGTAGAGAGATACAACCCAAAAGGACCCAGTAGAAAAAGAGGAAGAAAAACCATGGGACAACTCCTTCAAGAATTGGGTGCAAGACTCCTCAATGAAGGAAAGGTAAAATCTCTTACCCTTACCCCTCATCATTATCAATGAATTGTATTTCATGGAACATAAGAGGCCTCAATGGTCTAGGGGAAAAAAGAGTCTTAAAAAATAGACTCATCATAGACAAACCTGACATGGTACTCATTCAAGAAACTAAACTCGAAATGGAGAACCTCAACATCCTTCAAAAGAACTACTTCAAAAACTATAGCTACATAGCAAACTCAGCAATAGGTTTTGTTGGAGGACTCATGACTCTTTGGAAAAGCTCATTGTATGAGCTATCTTCCTCTATAGCAACAAGGCACTCCATTACTACTATCCTAAAAATCATTGGAACCAATGAAAGTATATGTGTCACGAACATCTATGCTCCTCACAGGGCAGTGGAAAGAATCCAAATGCTTCAAACTATCAGCAAACTCCTGGAAACCATTCCTCAGCCTTTCAAAATTATAGTAGGAGATTTCAACATGGTTTTAAACCTTGGGGAAAAAAGGAGGGATCCATAAACTGAAAAAATACTTAGAAGCCTTCTAATCAGCAATAGATGGGCTAAGTCTCATAGATATCCCCACAAATAATGGTATCTTCACCTGGAACAATAAAAGAGGGGGAGACAGACAAATAAAATCTAGACTCAATCACTTCCTTCTCTCTGAATATATTTACATGACCTCTTGGAAAACAGAGGCTCAAATCCTCCCCCAAACAGGATCATACCATTGTCCAATCTCCTTGAAATTTCAAATCTCCATAGGACCAAAAAATAAGCCTCTCATATACGAATCATTATGGATTGAGCACCTAGAATTTCTGGAAAACGTGAAAGATTTGTGGAGAATCCCAATGTCACAATAAAGAAACAAGTGTCAATTCCAAAAAATATTAAAACTCATAAAATCAAAAATCAAAATCTAGAACAAAGAGATCTTCGACAACATTTTTACAAGAAACAACTCTCTGAAATGGCAACAAATTCAAACAACTCTCCGAAATGCCTCAAGCTTCATGAAAATACCCCTCCCTCCACCCATCAGCAATTCATAGATGACACTCTGCTAATGGGCATTCCTACTATAAAGGAAGCCATCTCCTTCAAAGAAATCCTCACAGAGTTTTCGGAAGCTTCGGGTACCTCCATTAACCTAGAGAAATCCAAATTGTTCTTTTTTAATACCCCTATAACGTTTCAAAGGAACATCACTAGAATGATGGGATTTCAAAGATGTATTCTCCCCTCCAGATACTTGGGGGTCCCTCTAACTGAAAAACCCTTCAACCAATCCATCTGGGAAGACCTCATAAACAAACTGGGAAAAAGACTGGCTAATTGGACTTTCTACGCCCTCAACTTGGCTAACAGGTTAGTCTTCGTAAAATCTATGTTGCAATCCATGCCCCTATATATGTTCTCTGGTCTTTCTACTCCTAAATCAATCACGAACACCATTAGAAAAATCCAAAGAAACTTTATATGGAGGGGTGCTTGTTGCATGGGATAAGGTATGTAGACCAAAACATGTTGGAGGTTTAGGCGTGAGGAACCCGAAAATCCTGGGAAAAACCCTTGGGGCCAAAACCTAGTGGCGCTGGTTGGAAAACCCATACTCTCCCTGGGGCCATATCTGGAAAGAAAAATATGTCCCAAATCACCCAATTGAGAATATCATCAGCCTCAATGGGGAAATCAAAGGTTTAGCAATATGGAATCAAGCATGGGAAAACAAAGTTGTCATTCAAAATCACAGCTTTTCAGAAATAGGAAACAGAGAAAAGGCTCTCTTCTGGGAGGATGCATGGCATCAAATGTCAGATTTAAACAGGGAACATTTTAGCCAACTACAAAACACAATGAAAGAAGAAGAAAAGAAATGACTAGCTCATTACTGGAAGCCTAACAATGGAAAGGACAAATGGTGGCAATGGTTGGACGAAACAAACTGGGAACCTTTTCCCAATTATTTTGACTCGAGATCATTCACCAGAGAAATTCAAGAAATACAAATACAATATGATAGAGGCGAAGACAATATCAGATGGGGGGAAACGCAGCAGGCCACTTCAACCTCAAGGAAGCTTACAACTATATGGAAAACCATGATCAATTTCAACCAGAGCAAAAATGGAAAACTCTGTGGGGAAGAAAACAGTGGCCCAAAATCACTCTCTTTCTGTGGCTAACAATGCAGAAGAAGATATTAACCTGGGATAATTTAAGCAAAAGAGGATTCAATGGACCCTCAAGATGCACTCTTTTTTAACAAAGCAAAGAAACATCAAATCACCTCCCAAATGATTGTGATTACTCAAATAATATCTGGGACTAGATGAAAATGGTTTTTATAGCTTTTGACAAGGACAAATCCTCCATCCTCAAAACCATAGAGAATTGGAGAATTTCTTTCTCTTCCTACTTGATGGTTGAAAAAAGCCTGGAATATAATCCCGAGCATAACTTGTTGGGCATTGTGGAAAGAAAGAAATGCCATAATTTTCAAAGGGAAAAAAAGGCCAGAAGAGAATATCCTTACCTTCATTAAGCAGAGGATCAGAGAAATGGTATCCACTTCCAATTTCCCAATCTCCAGTGATACTCTTAGCCATGATGATCATAGGATCCTCATCCTCCCCGATCTAAATACCCCCTCCAAGAGTAACTTACCAATTGCTATAGCTAAATAGGATGCACCCTATCAATGGTTTCCTATGGACAAAGATATCCTAAAGAAACACTATGATGGAGAAGCTAATGGCAACCCGAGGGCTGCAAGTTTCAAATGTGCATTCAGGAACTCTCGGGGGAAGATAATCTGGTTATATGTTGGCAATTTGGGGACTTCCACCAACAATGCACCTGAGCTCCAAGCTTTGGAGCATGTTTTGGAAATTACAAAAGCTCAATGGTTTTGGTTGTTTATCATGGAAGGAGACTTCATGCTCGGCACCCAAGCTTGTTGAAAGCTTCATTAGGGAACGATGGTCATCAAAGTTTCTGACAATTGGCGGCTAAACAAAATCCTACACACAATCAAATGACACGTCGACGAGGCAAGTGGGCTCCACTTCCAAAATGTAAGAAGAAAAGAGAACAACTTGGCAGACAGATTAGCTAACGAAGGCATAGTTGGCACCCTCAGATTTCATAGAGAGACCTGGAGGAGGGTCAACTCAGACGAGATTGGGAAACAATACATGGTATGGCTAACAGAGCAATGAGCCCTCTCATTAAGGAGATCATTTGTCGCACTCCTGATCAGGAATGATACACCTCCCACATCAATTCATTATGATCTCCTCAGAGTGCAACGGCCCCAATTCTTCGCGTGAAGTTAGCACAAACCGGTTTACTGCGTCCCCTCAAAGGCGCCACCATTCGAACCCTTCGACCAGTAATGGTACCCTCTCCCTCATCACGATGATGTACCTCCTTCTAGCTGCATTCAATGGCCCTCCCATGCCATCCCGCTCCTCCTTGATCGCTGGCCCCTATGAATACCCCATCCTGATAGCATCTCCCTACTACTCTTTCTGCCCCGACGCTTTTGTTCTCATTGCCTCTATCCAGATATCCCCCCCTGAATTCTATTTCTTCCCCAGCATGGCTTCTCGGCATGGTTCTGAACCTAGTCCCCGGCACGGTCGTGGAGGCAGCGGAAACTCTTCTAGCAGGGATAACACAAGTAGGCGAACAAGCACCAGGGCAGAGACCTCTGTGAGACGTGCTTCTCTTAACTATGTTGTCTCGGTTAATCTAAAGACCCAGGAGAGAATCCATAACCTAGAAACTCAGGCGCGAAACATTAGACAATCTAACAAGAGGAGGATGTTAAAACATTTTAGTTGTGAATAATTACGCGAAAAACATTTTTTATTATGAAGTTCTATGAGATGACATAGTAGAGATTCGTAAGCCGACATTGTAGAGATCTTCCACATGGTGTTTTTAAAATTCAACCCTTCATTTAACACAATCACCCCCCTTTGTTTAACACTATAGCCCTCTGCCCTGCATTTAACATCATCAAAGATCCTTTAAACTATAATATGCAAATACTAATATACTTTGTCAATGTTTTTGTGTGATTGTATTTTTATTATCAACATAATTTTCATAGCTAGAAATGAAAATTCTGATTTAAATTGTAAATTGTAAAAATATTTTGAAATTTAATAAATAAAAGTAATTCCAAACAATTTACTACACTCCTATTACTAAAATTTTAAATAACCATAAAATCGAAGGTCGAATTAAACAACCTCTAACCTCCCAAAAATACCAATATCGGCAATAGTCGATATTGAGTTTTGAATTCAACTTTGAGTAATAATTTAGGACTTATAAAGGGGAGGGAAGTAACCGAGAATGCAGCATTGAAATTAGATCATGAGGCTTGTGAATTTTCACGATGAGACCCCTTCCGTATGCGACATATTTTTTTCCGACAAATTCTACAAGTTTCATATTTTCTATCATGGGTTCCTCCACCAGGTCCTAATATAATAGTCCATGGGACATAAAATTATAATGGGATAACTATTTTTTTCCTTATAAAATATTATAAATTTTTAAATTCAAAAAGAGTTTGCAGAAATTTTAAATACTATAAATTTTTAAATTCAAAAGGAGTTTGCAGAAATTTTATGGTGTTCAATAAACATATTATTTACAAGATAATTTAGAGGGAAGAATAATCTCTAGAATGCGTTTTAATTTAAAAATAAAATATCTGTGTTTGACTACATCTTTCATTAAAATTGGAAAGTTATTTTATATGAATTTAAATAAAAATATTAAATGAAAAGAGAAAATGGCAATTGCATCTCACGATGTATAGGGATTTAAAATAAATTATAGAAATATTAAAAGAAAACTAAGATAGACATTTTTTTAATCTCGAGTTTTTATATATTTTTAGGTTTTAGTGTTTTTTTAATTGGATATAACAGATAGGCGCCTACGAGACGGTTGAGCAGGAATATTTTTATGATTTGACTCTCTACGATATAGATTCCAAATAATATTTATGAATATCAAAATATTTTTGTGTTCACATTCTCATTAATTTTGAGATTCTCATTAGTTGGATGGAAGGGTTGTTCTATTCCTTTGTCATATTATTTTATGAAATCTTATTAAAAAAAAATTGAATAATTTTTTTTAATATTTTATGTAAATATGAATAGTATATTGTTTTACTAATTTTATTTATAAAATGTTGATCTTAAAATGCTTCCAAGAGTTGTTTTATTTTTTTTACATTATTTATGAAATCTTATAATCTTATTTTCAAAAAATATTTTATGTAAATATGAATAGTATATTATTTTAATAATTCTATTTGTATAAAGTTTATCTTAAAATGATTCTTGCAAAAATCGATCACTGTGATTTATGTATCTCCAATGCTAAATAAAATATTTTATGTAAATATGAATAGTATATTGTTTTAATAATTTTATTTGTACAAAATTTATCTTAAGATGTTTTTTGCAAAAAGTGATCACTTTGATTTATGTATCTCTGATGCTTCTACCCTTCTTGATGTTTTTAGTTTTAGCATCATCTTTATTCTTTTAAATAAATTTTCTGTTTATTATTGCATTGATATAGAGGATAATACTTGTGTTCAAAAATATTTACATTTTTTAATAACTAAAGAGTTCATGGCACTATTAAGGGAATTGCTCTGTGTGGTTTGAGCATTTTCTCATGATCCCATTTCTTAATAATCTTTCTAAGTATGACTATGGAAAACACATCCATCGTTCATTGTAGCATGGGCACCTGAACCTAAACAGGGTGATGCATGTGAGTTACCCTACACCTAATTTACCAAAACATGAGTATAGCAAGGTGTGTGTGTTAAACAAGAAACACAAATGATTGACGTTCTTTAAATACCTAACGATAGAATTATTATATGCCATTACAGTGAGATTGAGTAGTGGGAGCCCTTTTCCACTCCGCTCGGTTACAGTTACATATTGCTCCACTTCCTTCTCTGATTAATGCCAAAAATATAATACTATTTTAGATAGGCGTATTATATTAATAAGCATTTCTTATATAATATAATCTAATTTAAATGCTAATGTGAAACATCTGATTAATCTAAATGTGGATATGCTAATGGATAAAATAGTCGGGGGTGGATCATGCACAACCGAAATGCTTATATCTACCTCTACATGGGACCCAATCCCGACTTCATATAAGTACTTCTTAGTTAGGGTCAGCCCCATCACTAGTGGTGGACATTGTTTAATTATACTAGGCCTGACTCCAACCTTTTGTATTTATTCCATAGTCGGAGATCAACCCAAAGCACCAGAAAGAGATACTGCCTTAATTGTACTAACCCAACCCAACACCAATTACTATATCAACGATGGGTGATATACCCATCAATTCAGCATATACATATATATTATGTGTGTGTTGGAAATATCCTTTCATTTATGTTAATACGATAGTCAATGCTGACAATAAGGTGTCCATTAAGCAAATGGTTGAAAATGGTGTCAACATGTAGTACATATGTCTCAGAAGAGCAAGTTCTAGGCACAAGAAGGAGGATCAAGGTGCAATGAATAGTAGAGTTTGAAGCCATTTTTCAGGTAGCAAATAAGCTCAAATACCACATCATACCCACTTAGCTAGAAATTGATCTAAAAGAGATTTCAAATGGTATATAGAAGTTTGAAAAAGGTCTCTTGGAGTGAAAGATAGAGGCAGTCAAAGTTTGGCTTAAAAAATTCAAAATCTCAGAAGCTCAGAAAGCTAGCAGCTTAGAAGGTCAGAAGCTCGAAAGGATGGAAACTCGGAAGGTCAAAAGGCCAAAAGCATAGAAAAACATTGAGTGAGAGTAGCTATCCCAAAATCCTAGAACAATAATAAGTTACGATAGTTGGCCCAGAAGCCTGGTACCTCATAACTATTTATGAATTCATAAAGGGGTGTTGGGGTAGCAAGCTAGTAGGGGACGTCAACTGACAGAACCTGTAACATATATTTTCCCAGCACATAAAAGAGGAGTATAACACAATGGCTATGTCGAAATAGCAAAATCTTGTAACCTTTTAATAATTTAAATTATGGAAAGCGCCAAGATTGAGGGCTTTAGGCATTAGAAGAGGTAGCAGGTCACATTGTGTGTAAAACCATTTACAAAGAAAAATGTATGCAAACCCAAGGATTGAGGGACCCCTCTCTCTCTCCTACGACAGGAAAGGTGGCAACATGTTTTTGGTCATAGGTGACATCAGCAACCACCCATTGGGAGGTGGATAGTGGCAACAATTTTTGGTTTTTTCAGGTACCCAAAAGTCCCATATATGGGTGACATGTGGATTGATCATAGGTCAACACGTGGCATAGAAGACATCAGCATGATCTCACCATGACAACATACCCTAGAGGGTTGGAATCTCACAGGTGCATGACAGTCAATCAATATAGATGACGCAAAACGGTTCCAACGTATCCAACAGTGAGCGACAAATTGGAGTTTGTTGAATGTTAACAGACAAGGTGGTCCCTAAAGGTGGTTTCACAAATTGTAATCTACGACTCATGGTTATTCCGGGGGAATTCTCCCTTATTTCAAGAACCACAGAAGGTGGTCCCGAGGTTGGTTTTTGATACCACTATGGTATTCTGTGGGGCTATCAATTGCCACTTTCTCTCGTTACTCTACCAATCACAAGACTTGCTCACATGAGGAAAACCCTCAACACTTAAGATAAATGGGATACAAGAAATTTTAGCAGAATTTGGAAGATTTTCTTTAATAAAGTGAAAAGGCCCGTGGAGTGGTTGTTTGGTAGAGCAACTAAGTTAAGCAACAATAGCATGTAAAAAGGCTTTGGGCCAATTATTAAGTGCATGAAGCACATGCATAGATAGAATGATTCGACAACTTTATTTTAGTAGTTTTGGAAGCTAAGCCAAACAAAACACCAGTTTGATAAATTCCATGAACAAGTTGGAAGCCTAATTTGGTAGAAATACCTGTTAAAAGGCAGTTTTGGCAGTTCACTAAAATTAGAAAACCTCAACTAAACTCTGATAAATAGGCAAAATGGTAAAACGGGTACGAAAATAGCAGTTTGACTCAGAGATTGAGCCTGGAACTTGAGATTAGAGGCTAGGAACTTAATGAAAACATTTGGAAGACTGAACTGAACAAGACAAAGGAAAAAATAAGAGTTCATGCACCTATAAAATAAAAGTGAAGAGGCCAAAAAGTAGGAAAAGCAAAAATATTTTTAAGCAGGATTGAGTGATTTTTTTTTGTGAGATAAGTGATGTGAGTTATGTGAGCGAGTAATGGTGAAGATATTGGTGTTTTCTCAACAATTAAAGATTTTTGAAGGTATTGGTTATCAAGGAGAATTTTTTTCATTGTGAAAAAAGAGATGGAAGACATGGCTTTAGTATGAAAATGGATGAAATATGAACCAGTGAATGCCAAGAAAGTTCTAGCTTACAGATTAGGGAGTTTTAGCTTCATACTAGTCGTAGCCAGAGAATTGTAACAAGAAGTTGTAGCTTGCCCTATGAATGAATTGAAAAGAAGTTTTGAAAATTTACTTGTTCTTTATCTGTTCCATTGATATTGTTGATATTAATTCATGTTATGCTTATTTAAATTAGTTACTAAAATATTTAATGGTGTTCCAATATTCTTGCACAAAGTAAGAGAATTTTTTCACTTGGTAAAAAATTCCTACTATACAGATTCACCCCCCCTCTCTCAGTATTGTCTTAGTTTCCAACAATTGGTATCAGAGCCTAGTTACTTCAAATCGGTTTAGCAACTGGAAGAAAGATTAAGGACCATGGAACACCAGGAATAATGTTTTACCAATAGGGCACCAATGTTTAATGGAACAAACTATATGTTTTGCAAAGTGGCGATGAAGACCTACATTCAATCACTTGGAGTTGATGTGTGGGATGTTGTGGAAGAAGCATATCAAAGGCCTCCAAAAGCGGTTACCAAATATCAAAAGTTTAAATTCACATGCAATGTTAAGGCAATGAATGCTCTGTTTGTTGGTCTATCTGAATCAGGGCTTATCAAGGTAATGGATTGCACATATGCCAAACCTATCTAGGACAAGATGATCATTCGCAATGAGTGATACAACAAGGTAAATAAAGCTAAACTCCAAGGTTATAGGTTGAAATTCGAATCTTTAAGGATGCATGGTGATGAAGATATTACAGAGTTATTTTGAGAGTTGATGAAGTTGTGAACACCATAAGAGGGATTTGTGAGTAGCTAGATAAAGCTATGGTAGTTCAAAATGTGTTAAGATCTCTTCCTAAGAGGTTTAATCCCAAGGTGTCAACCATTGAATAAATGACCAATCTAAGCACTATGACTTTATATCAACTTATTGGAATACTCATTGCCTATGAGATGAGGATTTCTAAAGGAAAACTTGCAGCTAAAGAACCAACCTTTAAAGTAGAAAAGAAGTGCAAGGATGAGCATGATGAATCAAGCTATGAATTCGATGAAGAAGAATCCAACTTTGTGAGGAAGATCAAGTGAGGGTCAGGAAAGTACAAAGGTAAGCTACCTTTTAAATGTTTTAATTATGGAAAAGTTGGTCATTATGCATCAAAGTTTCCTCAAAAGAAGAAGAAAGATCATGATCCTAAGGAAAAATTCAATAAAGTTCAAAATAACAGTAAGAAGGCTAATAAGAGAGGTTTTTATGTTAAAGAAGAGAGTTCCTCATAGAGTGACCCTAGCCAATCTTAAAATGAGGATAGAGATGATGAGATCCAAAATAATTTATGTTGATAACCATAGAAAATTGGTATGTCAAGACTATTAATTCTAAAGACCTTAAAGGATAATTGGTAAGTGCTCTTGATGAAATAGAAAGGCTAATGAAGAAAAATAAATTCCTGGAAGAGTCCCTGACAAAAGAAAAGGTTGAGGTGGTTTAGCCATTGCTTTTGCAAATAGAAGAAGGTAAGAAAACTCAAGAATCCTTGAACTTGTATCTGAATGAAAAGGTTCACGGATGTGAGAAGCTAGAAGGATAAGTCATGTCGTTGAGAAAGCAGTTGGAAAAGGTCAAAAAGAAATTGAGTTTCAATGAAAAATTTTGGAAAGGAACTGAATATTTAAATGAGATATTTTATTGGAAGCACAACGAGTCCACTCATACTGTAGTGGTCTTGGATTTAAAGTTGAGTCCAACACATCAACTAAATTAAAAAGTAGAAATGAAATTACCTTTGTTCCATAAAAAGAGGGGCCTGCGTAGCAACTAAAGGGAGACATGCAACCCAAAGATAAGATCCATAAAAATTAGCAACAACAAAAGAAGAATGATGACCAAGAAAATTGAGCTACCCAAAATTTAGTTTAGCACAGAAGACAATCTTCCATGTACAATAATATTTTCCCAAGGTATTGTTTCACATGCACTAACTATGGCCACAAAGCACCAAATTGCATATTCAATCTATCATATAGGTAGCTCAGATCCAAGAGAAGACTTCAACAAAGAAAAGAAGAAACATGTACAATAATTCTTTTGGTCCCATAAATTATAGGTTCAATGTTTTAAATGTAAAAAATTTCGGCATATAGATGTAAATTGTAGACTTAAAGAAAAAGGACAAAGCCAGTAATTAAGCAAATTGGAAAAACGCCCAAGGTCTAGAAAGAAAAGGGAAAATCAAAGAAATGTGATATTTATTTGTATACTCATAATGGTGGGAGTCATTGGTATGTGAAAAGTAGATATTCCAGGCACATGACAGGAGACAGAAGCAAGTTTTTGACATGGAAACTAGTGGATAAAGGTAATGTAACTTTTGGCAACAATTCTCCTAGAAAAATAATTGCAAAATGATTGGTTAGTCTCTCAAATGGAAAAAGTAAAGTTAAAAATGTTTTATATGTTGATGGGATGAAGCATAACCTTCTTAGTGTATCTCAGATGTGTGATCAAGGCTATGATGTGATTTTTAAAGCCAAAATTTGTCAAATCAAGTCCACAGGTACAATTGAGATAGTTGTTGAGGTTGTGACAAAAAAATAATGTTTATGTGCTCAAACAGAAGACAGAAAGGTGTTGCTTATAAAAGATAGATGAGAGTTGGTTATGGCACAAAAGGCTTGGACATTTGAACTTTGGTCAGATAGTCAATCTAAGAAAGAAGAATCTTGTCAAGTATTTTCCCAGACTCTCAAAACTAGAGAATAAAATCTATAAATCTTTTCGATTGGGAAAACAATCTTGAGTTCCATTCAAGGCAAAGGAGAACAAATTATCAAAGCCATTGCAGCTGGTACACATGGATCTATGTGGACCATCCAGAATGCAATCACTCACAGTTAAATTACATTTTTTTCTAATAATTGATGATTTCAGCATGATGATGTGGGTTGCCTTCTTGAGAGAGAAATCTAAATCTTTTGAGAAATTTAAAGAGTTCAAATATATGGCTAAAAATGAAAATAATTGCAAAATCAAAAGCATAAGGTCATAAAATGGAGTTGAGTTCACTTCAAAAGAATTTAATGAATTCTATAAAAAGAATGGAATTAAAGGAAATTTTATAATAGCAAATACTCCCTAATAAAATGGTGTAGTAGAAAGAGCAAACGTATTAGTACAACAATGAACTAGAGAAATGATGGCCGAAAGGAATGTTCCATAGAGGTTTTGAGCAGGAGTTAGTTATCCTCAACAAAGCTCATTTCAGATTGAATAGTGACAAAACTCCCTATGAGTTGTGGTATGGAAGACATGCAATAGTCAAACACTTGAGAGTTTTTGGTGGAAGATGCTACATCAAGAGAAATGATGAAAAGAATTGCAAGTTTGATGCCAAAACAGATGAATGCATTTTTCTTGGATACTCACACAACAACAAAGGATACATATTCTGTAATAAGTTCACCAAGAGGATCATCAAATGTATCGATGTAAAGGTGGATGAGCATGTCGATCAAGAAGAGAAACAACCCGTAAAAAGTAGCACTGATGAACTAGTGAGTATTAGTGAGAAGAACGATGATGGAGATGGAGAAGAAAGTGATGAAGAACCCTCTAGTCCTAAAGATAAATATCCTCCAAGATATTTACAAAACACCACCCAACTGATCAAATCGTTGGTAAATTAAATTCTGGAGTGTAGACAAGAAGGAAGCTATGAGATTCCCTCATGCAAGCACATGTTGCCCTATTGTCCATGGAGGAACCAAAATATGTTGTTCAAGCTAGTGAAGATAAACATTGGTTAAAGGAAATGAATGAGGAATTGGATCAAATAGAGAAAAATTAGACTTGGGAACTTGTTCCAAGGCCTGATAACAAGAATTTCAATAACACAAAGTGGGTTTTCAAGAATAAATTGAACAACCATGGAGAAGTGGTCAGAAGCAAGGCTAGGTTGGTATGCAAAGGCTATGTGCAAATAGAAGTCTTGGATTTTTATGAAAGTTTTTCTCTTGTTGTTAGATTAGAAGAAATAACAATGTTTTTGGCATTTTCTTGGTTTAAGAAATTCAAAATCTATCAAATGGATGTCAAATCTATTTTTCTCAATGGCTAACTACAAGAGGATGTCTACATAGAGAAACCATAAGCTTTTCAGCTAACAGAGAAACTATATTATGTTTGCAAACTTAAGAATTCTTTGTATGGTCTTAAGCAAGCCCCTAGCGTTTGGTATTCCAAGCTAGATAGCTACCTACTCAAGTGTGGATTCAAAATAGGTGTAGGTGATAGCAACTTATATGTCAAAGTAAAAGATAAAAAACTAATTGTGGTGGTTGAATATGCTTATGGTAGCATCTTTTCCAGTGATTCATATTTGTTGACCAATGAATTTGTAGCCGATATGAAGGCCGAGTTTGTGATGTCAATGCTTGGAGAGCTTTCCTACTTCCTTGGATTGCAGATTGTGTAGACAACCAAAGGAATTTTTATCTCTCAAAGAAAGTGTATCAATGAAGTGCTGAAGAAATTTGGCATGGAAGAATTCTTGTTGGTGGACACCCCAATGGTGATAAGTTGCAAACTTAGAAATATGGATGAATCTCCAACATTGGACTAGAATTTATATAGGTCCATCATTGGAAGTCTCTAATATTTGACAACATCAAGACCAAGCATCATGCAAGTCGTTTCTATAGTTGGAATATTTCAAGAAGCTCCTAGACAAAGCCATCTATTAGCACCCAAGAGGATTCTTAGATATCTCAGAGAAACAAAGGAATATGGAGGGTGGTACCCCAGAGGTAAATATTTTTCATTCAATGTTTATACTGATGTTGATTGGGCAGCTGACGTAGATGATCAAAAAGGCACAAGTGGTGATTTATTTCTTAGAGAATGTCTAGTCTCATGGCTGAGTAAGAAGCAGGCTTCCATTTCCTTATCTACAAGTAAAGGAAAATATATTGTAGCAACTTCTTGTTGCACTCAACATTTGTGGTTGAAGTAAACCTTGTAGGATGTACAAGGGTTTTATGATCAACCTATTCCCATTATTTGTAACAAAACAAGTGCAATAAGCATGTCAAAGAATCCAATTTTTCACTCCTAGGCAAAGCATATTCTAATCAAGTATCACTTCTTGAGAGAAAAAGTTGCAAATCAGGGTGTGAACCTAGAGTATGTTCCTACAAAAAAACACATCATTGATATTTCTACCAAGCCACTCCCTAGAGAAAATTTTGAGTATCTGAGGCAAGGATTCGGTGTTTTTTCTCTCGCCTCTGTGCACTAGCTCTTCCTTCAAGAGGAAGAAAGTAAGTTGTTGTATTTTTAGCATATAATGGTGAAGCTTTCAAGTCCACAAGATCATCATGAAATGATGCAGGAGCATCTAGACCCAGCCAGCAATGTGGAGATTTGTCCACATGTTGTGGTTAAATCCAGTGAAATTTATTTACTGTTGGTCAAAAACAATTTACTGAGGAGGTTGGATTCCTCAAATAATTTGTTATTGTAATAAATAGGAGATTAGCTTATTTTGGATTTTGAGATAGAGCTGTTAGTCTAGGTGTGCTTGGAAAACAACGGAATAGAAGAATTTTGTTCTTTCTTGGAAAAATAGGAAACTCTGTTAGATAATTTAGGAGAATAAATAGAGGAAAATTGTAATGAACTCAGGGGATTTCTTTTTAGATAAAAGAGCGATTGTGTGAGTTTTGGTTTTTGGTGTGGAGCGCTATGCTCAGATTTAGTATTGCGATGAATAAAAAAAACAAAAACAGTGATCAGTTTGTGTAACTGTCCAATAGCCGAGACTGTTTCATTCTGTGAATATTTCTGTCAATGCGAAGTAAATATCTATGTTCCTATATAGATGATGAATGGTGCTAAATGTCTGAATTGTTATGGCTGGATATTTCTGGTGGTAAATGACTACAGGAATATATGATTCCAGTAGAATGTTTGGAAACCCACTTAATAGATTGAATAGATGTGATATTGGACTGAATCCTATTGAGTGCATTGAATTGTGAACTTGTTTGTGAGAGGATTGCTCTGCGTTGAGCAATATTGATGAAATCATTTGTTACTAAATATTCTGGGGTTTTCTCTTGTGGAATCGTTGTTTGGAAGTTTGCCTAGAAAGCAAACGAAATTTCTGTGCAGAAATTGTGTGATACTCTGCGTGAGCAATTTATGGTCATCCAGAATGTGCAGGAAGCAATAATCAGTCTTGTGTGGATCAATACAACAGATCCAAGTATTGAATCGAACCCTGAGTGCTGGTTAATGGTGGAGATACCCAACAACCCAATTATGTGACAAGGTGTGGTTAAATCTTGAGTTAAATTGCTGTGGGAAAATGCATTGACAAGGTTGATAAATTCGTGAGGGTTTGGGGATCTCATTGTTTTCAATTCTTGAATTGAAGTCTGCATTAAGCTACAAAGGGGGTGTAGTCATAGTTGACGCTGTACTCAAGGTAAGTGATTTATTCATGCAATCTAAGTTCCACATGATGTCAACAGACTCGAATCTCTTTGGGATCCGAATTTCTTTATAAAATCAAACTGAAACCTATGGAATCAGTCCCTGAGGAAGAAAGTTCACTTTTGAGCAGTTATTTAGTTTTCTTTGTGAAATCTGGAACCTAACCATTGAAAGCAAGGGATTTCCCAGGTGAAAACGCCCAGCTCGATCACTGAAGAAGATTAGGTTAAATTTTGACCAAATCGTGGTAGTTCGGCATCTCTGTTATTTACAATTGCTGTGGAAACCATTTTTGTTGACCTTCTGCCCATTGAATCCAAACTTGGAATCATGGTTATGATAATGCTGTCTGCAAAACGCTCCTTATGTATGAGAAGTACGTAATAACAAAGGAGTGTTATAAGGGGGGTTTAAATGGAGGAGATCGAACGGTGGTGTTTCAAAGGGAAGTCAAAGATGACTTGAACGCCAGTGTAAAAGGTTTTGATTGAAGGGACAAGCCTGAGAAAGGAATACTCTGCGTGGATTTAATTACAGGGTCGACAGTTTTTGATTAGATTTGAATAAGGTGGAAAGCGAATTATAAATTTGCAGAGATCATAAGGTATGTTAGATTCTGGGTATTGATTAAGAGAATTTTTCATATTATTATGATTTTCCAGATGGGAATTTTAATGGAGTTAGAAAGTGTGGAGCGGGATTTAATTACGAGTTGAAACTGCCAGTGAGTGGACTACCTGGCATGCGGTTGGAATATAAATGAGAAGTGAATTTTTATATGCACTTTAAATTAGGTTCTGGGTTTGGCGGGTTTATGCCTGCGTCATTTTATCAAATTGCAGGGGAGATATAAGGCTGTTGAGTAAAGGCAGAAAGAAAAGTGTGGAGTTGCAGCGCTCAACGCAGAGTTGTATGTTAAAGCCGTGGAAATTTTCCAGGTACTGAAAATTTGATTTGGGCATTTACTGAGATGTATTCTATATGCACTGGATTTTTGTGATTCTGGGTATGCAGGGATTTTCCTGCGTCAATTTTTGGTATCAGAGCTTGGCTCTGTTGAAATTGTATAAGTTTGTTTTCTGAATGAAGCAGTGAGGAAATCCATTCAAAACACGGTGACAACATCAGAAGGAGTGAAGACTGCAGCACAATAAATCAAGAGAAGCTGTGAAAGAAGAACCAGATGCGTTCTTAAAAGCAGAAGTGGCAGTGAACTTGAAGAATCCAACAAGAGGTTGGACAGAAAAGACAATTGAAGTGTTCTGGAAAGAGAGTGAGAGATTGCAGAAGCCTAGAGGGAGCAAAGGTGTGCTCAGGAGAAGATTCCAGATAGGGGATCGTGCTTACCAAAAGACTGAGTGAGGAGAGCTTAGTGAGGTAAGATTGCAGTAAGAAGGACTTACTGTTGCAGAGGCTTGTTGCAGAGGTGCGAGGAGCTCATGAAAAGAGAGGAGCAGAAAATGACTACAGATAGTCATAGCAGAAGTTCACAAGGAAGCCACAGCAGAATGGAAGATGCCAAAGTAAATGGCATGAGTCAAGAAGACTTTGACCGAGAGAAAGCTGAGATAGATTTCCAGATTGGAATATTGATGAAGATGCTGCAGAAAAGTGTTTGGACCATGAGGAAACGAGTAAAGTGGCCAAGGCTACAAGAAAGGAGAAATCAGCAAATGAAGTTACAGATAGTAGAAGAATTGAGAAAGATTGAGCAGATATTGAGTGCTCAAGAGGAATCAGAGAAACTCAGAGAAGCAAAGGTAGAATTGGAAGTTTCCATTTGCAGACCAGAACAGGGTGAGATGTTGGGAGAAGAGGATAATGAGAGGTCAGCTGAAGGTCTTCTGGACTACTGGCAGAATTCAGAACAATTTGAGGATATGTTGACAAAGGAAGCAAATGAGGCAATGAAGCCTTGTGATTTTGATTCTTACAGTTTGTGTATGTTTGCACGATATGCAGAGAATGATGGACAGTCGATTGAAATTGTCACAACCATGAATGAAGCTCTTGAGGTAAAATATGATGAAGAATTCTTTTTAGAGGAAGAAGGTGTTGATCATTTGCAACAGAAGGAGTTCATAGATGAAATCCTATTTGGTATGAAACAGTCAGATGAGGTTGATATAGACCAGCAGTCTAAGGACAATTCCATGGTGGGACTACAAAAAGGTAAACCAATGAATTTGTTTAATGGAATTAATGAAAGATGCTTGCAATATGATGATGTAGAAAACAGGTCAACTCAGGAGGATTGCCAAGAAAAGAATGAAGCTGAGAAGGAAAATTGTGATGATCTACTGGGGAGATTTCACAAGGAGATAGAATTCTTGGAAAGATTACTCGAGGAACCCAAAGGAGAAACAAAGCCTATAGAACCTGATGGAGGAAAAGGTGCGGAAGACAGCATTACTAAATATGATGCTGAAATCAGAGAAATTGAGCAGCGATTATATGAAGGTGAGATGAAAGATCAGAAGCAGCAAGGAGGTTATGTCCTCAAAGGCATAAAAGAGACAGAAATATTAACTCAGCAAGACGAAGGTGGAAGTAACCAGAAATTTGGAAGGAATGATCAGCTACATGAGAATGAATTTGAGGAAAGCATTAAATTGCAGAAGTATAGAAGCTGGCAGCAGAATGAAGAACTAGAAATTGGTCTGGTAGTACAAAGAAAGATAAGTGAAGATCGAAGGTACAGATGGAGACTAAAGAAAAGGGTGAAGTGGAAGCTATTGCAACGGAGATGGAATGGCAAGCTGATGAATAAGTTCAGGAAACCTGGGCAAATTCATATTGATTTGTTGAAGAAAGAAAGACTCGGAGAATTGGAGTCATCGCAAGAAGGATCCGCTGAAATCCAAAAGATCTATGGTGGAGGATTGGTGCTTGAAGCATCAAAAGAAAATCAAAGGTATTGTATTTTGAAAACTAAAAGTTGTTGTGTGTTTGCAGGTCACATTAACTTGAAGGAAGACAAACAGTTATTGAAGGCTGTTGAAGAAATGGCTACTCATAGTCATATGCAGAATAAGGAGGATGGCCAAATAATTTTTGAATACACTGAGTCATTGAAGATCATTGATCTTGAAGAAAGCCAGAGTGAAGGAGGATTAAAGACAGCTATTGCGAACAATGCAGTCAGTAAAGATGGTGCAGAACTTTTGAGAAAACTTCCAAATGAGATAGCAGATTTGTATAAGTCGAATCTTTTGATGAGGAAGCCAGCAAGGAATGAAGGATTGCAAATTAAAGTGAGCAAAATAGCAGCAAGGTATGTGAAAAGGACAGCAGTAGATAGTGAGGCATTGCAGCACAAAGGCGAAAGACTTAAGGAACAAACAACAGCAGCAGTAATCAAGAACAGACTATCAAATCAAGTATGGGATCCAGGAGGACGCAAACCAGAAACGCATGATCAGGAGATCATGGTTAATTTAAACTTTGGGAGTCTGATGCAGGAGCATCTAGACCCAGCCAGCAATGTGGAGATTTGTCCACATGTTGTGGTTAAATCCAGTGAAATTTATTTACTGTTGGTCAAAAACAATTTACTGAGGAGGTTGGATTCCTCAAATAATTTGTTATTGTAATAAATAGGAGATTAGCTTATTTTGGATTTTGAGATAGAGCTGTTAGTCTAGGTGTGCTTGGAAAACAACGGAATAGAAGAATTCTGTTCTTTCTTGGAAAAATAGGAAACTCTGTTAGATAATTTAGGAGAATAAATAGAGGAAAATTGTAATGAACTCAGGGGATTTCTTTTTAGATAAAAGAGCGATTGTGTGAGTGTTTGGTTTGGTGTGGAGCGCTACGCTCAGATTTAGTATTGAGATGAATAAAAAAAACAAAAACAGTGATCAGTTTTGTGTAACTGTCCAATAGCCGAGACTGTTTCATTCTTTGAATATCTCTGTCAATGCGAAGTAAATATCTATGTTCCTATATAGATGATGAATGGTGCTAAATGTCTGAATTGTTATGGCTGGATATTTCTGGTGGTAAATGACTACAGGAATATATGATTCCAGTAGAATGTTTGGAAACCCACTTAATAGATTGAATAGATGTGATATTGGATTGAATCCTGTTGAGTGCATTGAATTGTGGACTTGTTTGTGAGAGGATTGCTCTGCGTTGAGCAATATTGATGAAATCATTTGTTACTAAATATTCTGGGGTTTTCTTTTGTGGAATCGTTGTTTGGAAGTTTGCCTAGAAAGCAAACGAAATTTCTGTGCAGAAATTGTGTGATACTCTGCGTGAGCAATTTATGGTCATCCAGAATGTGCAGGAAGCAATAATCAGTCTTGTGTGGATCAATACAACAGATCCAAGTATTGAATCGAACCCTGAGTGCTGGTTAATGGAGGAAATACCCAACAACCCAATTATGTAACAAGGCGTGGTTAAGTCTTGAGTTAAATTGCTGTGGGAAAATGCATTGACAAGGTTGATAAATTCGTGAGGGTTTGGGGATCTCATTATTTTCAATTCTTGAATTGAAGTCTGCATTAAGCTACAAAGGGGGTGTAGTCATAGTTGACGATCTACTTAAGGTAAGTGATTTATTCATGCAATCTAAGTTCCACATGATGTCAACAGACTCGAATCTCTTTGGGATCCGAATTTCTTTATAAAATCAAACTGAAACCTATGGAATCAGTCCCTGAGGAAGAAAGTTCACTTTTGAGCAGTTATTTAGTTTTCTTTGTGAAATCTGGAACCTAACCATTGAAAGCAAGGGATTTCCCAGGTGAAAACGCCCAGCTCGATCACTGAAGAAGATTAGGTTAAATTTTGACCAAATCGTGGTAGTTCGGCATCTCTGTTATTTACAATTGCTGTGGAAACCATTGTTGTTGACCTTCTGCCCATTGAATCCAAACTTGGAATCATGGTTATGATAATGCTGTCTGCAAAATGCTCCTTATGTATGAGAAGTACGTAATAACAAAGGAGTGTTATAAGGGGGGTTTAAATGGAGGAGATCGAACGGTGGTGTTTCAAAGGGAAGTCAAAGATGACTTGAACGCCAGTGTAAAAGGTTTTGATTGAAGGAACAAGCCTGAGAAAGGAATACTCTGCGTGGATTTAATTACAGGGTCGACAGTTTTTGATTAGATCTGAATAAGGTGGAAAGCGAATTATAAATTTGCAGAGATCATAAGGTATGTTAGATTCTGGGTATTGATTAAGAGAAATTTTCATATTATTATGATTTGCCAGATGGGAATTTTAATGGAGTTAGAAAGTGTGGAGCGGGATTTAATTACGAGTTGAAACTGCTAGTGAGTGGACTACCTGGCATGCGGTTGGAATATAAATGAGAAGTGAATTTTTATATGCACTTTAAATTAGGTTCTGGGTTTGGCGGGTTTATGCCTGTGTCATTTTATCAAATTGCAGGGGAGATATAAGGTTGTTGAGTAAACGCAGAAAGAAAAGTGTGGAGTTGCAGCGCTCAACGCAGAGTTGTATGTTAAAGCCGTGGAGATTTTCCAGGTACTGAAAATTTGATTTGGGCATTTACTGAGATGTATTCTATATGCACTGGATTTTTGTGATTCTGGGTATGCAGGGATTTTCCTGCATACCCAAAAATTAATATTGAAGTTCGCCATCCAACCTCATCATACTTCACCTATGGTTGAACCTAGCAACATTGAATTTCCACCTCCATCCTCGCCGCTTTTGTTGAACCTTGCCACGTTGAAACAGAGGGATGAAGGTTTCAGAAAAAAAATGAAACAGAGGGATGAAGTGAAATACACCTCATGTCTAAGTGAAACACGCCCCATTTCACCTCCCCAAGTAATAGGTGGCCAACCCTTTGACCTCCACCGTCGGGTTGCCACGCCTCTTTGCCCTCCCTCTCATCGGAGTCATACATTAAGTTATTAGATGAAGAATATTTGGAGAACAGAAAAGGAAATTCCTACGATCGACCACATCGGCAGGAGTTTGAAATATATACGCCTATATGTGAAACAAGCCCAATATTATATTAAAAATTTTCACCTTAAATTATATATTAAATATTTCTCAGAGTTTTAAAATATTTTTCAAATTGATACCTATGTTAAATACTTCTCAGAGTTCTAAAATATTTTTCAAATTAACACATATGTGAAACTGCTACATTATCTAGGTTAAGTACTGAACTTTAATTAAATATTCAAAATATTGAGATGGTGTGCAGCATAGTTGCCAAATTATGTCAAAATCAAAGTCATGAACATAGAAATTTAGATATTCCTTTAAAATTTGACTTCATTGAATTCATTGTTTTAGGGAAAAAGGTCCATAATGCCTTTAATCAGATAACCTTTATTCCTCGTGCAACTATTGCTTATTCAGGTAAGGCAAAGCTTCATATTGTGCTCGCGGATTTTTTACTTATTTATGAAGAGATAATGAATAAGATGTCAATGGAAGTGAAGTTGAATGTGATAATGGTAGAGAAATTGCAAAAATGTTTATTGAATTCTACACAGATTTTATTGTTTTTTCTTTTTTTTTTAATTATATTGTTGAATTTTGATAAAGTAAATTAATATGATTTGACCAAATTTTTTCAAATCGAACATTTTTATTCAAATTTGTTTATTGAATTCTACACAAATTTTATTGTTTTTTTTAATTATATGGTTGAATTTTGATAAAGTAAATTAATATAATTTGATTAATTGTTTTCAAATTTTTATGATTGAGAATTCGAATCTAAATTCAAGTTCCAACTTAGTGACTACAATGTATGAGATTTTATATATTACAATGCGAGAGTGTGAGTTTATGAATCTTGTTTGAATTGTAGTGTGTAAATTAAAGAGAAATCAAATTTAGTGTAAACATATTATGAGTCAAAGCATGTAAATAGATTTGTTGTTAGCCATACAATTATCCAATTGCCTCAAGAATTTCTCAATGACCTTACAATTATATACATTGCACCACTATTATGATTTATTTGGTTTTATTGCAGCTTTTTACATTTCCAGAAATATGAGTCTCATAGTGGTATGTTTTCCTATAACGAATTTTATTATTGTCTTCTCCACTAGAACTAGAGATATTTGTATGAACCATTCTCTATTGATAACATAGAATTGTGTTGAAGGAGCATGCCAATGCGTCCTCTTTTTCCAAGTTCTTAAAGGCTATAAAATAAATGTGGCAAAACAATAATCTTCTCTGGAAAAACAATCTCAACTTTTTAGCATAAACAAATATTTTTTTCCACTGTTATACTAAGAATCATACAAACTACACCTTTTGCACAACAATTTTGAATTGATATCCATGCACAAAATTTTATATTTTTGTACCAACCTCCTTTGCACAGAAACAATTACAGTTACATGATTTTTTTTCAATGAAACTATAGCCATTATAAAAATATTTAACATTATTATGTGATTTGTAAGAAATTAAAACTAGGTGGGGAAGATAATAACCATTTTGTCTAGCCACCTCTTGTAGTACTCAACAACTCCGGTTAGCCTTTGACATAGCATAAGAAATAATGTGGACCCTTTAAATTTTTTAGTAAAGAGTATTTTCTTGTTTTAATAAAATAGGACAAGTTTTATATTTTAACCTTTTTTTATATATAAATAAACAAGAAAATGTTTTATAAAAAAACCCTTTGTAGGTTTAGAAGCTTTTTCATAGTTCTTAGGAAATATATGAAAATCTAAGAAACCTTGTTAACTATGTTTCCATTAAAAAATATTTAAAAAACATCACCAAAGTTTTTAAAGGTTGTTTGAACAAATAAACAGAAATATCATAAAGGTTTGTCCCACTAAAATACTACACTTAAGGCGTTAATCAGCTTATCAGTGTCAACAATTTCAAAGTGAGTAAAGATAGCAAATAGACAATAGCGATATCGTCGATAGTGAAACACCAATTGAAAAATGCCGATTGCGAATTGCCCATTGTGAACTGTCGACACCAATATCGAATTCTGTCAATTACCGATATCGCATTTTGACAATTACCGGTATCACATTTCATCAACTAACGAATGTTGATATCATATTCTATTAACTCCCAGCATTCTGATATCAAACATCCCACATCCCGATTTGTGACCAATCAACATAATATCAAAAATTGTATGTCACAAGGTCATGTTCATATCACCTGATACCAAAACCATGATAAAGCAATTTCCCAATATAATGGCAAGTGTCAGCATCACCTGAACAAATGTTCAAAAATTAAATGGCCACTCTGTGTGTTTATAATTTCGAGGTTTTAAAATGTATGTAATGATTTTGATGTAATGTTGATGGATTTTTCATTAAAACTCACATTCAATTGATAAGACTCTTTGCATTTTGCAAGTTCTTGTCACCCATTATAGTTTTCTCCTTAATAGGTGAATTCCAATAAACAATAGTTAAAGCAAATGTCAAAGATAATGAAAGCGAAGAGAAAGTTGGTAATTCATCCACAGACAGTGTTGCCTCCTCGAGAAGTTTCCGAAATGTCTCCATTGTTTACGAATACTACATGCACTCCAAATGTAAGGTCCTCCTCCTGGGAGGTCATATACAAATTGTTCAAGGATGAAAACCCAAGGGTAATTGAAAAGAAAAGTGCTATTGTTGATGCTCCAACTCCGAATGTTAGCATTGCATGGAATAATGTGGCTAATTCATTTTTGCACAGAATTGTTACGCATCCCAAAACTCTACCCTACACAAATATGGTAAGATGGGTCATCAACCATTTGGAGATTACAGATATATTTTTTATAACTCAAAAGAAGAAAATTATTGGATCATTAGGGGCTGATGACTTGAGGAAAATGTACCATTTTCCGCTACCACAGAAAAAACATGATACTCAATTTGCTGAGAAGTTAATGCAAGAGAGTCTAAACCCAACATAGCTTATTAGAGAATGGATATGGGACTTGAGAAAACACAAGTGTGAAGACAAGGGTTATGTATTCATTAGCCTCTATTGTTGGTCCTTTCTCTCATATTGCTTCTATGATGTGTCATCTCTACGGTTACCCCAATACACATAAATTCTCAGAGGAATTGGTGCCACTAATAGAGGTCAATTCTGATGGTTATGTCATGGATTGCATAAATATTTTTTCTAATAATTTAACTACTCAAATCCATAGTTACAGAGAGAAGCACAATGTTATTGAGAGGACTTCTCCCCCTTTCTTTATGAGTGCCTATATCATGGACACTATTTTCTTTTCTTATGATTTCCCCTCTATAGGATGGAAGTGGATAATTCAGTACCCTACCCATATTCATGTTTACCTTGATATCTTAAGGGAAACCAAGTATCATTCTCATTTTTATAAAAAAAATCATGAAATTATCCTCCCCATTCACTAAGAGTTCTTTGGTAGCAAAGCACCTAGACTCTCCATAGAAGCTAATAAATACTTAAATTCATTAGGAAACTGGTTTGGGGAAGAATTATTTACTTATATTCAAGTTTTTGGTAGCTTTTCCTATCCTCATGTTTTTCCTCTTTTTGTCTCAGATAAATTACTGGCGAAAGAAATTCCGTACTAAACAATTGGTATTGGTTTGACTAAAGTGCCCAAGGATGCCAAGAAAACTTCTTGGCCTCCTTTTCCTATTTCTTGTGGTACCTATACATTGGAAAATTTCAAGCATGCTCTGCTTGAAATTGACCAAATCAAAATCTTTATTTTTCCAATCATTCCAAACAGTCACAAAAGATGTCATAGCACAAGCCAGAATCAGGCAATTTTCGAGCGAGATCGACAAATTTGATGATTTATTTGAGATGGTTCCAGAGTATTTTATGGTTGAAAACTTAGCAGAAGAACATCTAACTCCCAAATAATTGATTAAATTCAATCAATATCGAAATCGGAGAATAGCCCATCTACCAGAAATTTTGTTAAGACAATCTCGATAGAATCCTAAAGTTTCAAATACATCAGCCTCCTCGTCAAAGAATCCAATTATTTCCCAAGTTTAGAGATAGCTACTAGTACTACAGTTATTGAGAAAACATTCGAATTCAAAGAATAAAACAAATTGGATGAATTTTGGGAGGAATTTAATCGTGTCTTATCAACTGGAGAAACTCAAGATGTAAATACTATTGTTAACAAAAAAACGGAGCAAGGTTTAGAAGCTAAAGGGACAACCTTGTTCATTGTTGAGGCTCTTGAAAAGACTATTGTTACCGAGACTCTCGAAAAAAGTATTGTTACTGAGGTTCTCGATAAAATTACTATTTCTGAGGATATGGAAATTATCCACACATTTCCCATGGCGGAGATATTCCTAAAAATTAAAGAAATCCCTCATTTAGATGTATTTTACAGTCAAAACGTAAATTAGTAATGAGTAGGTAAGGAAATAAGAGAAAATTGGAACATGCAAAATAATTAGTTTCAAATGAGACTCCTTTTCAAGTTCTCTGGAAAGGAGCCCAAACATCCCCTGACAAAGAATTAAATAGATTTTCACATTTTGCAGGCACTTATGCTAGTGCTACTATTGATAAAGCAGTTGAAATTCAAATCCTTATGAAGGAAAAAGACCAGAGGATTATTCATTTAGAAGAAAATCTCGAGAATGAAAGTCAAGTGATTGAGCAACAATGGAAAGTAATGTTGAATTACAAAAAATTTTTAATGACTTAAAACTACAATTTTAATTTGAAACCAAGGACAAAGATGTACAGATACAACAACTCCAATAAAAGATTAACCAGTTGAAGGAAAATCTGGAAATAAATGAAGTCCCAAAAGAAGCAGGAGAACTAGATACACTCCTTACTAAGAAACAAGTTGTCTTTTGTCACAAATTAACTTGAATTCGTGATTTGTGTAAGACTAATGATTCTTTAGTTAACTAGTTGTTTGATCTGAGGACATTCTATGAAAAAATTGATGAGAAAATCTGTGAGCATATAGATTAGCAAGATAGTATTGAAGGAAGATTAGGTGATCTTCCTCGAATCAAAGAATATCAACAAGATATTGTTTTCGGTGACTAGGACATCAAAATGAAATAAGCAGAAATGCCTATTATCATAACCATAAATCTTGATTCAAATTTCACCGAATACATCAATGGTACCTTATTGCAGGCCAATCTAATACAGGAATGACCGAAGGACACCTTGCTAGATGTCAAAACTCTGAAGCAGTGATGGCAGAAAACGTCCAAGAAGAAGTTTGAAGACATCCAGAGTTTATCAAAAGAAAAACTTGAAGGTTATTGGCATTTGTTTTTGAAACCACATAGTCAATGACTAGTGCTGAGGTGTCTCTCTAATGCAACAACCCAAATTCTTCCAGCACTTAGTGATGAAATATTTACGGGCAGATGTGCATGCAATCAATTCATCCACCCCAACTGAAGCCAATGACAAACATATGCGAACTCAGAGAATGAATAAAGAATCAACCTGGAGCACAGTCATGAATTTATTGTTGCAACATATTGATATCTTTATATTTGCTTCATTTGCTGAAGATTTTGTGAAGACTTTTATTTAGTTTACTATTTTTGTAATATTAATAGGCTATTTAAACCTGTTTCATCCATTTAGAAAGCGGTTCTGAATTTTTTATAGATAAATTTGAACTTGCACTATTGTTTAAATCCAAAGTTATCTAATTAATAAGCTGAATTGAAAGCTATGTTCTCTATGAGAAGAGTATTTACGTATGCGGAACTATTATCTTTATATTTCTACTATGTTTCATTGAGATAGATAATGAATTTCTTATATGGTATTTCATTATATGAATGCTTTGAATATAGTTAGACATTGTCACTATTGATGTGTAGGACTGTATCATTTGCAATTATATATGAGGTAACGAGATCTTATATGTGATTAGTTTTAATCAACTAAATTAACTAACTATTTAATTAATTTAGTTTATCTTATTTGTTGTCCTTTCATAAAGTGTTTAATGATCTATATTGTTGTGTGCTTTATGAAATATTTTTATGAATCACATATAAAGAGATATTAACCCGGGATATATGTAGAATAAGTTTATTTAGTGATATCATAGTTAGCTTTAAAATCACTCCATTAGTTTCATTGTATTTCCATTATTCTTTTATATCTCTTTCATGGGAAACTGGTCCCTTTATACCCAGTTGGAACCACCAATTCCAATGAAAACGAAGATGCCTTAAGTTCTTGACCAGGTGGTATTCCTCGATGTTGAGGCAAATATTTTCCAACCTTCAACATTCTTAGCGCTAAAAGGAGGGCCTCGACTATAAATGGCAATAAGGTTTAAATCCAAAATCAAAAGGTCTTCCAAAGAGTCATTCTCCCTTAAAATATCCCCCAACTTCCATATCTCATTCGAAATCTCCTACTCCTAGACCGGAAGTTGTAGAAACAACCATAAAATATCCTAGCACATACCCTAAGACATCTGATCAACCTCCTTCTCAACAGTTACCTGGATGTCAGACCTTAATTCATAAATTAGAAGGAATTTCTATTTCAGAAGAAAGGCCTCAACAATCTAAGTTATATGAAGGTATTGTATCGTCATCTTTCTAGACTTATCGTATATTGACTTGTTCCCAAAGGGAAAAAATTGGGGTTATTCCATTTGAGTTTCTCTTACCTTCCCACCAAAGAAAGACTAAGAAATCAGAATCACAATCATCTACTAGTGAGATTTTATCTTCTTATCCACCACAAAAACCTTTATTTCATCCCTCCTCATCAATTTCTTCTCATCTGATCAATCCTTCCACTCATATCCTTCATCTTCAATCAACCACTGCTAGTGTGACTAGCAGTAGCACAGGGGCTACTTCTTCCACACAGTCAACCTCTTCTAATATTGTAGCTTCTTCTACTCAAGTTCCTAGAATGGCTAACAGACCTTGGACCAATCCAGGTGCATTCAACAGGCCTGCACACATTCATCCTTTACCTAAACATTCAGATATATGGTTACCTAAGTTCAATCTTGATGAAGGGTTTCCAGATGAAGAGAAATTACATAATTACATGTTGGCCATTAACCTTAATGGGATTTTAGAAGAAGATTGTGTATGTAGATCTTTTCCCTATACTTTTGTAGGATCAACAGGATCCTGGTACTTTTCTTTACCATCAGGTTCAATTAATAATTGGAATACATTTCAAGATCAATCGTTGACCAAGTTTGGTGATGATCGTACAAGAACTACTTTAATTAATGATCCTTCCAATCTTAAAACAAATCCAGATGAAAGAATGAAATATTTTAATTCTAAGTTCAATAAATTGCTTAATAAGATTCTAGAAACTTCAAAACTTGGTGAAGATGTACAAATAGAATGGTATATCTCCACACTTCCCTCTAATATTGCAATATTCGTAGATAGAGCTAATAAAATCACTTTAAGTGACAACATGAAAGAAGCTTTATCTGTCGAAAAGAGAATTTTAGCTTTAGAGAAGAAAATTATTCTTGAAGAGAGAAAGTCAAAGAAGGTGGCTTTCAAGGAAGAAAACAAAAAGAAGTGATCTAAGGACCCTTTCGATTTAGAAGGATTACAAAAATTCCTCAAAACAATGTCAAACGAAATGGTCAAGATTAAGAAACACATATCAGATTCTTCAAAAAGACCTTTCAAGAAATCTCAGCCTTCATCATCTCAGCCACCCAATATTATATTCAATGTTGAATCAGATCAAGAGGAAGATGAAGAATCAACCCTATCTATGGAAGAATCGGAAGAGGAAGAGCTGGTGGAAGCACATGGATTATGGGATTTTATTCTTACTACATCAGAAAATGAAGAAGAAGGAGAAGCTCTACCAGTAGAGACTAGGAGTAAAAAATTTGTTGATTCATCATCATCCAATCAGAAATAAAGGTCAACTACTCCTGTCAATAAAGATAAAAGTGTAACCAAAAAATCTCCTCCTAAATCTTCTGAATCCATTCCATCCTCTTCAAATTCCCCTTCTGCATCTAAAACTCTTGTTATTTCTGATAAAGATATAGAATATAACATTGTGGAAGATATGAAGAAAGTTAAAGCTAATATTTCCATGTATGAGGTGAGAAAGCTCAAGCAATAGCAAAAATTATTGCTAAAAGAATTAAATGTTGTTCCTACATCTCCTTTGCCAACTACAAAAGCCTCACTTGGAAAAGGAAAGCCTCCAAGTGATTCCCCAGACAAAATTGATGCTTCCGATGCAATTTTAATTGGAGATAGGTCCAACTCCCACACTCTACCTTTTCTTTTAACCTTTGAGATTTTTAATAAAAATGTTCACAATTGTCTAATAGACTCAGGTGCTTCTTCAAATATTATGCCATATTTAGTTTGTCTCAAACTGAACATAACGCCTGAGAAGTCTGTTGTCCAAATTGTGCAATTAGATAGAACAAAGGTTAAGGTGTTGGGAGAATTAAACTCTATTTTAATAATATTATCCTCAAATTCAAAGGTATGTCAAATTATTGATATTTTGATTGTTGATATTCTTGAATTTTATGGTCTTATTTTAAGCAGAGATTGGTCTAAGAAATTGCATGGTTATTTCGCCACAAATTGGTCACATATATGGCTTCCTTACAATGGGAAACCAAATCAGATTCGGGTGGATAGAGAAAAGAATATGAAATACTCGGTTTCTTGCTTGGATGAAGAAAATGAGCCTATATTTTTCACCAAAAACATCCTTGGGAGTTATTCTTCAGAATAATTCTTTGGAAGTTTCAAGCTCAGAGATCCCCTTTCTTAGAAAATTATGTTTCATCTCAAGTTGAAAATTATTCGTAAATAGATTTTACTAAATGTATTAATGTTGTAGATACACATGTAATTAAGCATGATTATTTATTTTGGACACTTTATTTTGATGGTTCTAAATCTAACGATGGTGCAGGGGCTAGATGTATATTGGTAAGCCCTAATGGTGAAAAAACTATGTTGGCATGTAGATTAGAGTTTGAATGTACTAATAACATAGAATAATATGAAGCATTAGTACAAGGATTGCATAAATCTATAAGTCTTGATGTTGAGTATCTTCAAGTCTTTGGTGATTCTGAAATTGTTATAAAACAAGTTAGAAACAATATTCATTGTGTTTCTAATCATCTTAGACATTATCAATCCTTAATTCAAAATCTTACCTCACATTTCATTGCATTTAATATTTCTCCAATACCCAGGCTACAAAATGTCAGTGTTGATCTTTTGGCCAATGTTGCATCTAAATTGATCCCACCTGAAGATTTTAGTTTAGATGGGTTTTCTATACAGCTGATTTTTTGCCCTTCCATTCCTGATAATGTCACCAATTGGAGAGTATTCAATGATGATGAAGATATCCTTGATTTTTTAACATCTGAAGAATCTTATTTTGACCAAGTAATTGATGAAGATGAACATGATAGACAATTGAATAAATCAAATGAACAAAATGCCCTACCAAAGCATGTAGTTAAACTTGAGGATCTTTATGATTTAAAAGACATATTTAAAAAGGTCAGCAACTGCAAACTTCAAAGTTCAACTTTGAGATTTGAATTGGTTAACCTAGGATCTAATATCAAACCTCAAAATATTAACTTAGGTCTTGGGCTCTCATCAGAAGAAAGAAATGCATTTATTCATCTGTTAAAAATATATAAAAACATCTTTGCTTGGAATTATCAAGATCTCAAAACTTATGATACTTCTATCATTCAACACATTATCCCAATGATACCTGATGTCAAACCCATTAAAAAAAAACTTAGAAAGAATCATCCAAATTTGGAAACTCAAATAAAAAGTGAGTTGAATAGAATTTTAAAAGCCAAATTATTTTTCCAGTAAGACATTCCAAATGGGTTTCTAATCTTGTACCAGCTAGAAAAAAGAATGGTGATATTCACATTTGTATTGATTTTAGGAATTCAAAAAGGCATGTCAAAAACATAATTTTCCCCTCCCACTAATGGAATTAGTTCTACAATCAATTGTTGGTTTCATACTAATGTATTTTCTAGATGGATTCTCAGGTTACAATCAAATCCTTGTTCATCCAGAGGATAGATTAAATACTACATTCAGAACAAAATGGGGAACATACACATATCAAAAAATTCCTTTCGGATTGATGAACACAGGAGCTACATTCTAGAGAGAAATGGACATCACTTTCAGGGGTTTAATTAATAAAAATTGTTGTGGTATATCTAGATGATATTACCATATATTGTAAGAAGAGAAGTAATCATTTGCATGATTTAAAGCAGATCTTTGAAAGATGCAAAAGGTATGGAATTTCTTTAAACCCCAAGAAATCATTTTTTGCTCTTAGTGAAGGTAAACTCCTTGGCTTTATTGTATCCAAAAATGGAATTTGTATTGATCCAGAAATAATTAATACAATCTTAGAAATCTCATTATCACATACCAAAAACTCAATGAAATATTTTCTTGGCCAAATTAATTTTTTCAAAAGATTTGTCCCTAAATTTTCTCAAATCGTCCTACCATTAAAAACTATGATCAAGAAAAAATCGTTTTTCGAATGCAGAGACAGTGAAATAGAGGAATTTAAAGAAATCAAACAAGTTGTGATTGACGCTCCCTCTCTATCAACTCCTAATTTTTCTGATCAATTCAATTTACATACTTTTGCCTCTGAATTCTCATATGTGGCAGTCTTAACACAACCAAACAAACAAAAAATTGAAGCTCCTATTTCTTTCTTCAACTCAAATTTCAAGGAGCTGAATTAAATTATTCTGGAGTAGAATTGAAAGCCTTTGCATCTTACGAATCCATTACGTATTTTAGACCTTTTCTCTTAAAAACTCATATTAAAGTCAGTGTGCCTTTCTTAGAGGTTAGGAAATTACTTATTCAAAAATGGTTAGGAGAAAAAAGGGATAATTGGGTTACTTCCCTCCAGCAATATGACCTAGAAATCAAACCCACTAAAATTGTAAGAGGTCAAGGTTTTTGCAGATTGATTATAGGAATGAATGATACATCAGTTGATGAAGCCACACATAATATCGATCAAGTCATAGAGGTACTTCCTATTGATACTGAATCTCAATATGTTGACTTAATATTTTATTTAAAAAATGGTTATGCTCCATCTAAGCTTGATTTTAAAAGAAAGAGAGCCTTGAGATTAAAATCTAATCAATATCAATTCATCAATGATGTTTTGTTTAGAAATAATTATGATTTTTTTTTGTTAAGATGTTTAGAAAAATCTGAAGCAGAAAAAGTCTTACAGGAATTTCATGATGAGCTAGTGGGTGGACATTATAGTGGAGATACAACTGCTCATAAAATCCTACATGTTGGATATTACTGACCAACTTTATTCAAAGACACTCACATGTATGTAAGAAGATGAAAATTTTGTCAAATTTCTTGAGGAAGACAGAAGAAACCATCTATGCCTTTGCAACCAGTTAACATCGAACAATCGTTCAAGCAATGGGGGTTGGACTTAATAAGTGAGATCATTCATCATTCTTACAAACAACATAAGTACATTTTGATTGCAACATATTACTTTAAAAAATGGGTCGAGGCAATACCTCTGAAGCTAGCCAATTCTAATGGCATTACTGAATTCATTGATCAATTTATCACTGCTAGGTTTTGGTATCCCTCATGCTCTTATTTTTTACAATGCTTCTTATTTTCTGGGAATGCAATGACTAAATTTGTTCTGAAAATAGGATTCAAACTTAAGTATTTTGCAAATTACTACCATCAGGGGAATGGTTTAGTATAATCCACTAATATAAATATTATAAGAATTATCAAACAAACCGTCGACCAAAATCAAAAGAATTGGCACAAGGCTTTAACATTTTCTTTATGGGCTGATAGAATAACTGAGAAAACCTCAATAGTTACCTCTCCTTTTCATCTCGTATATGGGAAAGAAACTATATTTCCTCCCAATTTAGCTCTTCCCTCATTGGCCCTACTACAATTCATTGAAGAAAATCCTTCTTCCGCCCTACAACTGCGAATGTCTCAAACCCTTAAATTGGAAGAACAAAGAAATAAAGCCAAACAAGTCCATGCCCACCATCAAAAATTGGTCAAAGCTTCATTTGATATAAATTCAATCAAAGACAAAAAAATTTGAAATTCGAGACTTAGTTTTGAAATGGGATAAAGTGCATGAGGATAAAGGAAAACATACTAAATTTCAAAAACTCTAGCTTGGTCCGTTTCATATTTTTGAGAAGATAGGTCCACCAAATTTTATCTTAAAAGATTTACAAGGGAAGAAAGAAACTCTTCCCGTTAATGGACTTATTCTCAAAAAATATTTTTCTTGAAAACAACATTTGTTCTCTTGTAAAATATGTAAATAATTTTATATGAAAAATAGCGCTTTTTTTTAGTTCTATAATAATTAGCACACTTTCGAAGTATACATTTGAAGTTTATTTTCATTATTAAGGTGTTAACTTACTCAAGAAATGATTTAGAAAGAAAAACTATAAATTAAAATCTAGTATTGTATCTATTTCAAAACTTTGAAATATGATAACCATTTAATTGTGAAATGTTTTGGCTTGGAACTCTTAGAAAATCTATTTGTTTGTAAATCGATTTTGAAAAGTTATTTTTATAAAAGCAGAAATTATTATTAAGCTTTAGCACCTTTTACTTAAATGGTCATGCAAAACTCTTGAGTAAATGAAACCTCCCCATACATTAATTTTAAATCTTTTAGAGTGTAATTCAAAAATATAAAATACTTAAAGGTTAATAGGTTTCATCATGAGCCTGGTTATTAAGATCATAAGAAACAAATGACATTGACATTATCACTATTGGAAACCAAACCAAGATGATGGTTTATAGTCACAAGGTTATAAGAAAAGAGGTCTCATTATGAGCTAACTTGTTCAATTTTATTATAACTTGTGAATGTAATTAGCATCATCTCGTCACTAACCAGGATAATGACTTTTAAGTAAAAAATATATAATAATAATAATAATAAGAAAAGAAGAAAAAGAGACTCATTACCTCTAAGAATACTATTATGACATGGATGGGATACTAGCTCATTTTGGTTAAATGGTAACCTTGTCGAGGCTATGAACACCTTCTGGCAGCAGTGGCTATACCAGTGACACATAAGTTTATTTAATATGCTAAGCTTCTAATACTTATTACTTTACTTTTTCAACCTATTAGTGATTGATTTACACAAAGAAGATTTTCATCTCTAACAAGCTCTAAGAAGCTTTACAATAAAATAAGTTGTTTCACTTCCAAGTTATCTATATCGATCTAAATTTCAATCATTCTTAACTTTCTAAAATGTTTCTTGATAAATATTAAGATCTTATTATTATTATTATTATTATTATTATTATTACAGAGATTAACTATTTCATCCACTGTGTTGCCAATTGTTGTAGTACTCAACAACCCTCGTTAGCTTTAGACTTAGGATAAGAAATAATGGGGACCCTTTAAATTTTTTAGGAAAGATTTTTTCCCTTTTTTAATAAAATAGGACAAGTTTTATATTTTTACCTTTTTTATATATAAATAAAACAAAAAAATATTTTATAAAAAAGGCATATTATGAAATAAAACCCATTTTAGGTCTAGAAGCCTTTCCATAGTTCTTAGGAAATAATATGCAAATCTAACAAACCACGTTAACTATGTTTCCATTAAAAAACCTTTAAAAAACATCAGCAAAGTTTGTAAAGGTTTTTTGAACAAATAAACAGAAATATCATAAAGGTTGGTCCCACTAAAAAAACTACACGTAAAGCGCTAATCAGCTTATAGGCATTGGCAATTTCAAGGTAATTACCGATAAAAAATTGCTAATAGTGAATCCCAAATAGAAAAACACTGATTGTGAAATATCGATTGTGAACTACTGACGTCGATATCACATTTTGTCCATTACCATTATCGCATTCCGTCAACTAACGAAATTCAATATCGTATTCTGTTAACTCCTGACATTTCGATATCGAACATCCCGCATCCCGATTTGTGACCAATCAACGTAATATTGGAAATCAGATGTCGCAAGGTCATGTTCATATCACCCAATACCAAAACATTGATAAAGTAATTTCCCGATATAATGACAGGTGTTAGCATCATGTGAACAAACGTTTGAAAATTAAATGGCCACTCTGTTTGTTTATAGTTTCGAGGTTTTAAATGATTTGTACTTATTTTGATGTAATGTATAAGGATTTTTCATTAAAACTCACATTCAATTGGTAAGACACTTTTCATTTTATGAATTCTTGTTACTCATCCTGCTTTGTTTCTTAATATGTGAATTCTGGGAAAATTGAGAGAGGCTCTGAGCAAACCCTAGGGATGCCTGCGCACCTGCAGCCATTTCTGAACCCTGCAACCCTGCTCGTACCTGACGGATCAAGCTAAGCCGCCAGTTCACTGCTGAAGGCCTTCCATGGCACAGCCAGCAGGAGGGGCGGGCTTTGCCCCCCCTCCTTCGAATGCCCCTACAGCCGGCGAGAAGACGAATAAAACCCCGCTGACTCCTCCTGACACAAATCGCGAAACAGAGCACGAAGGCCAGAGGACCAACGACAAGGAGATCCATGCAGATCAGCCTGCAGCCACAGACTCAGAAACTGAAAAGCGCCAAAACGCCTCTTCGTCACAGCCAAAGGCGACCTCGGCTACATGCATTCCAAAGTCGACAGAACGCATCAGGATAGAACTGCCCAGTCATCGAATCAATGGAGAAATACAGTACATGCAGGACTATGCCCTGATCGGAAAATTCCTGGGCTTCTGGCCGACAGAAAGAGCCCTGAATGGCTGGATCGAATCAAAGTGGAAACCTAAGGGACAAGTTACACTGCAACTGGGTCCAAAAGGCTTCTTCACAGCCATATTTAACTGTCTGGAGGACAAATCTAAGGTATTCGAGGGTGGCCCATACTTCTTCAACTCATCCAGACTGTACCTCACAGAATGGAAGCCACGATTTAACCCTGATAAAGAAGATTTCAGTTGGGCTCCCGTATGGATCAGAATGTACGGGCTCCCTGTGGAATACTAGAAGGAAGAAACGCTTGCAGACATTGGCAACAGACTGGGGACCTTTATCAAAGTCGCTGAGGAAACAAAGAAGTGCAAATACACATCCTATGCTCGGATCTGTGTTAAGATGCACCTCACCAAGACTCTGGCAGACACGGTAAGTCTCTTTCACGAAGATTTTGAATGGGAGCAAACTCTTGATTATGAACACATCCCTTTTCGTTGCCGTAAGTGCCATGCGCATGGGCACCTGTTCAGGGATTTCCCTCTTAATCAGCAATCCAAAGCCTTTCCCTCTGAAACCCTGACTGATTCAGAAGGCTTCACCATAATCCCCAACCGCCGCAGGCATACCAAGAAAAATCAGGCAGCCCCTGAAATCTCTACCAGATTAGACTCTCGGAACAAGTTTTCGCCTCTAGCCAACCAAGAACCTCCCAGTGGGGAGCCTTTGGACTCTGTCTCTCAGCCCTCTTCATCCCTTAATCCCCAGGCCCTCAAGCATTCAGTCAATCTCAGCTCTTTCCAATCTCCCCTCTCACCTTTTGAAGACATCCCAAAGGCAGCTTCAGATCCCAGTGACCCATCCGCTGGCAAAGGGAAATCAATATTAGACTCCAAGCAACCAGCCTCTGCCATGGATTTGGATGCAGCATTAGCGCTAAGCTTACAGAACACCACAGAGGAAGATGAACAAAATACCCCTAGCAACATGGAACAAGATCCGGAGAACATTATCCTAGAAGGAATTGATATCCTAAAACTTGAAACAGCCTGCAAGCAAAAGGAATACAATACCATTCCTCCCTGGCAAATAGATCGGCTGGAAGGAGTCCTAGCCAAGGTACAGCACAACAAAAATCTAGGCATACAGGGAGGAAGTCCATGGGATGTAAAAAAGAATCTCAAAGAAACCAAGAAGAGGGGACGCAAAACGGATCTGCAGCGAACCATTGCAGTGGGAGAATTGCTTATGGAATCAGGGAGATTCCCTAAGCTGAAAAAGTACTACAAACCTACAACCCAATCATTATGAAGCTTATCTCCTGGAATGTGAGAGGACTCAACAGCCCCTCAAAATCAGGATGATCAAGAACTTGATTCAACAAGAAAAACCTTCTATAGTTTTTCTTCAAGAAACCAAAAGCAGCACAATTTCCATGGACAAAGCACGAAACAAGATTTGGGCTGGTAGCAGCTCAATGTTAGTAGACGCCTCAGGGGCTTCGGGTGGATTAGCCATTCTATGGAATCCACAGATCCTTACTCTTTATGACTTCCATGCCACCCATTTCCTCATTCAAGCATATTTTCATCTTATAGGAACAAATATCCACGGGCACCTTTCAAATGTTTATTTTCCGCAAAGCATTCAGCAGAAATTAGATCTGTTGAACACGATCTCCAGTTTAAATGAGCACAGACAGTTCCCGCTCTGGATTAATGGAGGAGATTACAACATCATACAATCGCTGGAGGAGAAGACAGGGGGAAGAACAAGATTAGAAAATGACAGCAAAGGACTCAGAGATTTTATACAGGACAACCACTTAATGGATATTCCAACCACCAATGGGATCTTTACATGGACTAACAAGCGCAGCGGCACCAATCATATTGCCTCTAGGCTTGACAGGTTCCTCCTCTCAGACAATGCAATCCATCTAGGAGGAGACTTCAATGCATCAATTTTGCCCCACGGAGGTTCGGACCACTGGCCCATAATGCTTCAATGGTCTCGGCCTAGTACACGATGGAATAGGCCTTTCCGCTTTGAAGCCTTCTGGCTTACAAACCCAAAATTCAGGCAAATAGTAGAAGAGGCATGGAAGTCCTATAGGCCACTAGAAGGAGCCAAAATGTATCAATTCCAGCAAAAGTTAAAAAACTTAAAGCAAGTCCTCAAGAACTGGAATAGAACACAATTTGGCAACATACAGGAGAATCGACAAAGGTTGGAAAAGCAAATGGAAGCACTACAGAAAGACATCATCAAAGAAGGCCGAACGGAGGAACAGTCCCAACAAGAGCAAATCCTCTGGCATCAATTAGAAGAACAGAGGAAACAAGAAGAAATACTCTGGCGACAAAAATCACGAATCAGCTGGCTAAAAGAGGGAGAAAAGAACACAAAATTTTTTCACAGAACAGCTATCCAAAGGCGCATGCACAATAACATCACCTTCATCAACAACCAACAAGGAGAGCGAGTCGAAGCCCACGAAGACATGGAAAAGGAATTAACAAACTACTTTCAAGACATCCTTAAAGAGCCGGAAGGAAACAGGGACGCAGAAATTCGAGCCATCACTCAGCATATTCCTCGAATAATAACTGATGAGCACAACAACAAATTGCTTCAGCCCACATCTCTAAAAGAAATTGAAGAAGCGATGAACCAGCTCAAGGATGGCAAAGCCCCTGGGCCAGACGGTTTCACCGCCAATTTCTACCATGAATTCTGGGAGTTAATCAAAGAAGAGGTCTGGGAACTGGTGGAAGAATCAAGAAGCATGCATTGGATTCTTCCAGCCCTCAATACTACCTTTATAGCATTAGTCCCCAAATGTGCTGAACCAAGTAAGCCGGAAAGCTACAGACCCATCGCTTTATGCAATGTCATATACAAGCTCATCACCAAGGTCATCGCAAATCGGCTCAAACCTCTCCTACCCTTACTCATTTCGTCGGAACAAACAAGTTATGTTGAAGGGCGGCAAATCATGGATGGCATCATCTTATCAAATGAGGTGATTCACTCTCTCAAGATTCTAAAAAAGCCAGGTATGCTTCTAAAACTAGATTTATCCAAAGCATTTGACAAGCTCAGTTGGAACTATATACAAAAAATGCTTATAGCTTTTGGCTTCAGTCACACTTGGACAAGATGGATCACCAATTTGATCTCCTCTCCAAGCTTTTCGGTTTTGTTAAATGGTTCTCCTTCTCATCCCTTTCGGCCATCTAGGGGCATAAGACAAGGGGACCCTCTGTCGCCTTTCCTCTTTGTCCTTATGGCAGAAGGGTTGGGTAGACTGCTAAAGGCAGCTGTCTCATCTCAAATGCTCAAAGGCATCTCTGTGCATGGCCTTCCACCTCAATCCCACCAGCAATTTGTTGACGATACCATGCTATTTGGACACCCATCCTCGCAAGAAGCCTCTGTCTTTAAATCCCTGCTCTCCATTTTCTCCAAAGCTTCAGGTACCTCCATCAATGCATCGAAATCCCAGCTCTATTTCTTTAACACCCCCCCCTCCACTCAAAGGAACATAGCCCGAATATTGCAATTCACTATTTCCAAGCTTCCATCGTCCTACTTAGGGGCTCCCCTAGCCGCTGCAGCTATCAAGCATTCCTCCTGGCAGACTCTTCTAGATAAGCTTGAATCCAAACTCTCCCTGTGGACTTTCCGGGCTCTCAACATTGCCAGCAGGCTTGTCCTAATCAAATCGGTCCTTCAGGCCATGCCATTGTACCTCTTTTCTCTTTTGGCCGCCCCAAAATGGGTTCTAAAATCTATTCGCAATCTTCAGCGTAACTTCCTCTGGGGGTCATCGGGCCTTAACAGAAAATGGGCGCTTGTAAATTGGCAGGACGTCTGTAAACCCAAGTCAGAAGGGGGCCTGGGCTTACGAGACCCTATCCAGAGCAACAATACTATGGGAGCTCATTTGTGGTGGAATTGGATCACCAAGCCCAACTCACCTTGGGCCAAAATATGGCAGGCCAAATATGCACCAGGTAGTCAATGGACTGATTTAATCCGAATCAACTCCACTACTCAAGGATCACCCATATGGAACGCAGCCAAACCACACAGCAAGTTCATTCAAGAACATAGTTTCTGGGAAATACACTCCGGCACTACAGCAAGATTTTGGGAGGACTCGTGGCAGCAGCTCCCCAGGCTCGCCACAGTTTTTCACAAGCCTCTCTGGCAAGAGCAGATGCAGCAAGCACACCTTACTCATGTTAATCAATTTTGGCAACATTCCGCAAGCACCAACTTCAGAACCTGGAAGAAAGCCAGTCTCTGGCAGAGAGATTGGCTAGGAGAATCTTATGAGGACATAGATCAAGAATTATCATTCAGAAGAATTCGATACTCTACTCTACAGGATCGCCTCAGATGGGGCCATAAGCCTAAAGGTACATTCACCACCAAAGAGGCCCACCAGCTCAGATATTCCGAAAATCAGCTCAATAAGGACCCCATCTGGGAAAAGATCTGGCAACCAGGAATATGGCCCAAAATCTCTACCTTCCTATGGCTGCTCAGCAAAAGAAGAATACTCACATGGGACAACCTGGTAAAGCGCGGATTCGTAGGGCCATCAAGATGCCCGAATTGCAACATTCACTCTGAGACAATCGGTCACCTCATGGAAACTTGTCCGTTAGCAGCGCAAATATGGAGGAAAGTTGAAAGTTGCAACATGAGATCAGAAGCCAGGACAGAAGATATAACCGAGAATTTAAGGAATTGGGTCAAATCCCCCTTCAAGAGTCAGCTACTCAACTCTCTGTGGAGCCTCTTACCAGGATTCATATATTGGACTCTTTGGAAGGAAAGAAACCATAGAATTTTCAACAATTCTTCCCGGTCCATCGAGGCCTTATGGCTAATCTTAAACAAACATCTGCAAGAAACACTTTCCATCAAATCCTGGTCGGATACAGATATGCCAGACTCCCCATTGGAATGCAGGATTCTGAAGGCATGGAACATAAACCTCTCAGCAATACCGAAGGAAAATACCCGAACCTCTAACAGCAGCGCCTCTCCTTCCAGCTAGTCCCCTCCAACTTATGCTACCTACAAGTTAAACTTCGATGGTGCAGCCAAAGGCAATCCAGGGCTCGCGGGCTATGGAGGACTTTTCAGAAATCACTCAGGGGAAATAATGCAGATTTTCTATGGCTCGCTGGGCAAAGACACCAACAATGTAGCTGAATTAGAAGGATTATGGAGGGGCTTATGCCTTGCAGAACAGAACAGATACTTCCCTTTGGAAGTAGAGGGAGATTCCTTAATCCTTATCAATGCTGCCCAAAGAATTCAGGCAGGTACGCCAGCTGTCAAGGTAGCCACGAGCTGGAGGCTACTAAGCAGGCTGGAATCTCTGGAGGAAAAGCTACAAACTCCCCAAAGTTTAACCTTCAAGCACATAAGAAGAACAGCGAACAACGTGGCTGATAGACTCGCCAACCAAGGTGCTTCTCAGTGCATTCTATACTTTGCAGGATCCCTGGATACCTCAGAAGATGACAAGCTTAACAATGACTGCATCTCTCTGGCGCAGAAGGATCTCACCCTCCCGGATGCGGGTGCAGTGGCAACGTGGTAATGGCGTGAGCCATCACGTGGGCAGGTGGCAGGCCCGCGTAGTCAAGAGGTACCACGCTAAGCGGGATATTAATCCGCATGAACTTAGACAGCCGAAGGCATTAATGCCTGTCTTCTCAGCTCGCGGGAGGGGGATGGCGATCGATGCAGTGGAGCGTTTAAATGAGAGAGTGTTCGGTGTGCAGAGGAATATGGGCAAGCAATGTGTTGAGGCCCTGCTCCGCTCAGAAGGAAATGAGAGTAAGGATTTGAGGTGCGTTACGCTGGTTTCTGGGCCAGGAAAGAGCACACCCTGCAACTGTGCTGAGATTGTGTTGGTTTTCATAGCGGGAGGAGCTCAGGGTGCTTGTGTAAGGCCGCATTTAGAAAACTCAGAAATGCCAAGGGAGAGGCCGCGGATGGGCAGCAGACGAGGGGGAACCAGAGGCAGGGCCCTCACGCAGCAGCAAGACTACAATTCGCCCTCCTCCTCCATCGAAGTAACATCAATGCCTCAGAGGTACCAAGGCAGCAATGAGGAGGATGGTGGTTATGATGGCAGAAGCCCACGTTCAGAGGAGGGTCAGATGGAGCTCCCAACGCTCAGGTATCGGCTCCCCTGCCCTCAAGCTAATTCTACTCTGGTTGTTTCTATTACGATTGAGCCGGGCGTTTCTCAGAACACAGAGGCAGAGCCTTTACCGGAGGGGCAACGCTCTAGCAGAGAGGAATCCCCTATTGCGTGCCTTCCGGTTGGGGTAGGAACCAGTTGGTTGGCCCCTGGACGTGAGCTCGGATCTGACCTAGCGCGCCCAGCTTCAAATTGTGACCATGCTGCCGGCCCTTCAACGCTTGCTGGTCCAAGCAGGCCAGCACAGGAAGGGAGCCCTGACGCGGTCATCCAGCTCTCAGACTCCGAAGATTCTCTCCGTTTCGGGTGCCGAATTGAAGAGGCGCCCCAGACCACCGATGACGAATGAACTCGCCCCCGGTAACCTCTGCTGTTTTTCTTGGGTTCTCAATGTATGACTCTGCCAAGCGACATCTACATCTTTGTCAATGTGTCGGCTGTAATTGTTCAGGTGTCGGATGTAATTGTTCTTGTGTCGGCTGTAATAGTCCAGGTGTCTGTCTGTCTTTGTACGGGTCAGTCCATGGCCCTGGTGTCTGTTCAGTTACTATGTGTTTTGTTAATGTGTCTTCAGTGGTCAAGCAACAAATTCCAATTTTGAATCTGCTCAATTTTGGAACTGGAAGCAGGGCAAGGAAAGGGCTGATAGGCAAAACTTCATAGCCTTGCCCACTGTAATCTATATGTATCTCTATTTTGTATGATAATAGAATTAGTCGCATTCAGAAAAAAAAAAAAAAAAAAAAAAAAAAAAAAAAAAAAAAAATGTGAATTCTAAAATAAATGTCAAGGATAACCAAAGAAAAGAGAAAGTCAGTAACGGTAATTCAACCACAAACAGTTTTGTCTCCTGAAGAAATTCTCGAGATTTCTCCATTGTTTATGGATACTACATGCACTCTAGATGCAGGGTCCTCCTCCTGGGAGGTCATATACAAACTGTTCAAAGAAGAAAACCCAACAGTAATTGAAAAGAAAAGTGATATTGTTGATGCTACCACTTTGGATGTTAGCGATGCATGGAATGAGCTGGCTAATTCATTTTTTCACAGCATTGCTACACGTCTCAAAATTATACCCTACACAAATATGGTAAGATTGGTCATCGACCATCTGGATATTACAAATAAATTTTTTATAACTTCCAAGAAGACAATCATTGGATCATTCATGGTTGAGGACTTAAGGAAAATGTACCATTTTCCACTACCACAGAAAAAGTATGATACTCAATTTGTTCAGAAGTTCATGCAAGAGAATCTGAACCCAGCAGTGCTTATCTAAAAATAGAGAAGGGACCTGAGCAAACAAAAGCGCAAAGACAAGGGTATGTATTCATTAGCCTCTATTGTTGTTCCTTTCTCTCATATTTTTGTTATGATGTGTCATCTCTACGATTACCCCAATACACGTAAATTATTGGAGGAATGGGTGTCCCTAATAGAGGCCACTTCTGATGGTTATATCATGGATTGGGCAAATAATTTTGTCCAATAATTTAACTACTCAAATCTGCAGTTATATACAGAAGCACAATGTTATTGAGAGGACTTCTCCCCCTTTCTTTATGAGTGCCTATATCACTGACGCTATTTCTTTTTCGTATGATTTCCCCTCTATAGGATGGTAGTGGATAATTCAATACCCTACCCATATTCATGTTTACCTTGATATCTTATGGGAAACCAAGTATCATTCTGATTTTTATAAAATTTGTCATGAAATTATCCTCCACATTCACCAAGAGATTTTTGGAAGCAAAGCACCTAGACTCTCCATAGAATCTCATAAAGACTTAAAGCCATTAGGAAAGTGGTTTGGAGAAGAATAATTTACTTATATTCAAGTTTTTGGCAGCCTTGAACATCCTTATGGTTTGCCTTTTTTTGTCCCAGATAAATTACTGGCCAAAGAAATTTCCTACCAAATAGTTGGTAATGGTTTGACTAAAGTGCTCAAGGATGCCAAGAAAACTACTTGGCCTCCTTTTCCTATTTCTTGTGGTACCTATACGTTGGAAAATTTCAAGCATGCTTTGCTTTAAATTGACCAAATCAAAGTCTTTATTTTTCCAACCATTCCAAACAGGCAATGTGATCCCAATGGGGTTGCGAAATATGTGACAACACAAGCCAGAATCAGGCAATTTTCGAGCAAGCTTGATAAATTCGATTATTTATTTGAGATGGTTCTAGAGTATTCTATAGTTGAAAAGTTAGCGGAAAAATGTCTAACTCCCAAAGAACTGATTAAATTCAATCAATATCGAAATCAGAGAATAGCCCATCTACTAGAAATTTTGTTAAAACAATCTCGACAGAATCTTGAAGTTTCAAATACATCATCCTCCTCATCAAAGAATCCAATTATTTCCCAAATTTCAAAGGTAGCTACTGTAGTTGTTGAGAAAATGATCAAAGTCAAAGAAGAAAACAAATTGGATTAACTGTGGGAGGAATTTAATTGTGCCTTATCAAATGAAGAAATTCAGGATGTAAATACTACAGTCAATAAAGAAATAGAGAAATGTCCAGAAGCTAAAGGACCACCCTCGTTCACTGTTGAGACTCCCGAAAAGACTATTGTTCCTAAGACTCCCAAAAAAATTGTCGTTGCTGAGGTTCCCCATAAAACTACTATTTCTGAGGATATGGAAATTATCCCATCATTTCCTACGGTAGATATAGTCCTAAAAATTGAAGAAATCCCTCCTTTGGATATATTTTACAGTTCAAAACGTAAAGCACTAATGAGTAGTTCAAGAAAGAAGAGAAAATTGGAACATGCACAAGCATTAGTTTCAAACGAGACTTCTTTTCAAGTTCTCTGGAAAGGATACTAAACAGCCCCTCATGAAGAATTAAACATGCTTTCACAGTTTGCAGGTACTTATGCTAGTGTTACTATTGATGAAGCAGCAGAAATTCAAATTCTTATGAAAGAAAAAGACTAGAGGATTATTCAATTAGAATAAAATCTCCAGAATGAAAGCCAAGTGATTTAGCAACAATGGCAAGCAACCCTTGCTGAATTACATAAAAGTTTTAATGACTTAAAACTACAATTTGAATTTGAAATTAAGGACAAAGATGCACAGGTACAACAACTACAACAAAATATTATCCAGTTGAAGGAAAATCCAGAAATAAATGAAGTCTAAAAAGAAGCATGAGAACTGGATACACTCCTTACTAAGCAACATGTTGTCTTTTTTCACAAATTAAATTTAATTCATGATTTGTATAAGACTATTGATTTTCTAGCTAACCAAGTTTCTGATCTAAGGACATTCTGTTAAGAAATTGATGAGAAAATCTCTAAGCATATAGATTTGTAAGGCAGTGCTGAAGGAAGATCAATTGATCTTCCTCGAATCGAAGAATCTCAAAAAGATATCGTTTTTTATGAATGGGACAACAAAATGAAACAAATAGAAATTTTTGTTATTAGAGCGAGAAATCTTGCTTCAAATTTCCCTGAATACATCATCGATACCTTATTATAGGCCAATCTAATACAGGAATGCCCGAAGGACACCTTTCTAGATGTCAAAACGCTGAAGCAGTCATGACAGGAAACGTCCAAGAAGAAGGTCGATGACATCCTAAGTTTATCAAAAGTAAACCTTGAAGGTTTTTTCCATTTCTTGGTGAAACCACATAGTCAATGGCTAGTGCTCAGGTGTCTCTCTAATGCAATGACTCAAATTCTTCTAGCACTTAGTGATGCAGTATTTAGGGGGCAGATGTGCATGCAACCGATTCATACCCCCCAACTGAAGCCAATGAAGAACATATGTGGACTTGGAGAATGAATGAATAATCAGCCTGAAGCACAACCATCAATTTCTTGTTGCAACATATTTTTATCTTTATCTTTGTTTTATTTGCTAAAGCTTTTCTGAAGACTTTTATTTAGTTTACAATTTTTGTAATATTAATAGGCTATTTAAACCCCTTTCATGCATTTAGAAAGGGATCCTAAATTTTTGATAGACAGATTTGAACTTGCACTATTGTTTAAATCCAAAGTTACCTAATTGATAAGTTGAACCAGAAGCTATCTTTTCTATGAGCAAAGTATTGCTTTATCACGTACTATTATATTTATATTGCTGCTATGTTTCACTGAGATAGATAGTGAATTTCTTATATGTTATTTCATTATATGAATGCTTTGAAAACACTTAGACATTGTCACTATTGATGTGTAGGACTGTATCATTTGTGATTATATATGAGGTAATGACATCTTATATGTGATTAGTTTTAACCATCTAAATTAATTAAATATTTAATTAATTTAGTTTATCTTATTTGTTTTCCTTTCATAAAGTGTTTAACGATCTATATTGTTGCATGCTTTGTGAAATCTTTTTATGAATCACATATCAAGAGATATTATCCTGAGAAATATGTAGAATAAGTTTATTTAGTGATATCATCTTTAGCTTTAAAATCATTCCATTAGTTTCATTTTATTTCCATTATTCTTTAATAGATATTATCTTGGAAAATATGTAGAATAAGTTTATTTAGTGATATCATACTTAGCTTTAAAATCATTCCATTAGTTTCATTTTATTTCCATTATTCTTTTATATCTCTTTCACAGGAAACGAGTCCCTTTATCCCTAGTCAGAACCACCAATTCCAATAGAAACGAAGCTTCCTTAAGTTCCCGGCTGGGTGGTATTCGTTGATGTTGAGGCATAGATTTTACAGCTTTCAATGCCACCTAAGATAACCCCAATTAACAAAATTAAAATCACATATGCTTTCAAAATAATATAATCCAATAAAAAAAATTATGAAAAAGGAAAATAAAATAAATAATATATTTTTAATCAATTATTATATAAATAAAAATATTAATTTCAACATAAAAATTACAATACATTAAAATTTACATATCATTATAAATTAAATTGGTGTAGTCTAACTTATAAATGAAAGGCGTACTCTAGCTTATAGACGAAATGAGTTTTTTCATGGCCATTTTTCTGGTTAATTTTAATCACAATTCTACAAATATTTTTGAAAACTTGAGTTTAAATTGTTTAATTTGTATAATTTGAGTGCCCCACTGGTTTTTAGGGTGCTGAATATACTCATGCATTCAAAAATGTATTTTAAACAACAACAAAAAATTCAAATTTTATTGTCAGATTTAGGTGAATTCTAGTGAAAGAGGTTATTTCGTCTATAAGTTAGACTACACCATAAATGAAATAGTTTATGATATAATTTCATGCAACATTGTGATTTCGTGTTGTTTAAATTACATTTTTGGATACATAAATAGATCTAAATTTTGTGTTGTTTAAATTACATTTTTGGATACATAAATAGGTTTAATACCCAGAAAAGCTCTTGGAACACTCAAAATCTACATATTAAACAACTTTAGCTCAAATTTTTAAAAAAGTGTATTAGAATTTTGTTAAAATTAATATAAAAAAAATACTCTAAAAAAATCATTAAAAAATCATTTTGTGTATAAGTTAGATTATGCTATTAATTTTTTTATATATATAGATTGATTGAGTGAGTGAACATTAATGTTAGTTGTTGTAATTACGAATGATTGGTGGGGATGCTAGTGAGCAGTTTCAATTCTCAAATAAAAAGGTGTCGCTTATCATGAAGGATGTTCAAAGAAGTGATGGGTTAGGCATTAGAGGTTGAGTTGAGATAGCATTCTCTGATTTTGATTTACAATCAAGTAATTAATGAAATTTATGATTATAATATTTATCATCTTTAGTTCGTCTGGGGTAGCTCAAGTGGTAATGGTAGTGGAATGGAGTCTCACCGAATCAGAGGTCTTGGGTTCGAATCTTGTACTACCCTCCCTTGTCGGGGGTGAATAATAGACATGTAAAATCGAAAAATGAGAAAGTCCTCCTACCAAACTTAACAAAAGAAATTATTTATGATATTTAAAAATAAAACAATTTATTAATATTTTATATTTATTAATTTATTTTTATTAAAATTATAAATAATAATTATATTTAATAAATATAATATAATATAATTTATAAATATTTGATATTTATTGATTTATTTTTATTAAAAATATAAATGATATTTATATTTAATAAATATAATATAATATAATATAATATAATTAAATAGATAAATATATAATATCACTTAATTATTTAGTAATTTGAGCATCTATTATGCATAACTCCTTTAATTGGGATAGTGTGGATTAGATCAAAGGCGGCCAAGCCCATGACCTCGAGGAGTTATCAAGGGCTAATATGTTAGCAAATGCATATCTTAATATGAAGTGGCACATGTTATGAACCTTCTCTAACTGATTTATTTTAAGAAACAAAGATAATGAAAAGGAGGTAGGTCTACGGATTAAGACCATGCTTTTCATTTACATGTCCGTAAATGAAAAAAAAAAAGGCCTAGGCTTTGTACTTGAAATGTGAGAAGTCTAGACATTATATTCGGAAATATGATTCTATAAAATTTTAATTCGAAAATTATTTATAACATTTTAATAAATAAAATATATGTTTATATATATAAACATTTCATATTAAATTAAAAAGGAAATGATATATGTATTGCGGCATGTAATCATATTTTAAAGCAAGAAGCATTGAAATAAGAGTTACATAAAAGATGTGAGTGGTTTAAGTTATAATTAAATTATAATTTTAAATATTTAATATTATTTGTATGGTTGTTTTTAATTCATATGTATATAAAATTATGATGAGGTGGTAATAAGTTGAAGTAATTTGTAATTAATTTTTCTTATTATTACTATAATATTAAGAGTATATTCAAATACCATAAACTAAATATATACATAATTAAGATTTTGTAATAACTAACATTTTAGACTTTGTTTTTAAAGCATATGTTTTGTGCATGATGATGAAATTTGAAGAACTACTTTCAATTTTGAGTGGGAGAGTACATATTAGTTTAACCCTTACATCATGGAAAGTTACAAAATTATTTATACTTAAATTGAAAATAGTAAACTAGAAATGCAACACTTCATAAAAAAATATTCTTAAAAAAATCCAACTTTTAACAACTTCAAAAATTATCCAACTGTGAAATTAGTATATTTCAAAGAAACTAATAATAAGCATATAACTTTGTAATTAGAAATGTGACCGTCTAGTGAGTTAAATGTGCATTAAGAATAAAATAATTTATAAAAATTGAGTCATTATTTTTCCATAATAGTTTAGTGATATAAATGACAATGTAAAGCTTCATACAACTATATTTTGGATTCAGAGCTTGAGCACATCACAACCATATCTAGTACAATTGGCATGTCCATTAAAGATTTTACTAAAAGAAGTTGTATTAAACCTTGAGGCCTTTGTTGATGGATGATAATTTTATTAGGGCACTATAAAAAGCTATAAAGAGAGCCTACTAGCTTTATAGACCTTTAATAACATGTAAATATCTCATGATTTCATTTGTTTCTTATCATTTATTGTAATATTTTATGATTTGGAGCTTCCTAAGATAAATACAAGAACAAAGTTAAAGGAAATTATTTATCAATACCACCATGTGTGTTATTCAATAATGCATGTCATTCTTATTGAGAACTTAGTAGTCCATTTTGTCTCTTAAACCATGTAAAATGCATATTATAGTAGATGCTAGAGTATAATCTGTAATATATATATATATATATATATATATATATTATGATGATGATGATGATGATGATAACAACATTTATGATGATGAGAATCCCAAACAAAGATCAATAAATGTTTCTACAAACATTAATTTTGCAAATGATACATCTCATATATCTTGCTCTTAAGGCATGAGGAAAGAGAGATAAAGGGAATTATCAAAATATTTGATACACCATGCATTGTCATAGGGATATGAATGTTATTAGAAAGAAGAAGAAATTGAGAGTTTAATAAATAAAGATAGCTATAAACAAAAAAAGGAAAATTATCAATATAGCTAACTATGAAGTTAGGGTTGATGCTGGTTTTTTTTATTGAATAGAATCCCTATTTTATTAATGTAATCTTAATTTTAGGTTTGTGATGTTGACAAGATTCATTTTGAGTAGGTTCATAACTAAACTTAATGAAGGACAAATAAGTTAGAAAAAATTACTAGTTTAATCAAAGTTTTATCGTAAACAAAATTATTAAAAATTACTATGTGAAAGAAAAAACACTCTGTAGTTTCTTTATAAAAAGCTTGACAAACATATAAACTATCCATGGATTATTCATAAATTTGCATTCAAGTACTAATTATTTGTTTTGTTAAATGATCAAAAGGCCAATGTTGAATGTGCTCAAATGATAACAAGAGACTAGGTACCATCACTATAACCATGTGGTAACTATTAATAGATATCGACATAGCATTAGCAATACAACAAAAATACTATAAACCAACATGTTTAAGACCTTTAGAAAAATGTGATATATGAACATGAAGAAGAGCATTGACTTTATTTTTTTGGATTGGTTCAAATTTTATTTTAGATTTAAAAAACTCTTATTAAATCACATATTTACAACTAATATTATTAATAAGTTATAAATGCCATTACAATTTAAACCTATAAATCATGACTAGTTGTTTTAGTATTTTGTAAACTCAACCATAAAAACACTAATTGTTTTAGTATTTTGTAAACTCAACCATAAAAACATAAATAACAAATAGAATGTAATTATAGTATATTCAAACAAACTAAATATTAATATGAATCTAATGCCAAAAATAGACATTCCTCACAACACATGGATTCAAAGAGAAAAAAAAAATAAGGTTTCCAATTTTTTATAATCATGATCATGATTCACATTCATATTGATTCAATGTTTGAAATTACAATAATTATTGTAAATTAGATATTAATTGATGGTTAAAAATGCAATTTTATATTTTAAATTAATAATATTATTATCTTTTATAAATAAAATAATAAATGCATTATCTTAATAATTAATAATATTATTATCTTTTATTAATTAATTTTTAAATATACAGTGCAAATTGGATCGAGTAAGATTGCGCTGCTCGGGTACCTTCATATAACAAAGTTACTTCACAGAAAATCAAGAGAACAAGAACGTCTTAATTAAAGATTTGAAGTAAATTAATCATTCAAATATATTATCGCGTTATAAAATTTAAATATATTTATATTTTTTATCCCCAGATTACAGATTTCGGAAATCCGACAGACATAGATGTGGTCAATTTTTTTTTTGACCACGCCCATCTTCGATTGATTCACCTTCAAAAATATAGCTATATAGCTTAGATCAAGTATATAATCAAAAGATTTGTCCATTCATCTTTATCTATCGTCAAAAAACATTTATAATTTGAATGGTCCTTCTACGAATATCTGACCATTCTTAACAAGAAAGTGAAAGAAAAACTTTTTAAGCATTAGCTATATCCAACTGAAGTCCAAGAAAATTATCTATATAGATTTTTTTTTAAATTTACACTTTCGATTTTGGTAAAGTATCATTGTGCGGGCATCCTTCTTTCTGCTTTGGTCAGGGGCCGGCCCAAGATCTTAAATATTCTGAACATCTATGCACCGTATAGGAACAAATCATCCTTTTGGGATCTGCTGTTTGCATCAGAGATCCTAGATATCCAATCTCTTTTGATAGCTGGGGATTTTAATATTGCTTTGAACTCTAACGAGCGTTGGGGAAACTGCAGGAAATCTGATCCTTTTGCTGATAGGCTTCGTGCGGAATTCCTCAATAGGAACCTGGTCGATGTTATCCCTCAAAAGATGGCTCCGACATGGAACAATTGCAGAACCGGCTCGGGGTACATTGCCAAACGTCTTGATCGTTTTATTATCAATGCCTGTATAATTGAGCAATGGGGAATGCCGGTCGCATGTACAGGTTATGATTATACGTCTGATCACCGCCCCATCTTCCTTGAATGGAGGGATTTCGAACGTAAACTGGGATACTCGTTCAAATTTAACAGGATCTATCTTAAAGATGAGTCATTCAATGCTCTTATCACCTCAAAATGGGAGGAATTAAAACAGTTGGAGCGGACATCCTTCTCAACCTTTCGTGATAAGATCCAATCGCTGAGAGTAACGGCTAAGGATTGGCTAATTAAAAAGAAGAGAATGGATAAAAAGGCGCTTGAAGACATAAAGAAAGAATTGAGGGTTTTAACGGACTCGGTCCCCTTTGAGTCTTTGTCATTTGATCAAAAAATCCATTTCAGATCCCTGGAGAAGATGAAACAGGCGTTGCTGCTCAAAGAAGAATCATCGTGGAGGCTCAAAAGTAGAGCGCTTTGGCTCAAGGAGGGTGATCGTAACACAAGATTTTTCCACAATTTTGCAAACGCGCGGAGGATAAGGAACTCGATATGGAGGATCAAGGATGATAATGGAACCTTCGTTCATTCCCAACAGGATATCGAGATGGAGGCATCGAAGTTTTTCCAGAAGCAATATAAGAGGCGGCCTAATGAGATTAATGATGTATTCTGGATGGTGGAACAGGTTCCTGTAATGTTTGATGAAGCTGCCAATACAGATTTTCTTAAGGCCATCACGGAGGAGGAACTTCATGAAGTCATAAAAAAGTTTCAGAGGGACAAAAGTCCCGGGCCAGATGGATGGCCGATCGAATTCTTTTCACATTTCTATGACTTGTTCAAAGCCGATTTGCTGAGCATGGTTGATGCGTCCCGTATGTCGGGGAATATCAATAGCGCCCTCACTGCAACTTTTATAGCACTTATCCCTAAAAAGGAGCAGACCGACTCATTTGCTGACTTCAGGCCAATAGCATTATGCAACATCCTCTTCAAAATCATTTCAAAGATAATTGCTGAAAGAATGAAGCCGATCCTAAACTCCTTCATTTCCAAGGATCAACATGCGTTTTTAAAACACAGAAATATCCTGGATGCTGTCGCCTCGACTCAAGAGTGTCTGTTTTCTGTTTTATCAAAGAATCTTGATGCTGCTATTCTAAAGATTGATTTGGAAAAGGCGTATGACTGTGTGGACTGGGGTTTCCTCCGCATCCTCCTTGCAAAAATTGGTCTGGGGTCTCAAGGAATTAATTGGGTGATGGCCTGCGTTGAGAACGTTCAATACTCAGTAATCATTAATGGTCTCCCAGCAGCTCCCTTTAAGGCGGAAAGAGGACTTCGTCAAGGATGTCCTCTCTCTCCTCTTCTTTTTATCCTAGTCATGAGCACTCTCAGTTCGCAGATCAACAAAGCTGCTACAGAGCATCGTTATGCCCCGATTAAGATCTGCAAGAACATCTTTCTTTCACACAATCTGTTTGTCGACGATATTCTTACTTTTGCTATGCTATGCAAATCCAGTTGGTTATGTCTCTCAGGCATCTTTCAGAAATTCCAATCTGCAACGGGCTTGGTCATTAACAGAGCCAAATCCACTTTATATCACAGTGGCTCAAATCTGGAACTTGCGCAATGGATTGCTGATCTATTTGGTGTCAATTTGGCATCAATCAATGACGGATTCAAATACTTGGGCTTCTTCCTCAAGCCAAAGGCATATCGAAATCAGGACTGGGCATGGATGATCGACCGTTTTTATAGGAAGATTTCAAGATGGGAGATGCGATTTTTATCCCTTGGAGGCAGATTAATTCTCGTTCAATCTGTTCTTTCCCAGCTTGCGGTCTATTGGGCTCATCTCTTTTATTTGCCTGCTGCTATTGTAAGGAAAATGGTCTCTTTATCAGCAAATTTTCTTTGGGGAGGGCGTTCTCATCATTCTAAGATCCACCTGGCAAAGATGGATATCATTTCCAGGCCCAAGCGGTCAGGCGGTTGGGGTCTTCTTCATATGCGCTCATTTGGCAGGGCACTCCTCTGCAATTCTCTTCACAGGGGCGTCTTTGGTAACGGCATATGGAGTGCCATCATCAATCAAAAATACTTGAAAGGCAGGCCTTTGGTTTATTGGTACAGGAATAAGATTCTTGGTTCAAAGAGAGGATCCGCTATTTGGCTGGGATTCAAAAAGGTACAGGACCTCTTCTTCGATTTTCTCAAGTGGCGCTTTTCCTCCGGCTCCAATATCATTATAGGCGTAGATGCAACTGTTTATGGTCTGGAAAAAAAGCTCTCCCCTGATTTGATATCATTTCTACACACTCGGGGTTTGTTCACTTGGGACAAATTGATTCTGTCATGGTCATCCTCCTCGCCGATCTGGAAGGGTGCTGAGGATCTTGGTCTACCTCCTTTGCTGCAACAGTCTTGGGAACTGGCGAAAAAGTTCTTTGTAGACAAAGGCATCATTCAGACAGGTGATACTGATGAACTGATATGGTCCAAGCCGAATTCAACACAGCCAGTACGTGTACAAGATTTATATGGTGCTGCCTCGACTTATCAACAGCTGCGGCCATCTCCAATCTTCCCTTACAAATTTTGGAAAGCTCATTGCCCGCTTAAGGCAATTTTATTCTCTTGGCTGCTTTTTTCTAATAGAAACCTCTCATGGGAGGTCCTTCAGCGAAAGGGATGGTCGGGCCCAAGCAGATGTGTTATGTGTCGTCAAGCGCCGGAAACGAATGCCCACATGTTTTTCCAGTGCCCAGCATCGGCCCAAATCTGGTATGAACTTTCATTATCTCATGGTTTTGCTCAGCAGGTTTTTGCTTCTGTGCAGGAGGGATTCAAATGGTGGTCAGCTCAAAGCCCAGAATTGCGATCTTTATTCATCATTACCTGTTGGTGTCTCTGGAAGTGGAGGAACGCCTGCATTTTCCAGGACTCCAAGGATCCTATTCTCTCTTCTCTCATTTACATATCTGCGATGCTCCCTCCAGCATGTCAATGATGTTTTTCTTTTCATGATGTTCAGCAAATGGTTTTGCTTGGCCTTTGCTTATATCTTCGGTATTTTCAGGATATGTTTTGTCATATTGGGTTTTCTCATGGACTTATCTAGGCTCCAGGCCTGCTAATATCTATTGAATGCTCAGAATTGTCGGCCATCTGCCTGCCGACTGGTTTTTGGCTCTTATGTATTGCTCTTATGTATCTGCTTTATATTTCCTTAATATAAAATATGACGATTTTCATTCTAAAAAAAAAAAAAAAAAAAAAAAAACAAAAACAAAACAAAACATCATCTATCTTTAGATAAGAGATTTGCCACATGACTTTGCTCCCTAAAAATATGTGAGAAAAATAATTTCTAAAAAAATTGATAATAATTATAATCTAAAACATCTAATGAATAAGAAATGGAAGTTCGAAGTTAGATCTATATATCTAAGTCTCCAATACCAATCTATTTTGCACAAATTAATTCTCTAATATTAAACTATTTTGCACAAATTAAAACTCTCTAAAAACTATAAACTCATATTTATTATGAGAACCAACACCACCATACCAACTTACCAACTGAAATAATAAAACGTACCCAGATTTATCACAATATATCCCCACTACCACAGACCCTATTCTTGAATGCCCAACAAAAAAAACCAACTAAATATTTTGTCCATGCCTCTTTAATTTGCACATTACGTCTAAACAGCATCTGCCTAATTTCCAAAAAAATCCAATAACTTTCAAACATATACCTCTAACACCTCACTCAAATTGGCGCAAGATCTCATTTTATATATGTTCAGAATTACCTTTTGATTCAATTATTCTGCCATTATTATTTGACGAAATAATATGATTAGGTTACTGTGTCATTTTTTACCTTTAATGTAAATGGGAAAATTTTATTGAAATTTAATAAGAATTTTGAGAAATTATAAATTGAAATTGTAAAATTTGTATAATTTAAATATTTAAGATTCTTTATAATTTCAAAAATATATTTTAAATAATAATAATAAAAATTAATTTTTTATCAAATTTATAAAATAAAAATAAAAATTATCGAAGTATAAAATAATTAAAGTACATCAAAATAATTAAATTATTTTGTTATTGTTATTGTAACTAATAAAAAAGTGTGAAACATTTTTTTTTATAAATTTAATAAAATAATTTCATGTAATTGAAATAATTTTTTATGATCTTATCCATAGATTCAACTGTTTGAATGCATTCGTTGAAATCAAACCTGTAAAATTAAAATCTATACCATTTTTTTTTCTCGTTAAAACTATTCTATTATATACATAAACAGATAACAGTTACATCATTTTAAGACAGAAAGAACCAGTGGCCTGTAATGGCAGCTTGGAACAGCTGAGACTGCAATGTCCAAGGACTTAACCAGACCAAAAATAAACCAGCCCTTGCAGGGGCACCAGCAGAGCAACAGATTAATCCCGCACAAGGGAAACAAACACTTCCCAACCACAGAAAAAAATTACAGAACCCAAGACCCAAACATAAACAGTTTGCCATCAGAATATAAACATAAAAACCAAAACATAATCAAAACAGCGAGAGAGGCCTAAAGTCCTAACAGATGTGCCGCAGACACTTGGAACGAAGGCAATACTATTCTTCAGGTTCCTCCTCAACCACCCGGCACCACCCGTATTCCTCCACCTCCGCTGCAGTTGGAGCGGTTTCCATGTTGACATCTTCTCTTTGGCTGATCATCGCCTCCTGAGCCAGAGGGCGTTTTGAGACATTCCCTGGATCTGCAGTGGGCGTCTTCATGACTTTCTCTGAGCCGTCAGCTGGCTGCTTCCCCCGACTGTCTTGAGTATCGCTGCCATCCGGGGATTCTTCGATGAAGAGAACCGACACATGGGCACTGATCCGGGGGCAGTTCAAAGAACTGTTGAAATTGAAAATGGCAGAGCCGAAGGCGGGCAAGGAAGCAGAATCAGGAGCGCTTGAATCCAGGAATTGACTGGACTGAAGGGGGTTGGCTTCAAGGGTACGATGGCAATGGCAATGGCAGCAATGGGGAGAAGTATCATCTACAGGAGGGCGCAAAGACCCTCCACGGGAGGTGCCTCGACGGCTGAGCATTCGCTGTCGAGGCCTAACCATGATTGCAGGGCCCGAATGTATAGAGCGCAGAGCGAAATTGAGAATCAAACCAGTCCCGGGGAGACCACAAACAGGCGGTGGGTTGGCCCAGACGGAAAGACAGCCGCTTGGAGCTACTCGCAGCTCCAGAGGTTGCATAAACATACCCTGAGGTTGAACAATGAACAGACCATAAACAGGCGCAGTGAAGCCCAACCCACCACTGCATTTATCATACCTGCCTGCTCCTCGAAACCCGTCCGCCATTACTGCAACCTTCATGCGAGCCGAGGAGCCGGACCCTGGCTTGCGTACAAGGGTGGATGGAGCATTTAAGCTCCTCTGGTAAATATCAAACAGACCACTCCTGCGTGGCTGAAAACAGCCCTGCGCCCATGTGTGTTCCTTTCGACTGCGCATGGATGGCATGTGGCCGCATTTAAACGCGTGTCCCATCCATTCTATCACCCACATCCGGGGGAGCAGCATCGTTTTGGACCAGACTAGTGCATTCCTGTGCCTGATCATGATTCGATATAATATCCAGATTTCCTGCGAGTAGAGTATTCTCATTTTCCACCCCTATATTGGCCAGGAGGTCAGCGACCTTGTTGCCTTCCCTTTTTATGTGATTGAAGGTGATGGCCCTGTTACTATGGAGTGCTTGTTCTATGGCTTCCAGTCTTGCTTCAAGCCTCCAACTGGTGGCTATTTTCCTTGCATGAGATCCATTTAGGAGATGCTTGGCCATATTTATAAGGATCTGGGAGTCTCCTTCCACCTCCAGGGGTTGGAAGTTGTGTTTCCATGAGAGAAGGAGGCCTTGCCATAGTCCCTCTAACTCAGCCGAGTTATTGGTATCCCACCCAATGTTTCCATAGTAGAGCAGCAGGGGTGTGCCTTCATGATTCCTTAAAATTCTGCCAAAGCCTGCAATTCCAGGATTTCCTTTTGAGGCACCATCAAAGTTGAGCTTGAAGGTATGCTTTGGAGGGGCAGTCTAGGAGACCTTTTTTAGGTTGTTGCTTTTAGGAGGGCCTTTATTGTGAGATTCCTAAGGAAGATGCATTTTCCAGTTTTCCAAAATGGCTTTCTCATTGTCTAGAGTCGGAAAGTCCTCCTCAGTCCATGAGCGGAGCATCAGCGTCTCTTTGAGATTCCCACAAAGCGTGCTCCAGATACTATCTATCGGGGAGCATTGATCTTTGAATATGTGTTTGTTCCTTTCCTTCCATATGCTCCATAGGAGGAACCCGGGGATTATGTTCCATAAATGGTTGAGAATTTCACTTTTGTAAGGATTCTGTTGCCAATGACGTAAAGAGTTGGTTATGTCGTCCTCAAGTCTGCATCTTCTTTGACATCTGAAGCTTGCCTTTTCCCATAGCTGATTGGCTAAGGGGCAGGAGTCCAAGAGGTGTTGGAGAGTTTCCTCATGGGATTTGCAATTAATACAAATGGAGGGGCCATGAAAATTTCTGTGCCTAAGTTTATCCCATGTGAGGATTCTCTGATGTCCTACCAACCAAAGGAAGTAGGAGACTTTGGGCCAAGATCCTAACCCCCAGATTTTGCTCCAAATTGGGTCAGGGGGAGTAGGGTTATTGCACATGATTTTGTAGGCCTCAGATGTGGTGAAGGTGCCTTTAGGCTGGTACCCCCATCATAGAATGTCTCTGCCTTCGTCATGTCTGATGCTTCTTTTGCGTAGCTCCCTTTCCAGCTCCTCAACAATTTGGTGATTTTCATTTGTGATTAACTGGTTACCCTGTTTCCACTTCCTGAAGCCTTGCTCTGTCTCCTGAGTCCAATATTTCCGAATCTTTTCTTGTTGTTTTTCCTTCCCAATGGATTTCGAAGGTGGGTTAAGAATGCGGCTGAGCTGTGGCATTTGGTTCCACGCATCTGTCCAGAATCGTGTTGTTCTACCATTTCTTACCTCCCAAAATCTATGCTGATGTATCAACTGGAAGTGTTGTTTGGTCGCGTTCCAAATTAGCAAGCCTTTGTCATTGGGAGTGAACCCGATGAGCTCCTCCTGGGGTCTGTGATTGGCGTATTTGGCCATCCAAATGGTGGCCCAAGGTTTTTCTGGGTTAGAGAGCCATTGCCACCAAATTTTTGTGCTCATGATGGCGTTGCTGTGTGCGGATCTCTTTTTCTTTGGGCGTGCATACAGTGGTCCATTTTACCAGGGCCCATTTGCGATTTGTAGCTATATTTCCCCAAAGGAATCCTCGCTGAAGATCCCTAATTCTTTTTAGAACCCATTTTGGCGCCGCTAGGATTGAGAATAAGTAGAGCGGCATTGCCTGAAGAACTGACTTTATGAGCACTACATGACTGGCCAAGTTCAGAGTTCTGTGCGTCCAGAGGTTGAGGCGGGATTTGAGCTTCTCAATGAGAGTATGCCATGAGGAATGCTTGATGGCTGAGGCAGAAAGGGGGGTTCCAAGGTATTTAGAGGGGAGAGTGGCAATGGGGAATCCCAAGATTCGAGCAACAGCAGTCTTAACGACAGGAGGGGTGTGAAAGAAAAAGATCTACGATTTGGAGCTATTGATGTTGGTTCCGGAGGCTTCAAAGAAGTCATTGAGCAGGGCTTTAAAGCAGGAGGCTTCCTGGACAGAAGGGTAGCCAAAGAGCATGGTGTCATCAACAAACTGCTGATGAGATATAGCTGGGGAGTGGTGAATGGAGAGACCTTTGAGCTGTTGAGAGAGGAGGGCTTGTTTGATGTGACGACCCAGGCCTTCAGCCATTAAAACAAAGAGGAAGGGGGAGAGAGGGTCACCTTGCCTGATTCCTCGGGAGGGTCTGAAGGGGCGAGAAGGGATCCCGTTCACGAGAATGGAGAAGAAGGAGGAGGAGATAAGACTCATGATCCAACGGATCCACATGGGACAGAATCCAAAGGTAGTTAGCATTTGTTGTATGTAAGTCCAACTGAGCTTATCAAAAGCCTTAGAAAGATCAAGCTTTAGAATCATACCTGCCTGATTGGACTGCTTGAGGGAGTGTATGATCTCATGCAAGAGGATAATGCCATCCATGATATGTCTCCCTTCCACATATCTAGATTGTTTCAGAGAGATGAGCAGTGGCAAGAGGGGCTTTAACCTGTTGGCGATAACTTTGGAGATAACTTTGTATATGACGTTGCAAAGAGCAATCGGCCTGAATTTGTCTGGGGTGATGGAATCCGCCTCTTTTGGTATAAGGGCAATGAAAGTTGAATTGAGTGAGGGAAGCAGCCAATGAAGAGCTCTCGATTCCTCTACAACTTGCCAGACCTCCAATTTTATCAGCTCCCAGAAAGTGTGAAAGAAAGTTGTGGTGAAGCCATCCGGGCCAGGGGCTTTTCCTTCCTTGAGCTGGGACATGGCCGTGTCCACCTCCTGAGTAAGTATAGGGTGAAGGAGAAGTTCATTATGTTCCTCCGTGATTAACTTTGGCACATTATGTGTAATTCTATCTATTGCAGGTCGCCTGTCTGCATCGGGCTCTAGATGAACTTGCTTGAAGTGATTTAGGAACTCCTCCTCAATTTCCTCATGTTGTTCTACTTTTGCCCCTCCTTGTTTTTGAATGAAGGGGATGTTGTTGTTCATTCTTCGTTGAACAGTGGTTCGGTGGAAGAATTTGGTGTTCCGTTTTCCCTCTTTCAGCCATCTGATCCTGGACTTTTGCTTCCAATATATCTCCTTCTTCTTTCTCCTCTCCTCCAGCTGGTTATGGATGTGCTGCTCCTGCTCCAGTGTCCCCTCTGTGTGACCCCCTGTGCTTATTTTTTGCTGGAGTTCCGCCATTTCCTTATTTAAGTCATGTTGCACCTTAAAGATGTTTCCAAAGGTCTCATTGTTCCAACACTTTAGATGGTATTCTAAATATTTGAGTTTCTGTTGGAACTGGAACATCTTGGAGCCTTCTGGTGGAGGGAAGGTTGTCCAAGTTGTTTTGAAAAGTCTTTGAAAGTTGGATGGGTGAGCCAAAACTCTTCGAAGTGAAAGGGTCTTCTGGTGGAGGTGCCTGGTCGTTGCCATTGGAGGGCAATTGGCCAGTGATCCGAGCCTGAGTGGGGTAGAATGGCAGCAGTTATGTCTCCTCCTAAGTGAACCGAATTATCTGATATGAGGAATCGGTCCAGTTTGGAAGCGATTTGATGCTTTCCTGCTCTTCGATTGCTCCAAGTGTAAGTGCCATTGCAAAAATGCAAGTCTATTAGAGAGGTGTTCTGGATGAAGTATATGAAGTGGGATTTTTCCTGTTCTAATCTAGTTCTTTCCCCAATCTTTTCCTCCAACTTAGTGATCATGTTAAAATCCCCTCCAATAATCCATAGAGGATGCATTCTATTGTTATTCAGAGCTTCTATGGTGTTGAGAAGAGCTATTTTGTTTCCTGCTTCCTGCGAGAAATAGACATTCCATGTATATTGGTGCCTAAAATGTGGAAGGCAGCCTGGATGAGGTGATGAGAAGTGTGGAAGTCTGAGAGAGTAAGCGCTTGTGTGTTCCATGCAATGGCAAGCCCCCCTGATGTGCCAGATGCATCCACTGCCACCGATTGACAATCTGGCCATGTTTTAGAGAGGATACTGCCTAGTGTAGAGCTGTTACACTTGGTTTCCTGGAGAAAGCATAGTTGCGGCTTTTCCATTTTTATCATATTTTTTAACATTCTGAGTTTTCCTGGGCTGTTGAGCCCCCTTAAGTTCCATGAAATGAGCTTCATGATTCACTATCAATAGAGGGTTTATAGTACTTCGTCAATTTTGCATACCTTCCTGAGTCCACCAGGATTTTCCCTATTGCTATTGTTCGCTGGAGATCAGTTCTTCTTCCCCTCGTTTTGGAGTCTTTTGGGGGAAGGCATCCATCCCAATGACTTCCTAGCTGGATGCCTAGCTATTGCTGTTGATAAGCCCTAGAGATGACCACTTCCAGTTTGTTGAGCTGAAGCTCTAGGATACTGTCACAGGCCTTCTTTTTGCATGCTAATTCTAGTTCTAAAATGTCTAGTCCGTGCAGATCTATACTTTCTGGTTATTCATCCATCTGTTGCACCTGGCTATTTCCTTCAGTTGAAATATCTAAGCTTTGGGGGGATCTGGAGTTCCATCCACGTCCATTTCATTATCTTTTTCTGCAGGTTCCTTTCGACTGTCCTTGGGGTTCGCCATAGTAAATTTGGGGGTTTGATGTTCAGAAGGGGAGGCCGAAGGAGGAGGCTGGGAGGAGGAGGATGGGGGTGCAGAGCTGGGCTTGGAGAATGGGATTTGCTCTTCCGAGGTCTGAGCTAGAATTTCAAAGTTGTTCCTTATAACAGGGCCAGGGGCATTGTCTTGCTGGGGCTTTTTCCTGGTTGAAGGTTTTTTGTGCGCTCGTTTGCGGCTAGGTGCTTTGGTGAAGCCATCATGGGTCAAGGAGTCTGAGGGTTCAGGAGCATTAGCTTTGGCATTTAGGGGATAGTCCCTGAATAAATGCCCAAGAGCGTGGCACTTTCGGCAATGAAAAGGGACATGTTCATAATCCAAGGGTTGAATCCATTCATTGTCATGGTGAGAGAGACTTACCGATTCTGGCAGGGCTTTGTCCAGGCACATGAAGACGCAGATGTGAGCGTAGGATGTGTATATGTGCAGTTTTTTTTCTTCCACTGCTTTTATGTATTCCCATAATCCATTTCCTATGTCTTTGAGGATATCTTCATCCCAGTATTCATCTGGAAGTGAGTACATTCTGATCCAGACTAGTGCCCAGGTGAGGTCTTCCTTGTCCGGATTAAATCTTGGTATCCATTCCCTTAGATATAGACCAACTGAGTTGAAAAAGTAAGGCCCTTCACCCAGGATTCTGTATTTGTCTTCAAGGCAAAATAAAATCGTAGTAAAGAACCCTTTCGGCCCTAGCTGCAGAGTTACGTCTCCTTTGGGTTTCCACTTCGCTGCAATCCAACCATATAGGGCTTTTTCTGTCGGCCAGAACCCTATAAATTTCCCGATGAGGGCATGATCCCTCATGTATTGGATTCGTTCTTCAATCTTCTGTCCCGGCAGCTCTATTCTGGGCCGTTCGGTTGCTATTGGTTTGCAGGTATTCGAAGAGATCTTCAATACTTCCTCTGGTTTGTCCTTTCTTCCGGGTGTGACGCTTGTCTTATCCCCCTGACTGCCTATCTCATTGTACCCGTTTCATTGTGGGGTCTCCTTGTTAATCACTTCCTCATCAACAGAACCAAACGCAATCGTCCTTTTAGGTCCTGGCTGCGAAGTGTTTGCTTTGGGAGAGGGCATTGACGCCCCCCCCCCCCCCCCCCCCCAAGGGTGAATCCATATGCCCTACGATAAAACCCTGAACTGCTCAGTCGAAACAAAGCTAAAGGTCAGGCCCGTGATGGTAGCCTGATCTGTGCAGACTGCGCCGTCTGAGTTGTGGTCAGAACCCTAGCAGTCGATCCCTCTGTCCCTTGTCCCAAAATCTATACCATTCACATGCTAATATAATTTAAAAAAATTGTATACCATTCACATACTAATATAATTTAAAAATTTGTATTTATGATATAATCAATAATCATACCACCATAATCGATAATCTAACCATATCACCATTTTCAGCATTAAAAGAAAAGAAAAGAAAAAACCACCTATTTAAATTTTGATAAAGAATTTAATAAAAAAATAATGAAAAGTATTTATGAAAAAAGATAAAGAAATAAATCAACTTTCCCCATAAAATTTTTGTTTTACTCAAAATTAAAAAAATAAAATTTGATGAGTATTTTGGTTTTAAATAATATATATATATATATATATATATAAAATTAGCATAATTACATTAATAAATGTCATTAATATAAATTAATAAGTGTATATTAATCACATACACAATCATATTATTAAATGTGGTTAATATAAGCTTATAGACGTAAATGGATATGGATTTAATATTAATATTGATATTAATAAATATATTAATATAATAATAATAATAATAATAATAAATTCATTTTTTGATGCCAACCAACAACTACTTTGGTTCGTCGTGAGGACAAGATGAAGAACCAAATCATGGCAACAAGTTAAATAGAGCGATATATCATTCAACCGCTAGAAAGAAACGGCTACATTTGACCAAGCAAAGGACTCAACACCAACAACTAGTTCATCGTCAAGATAAGATGGAGGACCAGATCATGGCAACAAGTTAAATAAAGAGATCTATCATTCAAGATGGAGGACCAAATCATGGTAACAAGTTAAATAAAGAGATCTATCATTCAAGATGGAGGACCAGATCATGGCAACAAGTTAAAGAGAGAGATCTATCATTCAACGGCTAGAAAGAAACAACTACATTTGACCAAGGAAAGGAATCAACAACAACTACATTTGACTTCGCCAAGACATAGGGAAAATAATATTAGTTAATTAATAATTAATTAGTTTGTTTGTTAAAGTTATTTGTAATTATTTTTATTTCTAACTAAATAAATCTTATATTTAACTTATTTTTATGAAATTCAATTAAGAACTTGAAACCTAAATAATTTATTATCCTCTCTCTCTCTCTCTCTCTCTCTCTCTCTCTCTCTCTATATATATATATATATATATATATATATATATATATATATATATATATATATATATATATAATTAGTTAGTTAATTAGTTAACTTGTTTATTAAGTTTATTTATTAAGCTATATGAAACTAAACGTAAAATGTTCTTATTAATATATAAATTTGTTTATAATTAACTAGTTATTTTGATTATTAAATTTATTTTTTTCATTAACTAAAAGTATCAGCATATAAATGAGGATTAAACCTAAATGTTTATCAATTAATCAACTAATTAGTTAATTTATATGTTTATGTCTAATATATATAATTATTTGTTTATTTATATATCAAGCATAATAAAAACTAGGTCACGTGTAAAAAAAATAGAATTTAAACTAAGAAATATAACCTAATGAATAAATGAAAAAGGGGAAGCTTTATTAACCTCTTATTTTTAATTAAAAATAAAATATAAGAGAACTAATAAGAATAAAATATTAATAATATAGAGCAAAGGGAATAAAGGGGGAAACACACAATCTAGAAGATGGAGTAAAAACTAGAGATTAAAGCAAAAAAAAGAGCAAAACATTGCAGGAAGAGGGAGGGTGAAACACTAGGGAGGAGAGGGGAGAGGGCTAGGAGGAAAGGGCAGGGATCCAACAACTGCTAATCTTCTAGTCGTCATCCATGTTAAGATTGCTTAGTCTTCTTTCAATTTCAATGACCTCCCTAAACTTTTGGTGATGAAAAGGAGCAATCTTAGCAATAACCTAGGCCTCCTCAATACATATATGATGCTTAGTCTTCTCCATGTGTTCCTCCAAGGCAGAAGATCGGGTCCTCCCATGTTTGATGTCGGTTGCATGCTCATGAATCCTATGATTAATAAAGCACTCAATTTCACTAACATAGGGGGTCCCACGGGAATAAGGAATAACATAAACACCTTTCATGTCCTTGGAGTCAACAGGGCCTTTAACAGATCTTAGGGAGCTACGAATGGTGTTAAGGGGTCTAAAGGTTGAGGAAATATTATGCTTCCTAAGGAATCTCACAATCTTATCAGTGGTTCCCTGGATGAAAGGGAGATGAACCCCAGAGATTCGATCTTTAGGGACTTTCTTAACCCTCGAACCTCTACTAGCTTTAAGCAAAGCTTTTAGACCTTAGTGCCTACTATACCCATTATTAACAAAAACATTAAGGAGATGGGCTTTTTCTTTATCAAGGTTCTTTTCATCAAAGATTCTCAGTGCACGAGTAGCTAGTGTGTTGAGAACACCCAACTTTTGAGCAAGGAAATTATGAGAGTTGGCATGAAGATACTACTTAGTATGAGTTTTCTTCCGAAACACCTAGTGGGAGAAAGAATCATCATCATTCTTCGAAATGAGAACATCAAACAAAGACAGGAACCCATCAATTTCCTGCTCCATAGTAAACTTTATGGAGGAAGATTGATTGTTGAGATGCTAGAAAAAAAGATCTAACTCTTCTTGACCATGAGACCAAATGACACCGGTGTCATCTACAAATCTCTTCCATAGCTTGAGCAGAAGATGGGCTGAGGCCAAAGCCTTGGATTCAAAGTCTTCCATAAAAATATTAGCGATAATTGGGGATAGGGGGAGCCCGCAGCAACCTTTTAGGTCGGCTCATAGAATTCCCCTTCAAAGCAGAACAAAGTGGAAGTAAGACAAATCTCAACTAATCGAGCAGTATCGGGGTTAGTGAAGTGATTGATGAGCTCAAAGGCCTCCTGGATAGGGATGCAAGTGTAAAGGGAAACCACATCAAAACTCATAATAATGTCCTAAGGGTCAAACTTTATGCCCTTTAACTCATTGACAAATGAAGAAGAGTCTTTGACGAATGACTCTGTGAGGCCAACAAGGGGTTTAAGCTTTAAAGCAAGGTACTTGGCTAGGAGGTAGGTTGGTCCTCCTATGGTGTTAACAATGGGTCTAAGGGGGGGTCCCTTCTTTGTGGATCTTTGGAAGCCCATAAATCCTCGAAGGTGTTTATTTTATTCCTTATTCCTACGGGACCCCCTATGTTGGTGAAATTGGGCGCTCTATTAATCTTAGGATTCATGAGCATGCAGCCAACATAAAACATGGGAGGACCCGATATTCTGCCCTGGCATAACACACGGAGAAGACTAAGCATCATATATGTATTGAGGAGGCCCAGGTTATTGCTAAGATTGCTCCTTTTCATCACCGGAAGTTTAGGGAGGCCATTGAAATTGAAAGAAGATCGAGCAATCTCAACAGGGATGACGGCTTGAAGATTAGCATCTGTTGGATACCTACCATTTCCTCCTAGCGACCCCCACCCCCCTTGTTTCACTTGTTTTTTACTTTATTCTCTGTTTTTTACTCCCTTGTCTTCTGGATTGTTTGTTTCCCCCTTTATTCCCTTCACTATATATATATATATATATATATATATATATATATATATAGATATATATATATATATAATTCTTATTAGTTCTCTTATATTTTATTTTTAATTGAAAATAAGAGGTTAATAAAGCTTCCCTTTTTTCATTTATTCATTAGGATATATTTCTTAGTTTAAATTCTAAAAAATTACGCTTGACCTAGTTTTTATTATTCTTGATATATAAATAAAAAAATAATTTTATATAAAACATAAACATATAAATTAACTAATTACTTGATTAATTGATAAACATTTAGGTTTAATCCCCATTTATACGATGATACCTTTAGTTAATGAAAATAAATAAATTTAATAATCAAAATAACTAATCAATTATAAACAATTTTATATGATAATAAGAACATTTTACAGATTTAGCTTCATATAGCTTAATAAATAAACTTAGTAAACAAGTTAACTAATTAACTAACTAATTATTTATTCTTTCCTATAATAATACAAGTGTGTGTGTGTATATATATATAGTAAAGAGGATAATAAATTATTTAGGTTTCAAGTTCTTAATTTAAGTTCATAAAAAATAGTTAAATATAAGATTGATTTAATTGCAAATAAAAATAATTATAAATAAATTTAACAAACTAACTAATTAATGTTATTTTCCCTATCTCTTGGCCCAGTCAAATGTAGTCATTGTTGAGTCATTTCCTTGGTCAAATGTAGTTTCTTTAGAGACGTTGAATGATAGATCTCTCTCTTTAACTTGTTGCCATGATGGTTCTTCATCTCGTCGTGACGATGAACCACACTCGCTGGTTCGAAACATGTAGACAAATGAATTTTGATGTGATTATTGCCGAAAACCTTCTCAATAAACTTGATATGCATCACAGAAGCCTAAATTCAATAATAATAATTATATTATAAAATATTATTATCACTATATTATAAAAATGATAAGAACAATTATAATGACACTTTATAATAATTATTATTATGTTATAATAGTATCATAACATTTTTCATATTTTTGTCAGGATTTTGTGATCCATAATGAATTAAGAAAAGTCTTTCAGTAGAAATCACATGATGCACCACACTTGTTGATTTGAAACGTGACGGCCAAAAATTTCTCTTATGTGATTTATACCTAAAGACTTTGCTTAATTATTCATATTATCAATAATATAATAAGCATTGATATTATTAACCAAATAGATTATTAATATTATAAACCCTTGGAAATAATATTAAACACAAAGGATTAATATTATAAACCCAAGGTATTGATATTAAAAACCTAAGGGATTAATATTGAAAACTCGAGAGATTAATGTTAGAAACCCTTGGGAATAATATTATAAACATAAGAGATTATTAATATTATAAACCCAAGGGATTAATAAACCCAATCAATTTATATTATAAACCAAAGGGATTTATATTAAACCTTAGGATTAATATTATAAACCCAATCAATAATATTATACCCTAAGAATATTAACCCTTAGATTAATAAACCCAAGGGATTGATATTATAAACCCAAGTGAGTAATGCTTAAAACCAAAGGCATTGATATTGTAAACCCAAGGTATATAAACCCCAAGATAAATATTATAAACCCTAAAACAAACATGGTTGACCAAGGTTGATTTTCATATTGAGACAATCTTTGACACAATGTGCAGAAAGAGATTATAATTACGGAGTTGCTCCATCCAATCCCTATGTTTAGTGCATCCTCTTCAGCACGTGGGTAATGACCAGATGTGTCATATTTCTCTCTGACTTGATTAGTAACCCAACTATTCGGGCATGCCATTGGCATATTTTCTTTCAAATTATTAGGATAAGGCACACTTCTACCATCAGATTGTTTGAATTGTTTATTGTCACTGTCCCATTTCCTCCTCTTCTCTTCATACAATGCAACCCACAATTGTGTCACTTCCATATTATAAAGAATGAATTTGTTGATGGCTTTCATTTCTGAATTTGTTGAAGAAATAAAACCAAGCTATATATATATATATATATATATATATATATATATATATATATATATATATATATATATATATATATATATATAGTACGTATGAGATCAAAATAAGCATTAAAACAAAGTTTAGTGTGAATAGTCAATGTGTAGTAATTTGAAAAATGATAAGCTTACACTTACTCTTTATCATGCACCTCTTTCCCTTCATTTCAAAAAGCTCCCCTTCTCTTTTTTCTTCATCCCTTTCTTCGTCCCAAATCGCCGCACCTGGTGTGTTGTCGGTCTGCTTGATCTACTCACTAGCATAATAGAAAGATTTATATGATATATACCCCTCTACCATAAACCACTTGGGTTTCTCCATTTGTCAAACAAAAACTTTCAATTTATTCATGTACCTCTCTAAGAAGAAAATCCAATGACAAGAAACGACCCTAACTAATTCAACCTCATCTACTAGTTGAATTAGAAAATGAACCTGCAAGACCATGAAACTTGTATGCAGTTCCTTCTCAAACATACAAACAATCTTGGCTATCTCTTGACACCAACGTGGAATGCTAGCCATATGAATCACCTTTGATGTGATCCAACATACAAATGTAGATAATTTAGATATGGCACATTGTAGATGTTGTGGGAATTCATGGTTCACACACCCATGCACGAGCAGAGGATCATGACACTACATAAAAAATAATACAATATATTTTCAGGTATCATGTATTTTTTAATAAATTTCTAACTTATTTTCTAGGACTTACTTTTATTTCTCCTTCATGGAGTTTTTATCTAGTTGTGGTCTCATTGAGATCTAGTTACTCTTTTATTTTCAAATAATGTAGTGGACTTTTATAAGTTGATAACTTATTGAACCGAGAAATCAGTATTATGGAATGTACTAAATTTCTATTTGAAATACAAAATATGTCTTCTTTCCATAGTAGAACAAATTTACAATATGCTTAGTGTATCACAAGGAAAAAATTTCATTTCCGTATTTATGAAATAAAAGTGTTGGAGATGAAAACCTACGTTGGCTTGTGTAACACCCTCCTCCAACATTTACCCAAGTTAACCAGTCTATTGTGGTAAACATGTGATCGGAGGCTATTATGACATGATTCAACTCCCCATGTACATTTAACGAAGTGGAACCAATCAGGAACCAACCAACCCTTCCAAGTGACCAACCCTTGAGACAACTTGACATTTCACTTCCCTAGAGCCTCAATCGCACCCATGAAAAGGAATGCATGCAACTGGGACCCTTGAGTCACTCCCATAATAAGGGCATACCAATGACTGTGGAATATTTTAGTTAGTTCTGAGCCAGTGACCCCAGATTTTGTGCCACGTTTTTAGGGTCAAGACTTAGGCCACTGCCTAGAACTTCATGAATCTTAACATGTCACAAATATACATTTTACAGGTCATAACAGCATATTTAAGCATAGGGGTCTCATACTGAGGATCGTAAGGAAGCATTATTAATGCCTTATCACAATATATGCATTATCATCTATTAGGTCATATATTCATTTTTTAGTCATTTGCGAATGAAAACATGATGGGAGACATACATCTAGTTTGTCATAAAAAAATCTTCATAACTAGCATGTATTCAACAAAATTTAAAAAGATGTATAACAGCAATAAAAACCACATATGAACAAGTATATTTACCCATGAAATACAAGAGGAAAGAAGCTCTTATTAACATATGCAAAATGCAACCAGGTCTGGGACTTCCATGTACCACTTGGCCATAGGTTGGTTAGACCAAATATTTATTTCAATCAATCATCCCCACTCCATATTCCAAGCATGAATGTGGGATCTCATGGAAAAATCCAACAAAACCAAACCACCTCAACCCTCAACCAGTGATTCCACCTCACAGTCGGACATCACTAACCATCACCAAATTGGTCTCTACTCAAGCTATCCAAGTCTCCAGAATGTTCATTCCAGTAAAGGGCTTCCAGAACTAGTAACTCAACCGACAATTGTTGCGAGTATTCTATAGTGTTTTTCCAAACAGGGCTTCCAGGACTATTAACTCAACCTACCTAGGGCTTCTAGAGCATTTGTCCAACCAATTCTCTAGGAACTAGTAACTCAACCCACAACCAAAGGACCATGAGAACCAGCCAGAAAACAAAAGGAAAGAAACCCACAACACCATGTTTATCCAATAAATGGCAAGGCTATGAAAATCCACCATCAATCTAGGCATTCCTCCATGCCAATGATAGATCATATCTAAGAAACCACATGTATGTGCTACGCATGCCAAAACTACCAAGGAAATAATACATGCAACTCATACCTGAAAGCAAAGCTCGTTGTATTTGTTGATCCTAATGTCCTCTTATGATTTCCCACTCTTCCTTTGCCTTCTTTCTCCAAATCCCAAGAATGCCACACTCCTCTAAGGGTACTCCAATAAAACTCTAAGTGTCCAAGAGTATGTGAGAGAGAGTAGACTAGAGAGCTCCAAAATTGAACTGACAAAAGTCTGTTAATTGATCCTCACAAGCATTTTTATTAATGAGGCCTCTATTTTCTTAAATTTTCTATTAGTTTCCTTCATTTTTATCCTCACATGCAACATGTGACCTTTCACCTTCATTTTCTCTTATTTTCCGTTATTTTCGTAAATAAAATGTCAATAAATGTTGCTTTGCCTTTCTAAAGCCTTTGAAATTTCCTTCGCCAATTTCGATAGCCATTAATTAACCACAAGTGATCCACATCACTATGTTTTTACCAAAAATTCAACTTGGAATACATGTCACATGACCATGGTTATTATTTTTCCTTTATTAATTTTATTACATGTATTTTTTACCGGGGATGTTACAGAACCTTCCCCCTTGGGAGAACACTATCCTCGGTGTCCAATGAAACCTACAACCAACAAGACTGCTAAAAGAAAAACATACTTCCCATGGAGATTTATAATTTAGATCATTGCAATATTTACAATGATCATCCAACTAAGAAGCAAACCAACATGAGAAACATAACCACATGACAAGCATAACGACATGACACCCTTACCACTTATTAGATATCTATAACACATCTCATGGTAGTATTTACATCCCTATACATATATACATATACCAAAACACCACATCAGTCATATGCCAAAAACATTCTCTCAACTAGCGAAGAGAAGGATTCATACCCTGATTCTGATGCTTCATCTCATATGTAGCTTCATCGAGCCCAAAGTGGTTCCATTGCTCTTTAACATGCTCAATTTCTCGATTCCAGATCATGAGCATCTTTCTCTGCAAAATGTAGCGATGTTCTAGCTCGAATTGTCTTTCTGGTTCCACTTGCAATACAAACCATTCAATCACATGATCGACACCTTTAACATGCTTCTTAAGCAATGACACATGGAAAACATCATGGACTGTCATTGTCGGGGGCAGTGCAAGACGATAGGCTACAGGTCCAATCCTCTCAAGAATCTTGAAAGGTCCACAATATCGAGGTGTTAACTTGGCACATAATCTAATCCTCAAGGATCTCTTCTTGGGCTTGATGCGCAAGTAGACTTGTTCCCCAACCTAAAACTCCTTAAGAATCATGTCTAGATCTACATAACTCTTCTTTCTATCATGTGTTGCCTTCAGATCCTTCTTGATTACCTGCATTTTATGTTCCCTTTATGCCATCATGCCCGGTCCAACCAACACCCTATTCACTAGATCACTCCAACTAATGGTAGTATGACAACTCCGCCCACACAATGCCTCAAACAAACTCATCCTCAAATATTCTTAACACCCATTTTTATAAGCGAGCTCAACCAGTGGAATATACACTTCCCACTTTCACTGTTGATGCATGACATACATCCTCAACATGTACTCTAAAATCCTATTGACCCTCTCTGTCTGTCCATCTATCTAAGGATGATAAGTTATGTTGAAGGCCAACTCTATATGCAAAACTTGGAAATAATTCTTTCCAAAATCTAGAAGTGAACTTGGCATCCTCGTATGACACAATTTTCTTTGGTACATCACGTAATCCCACTACATCTTTGATGAAGACCTGTGCTACATCATTAGTTGAATATGTAGACTTTACTGGAAAGAAGTATGCTACCTTTGTCAACCATGACCATGAAAAAATCATGTTGTCTAGATGTCCATAGAAAACTTGTAATTAATTCCATCGAAGTGACCTCCCATTTCCACTCTAGCATCAAAATCAGATATAATAGACCACCTGGATGCTTACATTCTACTTTTACTTGTTGAAAATCAAAGCACCTAGTCACAACTCTGCCACTTCTTTCTTCAAATTCAGTCAATAGTATAACTTCTTTAACGCTCTCAATATCTTCTGATATCTTGGGTGACCTGAATATGGTTTATCATGAAATTCCCTCAATATAAGCTTCTTGACCTCACTTTTGTCTGGAAAATATATCTTGTCCTTAAATATGACCAAGCCATCTGTTATGAGAAGATAGTCCACATCCTGATCATATGTACCCTATTGTAACTTGTGCATAAGCTCCCTATACCTTCCATCTTGTTGACCTACCTGCAAGATCTGATCCTGTAAATATGTCCCATAGGAGCTCATAGTTGTTATATGATTCACATGTATCCTCCTGCTAAGACAATATGCAACCCTATACTCTTTACCCTTGATGTACCTCATCTCAAATTCAAACTACTAGTTGTGGACAACCATCTAGCTTGCTTGGCATTCCAATTCAATTGGTCAAATAGATACCTCAACCCACTGTGATCACTCATCAAGATGAAAATCCTTCCAAGAATATAGTGCCTCCACATCTTCAAACCATGGATGATCACTTCCAACTCAAGATCATGTGTTGGATAATTCTTCTCATGTTCATTCAATTTCCTTGATTCATAGCATACTACCTATCATTCTTGCATAAGGACGCCACAAAGCCCTCTCTTGCAAGCATTTGTACATACCACAAACTCTTTGTCTGGATATTCAATCTTTAAAACTAGAGCATTTGTGAATAACTACTTCAATTGCTCAAAACTTGCTACACATTCTTCTATCCATTCAAATTTCTTACCTTTCCTTTGCAACGATGTAATAGGATAAGAAATATATGAGAAGTTCCTAATGAACCTTCTATAGTAAACTTCTAACCCAATGAATGATATTACCTCATTCACATCTCTAGGAGCTTCCCAGTCCATGATAGCCCTTACCTTATTTGGATCCACTTCTATGCCTTCCTTGGAAACCGCATGCCCCAAGTAATCTACCTTTATCTAAAAGAAACTACATTTTCTAAGCTTGGCATACAACTGGTGCTCTCTTAGCAATCTCAATACTGCTACTAGGTGTTCATCATGTTCTTCCTCATTCTTGGAATATACCAATATATCATCAATGAATACAATAACAAAATTTTCCAGGTAAGGATGCAATACATTATTCATCAAGCACATACAAGTAGCTGGAGCATTAGTCAAACCAAATGGAACTATAACAAACTCATAATACCCATACCTTGTCTGGAAAGCAGTCCTGTAGATGTCTTCTTATTTTATGTGTACCTGATGGTATCTTGATGACATATCAATATTCAAGAACATTGTTGTTCCCTTTAACTGATCAAATAATTCATCAATCCTCGACAACGGATACTTGCTCTTGATGGTCACTTTGTTCAACTGCTCATAATCAATGCACAGCTTGAGAGTACCGCCCTTCTTCCTCACAAACAACACTGGTGCACCCCAAGGTGACACACTTGGCCTAATGTATCCCTTGTCAATCATTTCCTTCAATTGCAAATTCAATTCCACTAAATCTAGTGTTCTCATCCTGTAAGGAGCCTTTGATGTTGGTGTTGCCACTTGTACCAACTCAATAGAAAAATACACTTCCCTGTGAGGTGAAGGATCTGAAATCTATGTGGAACACATCTTGAAACTATTGTAAAACTGGGTACCTGCTCAAGACATCCGCAAACTCAAACTCCTTATCTTTGTCACTGGAAATATGCACTGTGAATAACACACATCATTTCTTGTGAATGTGTTTCACCTGCATAGTTGTCACCATTCTAACTGATGTTGCCTTCTTCTTACCCTGTAGGATTCTTTGTTCTCCATTGTCATCCAAGCACTCAATAGCCTTGTCATAACAATCCACCTTGGTCCTATGAAGATACAACCAGTCCATGCCCAATAACATAATATATCATCCCAACAGTAATACATTCAAATGTGTTGATGTACGCATACCATTAAACTCAAATGCACAAGCTCTTACCTAGTGATGATCTCTCTTCTTAGTACCTATAGCCAATTGTGCTAACTAAGATTTTTTATGCACTTCTTTATTCAAACCACACTTATCCACGAGGTTGTTGAAGAAAATCTAACTAGGTTCGGTTTTCATGACATTGTAATTATGGTTTATATAGATATCAGTCTTTCGAATTAATCACATCATTAGGATTTGGTCGACATTTTGAACCAACTAAGTCGGTTCATCCTCAGGATAAGGTGAGAAATCAATTGATCTGAAGGAATAAATAGCATGGATTCATCATTGCCCAGAGTTAGCCATTGAAAATTAGTCGTTGGTTAATTTGTTATTGAGGAAAGAAATTTATTTAAGAATAAGGGATGAGGAGATGTCTGTTAAATTGTTTAATATTTAGTTAGAAACTCTCTGTTATGTCTTAATTAAATATTTTATTTCGATATTATAATTGATTATTTAATAATATCAAATATTATAATAATATTATCTAAAAAGTAATTAATTTTTATAATATAATTTGTTAGGATTTGACTTATTCAGGATAAATTTGGTAATAATTCAAATTAAAATATTTTATTTCATTTTAATTTAATATTATTAATTTCTATAATAAGAATATTATATGTTAAATTGTTTCTTATTTAGTTAGGAAGTAGTTGTTATGTGATAATTAAATATTTTATTTCGATATTATAAATTGATTATTTAATAATATCAATTTTTATAATAATGTTATCTAAAAATAATTAATTTTTATAATATAATTTGTTAGGGTTTGACTTATTCAAAATAAATTAGGTTAAAGACTTACTATTATGAATAATTCAGATTAAAATATTTTAATTTCATTATAGTTTAATATTATTAATTTCTATAATAAGAATATTATCAATATGACCATAATTTGTTAGAGGAAAACTTATCTCCTTTAAATAGGAGGATGGTTGAGATAATTTTAAAGGTTTACTAGATAAATATTAAAAAGTCAGGATTAGTTAAGTTAACCATTTTGATCAGAAATATACTTCTCATGTTAAACAAATGAAGTTAAAGAAAACTAATACAGATAAAAGGGGATAAAGCCTAAAGATGAAAAAGGAAAATTAGAAAGAACGAAAAGGAGAAATGATCCAGGTGGCTCCAGAGACACACACAAGACAGAGGGCTTATGGAAGCTCAAAAATCAAAGTGATTAGAATGCTTTCGAACCAAGACCAAAGCGTATATCTTCTTGTCCTGATTGCAATGGTGCGAACAGTTCATCAACCCGAGCTTGTATGAGGTAGAACGAGCCAGTCAAATTTCTGGTCAAAGTTGGGCTATGGGCCAGGTTTAAGTGTCCTACAAATTGACTGACCCCGGGCATGAAATCTAGCTTCCGAAAGCGGGTGAAATTGTGGCCTCATTAAATTTCCCAATATCCCTTATTTTCGAAAGATTTGAAAAAAACCCTATTTTAATAAAAGAATAAAAATATATATATTTTTGGGGTGGCCGGCCACCAACCCATCACCCCCCAACCAACATCTAACAAAATTATATTTAAATTTTGGGTCGACGGGCCATGACCCCCGTCGACCCTCCACCCAACTCCAACATACGTTAAACATATTATGTTTGGGCTGGGCGAGCCACCTTTGGTGGACTCGGCCCACACCCCCCAACTGCACCACCATATACGTAATCAATTAATGCGAGGTTGGTTGCGATTGAACCCGCCTGGCCCACGTGGGCCGGCCCCCACCGGCAGCCCCATGTACCAACCGAAAACCATACATTGCATGTTGCCATTGTAACCAACCAATGACAATGTAAAATGTAAAAAATTTGTTAAGTATTTTGGAGGGGTCAGGATTTGATCCCCCAACCTCAAAACCTCAAGCACTCCACCCTAACCAACACACCAGAAGGGGTATTGTTGTAATTTCTGCCCATCACATAATATTTAACCCTTATTTCAAAATGCGCTGAGGGAGGAGGCGGATTGGAGAACAGAGGAACGGAACCCTCTTATACAAAACAGAACAGAGGAGCAGAGGAGCATGCGTAGAAATCGAGATGCTGATTTTTTTTAATTAATTAATTTGCAGGCGGAACCATGATTGAGCCAAATTCTCAAGAGGACGAAATTTTTGCAGTGTCCAAATTGGACAAATTTTATGTCGATCTTACACCTCTCAGCGACACAAACCTGATGGCACAGTCAAAATTTTGATCTGAGCAACATATCTTTGGATGACACGAAGGAGGGAATCTTTGAGGAATCTAGGGGGAATCTAAAAGAATCCTTAAGCCCAAAATTTTCACTTTCTCAGAATTTAGAAATTTAACAGTTGATTTTTCACTATTCGATGCCACAAATCCGATGGTGCATTCAGATTTTCCATTTTATCATTTCTTTTTTCAGCCACTTTTCAAAGTGGAGTGCAGGTGTCAACATTCAACGTGCGAGCAGTCATTCCATGAGATTCGACGTAGCGAGGTTGATGGTACGGCTAACTTCAACAGTTTGACATCCTTTTCTTCATATGGCCCCAGGATGTGAGGTATATGCAGTGTGTTCATGTACTTCCTTTTGCTATGAGATGTGTTGTGCTGTACAAATCCCTATTTGATGTTTGATGTGGGATCTTGTTTCTTACTTGTCTCATGATTCCCACTTGATGTGATGAGGAATCATCTGTGGGATGTACTTGTTGTCATGATTCATCATGTTTTGTTTGAGATCCCTTTGTTGTTATGTTGATGGGATACTCATGTGTCGCCATGGATGTTTGCATTGAGATCCCTTTTATGCCATGTTGGTGGGATGCTCATTATCATCATGCATGAGTTTAAGTCATACTGATAGGAGCCTTTTTTGAATGAGAGTTCCTGTAGCGGAACATCTCTTGGATCCACTCATGTGTGAGGGCATTTTCCTTGTATGATAGCGACATCACCACCTATGTACATCATCACTATTAATAGTGCTTAATGCAGCGGCGTACACCATCTTGACACCGGGACCCAAAGACTTAGTCCCTCTTGCACAAACTCCGTTATCAATGTCTTTTTATTTTATGTTGCTGATGATTGTCATGTTTCTTCTTCTTTACAACATGCATATATGTTCAATTATGTTATTTTTAATGCAATTCTAATCACATCATGAAAGTAAAAGCTCTTGGTTAAATCCGGGAGTTGACTCAACTCGGATCAAGTTTGGTATCAAAGCGGTCTTTGCGTGGATGTGAATTGCAAGCGTGAACAATTGAACATGCAGCGACAGAGGACGAAAAAGCAATATACAAGACCATGCTCAAAATTTCCCAAAGGGTGGAAATAATGTATGAAACTCTACAGAAAGAGACAAAGGAAAAGGAGCGATTGCAGCTTCAGTTGTAAGCCACAGAAGAGGCCCTAGAAGAACTGAAGCACAACAACCAAAGTCTTCAAACATATAACGCTAAATTAAATATGCTTCTACATGAAGAGAAAGAGGAAAAACAGAGTTTGCTACAACAACTGCAAGCTAAGGACGAGGCCTTGGAAAAGTTGCAATGTGACCCATGTGAGGTAAAAAGTAGTTATCCATCTTCATGTATGTTTCCTGATGATGATTTCGCTGTTTTTGAAAATCATACTACAGGAATTGTCTCCAAATTGTTGAAGAGAATGGAGTATGAAGGAAAAGGCTTGGGCGTTAATGGCCAAGGCATTGTCAATCCCATCAAAGTAGAAGAATTACCCCATCAGGCAGGACTTGGGTATGCCAGAAAAGAATTTGGGGAATGTGCCGAGACAGCTAGCGAACCACCAACAACAGATGATGAGAGACCCTCAAAAGTTCTTTCCAAATCGACAGAGGAGGTAAAAGATGTTGATTTCCTTTCGGTTTCATCTTCACATAGTGTGATTTCTATTGGAGATGTGGAGATACCAATTACAAGGACAAACATGAGGCTCCTTACCAAGATGAGGTGCAAGAAGGAAAAATAAATTGGTGCTAATAACCAAGAGATAACTCAACCATTGGAGGTTGTGCAGAGACCTTAATTTGCAGGCTTGAGATATGAGGGAGAATGCTCAAAAGTGTCATATTCTTCCGAGACATCATCAAAATCATCGAGGAAAGAGAATGATGGGAACACATCCCCATCATCCCATGGTAGTGCCTATTGCTGGGAAAGAGCTGAGGCAAGCTCTCATCACCATAATGACACCAAAGGCAGCAAGGAAAGGTATAACCAGTCTCGACACTCGAATGTTCATTTCGATTATAATCATGTTTTTAATGATGGACATAAATCAAGACATTTAAAAACATGTACCTTTTGTGGATTAAATAACCATACATTTTCTAAGTGTTAGAAAAGAAAAACAACACACAAAAGGAGGAGGCGTGAAAGACCCTCTCAACAGCAGGTAAAGAAACATGTTAATTAGATATGGAGGAAGAAGATGTATTGCAGTCACTGTGACAGAAGTGGCCATAAAAGAGCCACTTGTTGGAGGCTCCATCCAGAGTAGCGCCTTAAAGACAAAGTGTCGGTGCATGAACTAGGTGAAACAATTCTTCGACAAGAAAAGCCACCATAGGGGGATGACCTATTCACAGTGATAAGTGAAAAATGGTTTCTAGATATGTTAGCTTTTCATGGTCGTGCTTTTGTAAATCATTTGTTGCATTTTAAAATGTAAAAGTGATGATGTGTTTTCCATCACTTGTTAGGCAACAATGATGTCTGGTCTTATTTTGAATTGCATGATAAACTATGAAAGTGATGTCGTGTTTCCATCACTTGTCAAAGAAAAATTAGTGTTTTGCCTTATCTTTGTAAATCATGTGTTGCAGTGATGATGTGTTTTCCATCACTTGTTGGAGCAACAATGATATGTTGCCTTGTTTTCATAGCTGGGGTATTGTTTCCATTTTTATGTAAACTTGACCACCGAGAATGTGTTATAAACTTGTGGCCAGTGTGGGATGCTTGGGTCATTTTTTGGTAATGAAAGTCAAGAATGTAATTTGGAAAAAAATGTACTACAAGTTGCAGAGGTTGTAGGTGTCAGCTCATCACTTGAGGCTCCGAAAAATTAAGAGGAAGGAGATGGAAGTGAGACCTTTTCAAGGATGCTTGTTATGCAAACGAGCTACAGAGAAGTTGCAGATTATTTTTCATGCTTTTGGAGGACCAAAAGCTCCTTAGTGGGGAGGATTGATCCAGTTGGCTCCAGAGACACACACGGGACAAACAGGGCTTATGGAAGCTCAAAAATCAAAGTGATCAGAATTATTTTGAACCAAGACCAAAGCATAGATCTTGTTGTCCTGATCGCAACAGTGTGAACGATCTAAGCTCGTATGAGGGAGAATGAGCTAGTCAAAGTTTTGGTCAAAGTTGGGTTGTGGGCCACGTTTAAGTGTCTTACAAATTGATCGACCCCGGGGCATGAAATCTAACTCCCTAAAGTGAGAAAAATTGTGGCCTCATTAAATTGCCCAATATCCCTTATTTTCGAAAGATTTGAAAAAAAAACGCCTATTTTAATGAAAAAAATAAAAATATATGTTTTTTTGGGGTGGCGGGCCACCAACCCCGCCACCCCCCAACCAACATCTAACAAAATTATATTTAAATTTTGGGTCGACGGGCCATGACCCCCGCTGACCCTCCAGCCAACTCCAACATATGTTAAACATATTATGTTTGGGGTGGGCGGGCCACCCATGATGGACCCAGCCCACAACCCCCAACCGCGCCACCATATATGCAATCAATTAATGCGGGGCCAGCGGGGATTGAACCCACCCAGCCCACATGGGTTGGCCCCCACCGGGTGGCCCCATGTACCAACCCAAAACCTTAATACCCAACCAACCTTCGAGTTATTTAAAACAAAAATACCACCGAAACCATACATTCCATGTTGTCGTTGTAACCAACCAACGACAAAGTAAAATGTAAAAAATTTGTTATGTGTTTTCGATGGGTTGAGATTTGATCCCTCAACCTCAACACCTTTTGCACTCCACCCTAACCAATGCGCCAAAAGGGGTGTCATTGTAATTTTCACCCATCACATAATATTTAACCCTTATTTCAAAATGTGCAGAGGGAGGAGGCAGATTGGAGAACGGAGGAATGGAACCCCGTTATACAGAACAGAATGGAGGATCAGAGGAGCATGCATGGAAATCGATACGCTAATTTTTTTTAATTAATTAATTTGCAGGCGGAACCATGATCCAGAGAAGAGACAGGTGGAACCATGATTGAGCCAAATTCTCAAGAGGGCGAAATTTTTGCAATGTCCAAATTGGACAAATTTTATGTCGATCTTACATCTCTCTTTGACACGAACCTAATGGCACAGTTAGAATTTTGATTTGAGAAACATATCTTCTAATGACCAGGAGGATGGAATCTTTGAGGAATGTAGGGGGAATCTAAAAGTTTCCTTAAGCCCTGAATTTTCACTTTCTCAAAATTTAGAAATTTGACAGTCGATTTTGCACTACTCGACACCACAAATCTGACGATGCATTCAAATTTTCCATTTGATCATTTATTTTTCAGCCACTTTTCAAAGTGGAGTGCAGGTGTCAACATTCAATGTGTGAGCAGTCATTCCATGAGATTCGACGTAGCGAGATTGATGGTACGGCCAGCTTCAGCAGTTTGACATCCTTTTCTTCATATGGCCCCAGGATGTGAGGTATATGCATTGTGTTCATGTACTTATTTTTGTTATGAGATGCATTGTGCTACACAAATCTCTCTTCGATGTTTGATGTGGGATATTTTTTCTTACTTGTCTCATGATTTCTCCTTGATGTGATGTGGAATCATCTATGGGATGTACTTGTTGTCATGATTCGTCATGTTTTGTTTGAGATTCCTTTGTTGTTATGTTGATGGGATACTCATGTGTCACCATGTATGTTTGCATTGAGATCCCTTTTATGCCATGTTGGTGTGATGCTCATTATCATCATGCATGAGTTTAGGTCATACTGATAGGAGTCCTTTTTGAATGAGAGTTCCTATAGTGGAACATCTCTTGGAGCCACTCCTGGGTGAGGGCATTTTCCTTGTATGATAGCGACGTCACCACCTATGTACATCATCACTATTGATAGCATTTAATGCAGTTGCCTACACCATATTGACACTGAGGCCCGGAAACGTAGTCCCTCCTGGACGAACCCTAGTATCAACATCTTTTTATTTTATGTTGCTAATGATTTTCATGTTCCTTCTTCTTTACAACATACATCTTGGTTAGATCTGGGAGTTGAGTCAACTCAGATCAAGAAAGAAGAGGGAAGGGAGGAAGAGTTAGGAGGAGAGAGCTGAAATCCAGCTTTTACTTAATTTCCAGCCATCATCCCTATTAAGGTTTCTGGCATGCCTCTCAATTTCAATCACTTACCTGAGTTTCTTGTGGTGGAAATGATCAACCCTAGCAATGACTTTGGATTCTTCAATGTAGACATGGTGTTTCGATTTCTCTACATGTTCGGCAAGGGCTGATGTGCGGGAGTGATTTTGTGTAATGTTATCAGCATGTTCATTGATTCTCTTCTTAATAGACCTTCCTATTTCCCCAATGTAGGGGATACAATAGGAGCAGGGAACAAGGTAGACTCCTTTCGTGTCTTTAGGGTCAATAGGGTCCTTAACGGATCTAAGGGAATTTTTAATGGTTTTGAGAGGTTTGAAAGAAGAAGAGACATTCATCTTCTTAAGAATATGGGCAATCCTATCTGTGGTTCCTTGGATATACAGGAGATGAACCTTAGAGATAGGATTAGCTCGAGCGAGTTTAACTCTAAGCGCTTTACTAGCTTTGTGAAAGGCCTTGAGGATCTGGGGTCTACTATATTCATTATTTTTAAAAACATCAAGAAGATGAGATTTCTCTTGATCAAGGTGGCTATCATCGGAGATTCTTAAAGCATGGGTAGCAAGAGTGCTAAGAACCCCGAATTTCTGAGCTTGGAAGTGATGAGAACTGGCATGAGATATTGTTCCGTGTGATTCTTATTCCGAAAAACTTGGTGAGAGACGAAACCATCATCCCTCCTAGAAAGGAGAATTTCGAGAAAGGGAAGGTGATCATTCTCCTCAATTTCCATCGTGAACTTGATGGATTCTTATTGAGAATTAAGGTGGTTAAGAAACATATCCAGTTTCTCACGACCATGAGGCCAGATGACACATGTGTCATTAATCTTCTTTAACTTCATTTGTTTAACATGAGAAGTATATTTCTGATCAAAATGGTTAACTTAACTAATACTGACTTTTTGATATTTATCTAGTAATTCTTTAAAATTATCTCAGCCATCCCCCTATTTAAAGGAGATAAGTTTTCCTCTAACAAATTATGGTCATATTGATAATATTATTATTATAGAAATTAATAATATTAAACTATAATGAAATTAAAATATCTTAATATGAATTATTCCTAACAGTGAGTCTTTAACCTAAGTTATTTTGAATAAGTCAAACCCTAATAGATTACATTATATAAATTAATTATTTTTAGATAACATGATTATAAAAATTAATATTATTAAATAATCAATTTATAATATCGAAATAAAATATTTATTCATTATTACATAACAGCTAGTTCCTAACTAAATATTAAACAATTTAACAGATAATATTCTTGATATAGAAATTAATAATATTTAATTAAAATGAAATAAAATATTTTAATTTGAATTATTACCAAGTTTATCCTGAATAAACCAAACCCTAACAAATTATATTATAAAAAAATAATTATTTTTCAGATAATATTATTATAAAATTTGATATTATTAAATAATCAATTTATAATATCGAAATAAAATATTTAATTATGACATAACAGCTAGTTTCTAACTAAATATTAAACAATTTAATAGACATCTCCTCATCCCTTATTCATAAACAAATAAATAAAACCTCAGTAACAAATTAACCACCAGCTAACTCTCGGTAAGGATGCGTCTATGCTATTTATTCCTTCAGACCAATTGGTTTCTCACCTTGTCCTAAGGATGAACCACATTAGTTGGTTCGAAACGTCAACCAAATCCTAACAATTTGATTAATCCGAAAGACTAATATCTACATTATGGATCACAAAAGTCTTAGATCTAACATTATGATTTTTGTAAAACAAGAAAATAAATTTATTATTCCTTTTTGCATGGGTTTCATGAGAAAGAAGTTTATTGTTATCGATGGCTCCCATTGAGAGCCTTAGGATTTAGATTTAAGGTTAAAGATTCAAATTCATGAATAAGGAGCTCTTCATGAGCCTATGTAAAATGTATGCAAGTCTAGAACATCCCTCCATGACAAACACAATCCTCCAAAGACAAGCATGAAGAATTCTGCCTACAAAACGATGAAGAGAACAACTAAGTCAGACTCAAAATGAATATTAATGTTATGTCAGCTCAATAAAGAGACACAACAATTCAAGGTGACATGTTGGCTTATTTACAGAGACCTAACTACTATAAATGGCCTCTTGAGGTCACCACGGAAAATAAGAATCTTGGATGTCTCTAAGATTTCGGATGAAGGTACAGGAGCTCTAAAATCTCAGGAAAAGTGCAGTAAGAAATCTCGGATAAGGGCAAAGGTACAGGACTTATATGGGTACATGATCTCTGACATATCTATGATATCAGTCATAATGACAGTAAATAACTACAGGTTCTCCTCCTTGGCACAAATCACAAGGCAAGGTAATTACAGTCTCCATAAATCATAATCTCCACTTCGATATTGATCTAAATGAAGGTTGAAATCACATTCAGGAAGGTGAAATCGGATCACACTGTAGCACATACATTCTTGACATTCTAGAAATTCACAACCTAATTGACGTATCGATGAAGCAGACAATGGTGAAGGTCATGATCAAGTTCTCATTGCAGCTCACCTCATTGACATAATGATGAAGCAAGAAATGGTGAAGGTCATGATCAAGATCTTGGTGAAGCTCACCTCGTTCACATGATGATGAAGAAGGCAATGGTGCAACTAAGGACCTTTGTGGTATTATTATGATTATCTTGGTGACGCAGTAATGATGATGATGATCTCAATAGTAAGAATAGGATTTGTGTCTTGGTCTTGGAGTGTCCTAGTAGGTCAAGGGTCATGGTCTTGGTATTCATCAATTGGAATCTCTATAAGAATAATTTTTTGTGAGTTTTCCTCTCCAAGAGGGAGAGGTTTTGGCCCTAGAAGAATGTCAACATCTTGTGTTCTTGTCTCTTCTTTTTGGTAACTATTTGATGAACTAATGAAGACACACTATAATAATAATAAGTGAATATTGGAATAAGAAAGAAAATTGAAAAAAACCTCACAAATAGTTATCATGAAAAGAAGAATCACATTAACTACATTTTCCATAGATTCTTCAACATGGTATCAGATCTAAGGTGTTGAAGTCAAAGGAAGGGTAAAAAAAGATACATAGAAGAATCAGTCTTCAAGAAGGGCATTAAAACAAGTTTAAGGGTTTTGTCAAGTTTAAATGATCAAGTCTACAATCGCAGTCTACAATATAAAAGGATTTTTGTCTATGCAATCTAGAAGACAGTCTACAACAACAAGAGCTTCTATGCTCACAATTCATCATCAAAAGGACACCAAGACCCTCATAAAAGTTGTCTACAAAGAAAGACCTCATCTTGGAACAAGTTGACACCATGGAACCAACCCTGATCCACACTACAAAAGAAGGCATATTGAAAGCAGGAAGGCATTGTCATCTCCAAGGTTATGAAATCAAGCAAGGATCATATCCTTGCCCTAGAATAAGACCATCCGAGGAAGCAACAAATCATCAAACGGGATCAACCTTTTCTATTAAGGAAAGGCTTTCTCAATTGAAAGAATATCATCCAAGAAGAATCCCCGATACATCTTCTTCAACCATCATCAACATGATCAAGGTGAATATTTCATCTTCACCTAACAAGTAAGTATATTTTCAATTTATAAATTTGGTTAAATGACTTCATGAATTGCAAGGACATCTATAAGTTGATAGGTCATCAATATTCCTTGCATGGAGAAGGAGGATAGTCATAGTCCTCTAAGAATCCTAAATCATTAAACATATCAATATGTCTCCTCTAAATTTATGGAAAGGGATGTTTATGAAAGATCCCCTCACATAGAAATATTGGAGACATCCAAGTGATGTATATGATAAAATCATTCTCTAAAGATGAAATGAAGAAGATCACATGAAATCTGATCTAAATGAAAGTAAAGGGTATCAAAGGATGTCGGCTATCTTCCATCTACAAGACCTAGAATGAAAGATAACCATAATGCACTAACAGATAATCAAGGTAAAGATATCCATAAGATAAGAAGGTTACGTCATTTGACAACTTACGGTCTCTATTCTAAATAGAGAAAGAAAAGTTGATGGAAAAACTATTGAAGGGTAAAGGACTAGATCATGTGAAAAAAGGAAAGGGAATTTTGGTCCTCAAACAAGGCAGAATAGGTATAGCTAAAATTATGGAACCTCATATCACCGTACATATGGAAGAAGCTGAAGAAAAGGGCCATGGAAAGAGGGAGTAACAAATCTCTCATGAGTAAGATGGTATCCCTGGCAAAAGGGTCCTATCATAAGCTTCTACTATAAGATATGACAGTGATGTAAGATGCATCGTGGCATCGTGGAAGAATTAGAAACAAGAACTTGTGACATCTCCATGGGAATCATGAAGGACAAAGTCCATGATAGACAAAAAATTAAGGATATAGCTCTTAGAAACCTCAGTGGACATTGAAGGAAAGGAAGAAGTCATATAGGACAAGGCTCATCATACATCAAGTCAAAAAGGAAACGTTTGTCAGTTCGGGATATACCAGATCCCCAAAATTATTTGATGGAATCCTCATTGTAGGATTCACTAATATAGAGAGGAAGAAAGTGTTTCAATGGAAACTCCAACTTATGGAATCCATGAGACGATGATGTGAGGACATGAAGCAAATCAAGGGATTGAAGACCTCTTCAATCAAGGAAGCTCCCCGAAGAAGCCTCGATGACATGAAGGTTAAATAAGGTATGTATGCTTATGTTTAATATTTTAATTTCATGTCATACTGTTGCAGGTAACATGTATTTGCTTTTATCTTGAGAATAACGATCAAGAGAGAAAGATCTCCTCCTATGAAAGGATTCAAGAAGGCATAAGACACACTAGATGAAATCAGTATAATATGTCCTCATATGAAGTATGAGTTGGTTGATCACAACTAAGAAACTTTGATGGAATGTGTAAGGAAGGATGAGATCATGAGATATGCAACCCTGATGAAGGTAATCGGCATCCAAAAGATCAAGAAGACTTGACTATAAAATATCCCAGAAACATATGAACACTCTAATGGAAAAGATGTAGACCCTTGGCAATGGATATCATTGGGAGATGTGTCAACATGAATGTAGGATGTTGATACCTACAGAAATATGTCGTGATGAAGAGCCACCTAGTAAGGTGAAATTTGATTTAATGATATATTTGATTTCTTGAATAATATCTGGATAAGTTCATGCAGAGATACTTACAAGTACAACTATCATTCATGTGATGAATGGAAAAAGCATGATGAGAAATAAGTAGTCATATGACAAAGATCCTAGATATGAAGAAGGCCACTTTCCATGATGAAAGGAATGACACGATGAACTAAGGAGGAAAGTGATTGATGATTTTTTCCCTACAAGAAAGAAGCTCAAATAACTTTCATGAAATCAAGGAGATCAGTTAATCAGGCGGCTGAAGGACCCATGAAGAAGAAGTTGTTGATGTATAGAAGAGTACCTAGATAAGAGGGATATCTGACAAGTCTCTAATTAAGAGGGAGCTTGGATTAGATCAACCTTGAAAAGGAGTGACAGTTGTGTTTTTCTATCTCATCTGTCATGCACTAGACCAGGACTAACAACTGTAAGTCTAGGTGAAGGCCATGAATGGAAATGTAGACGCATGATAGACAGAATATTCTTGTCTTCACCTAGGAAGAGAGAATGGAGGATTGGGTAATCATCTGGCATTCGATGCTATTTGAGGATGTGTAGGGCATCCAATATAATAGTAAGCAAGAGAACCGATATTCTTTGAGGGCTAGGAACCCAAGATAAGAATAGTCTTAGAAGGTCATACTCAGTGAACAACCGGGTGGGTATGTACCTTGAGATACAATGATAAAGGTGTCTATAAATCAGTGGTCTCTCCAACATTTTGCTATGATCTTATGAGAGATAGAATTTTTAGTAAAGGTCTTGTTATAAACAATGTTGGTTATGATGATGATATAACAGATGAGCTACCAATCTAATTCTTCTTATGAGAAATTATTCAGTTTGAGAATAACCAAGTACCATCATGAATACATCCCTAGTTAAGAGGGAGCGTTGAAGAAAATGTAACTAGGTTCAGTTTTCATGACATTGTAATTATGATTTTTGTAAAACAAGAAAATAAATTTATTATTCCTTAATGAATGGGTTTCATGAGCAAGAAGTTTATTTTTATAGATGGCTCCCATTGAGAGCCTTGGGAATTAGATTTAAGGTCAAAGATTCAAAGTCATGAATAAGGAGCTCTTCATGAGCCTATGTAAAATGTATACAAGTCTAGAGCAACCCTCCAAGACAAGCACAATCCTCCAAAGACAAGAACGAAGAAGTATGCTTTCAAAACGATGAAGAGAATAGCTAAGTCGGCCTCAAAATGAATATTAATGTCATGTCGGCTCAATAAAGAGACACAACAATTCAAGGTGACATGTCATCTTATTTACAGAGACCTAACTACTATAAATATCCCGTTGAGGTCACCGCAAGAAAACTAGAATCTTGGATGTCTCTAATATTTCGGATGAAGGTACAAGAGCTATGAAATCTTGGGAAAAGTGCAGTAAGAAATCTTGTATAAGTGACTTCGGATAAGGACAATGGTACAGGACTTAGATGGGTACAAGATCTTGGACATATATGTGATCTCACTGATAATGATAGTAAATAACTACAAGTTCTCCTCCTTTGCACAAATCACGGTGAAAGGTAATTACAGTCTCCATAAATCACAACCTCCTCCTTGGTATTGATCTAAATGAAGGTTGAAATCACAGTCATGAAGTTGAACTTGAGTCACAATGTAGCAAATACATTCTTGACATTCTAGACAGTCACAACCTCATTGATATATTGATGAAGCAAACAATGGTGAAGGTCATCATCAAGTTCTCAGTGCAGCTCACCTCATTGACATAATGATGAAGGAGGTAATGGTGAAAGTCATGATCAAGTTCTTGGTGTAGCTCACCTCATTGACATGATGATGAAGTAGGCAATGTTGCAACTAAGGACCTCTGTGGTATTATGATTATTATCTCAGTGAAGCAGTAATGATGATGATGATCTCAACAGTAAGAAGAGGATTGGTTTCTTGGCCTTGGAGTGGACTAGTAGGTCAAGGTTCATTGTCTTGATATTCATCAATTGGAATCTCTATAAGAAGAATTTTGTGCGGGTTTTCCTCTCCAAGCGGGAGAGGTTTTGGCCCTGGAAGAATTGCAACATCTTGTGTTCTTGTCTCTTTGTTTTTGTAGCTATTTGATGAACTAATGAAGACACACTATAATAATAATAAGTGAATATTGGAATGTTGGGCATGGAATCCCCCCAAGGCATGTTTTGGGGCTTAAAGCCCAATTGTGACCAAGTCCTTTGTGAAGGCTCTGCGATTTGTGGGCACGGAGCACGAAATCATAGTAGAGTCACAGGGTTGTTTGCCCTTGTTTTTGTAATGTAATGTCAGATTGAAAGATCCACCCATGGTCCGTAAACCATGGGATTGTATAAATAGAGCAAGGCTCTAAGTGTAGAAGACAAAAAAAAGGAAAATAATAGAAGCATGATGAGTCTAAGAGATTGAGTCAAAGTGTAAAGTGTGTCTTTGGGTTGTAGAGTAGGAGAAGACTCTACAGCTGAGTGCATAGAAGCCTAATAGTCTGCAGCTGAGTGCGTGGACCCATGCAGCTGAGTGCGTAGGTCAGGTTGAGTATTTAACCATTGGAAGAATTAATGGAAGAGAAGTTTACCATATTTTTGTGTATCTTTTCCTGTTTAATGTATTATTGGGTATAAATTTCAAGTGTACTGTTTATTTGTTGCGCGAACTTATATGTGTGTGTTGTATAAATAAATATAACACAAGGCTTCTATTTACGTGAAGATAACTAACTAGTGTAGGAAGATAGGCAAGATCTCATGTGTGACTTAGGGAAATATTGCAGAGCACTGCTCCAGCAGCGTGGAAGCCCCACAGCCCCTAAGGTTGTGTGAAGGCAAGTATATTAGGGCGCGAAGGCTAGGAAAGTGCGTGAAGAAACCTACGCGCAAGGATGAGCAGTTGGACCGAATCAAACCCTCAGACATCTCAAGGGTGCGGAAACCTAGTTCCAACACCCCCCATACTACTTCGGGTGAGACCTCAGTCTACACTCCGCGGACTGTTTACGAAAGGGCCAATAGTACAAGGATTCGTTTGGCTAATTAACTCTAAACCTGGGTTAGGCCCCAACAAGACAACAAATGGTTCCGTTGCCAGGACCGGGATCTGCATAGAGATGTCTAATGTCATATCACTAGAATCCAACGAAGAAAGGAATTGAAGATTGGTTGGATAGAAATATTCACGAGTTCACGACACAGGAAAACAGGAATCAGTGACTATCAAGGGAAGAGTGGTTAGACTGCTGCTTATACATAGAGAACCATGAAATTTTCTTCGCATCTTTCCCTACTGAGCTATACGAGTGGATCGCGAAGCTAGTAGATAGCTAAGGAAGGTGTAAGCTCGACAGACCTATTATGTGGACTCCAGAATTGGTGTGCATATTAGAAGCGTCGGAGGATAAGATCATGCGTTGTGTTGATCACTAGCTCGATCGAATTATAGGAGGATTCATCACCGAGTTCGTGGTAGATACTTCAGTCAGCTATAGCGAGGTAGAACACCGCTTCCTCAAAGGGCCACGAGGTAAGTACGCTAAATCTTTGAACACTTGGATTAAAATTCTACTGTGTGAAAAATGGCTTATGCGAATAAATTAATGTTTGGGGCTACGCGAAGTGGGAGAATATATAGAAACGAAGGTAGTACAGAACTAGAAACTAGCCCCTTGATTTCACCTCCATGAGGGGGCGAAGAAGAGCTTGCGAAGGTCTCACCGAGAAGTGCGATCAATTTGATAAGGCAAAGGATTTTGCACATACCACCCCCACCCACACCACTACTAGTTTCACCGTCTTCACCCCCATCTTCACCCATACCACCTCTGCCACCACCGTGAATCAATATGGTGAGCGCGATAAAGTTTCTAGTGTTCAAGGGAGTAGGGAATGAAGATCCGGACCAGTTTTGGTTCGTGATAAAAGTTGTATGGGAAGCGCAGGGAGTCACAGATGACAATATAAAGAAAGTGACGCTGGTCAGCACTCTACAAGATCATTCGCTAACCTGGTACATTAATCATTCCAATGAAAATCCAAATGCGAGGATCATAGATTTTCAAACTGCGCTAAACAAATAATTTAGTAGGCTGAAGTCAAAGGCGCAGTTGATCATTAAATTCAAGGAAATCACAATGCTACCAGGTGATACCCCTTGGGAGTTGGATCAGAGACTAAAGTGAAAAATTCGCGAAGCTAACATGACGTTGACAGATGGATAACACCGCGAATGGTTTGTAGCATTGTTAACGCCACATCTAAGGAACGCGTTGTCACAACAGAGGCTAAAAACTCAAGTCGAGGCCTTGGAGGTCGCAATGAGATTACACGAGACCCTGATATAGGATCCCAACCTAGGAGTTTATTAGATTCATGCATAATTGAAAAACATGTGCCTTGAGATGCAGAGTTTGAAACAAGACAGGACAGCTCGCCTGGAAGTGCATTATGAGGTATGTTGCATAAAGTGCAAGGGTCAAGGACATGACAAGGACCACTTCCTCGTGTTCATGAATTACCTTGCGGGAGGAGGACAAATGCCATTAAGACTGGAGGCACAATCAGGACCGAGTGTGGCACCTACATTATGGTGCGTGATTTGTTAGATAAGAGGAAATCATGCTACAGATAACTACCATTTATTACAAAAGTACACATAGAATTCACAGCAGTTGTTTTGTAATTTCTGTAGATCAGTGGGACATGATGGGTGCACCTATAGAAGTTATGAGCTGATGATGGATCGGACTCCTATCTATAGAGTTTAGGCCAAAACATAGGCCCTTGACCAGAATGCAGGGATGGCGCGAACCGGATTTCAGGGGCGCGGACGAGGCCACGGTGGAGGAGGACCAGGAAGAGGTCATGGATAGATGATATGTTACAATTGCGGAGGGCCAAGACGTTATGCACGTGATTGTACAAATCCAATGCGACCATCATGCTTGTATTGTACATTGTTTGTTCATGATACATAGGATTGTCCCACCCTGATAGCGAGGTTGCGCGATAAAGGAGCACTCCAACCTACCCCGACTCAGAACCTGTAAATGATGAAGTCTGAGCCATGCGAGGAAGACCCTAATGTGAATATTGTGCTCCTAAGTGGAATTATGACAAGGGATGACAAAGGCAAGCAACTTGAAGAAATTACTTGGGTTCGCAAGGCTCCAACGAAGGAACCAGAGTTTGATTTGGAGCACACTAAGGAAACCTTCATGGAAGCCAAGAGGAGCTTCGTTGATGACTCCACTTCAGGAAGTAAAGATAGACCAGAGATGGAAATGGACCCATCAATGCTCAAAACATTCCTAGAAACATGCATGAAGCTGCTGCGTGATAGCAAGGTTGTAAAGGGGCTGCAGGAACTCATAAATAGATGTACAGGGACTACGCCAGGAGAACCGTGTGTAGTTCGAAAGCTCGAAAAGAACACGACGTGAACGGGAAGGGAGATGAGATTGACTGCACAAATTGGAGAATATGAGATGGACCAAGTGATTCTAGATCTAGGATCGGATGCAAACGTCCTGCCGAAGAAAACATGGGAGTGCATGGGAAGGCCTACGCTGCAATGTTCTCCTATCCAACTGTGAATGGCGAACCAGTAAAAGATCCTACCTATGGGGAGATTACAAGGAATCACAGTGGATATCGAAGGAGCAAGCACACTAGTAGATTTTGAAGTAATAGAGATTTTTGATGACAGCAATCCCTACGCCGCGCCATTAGGAATAGATTGGGCCACTGACATGAATGGGGTGATCAATCTGAATATTTTTGAGAAAAAGTCTCTGCGCGTAGTTGTACCTTTGGACCCTGCAGAAGGATCGTGCTACACAGAGCCAGTGCACGACTACGATAGCGACGATGATTTGGATTGCATCTACAAGATAACCACGCGAGAACAAGACTAGGTGAATCCAACCGCGGTTGACAAATCTCATGGGAGCGTGAAAGCTCCTGCACGTCGGATTCTGACAAAGAGATAGAATGATGGCAAAATCGATTACATGAGGTAACCACACTGAATTGTAACATGATGACAAGATCGTTGCGCTGCATATTGATGGAGGCAAGGGATCTACCTACATATGACGGGTTAAGTGAGGTAGATGACTTCCTGAATAGATTTGAAACTGAGGTGCCAGAATAGCAACGTTTCGAAGCTTTGAAATGAGTACTGCACACTACGCTTGCGAGGTGGTGGGGTACGCACCAAAGAAGTTTTGAGGACTGGCGTGAATGCAGGAGGATGATGCACATATGGTTTGGGAAGCCTCAAATGCGATTAACAGACAAGATTTCCAGACGAAACGGTCCATGCGCCACCTTTCCTGATGGATACAAGCATATGGTACGAAACCTGGGTAGATGAACACAGTCTTTGTGTTAAAACATATGGTCAGTAAGCATGTATGGGCAACGCAGTGGTGCGGATGACCCCTCCTATTGGAACCATGGAGTATGGAAAGACCAAGTGTGCAAAAGGGTATCCATGCAGAAGCTTTTAACGAAGTATGCGAAGCGTTGAACAAGGTCCACAATGAGCAAAGGACTAATTGGGACCTGCATGTACTGGCAATTCTATGGGCTTATAGGTCCGCGTGTGTGAAACTGATGTCGCAAGCACCTCTGAGGCTGGAGTATGAAGCAAACACTGTAATCCCCATAGAGCATGAAATGCCTAGTCCACGCAAGGAAGCACCAGCTGATATGACCACTCGCAGAGCCTTGAAAGAAGGGATTGCACAGCTGATTGAAGCAGAACACTCAGGACCTAAGGAAGAAATCCAATAGGGTAATTTTAGGGTCCAAGAACTTGAGAAAGAAAGGGTGTGATTAAGGAAAAAAATTTCTCTGGTGGACGCAGAAGTCAAGAAGCTAGAGGACGAGATAAAGGAAGATTTTCTTAATAAGAAGACCAAGGTGATAAAATAGGGTGCACATGATCACGCTGACAAGTTTGGGGACTATCACCATGAATTGATTAGTCTGATGCCTTGGCTTGTACTGCATATTACTAAATGAATCAACCATGATGGTACATTGCATATGATAAAGTGCGCGACACCGCTAGTAACAATAAAAGGTGGGTATTTTCCAGGAAAAGTGATGGATGACCGAACGAAACCCTATACAGGTGGCTAGCCACCTGACTAGCCATGGGAAGTACACTCTTAGCACTCCTGGCAGTTGAATGGAGGCGCGAGACTATAAACTACTCTGCTTGGGAGCTACGCGATGTTGGAGCTGCGCGCAGAAGCAAAGAGTCACAAGGTTCATGACCGCGCAAGGGGAGTTGTGTTGTCACACAGGTTGGCCAGAAAGTGACCATTGAAGTCACTATTTACGATGTGATGCTCGACTTGAGACCAAATGGAGCAAGCGATAGGCATTTAAGACGCGATTTATGGGCAAGATTTGGGAAAATCTGCCGCCAAGAGAGCATTAATGAATTGGATTTGGGGGAAACGGTCGAATTCAAATTCAAAAGGCGCTATAAATTACAAAGGGTTGCGCAACAAATAACACTTGGTCATTTGCGAATTGAGTTGTTGCATAGCCCGCATAGCCTGAGAAAAGCCCTGTTTAACTTGTTCAGAACATTGATTGAGCCCCTGAGTATGCGAGTGATAGATGACAGCCAAAGAGGCCACGTAGGCCCTGACTATGGGGGATGCCCCTCAAGGCACCGGGATTGTGGCAGAAATCCCTAAAAGAGAGACAAACAGTCGATGGTTCCCGTACCTGTTTCCCTGCAAAACCTGCTACGCACCAGGCTAAAAATGGAGGAGAAAGGGAAAGTCGTTAACATAGACATCGATGAGGAGGAAGACCTGGAGGACCTTATCATTGAAGAAGATGAGGACAAAGGCATGGAGGAAGAAACTGAGCCTGCGCACCCTCCAACAAAGTTTCCCGCCTATATCCCACCGCAGAAGGGGAAGGCTAAAGTGCCCAAGGATCTTGATGAGATCAAGAGCTCTCTCCTGACCCCACTCCTCTAAGATGACATCATTTTTTAGGGCACGCACTTGGGATGGGTGCCTAGCTTGAAATTTTAAGATTGGGATCTCGTTGACCATGAGAAGTTCCCTCACTTAGAGACCGTGCAACTCATGAAGCCTAAGTAGAACACCACAGCGAGGGTTACTGAATTAGAGCCACGAAAGTGGTTGTGTGAAGTGGAAAAGGCAGGGCTACTAAACCTGCTCTGGGTGTCACATTTCCACCGCGCCCCAATAACAATTTTCATCATCAAGCAGCTGCTCTGCCTAGTGCATGGTGGGTGTTTGTGGCTGGAGGAGCCCATCCCCATCACAGACCACTTGATTCACTGCATTACCTGGCTTCCATGTAAAGGAGAGGACCCCACAGATATCTCGAAGGGGAAAAGAAGTGACCTGACCATCGCGGAGGCCATGAAGAAGAAATATAAACGGGAGAAGAAGAAGAGGGGTTGCGCCATATCTAGCATCAACAACAAAGCAGTAAGAGTGGTGACCCAAATACTAGAAAGTAAGGTTATGCGCAAGTATCACGCGGACGAGGTACCAGCGCCAGTGGTAGCACTTGTTGAGCAGTGCATGGATGGGGTCTATTTTATATGGACTGAGTTCCTCTGCAATGAGTTCCTGGAAAATTGTTGCGAGGCTCAGGAAAAAGGCAAAACGTTCCACTATGCATGGCTTCTGCTGTCCATAGTGCTCGTGGTAGGGGAATTGCCGGAGGATAGTCAGTTCCCCACAATTGACAGGGATCTACTGGAGGTCGCGAAGTATGCTTCTCTCTAGGCCACAAAGGATCCGAACCGGATCTGCGACAATAAGGTATTATGGGTGTTCATGGAAATGAAACTTAGAATGAAGATTAACCGCAAGCCACGGTTATCACCCATTGTCTACAACAGCCTGCAAAGTTTTGCAGAGTTTAAAGTGGACCTCCATAACATATACATCAGAGCGAGCTACCCTTTGTAGCCATGGTCGATGTAATTTTTGATGTACTAGAGACATGGTTGTGGGAGCGGTGCACCCCAAACATTGCATCAATGGAGAAGTTTGTGGCACAAAAGAAGAAAGAAGAGGCCAAACTATGCAAGGCACAATTGGCAGAGAAGAGAATGCAGGAGGCAGTGGTAGCAAAAGTGCAGGAGGTATGTGACGCTGCATAGAGAGCAATATAACAGAAAAAGGCTGCAGCAGCAGCAGCAGTGCAGGAGGCAGTCGAGAGGACGCACGAGGGCCAAAAGTCACCTTCACATGGGCAAGAAGCAAACGAATAGGAGGGGGCGTATACCCACAAACCGTGTCAACACAACTGAAGTGCTAGCACCCAAGCAAGCGGACGAGGCCGCGTAGGAAGGTCAAGGCATCAATGTTGTCTATTGACCTAATCACCCTTACTGAGGGTGATCTACATGACATCGGTGAGACAGTGTTTGGGGCCCCTCCAGAATTTTGCACAAGAGAACTAGATTGTGTTTGGGGCCCTCAGAGTGCAGCTACAGGATTTGCGGGTGCGCACTCCTTAGGCTGGTACCCTTCGACCAGCCTCGCAGTAGGGACAACTACAGTAGAGAAGATGTTGCGCGATCACATGACAAATACAATAGTGCTATTGGAAGGGGCAGTGGTGACAACAAATGAGGCTGACAGGCCTAAGATTAGCGCATTGAAGGATATCAGGATGAACATGGCTGCACTCTCGCGAGAGACATTATACATTCTATAGGATGGGATTACTGCAGAATTGCAGGTTAGGGAGAGACATGCGCTGCAAGTACTAAGCGAGAAAAAGATCAACATGGACCAGTTGAGCTTGTAGCGTGATGAAGTGGTGTCACAGAATCGGCAACTAGTACAGGTACTGGACGAAGCTTGTCAAAGCATCCTTGAGCTGTCTATCCCAGCAAACACACTAGCAAAGGCATGCATCCATAGGCTAGCAGCAAGGGTGCGTGAGGTACAAGAAGAAATGACTAAGGTTCAGCTGAAGCTGAACCTTCAGATCGCAAAGCTGCGGTTGAAGGCACAACCGTCCATCCCTCCAGAAGTAAGAGAATAGCGTGCCAACACTATTACAGCAGGACTCAACGAGATCAGCAATGCAGTGAGGGGCCTCACAAATCTGCAGGAGGACCCCAACATCCAGTGCTTAGAGATAGAGGCGCATGAACTCTAGCAGTAGTATGACAGCATCAAAGGAACTACGGAGAAGGTAGCCCTCACCCAGAGACTCATGCAGATGCAACAGGCCAAAGCGCTGAGAGAACAGGGGGATGCAGCACAACACAAAGAAGCAATCCTGAAAGTGCGCGTTCAGTCTTGGATCGATGAGGCCTTCACCATCATGGCAACAATTGAAGGCAAGATCACAAAAATGCAGGGGACATAGGAACGGATGCATGGAAGCAGTTCCGACACCAGGGTCTTGGAACAACGCGTACAAGAAATTCAGCAGGCAGTCGCTCAGTGTGTTTCTGACCTTGTAGCAATTCGGACAGAGTTGGAGGGACTCCATGCGAAGATCTTTGCACCGAAAAAGTGACTCGAGGGCGAGTCACGATGTTTGTGTTGGGGGCCTATTGGGCATGGAATCCCCCAAAGGCATGTTTTAGGGCTTAAAGCCCAAGTTTTGACCAAGTCCTTTGTAAAGGCTCCGTGATTTGTGGGCGCAGAGTGTAAAATCATAATAGAGTCATACAGTTGTCCACCCTTTTTTTTGTAATGTAATGTCGGCTTGAAAGATCCACCTGTGGTCTACGAACCATGGGATTATATAAATAGAGCAAGGCTCTAAGTGTAGAAGAAAAAAAAGGAAAAGAATAGAAGCAAGATGAGTCTAAGAGATTGAGTCAAAGTGTAAAGTGTGTCTTTGGGTCGTAGAGTAGGAGAAGGCTCTGCAGCTGAGTGCACAGAGGCCTAGTAGACCACAGTTGAGTGTGCGGGCCCCTACAGCTAAGTGCGTAGGGCAGGTCAAGTCTATAACCGTTGGAAGAATTAATGAAAGAGAAGTTTACCATATTTCTATGTATCTTTTGTTATTTAATGTATTATTGGGTATAAATTGCAAGTGTACTGTTTATTTGTTGTGCGAACTTATATGCGTGTGCTGTATAAATAAATATAACACAAGGCTTCTATTTATGTGAAGATGACTAACTAGTGTAGGAAATAGGTAGGATATCAGGTGTGACTTAGGGAAATAGTGCAAAGCACTGCTCTAGCAGCACAAAAGCCCCACAGCCCCTAGGGCTATGCAAAGACAAGTATATCAAGGCACGAAGGTCAGGAAAGTGCGCGAAGCAACCTGCGCACAGGGACAAGAAGTTAGACCGAATCAAACCCTCAGACATCTCCAGGGTGCGGAAACTTGGTTCCAGCACCCCCCCCCCCCCCCCCCCCCCCCCATACTACATCCAGTGAGACCTCAGTCTACACTCCACGGACTGTTGCCAAAAGGGCCAGTAGTACAGTGATTTGTTTGGCTAATTAACTCCGAAACTGGGTCAGGCCCCAACAAGCCAACATGTAACAAGAAGGAAAATTGAAAAACACCTCACAAATAGTTATCCTAAAAAGAAGAATCACATTAACTACATTTTCCCTAGATTCTTCAACACGGGTTAGGATTAACATAACTATCATTATATCTAGGTTCAATCAAAATAGAAACAACTTGATCATAAAGCTTATCTTCCATCTCGATAATAGACACCTGGTGATCTTCCTGCTTGTTCTCCAATGCGGCATAAATCCATGGAATACTCTGTCCAACATCTCCCACTGTTTGTGCCTCTTGAGCACTGTAGATCTGCGATCTACCACTCTAATGTTGTGGAAAATCTCTCCTATGATTCTCTCCACCACAAGTCCAACACTATAAAGGTTTCCTATCAATACCCTTGCTCTACACGTCAAAACGAAATCCCTTCCATGTGTCAAATGCATTGAACTTCTTAGGTCAGGCTGCATTCTCTTTGTTACTTCTATTTTGAGGTCTTGTTCACTTCTTGTCCCATTTTATTTTATTATTCCATTACCTTTCCAGTCCAGCTTAGTCTCATGTCTGCACTTTTATTTCTCATAACAATGCTTTAGCTACCAGATGGGACCCTCCAATGATTTAGGCTCATCAAACTTAATCTTGTCCTTGAACGATACTAGAAATCCACTGATGAATTGTTGGGTCTTGGCCTTATCCTCCTCGAGGTAAGGCACATATCTCAATAACTCCAAGAATCTGCTATTGTACTCCTTAGCGATCATAAACCCCATATTTAGCTCATAAAATTATTTTTCCATGTCATCATAGTATCTCTCTGATAGATACTTCTTTCTAAAATTTCTTTCGAACTCACTCCAAGTCAGCTCCTCTTCATAGATAACTCTAACATTATTTACATTTTCCCTCCACATATCTTCTTTACCTTTAATATGGTAGCTATTTGTCCTTCATGTTCGCTAATTAATCATGCAAAATGAAGAACTTATTCATCTCAAGAAACCATGCTTCTGCATCCTATGATTTCTTCATTTTCCATCAAATGTAGGTGGATTTTCTTTCCAAAATTCATCCGGAAAATATCCCCTGTCACTCCTCATGTAAGGATCATAGCGATGATGACCATGATACCTTTCTGAACCAAAACTAGAGTAAATCCCATGTCCATTGCCTCGTCTATCAGGTGTATCCAATAATTTGTCATCTCTGACCATGTCATCTCTATCTGACCTATGCCCACCATGTGACATGCTACCATATGCTCCATTAGTCCTATCCTCATGTCCATGACTGATTCTAAGCGGTCCTTGTCTCTGCAAGTCTGACAAGCTCTGAAGAATCACTGCATTGACTTCCACTTGTTTCTCCTATGCTCTAGCAAGCCTCTCTTGTGATTGAATGATTCAGTCATCTTCTTCTTTGTAACTCCTTATTTCTATCTTCAAACTTCTCGAGAGACATGTTAAGAAGTGGAACCCACAAAACAAAACCATTATGACCTTCCAGACATGTTACGGAACCTTCAAGAGTCATCCAACCCTTCTAGGTGACCAACCCCTCAGACAAATTGATATTTCACTACCCTAGAGCCTCAGTCGCTCCCATGAAAAGGCATGCATTTGACTAGGACCCTCTAGTAGCTCCCAAAGAAAGGGCATGTCCATGAATATGGACTTTTTCAACTAGTTTTGAGCCAAAGAACCTGGATTTTGTGCCACTTTTTCAAGGCCAAGACTCAGGCCACTACCCATAACATTGTGAAACTTTCAAAAATGATAATTAACATCAAAACGAAGATAATAATGCAAAAACTTGATCAATGACTTGATTGGAACCCTACTAGCCACGATAGGCATTTCGCCAAACATGTCACAAATAAACATTCTACAGGTCATAACAACATATCTGAGCATAGGTGTCTCATACTTATTTGAGAATCGTAAGGAATAATTGATGCATTATCACAATAGCTGCATTATCATCTATTAGGTCATATATTCACTGTTCATTCATTTGGAAATCAAAATGTGATGGTAGCCATACATAAAGTGTATCATAAATCATCCTCATAACCAATATATATTCAATAGAAATAACAAAGATATAACAGCCATAAAAACCACATATGAACTAGTATATTTACCTGGCATCAAATACAAGAGGAAAGAAGCTCTTATTAACATATGCAAAATGCAACCTGTTCTGGCACTTCCACATACCACCTAACCATAGAATGGTTGAACCAAATATTTCTTCCAGCCAATCACCGTCGCGCCATATTCCAAGCATGAATGTGGGATCTCATGGAAAAATACAACAAAACTAAACCAAGGCTTCCAGGGGCCAAACCACCTCAAACCTCAACTAGTGATTCCACCTCATAGTTGGACATCACTAACCATCACTAGATTGGTCTCTATTGAATCTTTCTAGGGCTCTAGTGCATTTGTTCCAACCAGGGCGTCCGAGACTAGTAACTCAACCCACAGTTGATGTCGAGCTTCTAGAGAATTTTTCCAACTAGGGTTTCCAAGACTAGTAACTCAACTCACTAAAGGATTCTAGAGCATTTTTCCACCCAAGGCTTCTAGGTCTAGTAACTCAAACCAAGTTGTTTCAGGGATTCCAGCGCGTTTGTCCAACCAAGGCTCCGGGAACTAGTAACTCAACCCACAACCAAAGGAACATGAGAACCAACTAGGGAACAAAAGGAAAGAAACCCACAACACCATGGCTATCTAGGAAATGGCAAGGCTAGACAAATCCCCCATCAATCCAAACATTCCTCCCTGCCAATGATAGATCATAACCAAGAAACCACATGCATGTGTCATGAATGCCAAAACTAGCAAGGAAATCATACATGCATCTCAGTACCTGCAAGAAAAACTCGATGCAGTTGTTGATCCACATGTCCTCTTGTGCTTTCCCGCTCTTCCTTTTCCTTCTTGGTCCAAATCCAAAGTATGTGACACTCCTCCAAGGTTTATCCAAGAAAAATCTAAGTGTCCAAGAGTATGAGAGAGAGAGAGTAGAATAAAGAGATCCAAAATTGAACTGGAAAAAGTCTGTCAACTAATCCTCAAAAGCCTTTTTATTAATGAGGCTTCTATTTTATTCAATTTTCCATTATTTTCCTTCATTTTCCTCCTCACATGCAACATGTGACCTTTTACCTTCCTTTTCTCCTATTTTCCATTATTTTCATAAATAAAATGCCAATAAATGTCACTTTGCATTTCCAAATCCTTTTCCATTGCCTTTGCTAATTTCGATAGCCATTAATTAATCATATGTGATCCCCATCACTATGGTTTTTCCCAACATTCAGCTTGGAATACGTGGTCCATGACCATGGTTATTATTTTTCCTTTATTAACTTTATTACATGGATTTTTTACCAGGCTTGTTACAACTTGAGCCTCTAGGTCATTGGTGGAGTCACTGGGAAGTTGGATCGACCTCCTCCATCTTGGTCAACCTTTGAATCCCTTGGTCGGGCATTCAATCTCTTGGTCGAGCTCATGTTTCCTCGAAAACTATGTAAAAAATGACTTGCAAAGACCATGACAAGGTTTTTAATATAAATTAATAGCTCGATTGAGCTCCTATAAATAGAAGCTCAGTCGATGGTTTTTTTTAACTCTTAATCAAGCTATCCGTTATCCCTCAATCAGCTTGATCGAATGCTTAAAAAGGCTCGATCAACTGCTTAAAGTAGCTCTATCGAGCTCCTTTTTTTCACCTAACCGTGCCCTACATTTGCCAAAAGTGTTATCTAACTCCATGCATAGACCATGTCAATATTCATAATTTAATGTAAAACAATCATTGATGTATTTATTATATCCATTATTATATTTATTTGTAGTCAAAGCATGTTCTTCATACTTATAGAGTAAAAAGACTAAAAAATAATTTATTGTGAGTCAAATGAAAATGTACTTAAGTCATGTCGACCCCTTTGGACATTTATAAGAAAAAAAATTAACTTTATGTTGAGTCAATGAGTCAACAAAATGTCAAGCCGGACCTCCTTGGAACAAGTCGTCCTAAGCCTCTAAGAGACAATTGTTTGACCTCTTGGACAACTATATAAGAATCAATTTCGACGCTCTTGGAGATCATTCATTCACACAAAATAAGTACATCTAAACCATGCGAAGGAGGACAAGAAGAAGAATTCAAGGAGAGAGAAATTAATTCAAATAACAGATATTTTTTCTTGACCGAATTTCATACTTGAAGGCTGAATTTTTTTTGTGCTACTATAGACCAGATTTGGGATAGTTTGACCATTGTTGACTTTGACATTGGAGGTGACTTGGAGGAGGGTTTAAATTGGAATTTTTTTGGCAATTTTATTTTTGGACTTGGTCTTAGATATGATCTGATTCTATAAGAGAAGGATTGTTGGGGTTCCCCCTTGTGGGGTTTTGCCCTGGCTTGGACCATAATTTTTGTGTCTCTTATCTCTTTGCTTTTCTTGAAAGACCAAACACTTTCATAATTTCTTTATGAAAAATGTTTAAGTAATAAGAAGACATGAAAATTTCACAAGTAATTATTAAGATAAAGAAATCAAGCTTAACCTAACTACATTTGATTTCTCAACATAGATGCTTATCCAAACTTGATTGTTGTTATGCATGGATACAATAGAAGCATATGTTCATGAAGGTTTGGTTAAGGAGGTAGAGCTATGTGTTTAAGGAAAAAGTGGTTTCAGTTCCTCAATTACTAGTGGGTACCCTTCATATGTTATGCATTCAAACATGTTGGGCACCTTGATGATGATTATGAGCAGAAATTCCATTATAAAAATCATGTGAATGGAATTGGGGTACAAAAAAATGGGAGTCATTATTCAAATATGCCTCAAATGTCTGGTGCCACATCCTTCAATCCTTCAACACGAGAAAACGTCTACCATGTGGAACACAATATTCCTTTTGAGGATACTTTCCTTTTCATAATGGTTCTCCTCTTGCTACAGTGGAAGTTTTCCACACCTCTCCTATGGTTCAAGTTGTTCCCTCTTTGTTGATTTCTCCAAACAAGATTGTTCCACCACTTGTCCCTCCCCAAAGGTTCCTTATTCGTTTTCTCCTATCATTCCATATTCTTACTCAATTTCTACTTCGATACCCCCCTCCCCTTCCTCTCATTAGGTTAAATTTAAGGTCTATAATGGGCCTCTTAAGGAAAGGAATAAAATAATAGTTAAAATATAAAATAAGATTTATTAATTTCTAAAGAAAAAGAAAGGAAACTACTTTTTTTATTCTATGTTTGGCTTATCTCATTATAGGATTACTTAATTTTCAAGTATAGACACCCATTGGATGTGGAATTCTATTCCACTTCCAACGAGTACCCACTTTGCATACTTTTGAGTATGCCCACGTGAAAAAATTGAAATTACATGGAAAAAATGTGTTCAACATGCCTTTTTTAAAGTGGGTTGAGGTAGGTTTTATTTATGATCATAATCCCATTGTACTTCTTCTAGAATTAGAAGAAGAGAAACCTTCGACCCTTTTAAGTTCAATGTTTCCTAGCTCAAGGAGCCTAGTTTTGTGAATATGGTCAAGAATTCTTGCTTACATCTTAGAGATGACACTCTTATTCCTTATACGTTGCAGTTATCCAACAATATAAAGTTGTTGAAAGATAAAATGAAGTCTTAGAGAAATAAATCCAAGATTATTCAAGAGGCTCATCTCGAATATATAGAGAGTAAAATTGTTGACATTTTTAACTTCAATGTTTTAGGGACTTTCTCTTAGGAATCTCTTGACTCTCTGAGATTCCTTGAAGCCTCCAAAAAAGACATAATGGCTTGAGAAGAATAGTTATGGAAATAAAATATCAAGGCTACTTGGTTGTAGGCAAGGGAAAATAATACTAAGTGTTTCCATAAGTTCATCAAAGCTTGGAAAGCATGCAACACTATCTCTTGAAATTTTCGAGGTACTAAACTCTTTCCCTCAAGCTTTTAATGATGAATCGAATGAAGCATCGAAGTAGAAATTTCTAAGTATGAAGTATTGGTGTTATGTCTTCAATGAAAAAAGGAAATTACCGAAGACTAGCTCGTTATACATTGGAAATTTATCTCGGATTTTATTAATTACTTAAAGACAATATTTTCAACGTGGTTAGAGAATCCTAGAGCAAGGCTTGCAAGCATGGTGCTCTAAACTCAACTTTTATCTATTTAATTTTCAAAAATCAAGATGCTCCATCCTTTAGTGATTTTAAACCTATCTCATGTTGTAATGTAATTTATAATCTTATCACAAAGATTATTTCCATGAGGTTGAATCTCATCTTAAGAGATTACATATCAAAGGAATAATTTGGGTTTCTCCAAAACCAAAAAATCTATGATGTTGTGGCTCTGGTGCAAGAATATCTGCACTCAAATAAATCTATCCACTCCTCTTTTATTTCCATTACGGTCAACATGTCTAAGGCCTATGATTGATTTCACTATCCCTCCATGAGGTTATGTCTGATAAAACTAGGCACGAACATAAGGTTGGTCAATTAGATACTCGATTTTATTTCTACTGTCAATTTCACAGTGCTAATTAATGGATGTCCTAAAAAAATTAAAGCTATTCAGGGACTCAAATAGGGGTGTACCCTTTCCCAATTACTCTTCCTTTTAGTAGCCGAAGTATTAAGTTCTTTGATAAAAAATAAATTGATTTAGGTGAGCTCAAAGGAGTTAAGGTCTCTTATTAGTCTTACATATCTCACTTATTGTTCGTGGATGATATCCTTGTCTTTTTGGGAGGTTTAGTTGATTATATTTCAACAATGAAAAATGTTATGGATATTTTTGAGTTGGTAATAGGTATGAAGGTGAATATGGAGAAATAATCTATATATTTATGTAATATCACAGATGGAGGCACGCATTCTCCCATTCCATGTTAAATATGCACAAGATGGATTGAAAGACCTAGTTTTATTCATAAATCCAAACTCTTACAAGAAGAGTGACTGGACCTAGTTCCTAAATAAAATTGAAATGCGACTTCATGTTTGGACTAACCACTTTCTATCTAAAGGAGGCAGACTAGTTCTCATTAAATCAGTCACAAGGGACTTCTTCCTATTGGACTTTGATAACAACTATTTGGAAAGGAATCATAAACAAGATGAGAAGTATAAGCTTTAAATTTATCTAGTTTGGCAGTAGGACTTTGGAAGGCATACCATTAGTTAGTTGGAAAATCATAGCTACGCCACAATTGCTAGGTGGATGGGGAATTAAATATCTAGTTCTTTTTAGTCAAACCCTTGCAACTGAGATTCTATGGATACTCTTAAATAACAGATCCCTCTTTGATAAAACATTGAAGGAAAAATACTTTGGGGGTAAATAAAAAATGAAATGTGTTAGAAGTGCCAGAAAAATAATTCCACAATATTCAAGTGTTTGGAAAGCACCCCTTAGTGGTTTCCCTATAATCGATAATTGGATAGCCTGGAAGGTAGGAGATGGCAAGAATATCATATTGGGTTTGGACCCATGGGCTATTTAGGGGGAATTTATAAATTATCAAATAAAACCAAATCATCTTTGCATGTTGTTGGAGTTTTTCCATTACAGAAGCATTATCTTAAATTGATCAGGTTTTGGGGGACTAGTGCATGGAAATTGGGTCAGGGGCTAGTGTGGTTAACAAGTCCAAAAGTAGAGGAGTGAATAAGTTTCATTGGTTCTTTGGTCACAACAATGATCAAACTTTCAAATGAGGATGAGGATCAACTTATATGGACAAAAAATCCCTCTTCAGGTACATTCATTTCTAAGATTAGGTATCAAGCTCTTATGGAAGAACAACCCAATGGAGCACTTTCTTAGTGGTGGAAATTCCTATGGAAATAAAAAGGCACCCTCAAGCATAAGTTAGTCATGTGGTTTTCCCTGTTCAACAAACTTCTCACATGGGACAACTACTTAACTAGCCAAGATCCCTCTAACTCTGTGATTTGAAATTGATCTAAGACAAACAATTAAGGTATTACAAACTCATGTGCATGGATGTGCCTATGTTATTTTATGCAACAGATCAATAAGATTGCGAAATACATAGACACTGAAGAAGTTTGAGAAACATAACAGGCAAACATGTAAATACAACAAGTTTAATAAGGAGTTCACCCAATACTCTTGGGCTATGTCTCCTGGTCCAGTCTCTAGTGGTGGCCTCTCTATTATGTTTCCAAAAGCCGATTTTTTACAATAGTGAGCTCAATTTGAGTCTCACACAGCAGATATGAATCAGCAAGACTATACTTGGATCCCCCAAGTCTCTGGAGTACACAGACTCTACTTACTGAAACTCGACCTCTATTGGTCACAGTAGTATGAGCCCAATCTGAGACTCATACATGACAGGCATATACAGAGGAGTTTGCTTGAACCTCTCAAGTCTTCTCTAGAGTACATCAACTCTCTGACTCTCTATGGCTCTGTCTGGCTCGATGCCACCTTTGCTTCTGAAGGTCAGCTCGGCTCCTTCTTTCTGTGTCTAACTAACTCTCTTCACTACTTCCTGCTTTTCTGCTTCTGTCAGTTCGTGGCTTTAAAGCCATTGGCTTCCTGACTGTTTGTTTCCGCTTCTTGGCTTTCTAGTTTCCCTACCTCTGTCCGTCTGAATCCCTCTATTCGGCGTAATCATCACTATATAACGCCTCACAGGGAGGTGGCCACCTATTCTGTAATGGATGAGTGTGTCAAGTTCACTGGAAATGTTTGAATGACCGTTTTGTCCATTAACTCCAAGAATGCCTGCGAAATACGAATCTCCGCCAACGCATCATCCATATCGGACTTCAAATCTTATATAACTCTACCTGTTTACCCTACCGAATCCAGTCATCCATCGGATCGCATCTCCACCATCAATCTGGGGGTCCCATATCCTACAGTCATCGCTCATATCGGGTGGCTAAGTAGCACGATGGTTACCCATCTGATGTGAGCGGTTTTCTCTCTCTTCCGTCAGACACATGGCACTTGTTGTATGGCATCAAGCGGAACTTGAATGAAATCGCTTACCGCTCAAAGCCCTTTTGGTATTCTTCTGGTTTTGTGGAATCCTGCTCCATCAGAACCGAGGCATCATTTTCCGCATTTTATAACATTTTTGGGTCCGAGTGCTTGGGGCTTATCCTTCTTTGAGGGGTTTGCCCTGCTTGTCACTAATCGCATATCAGAAACTGCCCCCGTTTCTCGAATTAACCTCTGGTTTTTCCAATCTGCGCTAGTGCATGTTACCATGGACCAATGATCTGCGCACTTGATCGAGGGTCCTTGTTGTTCCATGTTGATCACAAATTGCCATTGTCACGAGGATATCTCTAATAAGCTTGACCTTTATAAGACTTTGAAACTTTGGCACGATTTTTAAGAATTCATGAAAACTTAGAGAGTATTCCAAGATCCAATTCGGATCATGGCCTTCCCACTAAAAAAATGTTTTGGACCACCAAAAGTTAGTTTTTAAGCATCAATCAAGTGAGGGTATAAATTCCTTTCTTGTCCAATTTCTATCCATCTTGCACTGCTTGGTTTTGAACCTTTGAGCCGAATCCTGAGGTACTCAACATCTCCTCTGCACGTTGTCCTTACCTTCCTGTCCAGAAATGTATCTTCCTGCAATTCATTGAGATATTCAAGCAATAGATCATCAATAGAAGGCAATTGGCTCTACTCTTCAGGATCTTCAATCAATGAAGGTTCAAACAGTCTCAAGCTTTCTGCATTAACTACGAAATAGATGTGCATGTAAGCTGGAAAATCAAGGTGAAAAGCATCTTCATCAATTTTCTCAAGTACCTTGAAAGGTCCATACCTTATTGGCTTCAGCTTCTTACCTTCACCTTGCATTTTTTCTTTGCTAATATACAGTTAGACTTGATCACCAACTTGGAAACTATGCTCAATCTGATGCTTATCATGCCTTGCCTTGTACTTGGCTTGGCTCTTTTCCAGCTGTTCCTGTACTACCTGGTGAATCTCTTGGATTTTTTCAATGAACTTGGTTGCCTTGTCCACATCACTTTGTCCAATTACCACTATGTCTTTACCAAAGACAAAATCCAAGGGAGACCTTGGTGTGAAACCAAAATAGGTCTCAAAAGGAGATCTTTGTGTAGAAGAATGTTTAGCTTGGTTGTAAGCATGTTGCACATAACATAGGTGTTCATCCCAAAGCTTGGGATGCTTGCTGCAATAGCCTCTGAGCAACTGGATCACTGTCCTGTTGACCACTTCTGTTTGGCCATCTGTTTGTGGATGAAAGGTTGTGCTCTTCTTTAGTCTGGTGTCCATCAATTCCCACAGACTCGACCAAAATTTCCCAACAAATCAGGAATCTCGATCAGATACAATGGAAGTGGGTAATCCAAAATGAACCCATACATGCTGAAAGAACAACTTTTTTGTTTTTTCAGCTGTAATCTATTTGTTACAAGGTATTAAAATACACATTTTGTTGAACCTATCCACAATAAAATATAAATAGTCATGACCTTTTCTAGATTTAGGCAGTCCTGCAACAAAGTCCATGGAAACACTTTCCCAAGGATGAGAAGGAATTGGTAGTGGAGTGTACAAGCCTACTTTTCTATTGATGGGCTTTCTTTTAGCACGCATGGTACACCCTCTTACATATCTAGAAACTAGTTCATGCATTTTTCGCCAATAACAAAATCTTTGTAGTTGTGCAACTGTTTTACTTACACCAAAGTGGCCTGATATTAGAGAAGTGTGTGCTTCTCGAATTATCTTTACTCTTTCAATGTGTGGAATGCATAACTTTCCAAAATGATACAAGAGTTGGTCCTTAACATGATAATCCAATTCCTCTACTTGTTTGCCATGACTTAAAGTTGCATATATATCTTTTAAAACTATATCTTGAGCATACTGTTCAATGTAGATTTCATGCAATACTGAATTATGCTTAAGTATAGTGGATGCATTTATGATTGGTCTGGACAACATATCTGCAACTTTATTGTGTATGCCCTTTTTATATGTGATGACAAGATGAAACTATTGTAGAAAACCCATCCACCTATAGTGTCTTGATTGCTACAACTTGGTTTGTTAGTGTAAATATTGAAGTGGTTGATGATCAGTATGTATAACTGTCTCTTTGCCCATTAGGTAATGTTTCCACTTTTTCACACTCTGTACTAATGCATACAATTCTTTATCATATGTGGGATAATTAACTACTGCATAATTAAATGTCTCAGAATGATAACATATAGGTTTAGCATGATGCATCAACACTACTCCCATGGCATAGTCACTGGCATCGATTTCAATCTCGAATGGTCTTTGAAGATCAGGCAATGATAGTACTGGTGCTGTACTAATATTTTCTTTTAAGGTGTCGAAGGCTTTCTGCTATTTGCCTCCCCACTAAAACATCTTGTTCAATCCTGTTAAAGCATGTAAGGGAGCTACAATCAAGGAAAAGTTAGAAATGAACTTTCTCCAATACTGTGCTGCTCCTAGGAAGCTTCTACTTTAGTAGCAAATTTGGGTTTAGGCCAATTTACAATGACTGCAACCTTAGAGGGATCTATCTTCAATTCACTACCCCTTACAATATGAACCAAATAAATCAAATATGTTTTGCCAAATTCGCATTTTGAGAGCTTAACAGAAAGATTTTCTCTTTTCAAAACATCTAGAGTCTGCTTTACATGCTTCAAATGTTCTTCCCATGTTTTACTAAATATAAGACTGCCATCTAAATATACAATGAAAAAATCATCATTAAAAGGTCTGAGTACATCATTCATTACTCTCGTGAAAGTAGTAGGAGCATTAGTTAAGCCAAAAGGCATAACCAACCACTCATACAATCTCTGCTTTGTTTTGAAAGCAATCTCCCATGCATCTTGCTCTACAACTCTGACCTAATGGTAGCCACTATGCAAGTCCAACTTGGAAAAATAAACAACTTCTTTCAACTGATCTAGCAGATCATCTATGCGAGGAAGGGGATAATTATTTTTTATCATTATCTTATTCAGTGCTCGGTAATCAATGCACATTCTCCATGAGCCATCTTTCTTTCTCACCAAGACAATTGGAGATCCACATGGTGATGTGCTAGGTCTTATGAACCCTTTCTCGAGTAGCTCCTGTACCTGCTTCTTGATTTCTACATTCTCTAAAGCAGACAACCTACACATTCCGATGTTAGGCAATGGAGCATCTTGCTGCAAATTAATATCATGTACTATTTCATTTTTGGGTAGCAAACCTTTAGGTTCTTGAAATAATATATCATATTCTGAAACAACTTTTTCTAAATTAGCTTGATGTTTAGCATTACGGCCCTCAAATACATTGGTTTTATCAGGTTTCTTTTCCTTTACAACCATCAGTAAAAATTGTTTGCATGAATTTACAATTCTTTTCATCTGCCCTAAGTTTATGAGAGTATAATTATCCTTGATTTTATGAGCTTTTACAATATATTCAATTCCATCTTTAACGAGCTGATACTTATTTTCTGCCCTATAGAAAATAGCTTTTCTCTCATACAAGTAAGGACTTCCTAGAACAATTCCACATATATCCAAGGGAACAATATCTAACTCAACCTCATCTACAAATGCTAACCCAAAAGAAAACCTAAGTTTACATTGTCTAGTCACTTGTAGCTTTTCTTTATCACATAGCCAACCTAATGGATATGGTTTCTTGTGAGATGTGGTCAGTAATCCCAACTTCTTTACAATTGATTCAGAAATTAAATTTTCTTGTGAGCCACTATTAAACAAAGTATCAATCTTTTGATGCTTGGAAATAACTCTAATATGGAAAATCTCATGTCTTTTCCTCTCATTTTCTTCATTATCAGTAGATTGTGCAGAATTACTAGTAGATGCTTCAGAATTTTTACCTTTTATACCTATGGCTGTGAATGTTGTTTCATCCCCTGAGTCTGACCCCAAATCTTTTTTAATAGCTACAATAGTATTCTTCTTTTTGCCATTGTACTTCTTGGGTTTCAGCTCTAGATGCAGAATCCAGTAGTGTTCATCATCACGCCCATCCTTCTTGCAATGAGTGCACAAAGGTTTGGTATTTTGTACAGCATTTTCCTTCCTCTCTTTCCATTTCTGCTTTCTCTTTTCCTTGTTCTTGCTTGCAGTGGGTTTTGATGATCCCTCAACTTCTAGATTCACATTCTTGCCTCTAGGCTCTAGATGTGTAGCTTGAACAGATACTTCATCTATGCTAGTGGGATTAAACATGAGAATGGTATACTTTAAATAGTTGTGTAGACCACCTATATACTTTAGCAAAGTTTCAGGTGAGTCTAAAGAAATTCCTAGAATCAAAGATCTTTTCCTAAGTTCTTGGGTGTAACTTTTTACACTTTTCCCTTTCAATTGTCGAAGAGTTTTCCAACTCATCATGGCTTGCTGCATATAAGCTAGTGGGTAGAACCGTTTTTTAATTGTAGAAACAAATGCACTCCAGACAGAAAGAATTTTACCATGCTTCTTCATGTCAGCTTGTGTCTTGCCTTCCCACTATACCAAGGCAGTGCCTCCAAGGCATAGGCTGGCTAGCTGAATCTTACTACTGTCTGAATCAATGCTCTGCACCCTGCAATACACATCAATCTGTCTAATCCAATTATCTAGCTTCTCTGCATTCAACTCTCCATCATATATTGGTAAATGGAATTTAACATCTAATTTAATCAAAGATGTCTTATTTTTATTTCAGGGCTATCAGGAGGTGTGGGAAGCTTTACTTCTTTCCCTTTGCCTTTAGAATGGTCATAGAGGAGAGATTCTTCTGCTCCTTTATCTTGTTTGGAGTTTGATGAATCTTCCTCTCTATCTTTCTTAAATTCTCTATACATTTCCTCTACCATGGCTCTCATGGTCATGAAACTATCCATGAATTGGGGGTCCAATTCCAAGGGACTTTCTTCGACCATTTTCCTCTTAGGATAGACTCTTCCAATTTCTGGGTGAGTTTCAACCAACTCTCTTTCTCCTAATTTAAGCTTTGATCTAGTTAACATTCAACAAAAATTCCAGCACAAGCTTGTCTAACCTTAGCAACCTAGATGCTTTGATACCACTTGATCTGAAATTGATCTAAGACAAACAATTAAGGTATTACAAACTCATGTGCATGGATGTGCCTATGTTATTTTATGCAACGGATCGATAATATTTTGAAATACACAGACACTGAAGAAGTTTGAGAAAACATAACAGGCAAACATGTAAATACAACAAGTTTAATAAGGAGTTCACCCAATACTCTTGGGCTATGTCTCCCGGTCCAGCCTTTAGTGGTGGCCTCTCTATTATGTTTTCCAAAGCAGAGTTTTTAAAATAGTGAGCTCAATTTGAGTCTCACACAACAGATATGAATCAGCAAGACTGTACTTGGATCCCCCAAGTCTCTGGAGTACACAGACTCTACTTACTGAAACTCGACCTCTATTGGTCACAGTAGTATGAGCCCAATCTGAGACTCATACATGACAGGCATATACAGAGGAGTTCGCTTGAACCTCTCAAGCCTTCTCTAGAGTACATAGACTCTCTGACTCTCTTTGGCTCTGTCTGGCTCGATGCCACCTTTGCTTCTACAGGTCAGCTCAGCTCCTTCTTTCTGTGTCTAACTAACTCTTTTCACTACTGCCTGCTTTTCTGCTTTTGTCAATTCGTGGCTTTAAAGCCATCAGCTTCCTGACTGTTCATTTCTGCTTCTTGGCTTTCTAGTTTCCCTACCTCTGTCCATCTGAATCCCTCTATTCGGCGTAATCATCACTGTATAACGCCTCACAGGGAGGTGGCCACCTATTCTGTAACGGATGAGTGTGTTAGGTTCACTGGAAATGTTTGAACGACCGTTTTGTTTGTTAAATCCAAGAATGCCTGCAAAATACGAATCTCCGCCAATGCATTGTCCATATCGGACTTCAAATCTTATATAACTCTGCCTGTTTAGCCTGTCGAATCCAGTCATCCATCGGATCGCATCTCCATCGTTGATCTGGGGGTCCCATATCCTACGATCATCGCTGATATCAGGAGGCTAAGTAGCACGATGGTTTCCACTTCCTGGCTTTCTGGTTTCCCTGCCTCTGTTCGTCTGAATCCCTTTGTTTGGCATATCATCATTGTATAACGCCTCACAGGGATGTGGCCACATATTCTGTAACGGATGAGTGTGTCAGGTTCACTGGAAATGTTTGAACAATCGTTTTTTCGTTAACTCCAAGAATGCCCGTGAAATACAAATCTTTGCCAACGCATCGTCCATATTGGACTTCAAATCTGATATAACTATGTCTGTTTACCCCGCCGAATCCGGTCATCCATCGAATCACGTCTCCGCCATCGATCTGGGGGTCTTAGATCCTATGATCATCGCTCATATCGAGCTGCTAAGAAGCATGATGGTTACCCATCTGATGTGACCAGTTTTCTCTCTCTTCTGCCAGACGCGTGGCACTCGTTGTATGGCATTGGGCGGAACTTGGTTTAAATCGCTTACCGCTTAAAGCCCTTATGATATTCTAACGGTTTTTTGGAATCCTGCTCCATCGGAACCAAGGCATCATTTTCCGCGTTTTATAACATTTTCGGGTCCGAGCGCTCGAGGCTTATCCTTCTTTGAGGGGTTTGCCCTAAAATATGCAATTAGCGACTTGTCGCTAATCGCATATCAAAAACTGCCCCCATTTCTCGAATTGACCTCTGGTTTTTCCAATTTACGCCAACGCGCGTTACCATGGGCCAATGATCTGCGGGCTTGAACGAGGGTCCTCATTGCTCTACGTTGATCACAAATTGCCATTGTCATGAGGATATCTCTGATAAGCTTGACCTTTATAAGACTTTGAAACTTTGGCATGATTTTTAAGAATTCATGAAAACTTAGATAGTGTTCTAGGATCCAATTCGGATTACTCTGGATCTATCATGCGCCGCGAAGGATCAAATCCCTCATGGTGTAAACCTTATTTTGGAGTGTAGACTTTGAGGAAAGTTTTGCACTTTGAAGGATTCGATCCCTCTCGGTGCATGACAGATCCAGAGTTATATGGATCTAGGTTGGTTCCAGCTAAGGGCAGTAATGTCATATTTTTAGATTATCATTATTATGTATATATTTGAGATAAAATTCATACTTTGAAATTTACATTATGTTTTCATTGTCTGACATGACCATATAATTATGTTCTTTATTCTAGTCTATGTTGTTTGCCTTGAATGGTTGGTATGTATGCGTTTGGATGTTTTAAGTGGTTTGTGTGTGTTTATGATTGGATGCTTTGAGTGGTTTATGTGTTTGGATTTGGACGGTAATGTTTGTGAATGTTACAATTTTTGTGTTATATTTCTATGTGTGTGTATAATTGTCTATTAGTAATTAGTTGGTAATGAAGAATGAAGACACTCTTGTCAATAACTTGCAAGGGGATTAATATTGCACATCTTTTTCATTTAGTTTTAGGTATGAGAGCTTTTGACAACTAATTAATTCTTAATAGTGACCCTCCAGGTATTAGTAACTATATCTTGAAGAGTAGTTTTAAAATTAAATTTTCTGAGTTACCTCAATTTATTGAGATGATAGATATTGTTAATAACTGCAATTAGAAAAAATGATGAAATAAAAATTTTGAATGCAAAGTGACAATGTAATAATGCTGAATGGAAAAAAATGTGAATAATAATAATGTAGCCAATTACAAATAGTATTCATTGTGATCAATCTCAACTATTTTCTTCTACTATTCTTATTGTCACCCCTATTATTTTTGCCATCTTTTCATATTGAATATACGAAAAGTTCAGTTGAAATCATAAACCATTCAAATATTTAACTCGAGCTATTGTAGTAAATATCTTAGCTTTTCTCTCTTACTCTCCAATATTAATAGGTTGAATTACTATAACACAAAAATCAATGCACATTGTCAATAATTTTGTTGTGCTTACACTAAAATAAATCATGTTGTTAATCCAATCACTTTAAAATTAATGTACCATAATACATCCAGTTACATCAAATCATATATCAACATCTACACTAAAATCAATGCATCTAATGTAAGCAATCAAATATTATTAGAAAAAAACATCTACACTAAAATCAATGCATCTAATGCAAACAATCAAATAGGATTAGAAATCAACATCTACATGGAAATCAATGCATCTAGTGCAAGCAATCAAATATAATAAAAAATAAACATATACAATGAAATCAATACATCTAATGCAAGCAATCAAATATAATTAGAAATCAACATCTACACTGAAATCAATGCATCTAGTGCAAGTAATCAAATAGAATTAGAAAACATCTACATTAAAATCAATGCATCTAGTGCAAGAAATCAAATAGGATTAGAAATCACATTTACATTGAAATCAATGCATCTAGTGCAAGCAATCAAATAGGATTAGAAATTAACATCTACATTGAAACCAATGCATCTAGTGCAAGAAATCAAATATCATTAAAAATCAACATCTACACTGAAATCAATGCATCTAGTGCAAGCAATCAAATAGTATTAGAAATCACCATGTATGTTAAAATCAATGCATCTAGTGTAAGAAATATTCTTCCCTCTCTCCCACCTTCATTTATATCTGTATCTCCCTCCATCTCTCCTTCTTTCTCTCTTTATCTCACCCCCAAACATACACACACTCTCTGCATATCTCCCTTGTCACTCCCTCTTTCTCTCTCTTTGTATTTCTTCTTCCCTCCCTGTCTCCCCTTGGAACTCCATCTCTTTGTCCCTCTCTCTCTCTCTCCCCTCCAACCCTGTCACTTTCTCCCTACCTCTCTCCCTCCCTCTCTCCTCTCTCTCCCTCCCTCTCTCTCTCTCTCTTTTCCCTCCAACCCTGTCACTTTCTCCCTACCTCTCTCTCTCTCTCTCTCTCTCTCTCTCTCTCTCTCTCTTTTCCCTCCAACCCTGTCACTTTCTCCCTCCCTCTCTCCTTCTCTCTCTCCTCCTCTCTCCCCCTCCATCTTTGTGTCTCCCTCTCTCTCTCTTAGCCTTCTCTCCCTCTCTCACTCCTCTCCTTCTCTCTCTTCATTCCTCCTCTCCCCTATAATGTAGTTTATCGCCTTCAATGAAAGCAACCAAATAGGATTATAAATCACCATCTACATTGAAATCAATGCATCTAGCGCAAAAAATATTCTTCCCTCTCTCCCCCCTCCATTTATATCTACATCTCCCTCCATCTCTCCTTATGTGTCTCTCTATCTCACGCCCAAACACACATGCTCTCTCTCTCTCTCTCTCTCTCTCTCTCTTCGTATTTATCTATCTCTCCCTCTCTATCTCTCTCTTCCTCCCTCTCTTCACCTCCCATCTATATATCTACCTCCCTCTATCTATCTTTTGTCTTTCTATATCACCCCCAAAACATACACACTCTTTCTCCATATCTATCTATCTCTCCCTCACTCTCTTCCCCTTCTCTCCCTCTCTCCCCCCTTCTATCTCTCTTCCCTCCTGCTCTCCTCTCTCCCTCTCTCTCCATCTTCATTATCACTCACTCTTATTCTCTCCACCTTTCTCTCTATGTGTCTTTCTTCTTACCGTCCTCTCTCTTCCCCTTCATCTCTCCTTCTCTCTCTCGCCTCCTCACTCTCTCTCTCTCTCTCTCTCAACTCCAACTTTTTCATTATCTCCCTCCCTCTCTCCTTCTCCCCCACTCCCCCTCCCCCTCGTCTTCTCTCTATCTCGCATTCTTTGTCTCTCTATCTCACCCCCAAGCATAAACATTCTCTCTCCATCTCTTCCTTGTCACTCCCTCTCTCTCTCTCTCTCCACTTTTCTCTCTCTATGTCTTTCTTCTTCCCTCCCTTTCTCTCCTTCCAACTCCATCTCTCTATCCCTCTCCCTTTCCAACTTTTTCTCACTCCCTCCATCTCTCCACCTCTATCACTCTATGTCTTTTTTCTTCCCTCCCATATATCTAGAGTTAATATTTTTATTATCATATAAAAAAATTAATATTATATTAAAAATTATTAGGTTGAATAATATTAATACTATAATATATTAATATTAATATTAGATGTAATAATAATATTAATATTAATATTAATATTAGATTTTATGATTTTTTTACATGACATGATAACAAAATTTATAATAAAACTACATCAAATGAATATTTTCGAATATTACAATTTTGACGTGGAAATATTTGTGTATAGAGATTTTAATATATCCATAGGATATGGTTTTCTTTTTAAATATTCATTTTACAAATAATTAATTAAAAGAAATATTAAAAGATTTTAGAGCAAGATTTTGGATTCTTTATGTTGAATTAACCTTTTTACTTTGATTTGATTTAAGAAATGGTCGTGGCTTTAGTAAAGAGTAAAGATGTTTAAAATTTTACCTAATTTGAAATTTTAATGTGGTAAAAAAAATTGTTCAAAGTAAATTTATGATCCAATCAAGTTCAACATATAATAGAATAGCTATTAAATACATGAGATAATTGTATTGTAATTTTTTTATCTATCATCAACTTCCAGCCTAGCCTATCCACTTCATCAACCGCCATGAATTCTCATCTTTATCTTCATCTTGATCCAGGAATGCTTCTCTTGTCCCGCACAAGTCGCTCCTGTTTCTCTTCCACGCTTCCCGTTCATTATCGGCCTTAGCCTGCCCGGTGAAGCTTTGGCGTCTGCAATCTGCGGGAACGCTAATCCCAATGCCAAGAAAGCCGACGTTGTGCATGTGATTCACATAAACATGAAGAAGAGCCTAAGTTGAAAGGATGAGAATGGATATATAGAACAACCAAGTGCGAATTGCTGCGCTCAGTCTCCACCCATGTGTGTCTGAGGATGGCAGCAGATTCGTGGGGCACGGGCATCGAGATGGGAAGGAATTGGCGTTGGGAGGCATCGCAAAGGAAATGGTATTGGGATGTGCATAGATTATCTGTACGTGATCAATAATAGTTATAGCCAAGACAACGGCTGTCACGGCCGTACTTACCCTCCACCACGTGGAGCACTGACTTTTGTTAATGGACGTAACATTTTTAACCCTTTCGCATTAAACTTTGTCTGATTGTTGAAATCCGGAGATAGCGACTATTTATGGCATGGATAAGAAATATCTTCACCTCAATCTCTCTGACATATTTAAAAATAGACCGATCTAACCGTTTCAGACTTGTTTTTGTCTTTTCACAAGATATTAGGTAATGGATTGTAAGTTTTTATTATTCGAAGTGGATAGTTATTGATATTGACTCGGTACTGTGTGGAAAACGGTTACGGACAGTCAAAAGTATTTAGGTTAAAAAGAATTCAAAAATTTTTGCAGTGGTAGTGTTTGAATTAAATTGATTCAGCACTATTTTGATGGTGGAAATTGATTCAGCACTATCAAAAACCTTTGAGGCACTCAAAATCTTGAAGTTTGACAACTATAACCTGAATTTACAAAAATCTCATCAAAATCTTGTTAGAATTTCCATGATTTTCAGAGAAAAAAAACAATTTGTTTAGACTAGGACGTTGCTTTATGCCTAAACCAGGCGTCCATCTAGAATGGAATGTATGTTATAAAATATGGAAATCACAATTTTAATTTATTGAGAGACCCATTTTTTGGATTTACACATTAAAGTTGTGCATTTTATATAACATTTAAAAATATAATTTAAACCATTAAAAATTACATGACGTATTTTTCACTCTAAAAACACTTACATCTAAAAAAAATAATCCCTTTCAACTTATATTAAATCCTTGTTTAAAATAAATACAACATATATATTCAGTTTAAATTGAAACTAACCTACCTTTTATATAAAATAATATGAATATAAAACTATCTATCTATCATCAAAATCATTTAAAACTGTGTAACACAGTCTTTATCCAACTTAAATTTTCCTTTAAATAATTTAACTCTTACACTAACTTACATTCTCAAATCCTCTCCATAAAATTTGAAATTAAACTAAGCCTAATAGAAATTAAACCTCACTCAAACGAACCAGAACCATTTACATATATGTGAAAAAAAAAATTTCATAAATAAAACAATGAACAGAATGTGGGAAACATAAAATTTCATAAAAACAAATATGAGATAAAATATACGAGGAATCTTAAAAAAAAAAAAATCTTCAATAATAAAATTGGCATGTATAAGTCACGACGTAACGTGGTTGCAATGACAAACGAGGAGGGACGCCATTATGTGTCCGCCCTCCCCTCAACCTCAGTGCCACTCCTGCTTGTACACACCTGTCCAACGTGTTGCACCATGTGTTGTGGTGGGAATCAACCTTATAAACCTAATTTGGACTCATTCTTTTGCTTGCTTCCGCTTATTTACCGCGATGTCTCTTATGCTCCGTGCATTTCTGTTCGGGTCCGATGTTTGGGCGAAGCACTCCACTGACGATGGCACAGGATGGCTCCATTACGGTGTGTGCCTTGTCCACCATTGTTGACCTGCTAACCCGCTAGTTTGCTTGCACGTGCTCATTAACGGAACAGGGTTTCTGTTGTTCTTGTTTCATTCCACTTGCCAGTGTTATTTGTTCTGGACCGCCAAGGGTTTACAGATACCTTGGTGGTTGTTTCATTCATGCGGCCTGTTGTTTGGGAAGGAACCAGTACCAATTTCTAGCCAGTTCAAGGTCGAAGGTAAATTTACAGGCTTTTATGGTTTTTGTTTCACATTGTCTTTGAATATTTATGCCATTGCCTATTTTCCTACTTTTTTCATGTTTTCCAAGTTGGTTGCAGGTCTCGTGAGCTCTGGAGAAGGTTTAGACATGGAAGACGCTTGGACATGGCTTATATGTCTATCCGGTAGGAAAAATCCTACCAACCATTGCCACTGTGTTTTTCAACACCTCACCTTCCTATTGGAATTTTTGTTATTTTTGCTCTTGGAGTTTCAATCGCTTTGCATACGGTCAGTCTCTCGTTGCATTTCAAAGGTCTTTGCAGGTTTTGGGTTTTATGTGTCTTTAGGTGTTTTCTTAACTTTCAGTTATTTTCATTATGGTTTTGTATGCTGAAATTGTCTTGCTATGGAATAATCTAGTGTTTATTATCAATTCATTTCAGTTTTTATGATGAAACCTTTTATTCGATAGTGGTTACAACTCTGTGTCTCTGAAGTGTTTTGAAGAAACATGCATTTTATTCTCTTATTATAGCCTATATGGAGTCTGATTATTACTGAATATGTATATCTATGAGTGACAAATAAGAAAGTTTCAGGATTGATGGAGGACTAAAGCAATGGATGATTTTATGTTGGTTGTATGTTGTAGTGTTCCTTTGGGGAAAATTACCCTTAGGGTTGAAAAGAGCACATGATAAAAATTGTATTCCAACTAGTATCACAGTATTCTTTCAATTTCTGCGACAGAGACGATATTGAATTCAACAAACAGTGTAACTAGTATTGATTCTACCAATGGCTCATACATATTACAAACAAACCAAGTCAACAATACAAGTCCATGATCCCTTACAATAGGATACTATAGTTAATTCACCATTAGTTCCTGGCACCTACTGCCCCTATACTATTGATCTAACCTTACATCCAGCTAGGGTCCTGCCTTGGATTTGACCTTCTTGTTTTAGCCCCACTCAGCTAGTTCCTCCAATTTGATGCAGCCTCTTTTTGTTCTGCTAGCAACACCTCGACATTGGTTGCCATAGGCCTGTAGGTTCCTCTATGGCCTAAGTGCTCCATTGTTGTATCCAATGGTGTTTCTAATTGTGCTATTACAGGGAAGATTTCCCATGCTTCCTTGCTTCTCAGATATACTGACTTGTTGCCTCTCAAAGTGGAATTTTGGTCCTTAGGAGTACTATGCTGCCCAGATTAGACCTCAGGAGGGCTTGCTGCCACAGTTTCATCTTTAGACAGATCTGCGATCCTCAATAGAACTGATAAATGATTTCACTACCTCATATTTGACCTTAGGTGTGAGCAACTGCAATTAAGAAACCTTCAGAGGTGGCCTGCTGTCACTGTTGTCACAATGGGGTTTATTCAAGATCTTACTATCACAAAGGGATAAAATGGACTTAGACCTAACCTTAGGGAACTTTACTGCCAAATATTTAAACTTATAAACAATTGTGTTGCCATAATAAAGACTCCTTCAAGGTGGGTTGTTGCCTCAGGTAGGGTTTTAGGGATATTTCTCTGTCCAGTTTTCACTTGTTATCCCTCACTGCCCCTGGAAAAACCTTGAACATGCCTACATTGTGACAGATTAGTCCTTTGTTGCCCAGACTTTCCTTTGTTGTCCCACACTGTCCCAAAAGAGCCTTGAACTTTTTAATGGATTTGAACTTGCAAGCAACACACTCATCAGATTGATTATGCTTACACAATTGTGTTTATGCATCTCAATCAGATAGTTGTTACATGATGTGGTAGAGAACGTGCTTGCAGCAAACTACCTTTAGCCATAGAACACTTTGTCCATCCTAACCTTGGGTTCATTCTGGTGATCTCTGGCCATCTTAAATGCCATTAAATAGATTGGTGTGGATCTGCTTTCTTTTTATGGTTAAAAATGCTGGGGTATGTAGGGTTTATGGTACCAACTATTTCCAATGACAGTGTATGCATGGATGTATAGAGGGCCATTTTGGCCCCTCTTATGGAAAATATTATAATAAACGCTTCTTCATTTTTGCTCATGTTCACTACTGGATCCATTTCCTATGGCCCTATGTTTTTGTCTGCAGGGGATGAATGTTGACCATTTCTTACGTATTGTTATTTTAGTGGCTCTGAATCTTTGTTCTTTTACACTTCTGGTCTATGCTCTTAGTAAGACATGAACAATTTAATTGAAATTTTGAGTTGAATTTTCATCAAGTAGGTAGTCCATTTAGGCTTTTACACTTCTTGTGTTTTGTTAGGTCTGTTAGTTTTAATTTTTTCTAGTAGATTTGGGTTTTCATATGCTATGTATATTTTCTGTGGAAATTTAGCATTCAAATATTTTGATTTATTTTATTGGTACTTCTAGTATTGGTTAATTTTTCAGTGATTTTACTATATTGTAAATAATGAAGTTGATTGACTCGTTTCAAATTTTTGATCAACAGAAATCAGGGCTTTTGTGTGTATTATTTGGAAAGATGCAAGGATTTTCCAGAGGAAAAAACTGTAATTTTCATTCACTTGTAATGGTTCAAAGTTACTTTTTGTAGACACATTTCTGTTGTGTTTTCTTGATGTTTATGATTATAAGTTCAGTGATCTTTTTGCATAGCTTCCAGAGAGGATTTTTATACAATGTTCAGCCAAAAAAGACAAGGAGTGAATAGAATCCTTTCATAATGTTGTGTGCAACCAGACAACATATGGAGAGTTCAAAATGTATAGTAGAAAATGAAGGGGATGCAAGTAGTCAATTATCTTCCTTCCTGTGCAAGGAAATCCTTGTAAGGTCTGTGATAATACTTGTAGCTGTTGGATTCTCTCTATTCCAAGATATGCCATGTCCCTTGGTCCAAAATGCAATGTTTCTACTAGATTTCTCCATGGTTTTATCTTTGATGGTTATTTCTCTGGACATGCTAAGTTCTGTGTTGCCTTCCTAAAGTTTAAGTTCCTATACCTTTAACTTTGATCGTTTGTTCTATTTTGTGAAGTATGCAGTTTCTAGTGGTATCGATAGGGGTTTAGGGGGTTTTATTAAATTGTTGCATGGATAATTGTTTTATTTTTGGTACTTTTCTAAGTGAGTTATTTCCGATTAGGTAATTATCTCATTTGTGCAACGTGTTTATAATTGTCTTTGTGCTTGCAAATGTGAAATTTTGGTATTGTTATCTGGCTTTTTTATTTTACTAAGCAATGTTACTACAATGTTTATTGTGGCCATGTGTCTCTTTTATCGTAAAGTAATCTGCATTTGTAACTTAGTTAATCAATCAATAGATTTATCAGAGATTGGTTGGGTGCATTAGTTGTATTACCCATTTGTATTATGTTTTAATTATAGGTATCATGTGCATTATCTGTTTTTTCATCATGAAGTATTGCTACAATCTCATGAAATGTAAACTAAAAATGTTGTCATTGTTTCACTTGTGTAAATCATTTGGTGTGTAAATGCATAACAGAAAATCCCATTTGCATTCTCAAGTAATATTTCTACATTATAATAGGCTATAGATGTTTCTTCTAAAATGGATTTTGGTTACAATGCCACACATAGTATGAAATAAAACAACCTAGGTTGTAAGACAAAATGTTTTTGTGACAAGAAAAAGATACAATCCATCCAAAATCCACATCATAATGTCGTTACAACCAAAAACATATGACACCCCTATTCTTTATGGCCTTGAGAATCTTGAGTGCCAAAACTCCTTGAGTTACTTTCTTGAGCTAGGTAGGTTGGCCTACCTAAAAAGGGTTGATTAGGAAATGGTTGATTGTTGCCATATGATTGAGTCCAATTTTCAGCTTCCAACGATGGAGGAATTGAGTACCCATACCTCACATTTTCACTACTAACCCCTGCATTAAGTGGAGGTGTGTAATGAGCATACATAGAATTGACACCTCCTCTGGTAGGAATAAGGCAAGTGGGTAAACCTTCAGTTTGATAGTGAGGCACTTGAATTTTTATGAGATCTTGGAATAATGGTGTATTATCTGCAATACGATCCAATGAGTTTGAAATAATCTTGGTTTCATCAGCTATGCTTGCCTCATTGTCAACCATATTAATCATCCCTTGTTCCTTTTCAAGCATTTGTTGTGTCTTTCTTGATTCCTTTTCCTGTCTTGCCATTTTTTTTTTGTTGGTCCTTAACTTGCCTTGCTTTATCTCTTCCAAGACTTTCATCTGCTCGACGTTGCATTGCAACAATCCTTGTTGCCTTCTTCTCCTTAACTAGATCCTTCTTTTTCTTTTTTAATTCCTCCATTTCAAATTTCTTTTTTTTTTCAGACTCAACTAACAAGTTTATATAGTCCTCTGAGGTGAGTAACTATGAGCTTCGGCCCAAACGAAGACTACCCAATGTACCTTTATTTTTTTCATTGATACTCTCTCTATTGGTAGCTTTAGGAACCGGCCAAGTATCTTCTCCACCCCTCTCACCTACATGTCATTGCTTGGTACTTCCCTTTCAATATCTGAGACAACTAATTGAAATATATCGTTATCTTCATTTACTGCCTCATTATGTGCTTCATCTTCTTCCATTGATTTGTTGTCCACAAAAAAATGAACAATTTCACTGTTCAATTCTGCTGGAGGGCATGTTCATGCTTTGTTCATTGGTTGTTGAGACACTATGTGCATTCATATTAATCATTTCTTCTACCAGCCATGACAATGGGGTTACTTGGCTTGGCAATGACAATTGGTCATTTTCAACTGCATGTTCAACAATGTCATTAACAATATCAATAGGAGTTTCATCTTCTTGAGTTGGTGGAATGATCTCCATGTTACCACGAATTTTTTCATGATTATACTGTGTTTCACATACAGTTTCATCATCTTCATCATATAAGTGTCCTTGAGAGAAGTAAATCATATTACCAGCTGCAACCACATCATCTTGGTCATCTACTTCTTACACTTTAACACCTGTTTGGGCATTCCCTTCTTCCTGACCATCCACATGAAATGCTTGGCTATAACTAGTATCATGCATAGGAGCATCATAATTCAGTGGCCAGATTCCTGTCCTCCTAAATCCCACCTTGATATTTGATGGTCTCAGAGCCTTTTTAAAAGCTTTACTTGTAAGCTCTTCTAGCTCGAACCTTTTCACCTCAACCCCTGGATTCTTTTCCATCCATGCAGCACGCTTCGACCTGAAATAGTTCTTGAGAGGGCCAAAAACACTAACATCAATGGGTTGTAGTCTGTGAGTGGTATGAGCGGGCAATGTCAACAGGTCGTTGCCTAAATTGTTTGCTTCCTCAATTGTTTGTATAGCCATGTGGCTCCCATGGCCATCTATTATCAATAGGTGTCTGTTATTAGGCACGACGCCATCTGGTACCGATGCAGCAAAGTGAAAAATCCAACTTAAAAACATTTCTTTAGTCATCCATGCATGGGGATGTGCAGCCATGCATGCACCTGGTTCACAATTATGTATATAGTTTTTTTAGTTGATTTTTACCTTTGAATAGATAAAATCCTAGGATTGAAGTACTAATTGCATTGACACAACATAAAATAGTTATCCACTCCCTACTCTTAGACAAAATATTTGGCACATTTAAGCTCCCTCTCTTGGCAATTACCCGCATGCCACAATTCCTCCCTGCCCGTAAACTTGTTTCATCATAGTTCCATATATGGTCTGCTCCATAAGAATGTTTATCGTAATCACTAGAAAGTGTGTCATAGAACTTTTGCACAACTGCAGGGCGCAAATTTAATGCTTTGTAATTTTCAAGGCCATCAGCAGTATACAATACAAGTTTTGGATGCCTTTTTTTAAACCCAAACCACCATGATTTACCAGGAAACCCATCTTTGAATGGGTTTGGCCTCCCTTGACAGATTTGAGCAACTGTGGATTTGAGTTGTATCAACTCTAGCCCATGTCCCAATTGGGCCATCTCCTTACACCATTCACCCACCTCGGCCTCCTCCTCCTCAGTCATAACTGTAAGAGGCCCTCTACATTTTATATGAGTCAGTCCATTTATCCAATAATGTATTGATGAGGGAGGAATACCATGTTTTTTTACAGATGCCCAAACTAAGTATCCATTAAACTCTATGTCGTCAATTGCAACTAACATTTCTTCTTTCTTCCATCCTCTTATAATGCTGATCTTTTTAGTTGAACATGCCCCTTGGACTGTTGTTGAAGGTGTTTCTGTGGGTGATGTTGTGATAACATCAGTTTCAGTCACATGGTCATCCTCAACAATGTTCCTTGGGGCATTGTTGACATTGACATCACCGGTCATGTCCTCATCAGACGATGGGCATCGCAGATGCGCACCCCTTGTCACTCTCCTGCCACTTCTCCTTGTACGAGCAACATAACTAAATTTTTCCATAGATGCAACAAATTGTAGAATTATTGCATGCATTTAGATAAGAATATTTGTAAATTATGCTTTCATACAAGGAAAAAATACTTCTGCTTTATTACAGGAAATTATCAACATGTATGTTAGTGTCCTTGAAAAATCAAATATACTTAATCATTTTGTTGTATGTCTTCAAAATTATCAGTGATTGTTGTTTTGATAATTTGTTTTTACACTTAAAATACCATGATCGTATTGATTGATTTTGTTATGCATTTCCCAACAGTGCCTCTTGTTCGGTTGGACTACTTAAAATATCATTTTGTTGTTTTGGTAACTTGTCTTTACAGTTAAGATACCATGAGAAGGTCTAGTAGTTACTGTTGTTTGAATTAATTTGTTTAGACTCCTATTTGTTATCACAATTGAATTCATTCATGGCCCCCGCTATCTCACCAAGTGGACTTGCATAATGCCTTCTAGGTCTGTTATAGGTCAGTTCTTCGATCTTCAAGAAGACTCTTTGTTGGTTCACAAAATACACAGAGAGACTATTTGCTGTTACTAACTCCTTGAATAGGATTTCGGTTTTCATGCCCAACATTTGAGTTAATGTCTTAAGGAGCTTGGTCCAAGGAATGCTTATGATTTTTGAAGAAATGAAGCCAAAGTAGGACTTCTCCTTGATCAAGGAAAATTTTAAGAACCCCCCCTAAATTTATAAATATAATAAATGGGCGAATCTCCATGGTATATAGGAAAAATGGAAGGCGATTTTATCAATAATATAATATGTATATATAATTTTTTGGCGAATCTCTCACCAGGCATGGCGAATATTTTACTCAATTATAAAATCTTGTAAGATCTTGGCGAGTCTTTCACTAAATAATAAAACTTTGTAAAGTCCTAGTGAATCTTAGCATAGGCTACATGCTGGTTTAATTCCCCCATTTAAATAGGCTACATTCCAGGTGAATACCATGGGTCAATACCATGTGCCATTTTTATTTTTATTAATTCTAATATTAGGGTTAATAATGGTTTTTTGCATGGTATTAATAACAATCTAGTCCATGGTATTTGTCCCATAGTGTTTTGGCCATAGGTTTCACCTAAATATAACCCATTTTTTGAGTGTTCGTAAATATAAGGTGACTTATGGAGTAAATATAAAAAAATGTTTTATTTGTTTACCGTACCTCTCGTTTATTTATATTTTTTATTAATTTACCATACCTCTTTTACAAATATGGTATTTGGCCCATAGGATTCACTTAAATAAAACCTCTTTCTTGAGCCTTCATAAATAGAACGAGGGTTATGGACTAAATATAAAAAGAGGTTTTATTTATTTACGATACGTCTAGTTTATTTATATTTTTATTTATTTACCATACCTTTTGAGTAAGTATAAAAAGACGTTTTATTTATTTACCATACCTCCACTTTACTTATATTTTTATTTGTTTACACCCTTACATGTATATAAGGTGACTTATGAAGTAAATATAAAAAATGTTTTATTTATTTACCATACCTCTCATTTATTTATATTTTTATTAATTTACCATACCTCTTTTATAAATATGGTATTTGGCCCATAGGATTCACTTAAATAAAACCTATTCTTGAAAATGGGCGAACGGATTCACTTAAATAAAACCTATTCTTGAAAATGGGCGAATGGAAGGTTGTAAGTCCTAATTTCAAGGGCTAAATTTACCTTTTTTACCCTCTCCCTTAAAATAAGGTGGGCTATTTGAGGTGATTTGTAAAAATGTACTATGATACAAAATATTCGCCCACTAAAAATTTAAAACTCCTTAATTTCGCCAAAGGGCGAACATTCGCCTCTAAAATTATCCTTGTCCTTGATCATGATTTCGTCTCTCATGCCCAGCATTTGATTTAATGTCTCAAGGAGCTTGGTCCTGGGAATAGCCATCATTTTTTACTTATGATTTTTTGATGTGTTATGCTTATGGTTTTTTATTTATGATTTTTTGATGTGTTACATTTCTCTAGTATTGATCTGATATTTCAAACATATATATTGCATTTAGAGCAACTTTAATCTCTTTGTCAATTGCAGAATAATGTTTTATGCATCTTCCCATGCTCTTGAAATAAACTAGGTGATTTCTTATTTAGGTTTAGCATTTTTATTTCTCACATGTTTTAGTGCTACTCCCCATCCAATATTGCTTGCATATATTTCCACAAGTTTGGGTAAAACATCATCTACAACATGTAAAATTGGAAGTGTTTTTACCTTTTTTTTGATGTTTTACACCACTCTGGTATGTACTAGAGTCCATGGAGGAGGATCCTTTTTGAGCCTATCATTTAAAAAAATTCTATCATTATCATAGTCCTTGTAGAAGTGGCCCACATAGTTCAGACTACCTAGAAATTTTTGGATTTGTGTTTTGTCTATGATCTTGTTAGGGAAATTGTCAGTAAATTCTCCACATGTTGTAGTATCAACTGACCATTTAAGACTATATGACCAAGAAACCTAATCGAGGTTTTAAATTATTCCATCTTCTTTTTTGAGACAACCAATCCATCAACCTAAAATCTTGAATTTATTCCATTATTAACTTAATGTCTCATAGATAGTTCACACAGGGTGGACTATTGTTGTATTGTCTTGACAATGAGACACTTCTTCCATTCTCTTGTGTATTCAAGCCTCTAACAATGCTTCTAGCTAACATGTGGATTTTATACAATGCACTCAAATTTTCTTCATTAATTTCGATTGTTTGGACATGCATGCCACCAATAAGCAATGCTCATTGCATGCCTTACATTTATCACTAGTCTCAAATTTCCTCCCACTACAACCTATCCCTCTTAACATTCATTATCTAATTTTTTTCTATAAGGATGCACTTCTCCAGAAATGGATCTCTGGTCCTCAAGGAGTTATCATTGGCCAAACCAAGCATGGTATTTAATTTGACCAAGGCTCCAACTTGAGACCCCCTGAAGCACTCTTGATCACAAATTGGCACCATAACAATTTTTTCCTCATGTCACTTACAGTTGAACTTTCTAGTCATGTAAACATTCATTTAAACTACAACTCTTATTTGTATCTTGTCTCCATATATAAGAGAGGCCATGCCTTTTTCTCAAATCAGGAAAGCATATTACAATTTGTAAAGTTTTGAGTAATTATTAACCTCATATGTCAAATTAGATAAAGTGAATAGGAGTAATGAGGGTGTAGTTAGATAGAAATATAGGTTGATGTTTGGTAGAGGGTGCATGCATGTGTCACCTTTAGTGAACTAGAGTGTTGCTTTTGTAGGTATTCAAATCAACCTCCCATTCAGTTGAACATCTAGTTAAGTTCTAAGTTCAATTCAGTTCTAGTTCACCATGTGTGATCTATCAAGGGGAGGGTGTTGCTATCTATTTTATTAGATTGTGCTTGTATTAAAGTTTCCAATTATGCATGCTTGACGTGTTACAATTGAGGTGTGCTTATTTGGTGTTTAGAATAGGGTTAGGGATTGACCAGGTCAACTTCAATTCTTCATGCATGTGAGTAATTGCATCGTACCTTCCCTCATCTTCTCATTCTCTAAGATGTAGGGCACATTACTTTGTTGTTGGCATGTTTTATGTTTTGAGCTATACTATTATAATTTACTACTTTTTAGATCTAATAAAACAACCAAGCAGATTTGATAGATTTGTCTTCCATGTATTTTTTGTTAGCAACATGTGCTTGTAGATTAACATATTTGAAGATTGATATTTTGACAGGGTTTTAGTTTTAAAGTTAACCTAGGATCTAGTTACCGTTTTAGGATCTAGTTATCATTTTATGGTAGAGGAATCTACACATGCTACACTTCTTTTGAAATTGCCATTGAGATTTGCTTATCACTACTGAAGTATGAGAAAGAAGCCTACTATGAACTCCTTCTTTTGTTGGACTACATAGATCCGATGGCATCTATTTGGATCTTTGTCCAATCTCTAGTGAATAACTCAATATGTGATTTGGGTCCATTGGCATATATGAATGATATTGTGCTCTTACTCATTTTATAGATCTCACTTCTATGCAACTAGTTGATGGAGAAAGAAGATAAAACTTGAAGTAGATACGCCTTAGATCCACAATATGGACCCCTTTTTATTTAAACCAGAGCCATGATTTTGAGGCTCCATATTTGGATTGAGAGGAAGGGTGTGGTTTTATGATCCATTTTCAGCCTAGATCTCATATTTGGTCACTTCCTCTCTCTGATCAAAAGAAGCTTCCATGTATTTTCTATTAGCAGCATGTGCTTGTAGATTAGCATATTTGAGGATTGCTATTTACCAAGTGTCTTCACCAATAGTTATAGAAAATAGAAAAAATATATATTTTCATGAAACTGAAACTGAAACTGTAACAACTATAATTGTAAGAACTGTGAGAAATGAAAATAGAACTGTAAGAAAAATGTGTTGTAATTGATATAACTAACCTGGATATACTGGCAATTGTTCTGTGATGTTTTGTCTCCAAGGTTGGTGAATAGTTTGAAACCATAACATGCAATTTTAGCAGTGGTTGAACTTCTTTTATAGTTTTTGGCACTTGAATTTAATTGGTGGTAAGGATGGACATGGATTGCAATGGCTTCATTTTGAATGTGTGATCTGGATTTAATTTGATGTTATCCAATGGTTGGGAATTTGTTATTTGTTTATCCATGTGCTTTGATCTTTTTTAATGAGAAATAGAATGGGTTGGGTGTTATTTATTGAACAAAGTGGGTTTAAATGTTATTGTGTTTGGTGTCATTTATTGAACATAGGAGTTGAACAACACAATAGTTATGGCTGACATACATTCACTTTTATTATGTGCATGTATGGGTATTAATTTGGGATACATAGCTTCAGTTTTGATGAGTGGGGGTTGAAGTGACTGCTACTTTGTACTTCTGGAATACACCATTTTGGAAGGATTTATGGTTTTATCTGTTTTCTAGTTGGGTCAATATGGTTTGCACTCTTAAGTATTAAGATTCTATTTATGGATAGTGTAGGCCTAGTCAATGTTTTTGGAAATTTTGGACATAAATTAATACTTATTTGCACTTAATGTTATTTATCTTTGTTTAAATATTGGTTGCAAAAGTCTCAATTTCTGGTGGTTTGGTGGGACCAGTACTATATCAATTACTGGTCCCTGCACAAAATTAGACATCTCTCCCCTATATGTTTGGAACTATATGATTAGGTTATTCTGCTATCGTTATTTGACCATATAATTTGATTAGGTTACCATGTTATCATTATTTGATCATATGATCAAATTATCATTGTTTGAGTGTTTTTTTGAGTTAATAATTTTTAATTTTAATATATATAGAAAAGTTTACTGGAATTTAGTAAGGATTTGTGAAAATTATAAATTGAATTCTAAAATTTTTATAATTAAATGTTTTAATAAATTGTTGAGAGGATAAATTTATTTATATATTTAAAAAATTATTTTAAATTAAAAAAATGTTAGAAAAAAGTATTAACATATAAAATAAATAAATTATACCAATGTAATTAAGTTCTTTGTCACCATTATTTAAAAAGGTATGAAACATTTTTTTATAATTTTATTAAAATGTAATTTATAATTTGATGAAAATGTACCCTTTTTTTGTTTAAATAGTTAATTGTTTTGGACACTTGCCCATAGTTTTTTATCTCCTTGATTGAATGTGTTGAAATTAAACTTGTAAAACATATTATTTGAAAAAGGGTGTATAGCAATTTTTTTTTAAATTATTTGTAAAAAACACTTATATTTTTTTAACGTATGCACTTTTACAAATAATTTAATAAAAAAATATTTTAATTCAAATTTGATATATAATAATTTTGTCTACCATGTTATTGAAAGCTATTCAATGGAAAAAAAAAATAAACAAATAAATAAATTTTCGCTCAAAAGTTTTGTTCTACTCATAATTAAAATATTATATTTGATGAGTATGAGTGTTTTGCTTTTCAATATTAATATATGTATGATTATGTTATTCGATTCGTGAATACGTTAAAATATCAGTGTTTTCGCTCTATCAAGACACTGACATTTCGATTTTAATATAAAAATATATAGTCATAAGAATAGGTTATTTGATTAATGGTTTTGATGAATCAAAATTCTGACTTTTTTATTTAACATAAAAAATATATATTGTCATATAAATAGGTTATTCTCTTACTTAATATTTCCCTCCAATTTAATAAGAATTTTATGATTATGCTATTTTCTAACCATTTTTCCAAATACAATAAGATTTTAATATAAATAAGATTTTATTGCAATTAAATTTTATTTAATAATTGTGTTTAAATTTTAATTAAAAAATATTTTTTTTAATTAAAAAAATAAAAAATAAATTAAATTTAAATTCACAATACAATTTATATAATTTTTAAATTTATTTTGATGGAATAAAATTAAAATTTCTTGAGTCAATATTATTAAAATAGGAGTATAAATGTATTTAATATTATTATATGAATGATATACTAATAAAAAAATGGGTTGATTTTTAAATATTAGTAAAATCGGATTATAAATGTATTTAATATTATTATATAAATGACATATTAATAAAAAAAATTGAAATAAATTTGATTTTCAATTTTATTTAAATTTTAAAAATTATAAATTATTTTTCTTGGGTTTTTTAAATAATAATAATAATATAATTTTAAGGTCACTGTTAACCTAAACATTAAATTGATGTATGAAACTCTCTTGTTTATGAAACAAGGGACCTTTTTCTCATGGGTTTGATTTCACTAAAGTATGAGGTGTACATACTCTACCCCCTTTGGATTTGATCATTTGAAAAGAAAACAAATTACAAACAACTTTCACTTATTCCATTTCTCAAATAGTATGAAAATTTATCATAGTTTTATTATTGACTTTTTTTACAAAAGAAAACATAAATTAAGCATAATGATTAAATTTTCGTCTATTGAATCCATGTATTGAATGGTGGAAATATGTTCCACACAAGTTTGGAATGGTGGTGGCTCAAATCCTCTACTCCATGGCATTTTCTCGAAGTGCAACTTCTCATTCCATGGTAATAGTCTCTCCTTCAACTAGATAACCCATGGTATCTTCCTTAACACATGCATCTTCCTTAGTGATAAGCATCCACCCTAGCTCTACATGAACCTTCAAAGTTGTAATGTCAAATGGCTAAATCAATGGATCACCCTCCTTGGTTTATTGTTCATGAGGCCTAAGACTAATAATTCTTTTTGTGCAAATTGTAGTGTATTAGGTTGCATTCTACTAAGCCAATGTTCTTGTTTATAGGTTTAATTTCCTTTAGCTTAAACTAGTAGAGCTTTACACCAATAATTTCCTACAACATAGAGGCATGAATTCAAATAGGAAGCCTTTATGTATCCTTGTGCAAGGGGTTTTTAATTTTAGAGTTTGATTTCACTCAATAGACTAGGATAAGATCCTCAAGTTGGGTTCTTGGTTTTGGACTCCTTTTGATTCAACTAAGGTTTGGACTCCTTTTGATTCAACTATAGACTATATCTCCACCACTTTAGGTTGGGCCCATATTCCCAACCTCCATTTACATTTTTTGAGGGTATGAATCTCTTAGTGGTATTAGTAATTCTTAAGGAATATTACACTTCAAAAACAAGGAGATGAAACATATACATAACTATTTATGTGTATATTTGTGTTGACATGGATTTTACTAAATGGTTTCCAGCATAATTCAATTTGGTAGTCAATTCTTTTTCATGGACCCAAATGCTAGATTAGGAACATGTGACTTTGAATGGTCGGACATGCTATCAAATAGGGTACATAATAGCCCAATTTCCCAAGCACCCCAAGAATGATGAGTCTAGGAAAAGAACAATAAAATCTGCTTGGTGGGATAGAGGGAAAGAAGAACATCAATTTCTTAGCATGGATCCCCCGATAGAACTTAAGAAGTGCAACAAGAGACCACTTTGATTATGTCTACAATAGAGGAAACAAGCACTCTAATGAAAGAAATTCCTCAACTAGAGAAGGCCTTCCCTTTGCTGGTGAGTACGGAGGTACCTAAGCAAAGATAAAACTTCTCCCTCTCAACATTAGGTTGATTGAAAAATCAAGGAGAGGAACTCTAAGTAGCATAGAAGAATTAGGAAAGTTAGCTTGAATTATCTGGAAATACACCTCTAGATCATAGCAAGGAAAAACTAAAAGATTAAATAACACCCATTTAATATTTGAAGCAAGAATAGGCAATTGTGTTTGAGAATAATAAAATCACTCCAACGCCATAGCCTTTGATAGTATTATTTTCGTATTAACTTGTGCTTGTAGCTTTTGTTTGTATTTACTCTTGTATTCATGGGTCACATGAAATAAAGCATGGGCACATTGAAAAACATGGAAAGGAAAGATGAACTCATTTGTTTAAACATGGACATCTCTTCCCTCATTGACATTGATACCTTATTTTGTACCTCTTCAATGTCAAGTCTAGCCACAACCTTTTCTAAATTAATTTTTTAATTATTAGCGTGAAAAAAAATTGATCAATTTGATAAAATAATTGTAGACTTTCCTTGAATAAATATATTTTAAATGATTTTATTCTAATTACATTTTAATGTATGTATAATTTTATCCATATTTATATTGTTATCATGTAATTACCTTGGACTTACATAGACATGTTAGAAACCATCAAGGTTGTAACCTTCATCCCCAATGAATGCTAGCTATGCCCACCAGCTAGTATGCACCAGCTGCCACCTGTTAACATGTCCATCATTCTCTACCTAGTGTCATGTCATCGAATTTTCATCTATTACTCCTCCCTCCTACGTGTACCTACACAAATGTTAGATTCCTATAGTCACATGCCTTTCATGCTAGAGTCATCACCTCAACATCGTCCCCATATCCCTTCACTAGCCTAGCCACTTAAGGGTTTAATTGAATGGCACCCGACTTATCACCCTATTTCATATTTCTTACCAAGTCTCGCCTCTACCACTCAATTTGGTTTCATTATTTTCCTACCAAGTATCATCCCTCTATTTCATGTGCATTATTGGTTTTTACCTCCTTTATGACCCCCTTCAACTCTTAACACTAATGTCATTAAGAACGTCAATATGAATGAGTTTAACAAGACAATGATTGGGGCATTAATTTATGGGCACCATTTACCCTTCTTTATCATGGAGTTCAGGATTGTGGTTCTATTTTGTTTCATTGACATTATTTCCCTTCTCTATAGTTAATTTCTACTCTAGCTATGGTCCCATTGGGACAATATTTATCCTTGTCTAGATTAAGGATTCAATATTGTTTTCCCTTCTATATGATCAAGTTTATATCTATTGAGTATTGTTGCATAGTTTCATGGGTATATTTTCCCCTTCCTTATGGCAAAGTTCAGCTCTAGATTTGGTCCCATGAGCCTCACCTACAACCTTGAAACCTCATCCATTTGCAATCAAGCTTGTCTATGGTATTATCGGAAACCTTGTCTCTTTATGAGTGAGTTTTTCTCTAGTCCCATTCACAATCTTGACTCTAGTCCCATCCTGCACTAGCTTGGTAAGTTTTGTTGCAATTCTTTAAATTTAAAATAATTATTTTTTCTAGAGATTCGAAATAGCATTATTTTTTTAGAGAGAGAGAGATTTTGATTTGGATTTGGATTTGGATATCAATATTATGTTGATGTATTGGTGTTGTAATTTACTTTTTATATAATTCATGTTATTTATATCATATCAACATTATAAATAGATTTCTTTTTTGTGTAAACATCTACGAGGTATTTGAACCAGTGACCTTTTCACATGGAGTGCCTTAACAAAACACTCATTCATTGTAAATCCAAAGCCCCAAAGGTGATATTATATATATATATATATATATATATATATATATATATATATATATATATATATAGATAGATAGATAGATAGATAGATAGAGAGAGAGAGAGAGAGAGAGAGAGAGAGAGAGAGATGCTAAATATATTCTTGTCAATCTTAGAAATTGAGTTTAGTTATGGTCCTATCAACAACTTAATGAGCTCTAGTATTGCAATAAGAATTTTGCAACTCCCAGGGCTACCAAATTTAATTTATCGATTTGGGATTCATACAAACTTAAGAGGTGTCAGTGTTGTATGCATAGTAAGCTAGGTTCTACTTAAGTTTCTTTGAGGCAGTGAATCAAACCAAGGTGTTTAGAGACCATTTTGAAAACTGAATCTAGATTTTGCGAGAAGGAAAAAAAGTTGCATAAAAGGAAATTTTAATCTACTTGCAAGGATTGGAAAATGTTGCATAAAAGGAAATGGTCTCTTGTCAATAACTTGCAAGGGGATTAATATTGCACATCTTTTTCATTTAGTTTTAGGTATGAGAGCTTTTGACAACTAATTAATTCTTAATAGTGACCCTCCAGGTATTAGTAACTATATCTTGAAGAGTAGTTTTAAAATTAAATTTTCTGAGTTACCTCAATTTATTGAGATGATAGATATTGTTAATAACTGCAATTAGAAAAAATGATGAAATAAAAATTTTGAATGCAAAGTGACAATGTAATAATGCTGAATGGAAAAAAATGTGAATAATAATAATGTAGCCAATTACAAATAGTATTCATTGTGATCAATCTCAACTATTTTCTTCTACTATTCTTATTGTCACCCCTATTATTTTTGCCATCTTTTCATATTGAATATACGAAAAGTTCAGTTGAAATCATAAACCATTCAAATATTTAACTTGAGCTATTGTAGTAAATATCTTAGCTTTTCTCTCTTACTCTCCAATATTAATAGGTTGAATTACTATAACACAAAAATCAATGCACATTGTCAATAATTTTGTTGTGCTTACACTAAAATAAATCATGTTGTTAATCCAATCACTTTAAAATTAATGTACCATCATACATCCAGTTACATCAAATCATATATCAACATCTACACTAAAATCAATGCATCTAATGTAAGCAATCAAATATTATTAGAAAAAAACATCTACACTAAAATCAATGCATCTAATGCAAACAATCAAATAGGATTAGAAATCAACATCTACATGGAAATCAATGCATCTAGTGCAAGCAATCAAATATAATAAAAAATAGACATATACAATGAAATCAATACATCTAATGCAAGCAATCAAATATAATTAGAAATCAACATCTACACTGAAGTCAATGCATCTAGTGCAAGTAATCAAATACAATTAGAAAACATCTACATTAAAATCAATGCGTCTAGTGCAAGTAATTATATAGGATTAGAAATCACATTTACATTGAAATCAATGCATCTAGTGCAAGCAATCAAATAGGATTAGAAATTAACATCTACGTTGAAACCAATACATCTATTGCAAGAAATCAAATATCATTAAAAATCAATATCTGCACTGAAATCAATGCATCTAGTGCAAGCAATCAAATAGTATTAGAAATCACCATGTATGTTAAAATCAATGCATCTAGTGTACAAGAAATATTCTTCCCTCTCTCCCACCTTCATTTATATATGTATCTCCCTCCATCTCTCCTTCTTTCTCTCTTTATCTCACCCCCAAACATACACACACTCTATGCATATCTCCCTTGTCACTCCCTCTTTCTCTCTCTTTGTATTTCTTCTTCCCTCCCTGTCTCCCCTTGGAACTCCATCTCTTTGTCCCTCTCTCTCTCTCTCCCCTCCAACCCTGTCACTTTCTCCCTACCTCTCTCCCTCCCTCTCTCCTCTCTCTCCCTCCCTCTCTCTCTCTCTCTTTTCCCTCCAACCCTGTCACTTTCTCCCTACCTCTCTCTCTCTCTCTCTCTCTCTCTCTCTCTCTCTCTTTTCCCTCCAACCCTGTCACTTTCTCCCTACCTCTCTCCTTCTCTCTCTCCTCCTCTCTCCCCCTCCATCTTTGTATCTCCCTCTCTCTCTCTTAGCCTTCTCTCCCTCTCTCACTCCTCTCCTTCTCTCTCTTCATTCCTCCTCTCCCCTATAATGTAGTTTATCGCCTTCAATGAAAGCAACCAAATAGGATTATAAATCACCATCTACATTGAAATCAATGCATCTAGCGCAAAAAATATTCTTCCCTCTCTCCCCCCTCCATTTATATCTACATCTCCCTCCATCTCTCCTTATGTGTCTCTCTATCTCACGCCCAAACACACATGCTCTCTCTCTCTCTCTCTCTCTCTCTCTCTTCGTATTTATCTATCTCTCCCTCTCTATCTCTCTCTTCCTCCCTCTCTTCACCTCCCATCTATATATCTACCTCCCTCTATCTATCTTTTGTCTTTCTATATCACCCCCAAAACATACACACTCTTTCTCCATATCTATCTATCTCTCCCTCGCTCTCTTCCACTTCTCTCCCTCTCTCCCCCCTTCTATCTCTCTTCCCTCCTGCTCTCCTCTCTCCCTCTCTCTCCATCTTCATTATCACTCACTCTTATTCTCTCCACCTTTCTCTCTATGTGTCTTTCTTCTTACCGTCCTCTCTCTTCCCCTTCATCTCTCCTTCTCTCTCTCGCCTCCTCACTCTCTCTCTCTCTCTCTCTCAACTCCAACTTTTTCATTATCTCCCTCCCTCTCTCCTTCTCCCCCACTCCCCCTCCCCCTCGTCTTCTCTCTATCTCGCATTCTTTGTCTCTCTATCTCACCCCCAAGCATAAACATTCTCTCTCCATCTCTTCCTTGTCACTCCCTCTCTCTCTCTCTCTCCACTTTTCTCTCTCTATGTCTTTCTTCTTCCCTCCCTTTCTCTCCTTCCAGCTCCATCTCTCTATCCCTCTCCCTTTCCAACTTTTTCTCACTCCCTCCATCTCTCCACCTCTATCACTCTATGTCTTTTTTCTTCCCTCCCATATATCTAGAGTTAATATTTTTATTATCATATAAAAAAATTAATATTATATTAAAAATTATTAGGTTGAATAATATTAATACTATAATATATTAATATTAATATTAGATGTAATAATAATATTAATATTAATATTAATATTAGATTTTATGATTTTTTTACATGACATAATAACAAAATTTATAATAAAACTACATCAAATGAATATTTTCGAATATTACAATTTTGACGTGGAAATATTTGTGTATAGAGATTTTAATATATCCATAGGATATGGTTTTCTTTCTAAATATTCATTTTACAAATAATTAATTAAAAGAAATATTAAAAGATTCTAAAGCAAGATTTTGGATTCTTTATGTTGAATTAACCTTTTTACTTTGATTTGATTTAAGAAATGGTCGTGGCTTTAGTAAAGAGTAAAGATGTTTAAAATTTTACCTAATTTGAAATTTTAATGTGGTAAAAAAAATTGTTCAAAGTAAATTTATGATCCAATCAAGTTCAACATATAATAGAATAGCTATTAAATACATGAGATAATTGTATTGTAATTTTTTTATCTATCATCAACTTCCAGCCTAGCCTATCCACTTCATCAACCGCCATGAATTCTCATCTTTATCTTCATCTTGATCCAGGAATGCTTCTCTTGTCCCGCACAAGTCGCTCCTGTTTCTCTTCCACGCTTCCCGTTCATTATCGGCCTTAGCCTGCCCGGTGAAGCTTTGGCGTCTGCAATCTGCGGGAACGCTAATCCCAATGCCAAGAAAGCCGACGTTGTGCATGTGATTCACATAAACATGAAGAAGAGCCTAAGTTGAAAGGATGAGAATGGATATATAGAACAACCAAGTGCGAATTGCTGCGCTCAGTCTCCACCCATGTGTGTCTGAGGATGGCAGCAGATTCGTGGGGCACGGGCATCGAGATGGGAAGGAATTGGCGTTGGGAGGCATCGCAAAGGAAATGGTATTGGGATGTGCATAGATTATCTGTACGTGATCAATAATAGTTATAGCCAAGACAACGGCTGTCACGGCCGTACTTACCCTCCACCACGTGGAGCACTGACTTTTGTTAATGGACGTAACATTTTTAACCCTTTCGCATTAAACTTTGTCTGATTGTTGAAATCCGGAGATAGCGACTATTTATGGCATGGATAAGAAATATCTTCACCTCAATCTCTCTGACATATTTAAAAATAGACCGATCTAACCGTTTCAGACTTGTTTTTGTCTTTTCACAAGATATTAGGTAATGGATTGTAAGTTTTTATTATTCGAAGTGGATAGTTATTGATATTGACTCGGTACTGTGTGGAAAACGGTTACGGACAGTCAAAAGTATTTAGGTTAAAAAGAATTCAAAAATTTTTGCAGTGGTAGTGTTTGAATTAAATTGATTCAGCACTATTTTGATGGTGGAAATTGATTCAGCACTATCAAAAACCTTTGAGGCACTCAAAATCTTGAAGTTTGACAACTATAACCTGAATTTACAAAAATCTCATCAAAATCTTGTTAGAATTTCCATGATTTTCAGAGAAAAAAAACAATTTGTTTAGACTAGGACGTTGCTTTATGCCTAAACCAGGCGTCCATCTAGAATGGAATGTATGTTATAAAATATGGAAATCACAATTTTAATTTATTGAGAGACCCATTTTTTGGATTTACACATTAAAGTTGTGCATTTTATATAACATTTAAAAATATAATTTAAACCATTAAAAATTACATGACGTATTTTTCACTCTAAAAACACTTACATCTAAAAAAAATAATCCCTTTCAACTTATATTAAATCCTTGTTTAAAATAAATACAACATATATATTCAGTTTAAATTGAAACTAACCTACCTTTTATATAAAATAATATGAATATAAAACTATCTATCTATCATCAAAATCATTTAAAACTGTGTAACACAGTCTTTATCCAACTTAAATTTTCCTTTAAATAATTTAACTCTTACACTAACTTACATTCTCAAATCCTCTCCATAAAATTTGAAATTAAACTAAGCCTAATAGAAATTAAACCTCACTCAAACGAACCAGAACCATTTACATATATGTGAAAAAAAAAAATTCATAAATAAAACAATGAACAGAATGTGGGAAACATAAAATTTCATAAAAACAAATATGAGATAAAATATACGAGGAATCTTAAAAAAAAAAAATCTTCAATAATAAAATTGGCATGTATAAGTCACGACGTAACGTGGTTGCAATGACAAACGAGGAGGGACGCCATTATGTGTCCGCCCTCCCCTCAACCTCAGTGCCACTCCTGCTTGTACACACCTGTCCAACGTGTTGCACCATGTGTTGTGGTGGGAATCAACCTTATAAACCTAATTTGGACTCATTCTTTTGCTTGCTTCCGCTTATTTACCGCGATGTCTCTTATGCTCCGTGCATTTCTGTTCGGGTCCGATGTTTGGGCGAAGCACTCCACTGACGATGGCACAGGATGGCTCCATTACGGTGTGTGCCTTGTCCACCATTGTTGACCTGCTAACCCGCTAGTTTGCTTGCACGTGCTCATTAACGGAACAGGGTTTCTGTTGTTCTTGTTTCATTCCGCTTGCCAGTGTTGTTCGTTCTGGACCGCCAAGGGTTTACAGATACCTTGGTGGTTGTTTCATTCATGCGGCCTGTTGTTTGGGAAGGAGCCAGTACCAATTTCTAGCCAGTTCAAGGTCGAAGGTAAATTTACAGGTTTTTATGGTTTTTGTTTCACATTGTCTTTGAATATTTATGCCATTGCCTAATTTCCTACTTTTTTCATGTTTTCCAAGTTGGTTGCAGGTCTGGTGAGCTCTGGAGAAGGTTTGGACATGGAAGACGCTTGGACATGGCTTCTACGTCTATCCGGTAGGAAAAATCCTACCAGCCATTGCCACTGTGTTTTTCAACACCTCACCTTCCTATTGGAATTTTTGTTATTTTTGCTCTTGGAGTTTCAGTCGCTTTGCATTCGGTCAGTCTCTCGTTGCATTTCAAAGGGTTTTGCAGGTTTTGGGTTTTATGTGTCTTTAGGTGTTTTCTTAACTTTCAGTTATTTTCATTATGGTTTTGTATGCTGAAATTGTCTTGCTATGGAATAATCTAGTGTTTATTATCAATTCATTTCAGGTTTTATGATGAAACCTTTTATTCGAGAGTGGTTACAAGTCTGTGTCTCTGAAGTGTTTTGAAGAAACATGCATTTTATTCTCTTATTATAGCCTATATGGAGTCTGATTATTACTGAATATGTATATCTATGAGTGACAAATAAGAAAGTTTCAGGATTGATGGAGGACTAAAGCAATGGATGATTTTATGTTGGTTGTATGTTGTAGTGTTCCTTTGGGGAAAATTACCCTTAGGGTTGAAAAGAGCACATGATAAAAATTGTATTCCAACTAGTATCACAGTATTCTTTCAATTTCTGCGACAGAGACGATATTGAATTCAACAAACAGTGTAACTAGTATTGATTCTACCAATGGCTCATACATATTACAAACAAACCAAGTCAACAATACAAGTCCATGATCCCTTACAATAGGATACTATAGTTAATTCACCATTAGTTCCTGGCACCTACTGCCCCTATACTATTGATCTAACCTTACATCCAGCTAGGGTCCTGCCTTGGATTTGACCTTCTTGTTTTAGCCCCACTCAGCTAGTTCCTCCAATTTGATGCAGCCTCTTTTTGTTCTGCTAGCAACACCTCGACATTGGTTGCCATAGGCCTGTAGGTTCCTCTATGGCCTAAGTGCTCCATTGTTGTATCCAATGGTGTTTCTAATTGTGCTATTACAGGGAAGATTTCCCATGCTTCCTTGCTTCTCAGATATACTGACTTGTTGCCTCTCAAAGTGGAATTTTGGTCCTTAGGAGTACTATGCTGCCCAGATTAGACCTCAGGAGGGCTTGCTGCCACAGTTTCATCTTTAGACAGATCTGCGATCCTCAATAGAACTGATAAATGATTTCACTACCTCATATTTGACCTTAGGTGTGAGCAACTGCAATTAAGAAACCTTCAGAGGTGGCCTGCTGTCACTGTTGTCACAATGGGGTTTATTCAAGATCTTACTATCACAAAGGGATAAAATGGACTTAGACCTAACCTTAGGGAACTTTACTGCCAAATATTTAAACTTATAAACAATTGTGTTGCCATAATAAAGACTCCTTCAAGGTGGGTTGTTGCCTCAGGTAGGGTTTTAGGGATATTTCTCTGTCCAGTTTTCACTTGTTATCCCTCACTGCCCCTGGAAAAACCTTGAACATGCCTACATTGTGACAGATTAGTCCTTTGTTGCCCAGACTTTCCTTTGTTGTCCCACACTGTCCCAAAAGAGCCTTGAACTTTTTAATGGATTTGAACTTGCAAGCAACACACTCATCAGATTGATTATGCTTACACAATTGTGTTTATGCATCTCAATCAGATAGTTGTTACATGATGTGGTAGAGAACGTGCTTGCAGCAAACTACCTTTAGCCATAGAACACTTTGTCCATCCTAACCTTGGGTTCATTCTGGTGATCTCTGGCCATCTTAAATGCCATTAAATAGATTGGTGTGGATCTGCTTTCTTTTTATGGTTAAAAATGCTGGGGTATGTAGGGTTTATGGTACCAACTATTTCCAATGACAGTGTATGCATGGATGTATAGAGGGCCATTTTGGCCCCTCTTATGGAAAATATTATAATAAACGCTTCTTCATTTTTGCTCATGTTCACTACTGGATCCATTTCCTATGGCCCTATGTTTTTGTCTGCAGGGGATGAATGTTGACCATTTCTTACGTATTGTTATTTTAGTGGCTCTGAATCTTTGTTCTTTTACACTTCTGGTCTATGCTCTTAGTAAGACATGAACAATTTAATTGAAATTTTGAGTTGAATTTTCATCAAGTAGGTAGTCCATTTAGGCTTTTACACTTCTTGTGTTTTGTTAGGTCTGTTAGTTTTAATTTTTTCTAGTAGATTTGGGTTTTCAGATGCTATGTATATTTTCTGTGGAAATTTAGCATTCAAATATTTTGATTTATTTTATTGGTACTTCTAGTATTGGTTAATTTTTCAGTGATTTTACTATATTGTAAATAATGAAGTTGATTGACTCGTTTCAAATTTTTGCTCAACAGAAATCAGGGTTTTTTGGTGTGTATTATTTGGAAAGATGCAAGATTTTTCCAGAGGAAAAAACTGTAATTTTCATTCACTTGTAATGGTTCAAAGTTACTTTCTGTAGACACATTTCTGTTGTGTTTTCTTGATGTTTATGATTATCAGTTCAGTGATCTTTTTGCATAGCTTCCAGAGAGGATTTTTATACAATGTTCAGCCAAAAAAGACAAGGAGTGAATAGACTCCTTTCATAATGTTGTGTGCAACCAGACAACATATGGAGAGTTCAAAATGTATAGTAGAAAATGAAAGGGATGCAAGTAGTCAATTATCTTCCTTCCCGTGCAAGGAAATCCTTGTAAGGTCTGTGATAATACTTGTAGCTGTTGGCTTCTCTCTGTTCCAAGATATGCCATGTCCCTTGGTCCAAAATGCAATGTTTCTACTAGATTTCTCCATGATTTTATCTTAGATGGTTATTTCTCTGGACATGCTAAGTTCTGTGTTGCCTTCCTAAAATTTAAGTTCCTATACCTTTAACTTTGATCGTTTGTTGTATTTTGTGAAGTATGCAGTTTCTAATGGTATCGATAGGGGTTTAGGGGGTTTTATTAAATTGTTGCATGGATAATTGTTTTATTTTTGGTACTTTTCTAAGTGAGTTATTTCCGATTAGGTAATTATCTCATTTGTGCAACGTGTTTATAATTGTCTTTGTGCTTGCAAATGTGAAATTTTGGTATTGTTATCTGGCTTTTTTATTTTACTAAGCAATGTTACTACAATGTTTATTGTGGCCATGTGTCTCTTTTATCGTAAAGTAATCTGCATTTGTAACTTAGTTAATCAATCAATAGATTTATCAGAGATTGGTTGGGTGCATTAGTTGTATTACCCATTTGTATTATGTTTTAATTATAGGTATCATGTGCATTATCTGTTTTTTCATCATGAAGTATTGCTACAATCTCATGAAATGTAAACTAAAAATGTTGTCATTGTTTCACTTGTGTAAATCATTTGGTGTGTAAATGCATAACAGAAAATCCCATTTGCATTCTCAAGTAATATTTCTACATTATAATAGGCTATAGATGTTTCTTCTAAAATGGATTTTGGTTACAATGCCACACATAGTATGAAATAAAACAACCTAGGTTGTAAGACAAAATGTTTTTGTGACAAGAAAAAGATACAATCCATCCAAAATCCACATCATAATGTCGTTACAACCAAAAACATATGACACCCCTATTCTTTATGGCCTTGAGAATCTTGAGTGCCAAAACTCCTTGAGTTACTTTCTTGAGCTAGGTAGGTTGGCCTACCTAAAAAGGGTTGATTAGGAAATGGTTGATTGTTGCCATATGATTGAGTCCAATTTTCAGCTTCCAACGATGGAGGAATTGAGTACCCATACCTCACATTTTCACTACTAACCCCTGCATTAAGTGGAGGTGTGTAATGAGCATACATAGAATTGACACCTCCTCTGGTAGGAATAAGGCAAGTGGGTAAACCTTCAGTTTGATAGTGAGGCACTTGAATTTTTATGAGATCTTGGAATAATGGTGTATTATCTGCAATACGATCCAATGAGTTTGAAATAATCTTGGTTTCATCAGCTATGCTTGCCTCATTGTCAACCATATTAATCATCCCTTGTTCCTTTTCAAGCATTTGTTGTGTCTTTCTTGATTCCTTTTCCTGTCTTGCCATTTTTTTTTTGTTGGTCCTTAACTTGCCTTGCTTTATCTCTTCCAAGACTTTCATCTGCTCGACGTTGCATTGCAACAATCCTTGTTGCCTTCTTCTCCTTAACTAGATCCTTCTTTTTCTTTTTTAATTCCTCCATTTCAAATTTCTTTTTTTTTTCAGACTCAACTAACAAGTTTATATAGTCCTCTGAGGTGAGTAACTATGAGCTTCGGCCCAAACGAAGACTACCCAATGTACCTTTATTTTTTTCATTGATACTCTCTCTATTGGTAGCTTTAGGAACCGGCCAAGTATCTTCTCCACCCCTCTCACCTACATGTCATTGCTTGGTACTTCCCTTTCAATATCTGAGACAACTAATTGAAATATATCGTTATCTTCATTTACTGCCTCATTATGTGCTTCATCTTCTTCCATTGATTTGTTGTCCACAAAAAAATGAACAATTTCACTGTTCAATTCTGCTGGAGGGCATGTTCATGCTTTGTTCATTGGTTGTTGAGACACTATGTGCATTCATATTAATCATTTCTTCTACCAGCCATGACAATGGGGTTACTTGGCTTGGCAATGACAATTGGTCATTTTCAACTGCATGTTCAACAATGTCATTAACAATATCAATAGGAGTTTCATCTTCTTGAGTTGGTGGAATGATCTCCATGTTACCACGAATTTTTTCATGATTATACTGTGTTTCACATACAGTTTCATCATCTTCATCATATAAGTGTCCTTGAGAGAAGTAAATCATATTACCAGCTGCAACCACATCATCTTGGTCATCTACTTCTTACACTTTAACACCTGTTTGGGCATTCCCTTCTTCCTGACCATCCACATGAAATGCTTGGCTATAACTAGTATCATGCATAGGAGCATCATAATTCAGTGGCCAGATTCCTGTCCTCCTAAATCCCACCTTGATATTTGATGGTCTCAGAGCCTTTTTAAAAGCTTTACTTGTAAGCTCTTCTAGCTCGAACCTTTTCACCTCAACCCCTGGATTCTTTTCCATCCATGCAGCACGCTTCGACCTGAAATAGTTCTTGAGAGGGCCAAAAACACTAACATCAATGGGTTGTAGTCTGTGAGTGGTATGAGCGGGCAATGTCAACAGGTCGTTGCCTAAATTGTTTGCTTCCTCAATTGTTTGTATAGCCATGTGGCTCCCATGGCCATCTATTATCAATAGGTGTCTGTTATTAGGCACGACGCCATCTGGTACCGATGCAGCAAAGTGAAAAATCCAACTTAAAAACATTTCTTTAGTCATCCATGCATGGGGATGTGCAGCCATGCATGCACCTGGTTCACAATTATGTATATAGTTTTTTTAGTTGATTTTTACCTTTGAATAGATAAAATCCTAGGATTGAAGTACTAATTGCATTGACACAACATAAAATAGTTATCCACTCCCTACTCTTAGACAAAATATTTGGCACATTTAAGCTCCCTCTCTTGGCAATTACCCGCATGCCACAATTCCTCCCTGCCCGTAAACTTGTTTCATCATAGTTCCATATATGGTCTGCTCCATAAGAATGTTTATCGTAATCACTAGAAAGTGTGTCATAGAACTTTTGCACAACTGCAGGGCGCAAATTTAATGCTTTGTAATTTTCAAGGCCATCAGCAGTATACAATACAAGTTTTGGATGCCTTTTTTTAAACCCAAACCACCATGATTTACCAGGAAACCCATCTTTGAATGGGTTTGGCCTCCCTTGACAGATTTGAGCAACTGTGGATTTGAGTTGTATCAACTCTAGCCCATGTCCCAATTGGGCCATCTCCTTACACCATTCACCCACCTCGGCCTCCTCCTCCTCAGTCATAACTGTAAGAGGCCCTCTACATTTTATATGAGTCAGTCCATTTATCCAATAATGTATTGATGAGGGAGGAATACCATGTTTTTTTACAGATGCCCAAACTAAGTATCCATTAAACTCTATGTCGTCAATTGCAACTAACATTTCTTCTTTCTTCCATCCTCTTATAATGCTGATCTTTTTAGTTGAACATGCCCCTTGGACTGTTGTTGAAGGTGTTTCTGTGGGTGATGTTGTGATAACATCAGTTTCAGTCACATGGTCATCCTCAACAATGTTCCTTGGGGCATTGTTGACATTGACATCACCGGTCATGTCCTCATCAGACGATGGGCATCGCAGATGCGCACCCCTTGTCACTCTCCTGCCACTTCTCCTTGTACGAGCAACATAACTAAATTTTTCCATAGATGCAACAAATTGTAGAATTATTGCATGCATTTAGATAAGAATATTTGTAAATTATGCTTTCATACAAGGAAAAAATACTTCTGCTTTATTACAGGAAATTATCAACATGTATGTTAGTGTCCTTGAAAAATCAAATATACTTAATCATTTTGTTGTATGTCTTCAAAATTATCAGTGATTGTTGTTTTGATAATTTGTTTTTACACTTAAAATACCATGATCGTATTGATTGATTTTGTTATGCATTTCCCAACAGTGCCTCTTGTTCGGTTGGACTACTTAAAATATCATTTTGTTGTTTTGGTAACTTGTCTTTACAGTTAAGATACCATGAGAAGGTCTAGTAGTTACTGTTGTTTGAATTAATTTGTTTAGACTCCTATTTGTTATCACAATTGAATTCATTCATGGCCCCCGCTATCTCACCAAGTGGACTTGCATAATGCCTTCTAGGTCTGTTATAGGTCAGTTCTTCGATCTTCAAGAAGACTCTTTGTTGGTTCACAAAATACACAGAGAGACTATTTGCTGTTACTAACTCCTTGAATAGGATTTCGGTTTTCATGCCCAACATTTGAGTTAATGTCTTAAGGAGCTTGGTCCAAGGAATGCTTATGATTTTTGAAGAAATGAAGCCAAAGTAGGACTTCTCCTTGATCAAGGAAAATTTTAAGAACCCCCCCTAAATTTATAAATATAATAAATGGGCGAATCTCCATGGTATATAGGAAAAATGGAAGGCGATTTTATCAATAATATAATATGTATATATAATTTTTTGGCGAATCTCTCACCAGGCATGGCGAATATTTTACTCAATTATAAAATCTTGTAAGATCTTGGCGAGTCTTTCACTAAATAATAAAACTTTGTAAAGTCCTAGTGAATCTTAGCATAGGCTACATGCTGGTTTAATTCCCCCATTTAAATAGGCTACATTCCAGGTGAATACCATGGGTCAATACCATGTGCCATTTTTATTTTTATTAATTCTAATATTAGGGTTAATAATGGTTTTTTGCATGGTATTAATAACAATCTAGTCCATGGTATTTGTCCCATAGTGTTTTGGCCATAGGTTTCACCTAAATATAACCCATTTTTTGAGTGTTCGTAAATATAAGGTGACTTATGGAGTAAATATAAAAAAATGTTTTATTTGTTTACAGTACCTCTCGTTTATTTATATTTTTTATTAATTTACCATACCTCTTTTACAAATATGGTATTTGGCCCATAGGATTCACTTAAATAAAACCTCTTTCTTGAGCCTTCATAAATAGAACGAGGGTTATGGACTAAATATAAAAAGAGGTTTTATTTATTTACGATACGTCTAGTTTATTTATATTTTTATTTATTTACCATACCTTTTGAGTAAGTATAAAAAGACGTTTTATTTATTTACCATACCTCCACTTTACTTATATTTTTATTTGTTTACACCCTTACATGTATATAAGGTGACTTATGAAGTAAATATAAAAAATGTTTTATTTATTTACCATACCTCTCATTTATTTATATTTTTATTAATTTACCATACCTCTTTTATAAATATGGTATTTGGCCCATAGGATTCACTTAAATAAAACCTATTCTTGAAAATGGGCGAACGGATTCACTTAAATAAAACCTATTCTTGAAAATGGGCGAATGGAAGGTTGTAAGTCCTAATTTCAAGGGCTAAATTTACCTTTTTTACCCTCTCCCTTAAAATAAGGTGGGCTATTTGAGGTGATTTGTAAAAATGTACTATGATACAAAATATTCGCCCACTAAAAATTTAAAACTCCTTAATTTCGCCAAAGGGCGAACATTCGCCTCTAAAATTATCCTTGTCCTTGATCATGATTTCGTCTCTCATGCCCAGCATTTGATTTAATGTCTCAAGGAGCTTGGTCCTGGGAATAGCCATCATTTTTTACTTATGATTTTTTGATGTGTTATGCTTATGGTTTTTTATTTATGATTTTTTGATGTGTTACATTTCTCTAGTATTGATCTGATATTTCAAACATATATATTGCATTTAGAGCAACTTTAATCTCTTTGTCAATTGCAGAATAATTGTTTTATGCATCTTCCCATGCTCTTGAAATAAACTAGGTGATTTCTTATTTAGGTTTAGCATTTTTATTTCTCACATGTTTTAGTACTACTCCCCATCCAATATTGCTTGCATATATTTCCACAAGTTTGGGTAAACCATCATCTACAACATGTAAAATTGGAAGTGTTTTTACCTTTTTTTTGATGTTTTACACCACTCTGGTATGTACTAGAGTCCATGGAGGAGGATCCTTTTTGAGCCTATCATTTAAAAAAATTCTATCATTATCATAGTCCTTGTAGAAGTGGCCCACATAGTTCAGACTACCTAGAAATTTTTGGATTTGTGTTTTGTCTGTGATCTTGTTAGGGAAATTGTCAGTAAATTCTCCACATGTTGTAGTATCAACTGACCATTTAAGACTATATGACCAAGAAACCTAATCGAGGTTTTAAATTATTCCATCTTCTTTTTTGAGACAACCAATCCATCAACCTAAAATCTTGAATTTATTCCATTATTAATTTAATGTCTCATAGATAGTTCACACGGGGTGGACTATTGTTGTATTGTCTTGACAATGAGACACTTCTTCCATTCTCTTGTGTATTCAAGCCTCTAACAATGCTTCTAGCTAACATGTGGATTTTATACAATGCACTCAAATTTTCTTCATTAATTTCGATTGTTTGGACATGCATGCCACCAATAAGCAATGCTCACTGCATGCCTTACATTTATCACTAGCCTCAAATTTCCTCCCACTACAACCTATCCCTCTTAACATTCATTATCTAATTTTTTTCTATAAGGATGCACTTCTCCAGAAATGGATCTCTGGTCCTCAAGGAGTTATCATTGGCCAAACCAAGCATGGTATTTAATTTGACCAAGGCTCCAACTTGAGACCCCCTGAAGCACTCTTGATCACAACTTGGCACCATAACAATTTTTTCCTCATGTCACTTACAGTTGAAGTTTCTAGTCATGTAAACATTCATTTCAACTACAACTCTTATTTGTATCTTGTCTCCATATATAAGAGAGGCCATGCCTTTTTCTCAAATCAGGAAAGCATATTATCAATTTGTAAAGTTTTGAGTAATTATTGACCTCATATATCAAATTAGATAAAGTGAATAGGAGTAATGAGGGTGTAGTTAGATAGAAATATAGGTTGATGTTTGGTAGAGGGTGCATGCATGTGTCACCTTTAGTGAACTAGAGTGTTGCTTTTGTAGGTATTCAAATCAACCTCCCATTCAGTTGAACATCTAGTTAAGTTCTAAGTTCAATTCAGTTCTAGTTCACCATGTGTGATCTATCAAGGGGAGGGTGTTGCTATCTATTTTATTAGATTGTGCTTGTATTAAAGTTTCCAATTATGCATGCTTGACGTGTTACAATTGAGGTGTGCTTATTTGGTGTTTAGAATAGGGTTAGGGATTGACCAGGTCAACTTCAATTCTTCATGCATGTGAGTAATTGCATCGTACCTTCCCTCATCTTCTCATTCTCTAAGATGTAGGGCACATTACTTTGTTGTTGGCATGTTTTATGTTTTGAGCTATACTATTATAATTTACTACTTTTTAGATCTAATAAAACAACCAAGCAGATTTGATAGATTTGTCTTCCATGTATTTTTTGTTAGCAACATGTGCTTGTAGATTAACATATTTGAAGATTGATATTTTGACAGGGTTTTAGTTTTAAAGTTAACCTAGGATCTAGTTACCGTTTTAGGATCTAGTTATCATTTTATGGTAGAGGAATCTACACATGCTACACTTCTTTTGAAATTGCCATTGAGATTTGCTTATCACTACTGAAGTATGAGAAAGAAGCCTACTATGAACTCCTTCTTTTGTTGGACTACATAGATCCGATGGCATCTATTTGGATCTTTGTCCAATCTCTAGTGAATAACTCAATATGTGATTTGGGTCCATTGGCATATATGAATGATATTGTGCTCTTACTCATTTTATAGATCTCACTTCTATGCAACTAGTTGATGGAGAAAGAAGATAAAACTTGAAGTAGATACGCCTTAGATCCACAATATGGACCCCTTTTTATTTAAACCAGAGCCATGATTTTGAGGCTCCATATTTGGATTGAGAGGAAGGGTGTGGTTTTATGATCCATTTTCAGCCTAGATCTCATATTTGGTCACTTCCTCTCTCTGATCAAAAGAAGCTTCCATGTATTTTCTATTAGCAGCATGTGCTTGTAGATTAGCATATTTGAGGATTGCTATTTACCAAGTGTCTTCACCAATAGTTATAGAAAATAGAAAAAATATATATTTTCATGAAACTGAAACTGAAACTGTAACAACTATAATTGTAAGAACTGTGAGAAATGAAAATAGAACTGTAAGAAAAATGTGTTGTAATTGATATAACTAACCTGGATATACTGGCAATTGTTCTGTGATGTTTTGTCTCCAAGGTTGGTGAATAGTTTGAAACCATAACATGCAATTTTAGCAGTGGTTGAACTTCTTTTATAGTTTTTGGCACTTGAATTTAATTGGTGGTAAGGATGGACATGGATTGCAATGGCTTCATTTTGAATGTGTGATCTGGATTTAATTTGATGTTATCCAATGGTTGGGAATTTGTTATTTGTTTATCCATGTGCTTTGATCTTTTTTAATGAGAAATAGAATGGGTTGGGTGTTATTTATTGAACAAAGTGGGTTTAAATGTTATTGTGTTTGGTGTCATTTATTGAACATAGGAGTTGAACAACACAATAGTTATGGCTGACATACATTCACTTTTATTATGTGCATGTATGGGTATTAATTTGGGATACATAGCTTCAGTTTTGATGAGTGGGGGTTGAAGTGACTGCTACTTTGTACTTCTGGAATACACCATTTTGGAAGGATTTATGGTTTTATCTGTTTTCTAGTTGGGTCAATATGGTTTGCACTCTTAAGTATTAAGATACTATTTATGGATAGTTGTAGGCCTAGTCAATGTTTTTGGAAATTTTGGACATAAATTAATACTTATTTGCACTTAATGTTATTTATCTTTGTTTAAATATTGGTTGCAAAAGTCTCAATTTCTGGTGGTTTGGTGGGACCAGTACTATATCAATTACTGGTCCCTGCACAACATTAGACATCTCTCCCCTATATGTTTGGAACTATATGATTAGGTTATTCTGCTATCGTTATTTGACCATATAATTTGATTAGGTTACCATGTTATCATTATTTGATCATATGATCAAATTATCATTGTTTGAGTGTTTTTTTGAGTTAATAATTTTTAATTTTAATATATATAGAAAAGTTTACTGGAATTTAGTAAGGATTTGTGAAAATTATAAATTGAATTCTAAAATTTTTATAATTAAATGTTTTAATAAATTGTTGAGAGGATAAATTTATTTATATATTTAAAAAATTATTTTAAATTAAAAAAATGTTAGAAAAAAGTATTAACATATAAAATAAATAAATTATACCAATGTAATTAAGTTCTTTGTCACCATTATTTAAAAAGGTATGAAACATTTTTTTATAATTTTATTAAAATGTAATTTATAATTTGATGAAAATGTACCCTTTTTTTGTTTAAATAGTTAATTGTTTTGGACACTTGCCCATAGTTTTTTATCTCCTTGATTGAATGTGTTGAAATTAAACTTGTAAAACATATTATTTGAAAAAGGGTGTATAGCAATTTTTTTTTAAATTATTTGTAAAAAACACTTATATTTTTTTAACGTATGCACTTTTACAAATAATTTAATAAAAAAATATTTTAATTCAAATTTGATATATAATAATTTTGTCTACCATGTTATTGAAAGCTATTCAATGGAAAAAAAAAATAAACAAATAAATAAATTTTCGCTCAAAAGTTTTGTTCTACTCATAATTAAAATATTATATTTGATGAGTATGAGTGTTTTGCTTTTCAATATTAATATATGTATGATTATGTTATTCGATTCGTGAATACGTTAAAATATCAGTGTTTTCGCTCTATCAAGACACTGACATTTCGATTTTAATATAAAAATATATAGTCATAAGAATAGGTTATTTGATTAATGGTTTTGATGAATCAAAATTCTGACTTTTTTATTTAACATAAAAAATATATATTGTCATATAAATAGGTTATTCTCTTACTTAATATTTCCCTCCAATTTAATAAGAATTTTATGATTATGCTATTTTCTAACCATTTTTCCAAATACAATAAGATTTTAATATAAATAAGATTTTATTGCAATTAAATTTTATTTAATAATTGTGTTTAAATTTTAATTAAAAAATATTTTTTTTAATTAAAAAAATAAAAAATAAATTAAATTTAAATTCACAATACAATTTATATAATTTTTAAATTTATTTTGATGGAATAAAATTAAAATTTCTTGAGTCAATATTATTAAAATAGGAGTATAAATGTATTTAATATTATTATATGAATGATATACTAATAAAAAAATGGGTTGATTTTTAAATATTAGTAAAATCGGATTATAAATGTATTTAATATTATTATATAAATGACATATTAATAAAAAAAATTGAAATAAATTTGATTTTCAATTTTATTTAAATTTTAAAAATTATAAATTATTTTTCTTGGGTTTTTTAAATAATAATAATAATATAATTTTAAGGTCACTGTTAACCTAAACATTAAATTGATGTATGAAACTCTCTTGTTTATGAAACAAGGGACCTTTTTCTCATGGGTTTGATTTCACTAAAGTATGAGGTGTACATACTCTACCCCCTTTGGATTTGATCATTTGAAAAGAAAACAAATTACAAACAACTTTCACTTATTCCATTTCTCAAATAGTATGAAAATTTATCATAGTTTTATTATTGACTTTTTTTACAAAAGAAAACATAAATTAAGCATAATGATTAAATTTTCGTCTATTGAATCCATGTATTGAATGGTGGAAATATGTTCCACACAAGTTTGGAATGGTGGTGGCTCAAATCCTCTACTCCATGGCATTTTCTCGAAGTGCAACTTCTCATTCCATGGTAATAGTCTCTCCTTCAACTAGATAACCCATGGTATCTTCCTTAACACATGCATCTTCCTTAGTGATAAGCATCCACCCTAGCTCTACATGAACCTTCAAAGTTGTAATGTCAAATGGCTAAATCAATGGATCACCCTCCTTGGTTTATTGTTCATGAGGCCTAAGACTAATAATTCTTTTTGTGCAAATTGTAGTGTATTAGGTTGCATTCTACTAAGCCAATGTTCTTGTTTATAGGTTTAATTTCCTTTAGCTTAAACTAGTAGAGCTTTACACCAATAATTTCCTACAACATAGAGGCATGAATTCAAATAGGAAGCCTTTATGTATCCTTGTGCAAGGGGTTTTTAATTTTAGAGTTTGATTTCACTCAATAGACTAGGATAAGATCCTCAAGTTGGGTTCTTGGTTTTGGACTCCTTTTGATTCAACTAAGGTTTGGACTCCTTTTGATTCAACTATAGACTATATCTCCACCACTTTAGGTTGGGCCCATATTCCCAACCTCCATTTACATTTTTTGAGGGTATGAATCTCTTAGTGGTATTAGTAATTCTTAAGGAATATTACACTTCAAAAACAAGGAGATGAAACATATACATAACTATTTATGTGTATATTTGTGTTGACATGGATTTTACTAAATGGTTTCCAGCATAATTCAATTTGGTAGTCAATTCTTTTTCATGGACCCAAATGCTAGATTAGGAACATGTGACTTTGAATGGTCGGACATGCTATCAAATAGGGTACATAATAGCCCAATTTCCCAAGCACCCCAAGAATGATGAGTCTAGGAAAAGAACAATAAAATCTGCTTGGTGGGATAGAGGGAAAGAAGAACATCAATTTCTTAGCATGGATCCCCCGATAGAACTTAAGAAGTGCAACAAGAGACCACTTTGATTATGTCTACAATAGAGGAAACAAGCACTCTAATGAAAGAAATTCCTCAACTAGAGAAGGCCTTCCCTTTGCTGGTGAGTACGGAGGTACCTAAGCAAAGATAAAACTTCTCCCTCTCAACATTAGGTTGATTGAAAAATCAAGGAGAGGAACTCTAAGTAGCATAGAAGAATTAGGAAAGTTAGCTTGAATTATCTGGAAATACACCTCTAGATCATAGCAAGGAAAAACTAAAAGATTAAATAACACCCATTTAATATTTGAAGCAAGAATAGGCAATTGTGTTTGAGAATAATAAAATCACTCCAACGCCATAGCCTTTGATAGTATTATTTTCGTATTAACTTGTGCTTGTAGCTTTTGTTTGTATTTACTCTTGTATTCATGGGTCACATGAAATAAAGCATGGGCACATTGAAAAACATGGAAAGGAAAGATGAACTCATTTGTTTAAACATGGACATCTCTTCCCTCATTGACATTGATACCTTATTTTGTACCTCTTCAATGTCAAGTCTAGCCACAACCTTTTCTAAATTAATTTTTTAATTATTAGCGTGAAAAAAAATTGATCAATTTGATAAAATAATTGTAGACTTTCCTTGAATAAATATATTTTAAATGATTTTATTCTAATTACATTTTAATGTATGTATAATTTTATCCATATTTATATTGTTATCATGTAATTACCTTGGACTTACATAGACATGTTAGAAACCATCAAGGTTGTAACCTTCATCCCCAATGAATGCTAGCTATGCCCACCAGCTAGTATGCACCAGCTGCCACCTGTTAACATGTCCATCATTCTCTACCTAGTGTCATGTCATCGAATTTTCATCTATTACTCCTCCCTCCTACGTGTACCTACACAAATGTTAGATTCCTATAGTCACATGCCTTTCATGCTAGAGTCATCACCTCAACATCGTCCCCATATCCCTTCACTAGCCTAGCCACTTAAGGGTTTAATTGAATGGCACCCGACTTATCACCCTATTTCATATTTCTTACCAAGTCTCGCCTCTACCACTCAATTTGGTTTCATTATTTTCCTACCAAGTATCATCCCTCTATTTCATGTGCATTATTGGTTTTTACCTCCTTTATGACCCCCTTCAACTCTTAACACTAATGTCATTAAGAACGTCAATATGAATGAGTTTAACAAGACAATGATTGGGGCATTAATTTATGGGCACCATTTACCCTTCTTTATCATGGAGTTCAGGATTGTGGTTCTATTTTGTTTCATTGACATTATTTCCCTTCTCTATAGTTAATTTCTACTCTAGCTATGGTCCCATTGGGACAATATTTATCCTTGTCTAGATTAAGGATTCAATATTGTTTTCCCTTCTATATGATCAAGTTTATATCTATTGAGTATTGTTGCATAGTTTCATGGGTATATTTTCCCCTTCCTTATGGCAAAGTTCAGCTCTAGATTTGGTCCCATGAGCCTCACCTACAACCTTGAAACCTCATCCATTTGCAATCAAGCTTGTCTATGGTATTATCGGAAACCTTGTCTCTTTATGAGTGAGTTTTTCTCTAGTCCCATTCACAATCTTGACTCTAGTCCCATCCTGCACTAGCTTGGTAAGTTTTGTTGCAATTCTTTAAATTTAAAATAATTATTTTTTCTAGAGATTCGAAATAGCATTATTTTTTTAGAGAGAGAGAGATTTTGATTTGGATTTGGATTTGGATATCAATATTATGTTGATGTATTGGTGTTGTAATTTACTTTTTATATAATTCATGTTATTTATATCATATCAACATTATAAATAGATTTCTTTTTTGTGTAAACATCTACGAGGTATTTGAACCAGTGACCTTTTCACATGGAGTGCCTTAACAAAACACTCATTCATTGTAAATCCAAAGCCCCAAAGGTGATATTATATATATATATATATATATATATATATATATATATATATATATATATATATAGATAGATAGATAGATAGAGAGAGAGAGAGAGAGAGAGAGAGAGAGAGAGAGAGAGAGATGCTAAATATATTCTTGTCAATCTTAGAAATTGAGTTTAGTTATGGTCCTATCAACAACTTAATGAGCTCTAGTATTGCAATAAGAATTTTGCAACTCCCAGGGCTACCAAATTTAATTTATCGATTTGGGATTCATACAAACTTAAGAGGTGTCAGTGTTGTATGCATAGTAAGCTAGGTTCTACTTAAGTTTCTTTGAGGCAGTGAATCAAACCAAGGTGTTTAGAGACCATTTTGAAAACTGAATCTAGATTTTGCGAGAAGGAAAAAAAGTTGCATAAAAGGAAATTTTAATCTACTTGCAAGGATTGGAAAATGTTGCATAAAAGGAAATTATAATTTACTTGCAAGGAATGAAATTCTTGGAAGAGAAACCCTAACATATTGCAAAAAATAAATGGCATAGAATAAACCTAGTCTAGCTGCATAAAGTAAATAACATGAAATCAATCTTAAACTACTACATTCAAAAGAGATCTTATTATAATGACAAAAATCAATAAATGCTTCAAGAAGTAACAATGTAAATTATCCATGTGCTATTAAATTCATGAACTCAATAACTAACCCTAATTGCATAAATAAATTGCAACTATGAAAAGAAAAGTTCTAACTTGTATTTGTTCTTCTTCTAGCTTGGTTCGAAGGCCTGGGAGACATTCTGAAGGGCTAGGAGTAAAAAATTAAGCCTGAAGGGAATTTTTTGTCAAGCTCTAATGGGTTTTGCATGGTGTTCCAAGATTGTTATAGGATTACTACATGATGCTACAAGATTGCCCTGTAATGCCACAAGACTGAATCCGGGAGCATTCCAAGGGCTTAGAAGGTGAGGAATGATGGTATAAGGTTGGAGAAGGGTATGGGAGTACTTTTCAAGCTTAGTACTCCTCTAGATCCCATATTAAACAAGGGGGAATGCAAATAATAGCCTTTAACAAATCTGAAATGAATTTTATGTGTGTAGACTACTTGAAGAAGTTGATGAGAATGAAAGGAGGGTGTTGATGGTAGGGTTGCAAATGAAAATGATAGTGCTCTTCCCTGCAAACCAATAGTATTACTTGCACACCAGGAGGTTACTCAACTTGCAAAACATTGAAGTCTAAACAATGGCAACAATATGAATTGCAGAAAAACAAACTTGAAAGGAAAGGATGAGTTAAATTTTAGTCAAGATCTAACTATTAAATCTAGAGAAAACCTATATTTTTATGCTTTCCATTACAAAATCTACAACCAAACTTTCCATGAGAGATGATTGACAAATATATAAAGGCAAATTTTTACATAAACGAATCATGAAAAAAAGGAAATATTGCTAAATTAAGTACAAGAAATAAAAGACACATCTAAAATGTACAAGGGAGAAAGACTGGCATTCTTGGGTTGGGTCCTAACCCAAGGGAAATCAACCCTCTAGAAAACACTCAAATATAAGGAAACAAAATGATTTTCATTGATCTCAAAAAGTACTCAAGTACATGATATGGAAATTGAAATGACAAGTACAAGCTCCTAGCTCTAGCAATCACTATGCTCCTCTAAAAAGTTGAATCCTACTGAGCTCTTGGGCTCCTTTATTTATACAAAATGAGTGAGGGGGAAACCTCCTTGAAAGGATGACTGCTTCCCTCCAAAATCCCTATAAAAGTGGATCTAGTCTCTTGAGATCCTCACAACCACTAAGTGTAGTAATTTCCCAATATCCAGCCGAGTTGTTGGTGAGTTAATGTAGGGAACGAGCCTCCTACATTTCCTCCAGTTGGTCTCCAACATACTTTTTCACAATAAATACTCTTTTTCCTACACATTTAACATGTTAGGCCATAGAATATGATAAATATTCTTTAATCTCCCTAATAAACACATTATAATCCAAAAAGGTGTTATCAAATGCAAGGAGAGAGGTAAATGTATGTTGAAGGATGGTCAAATGGGCCTTTATTTATACCTATTTAGGAGGCCCATCATCACCCCCCTACTAAAAGTGTTTCCCACCCTTTGAGCAACTCAACCACTTAATTGCATCTCATTCGTAACCTGAGTGACCTCCCTGACATCCCAAGGTATCTCAAATGGAATTCTCTCTTAAGGATGGAAACTTGCATTATTCTCTATTTCTTCCCATTCATGTTTCTCTTCTGGTTACTCTCTTCTTTGCTATAGCCCCAATAGCAAAGGAGGGCTGAATTTAAGCCCAATCTAATTGATCTCTAGCCTTTTAACTATTATTTTATACAAGTGTGTCCTTTCCAAGGTATTTCTTAATCTTTTTGGAGAGTGGTACTCCATGATTCTTATGAAATGTGGTGAAGAGTTCCATCTCCCTTGACAAGCCTATAAACTCTTGGTTCCTAGTAATATGAAAATATCTTCAAAGTTTAGGATGGCTTGTTCCTATTTTGCTATGTAGGATGGTGCCAATCTATGGTCTTCAACAATGAGTCTATGATTTTTGGTGACAAGTCTAGGGGTTCTCAATTCTTCTCTGATCCATAAAGGTTTTGAAGAGGTTTGCACCTTTTTTAAAGGCCTTTTGGCCCATGTGTCAACAAGGGGATGTGGCTCAAACCAAATTTCTTCACACTACCTAATATATGTTTAGATAGCCACTCCCAATAGGTTTAGAGGCTTTGTTAGCCTATGAATATTGTCTTCTTGTGAAGAGAGTGTGGGGAAATCCTAATATTATCCTAATGTTATATATACCAAGACTAAAAGGTTAATGTTTGATGTTAATATATCTAAAACTATTGAAGTTATAACTAGTGTCCTTCTTCATAATGTAATCTAAATCTATCATTGATGTATTTATTATATTCATTATTATGTTTTATTTTGATCAAAAGCATGTTATCCATGCTTATAGCGTCAAAAAGAGTAAAACGGAATTTATTATGAGTGAAAGAAAAATGTATTTGAGTCATGTCCCATTTGGACATTTATAAGAAAAAGGGATTTGAATTTTTTTGAGTCAAAGTCTACTAACTGAGCAAGTCGTCCCTCCTTGGAACAAGTTGACCTAGTCCTCCAACAAACACCTATTTGACATCGTGGAAAACTATATATAAAGGACATTTCAACCCATTTGAAGGACAATCAATCATCATCACAAAAAATAGTTTCTACACTTAACAAAAGATGAAGTAAACCAAATTTAAAGGAGAGAGAGAAACAAGTCTACAAAAAGGAAACACTGCACATATAGAGGATAGATTTATGTGAATAGGCTGAATTTTCTATGTTAGCCCAAAATTTCAGGGCTAAAATTTCAAGACAGGACCAAAATTTCAGGAAGTTGACTAGAATGCTAGGTTTGACCTGCAATGACTTTGACTCTTGGACGGTTAGACTTGATGTTTTGGTGGCAGTTTAGGGTCTTGGTCTTGGATATCTCATTTTAATATGATTCTATATGATAAGGACTGTTTGGTTTTCCCCCTTGTGGGATTTTGCCCTAGCTTGGAGCCTAACTTTTATGTCTCATATATCTTTGTTTTTATTGAAAGATTGAACATTTGACGTAAGTGCTCGATGAAGAACATATAAGAAGTAATAAGAAGAGATTTAACATTCACAATTAATTATGAAGACCAAGAAATCAAGCCTAATCTTATTACCATTGGTTTATCAAAATGGTATAAGAGCTATGGTGAAGATAAAAGCACTATTAAAGAAGCCCTAAGTAGAAAGAAACCAGAGAAAAATTATAGTGTGCAAGAAGACCTAAGAGGGCAAGATCATAAAGGGTGTTGAGAACAAGGAATACTCCTATTTCCTTGCCATGAAAACTATCAATAACGTATCAATGAATGTTCAAGTCTCCTCATTTCTGAAGACTGAGAAAATTCAAATAGTTCAAAGAAGGTTATAATATGACACCAAGTTATTCATCTTACAAGAAGAAAGAAAGATGAAGTGAAAAGAGATAAGAAAAAGATTTGTATACCCTCGCTCAAGCAAGAATAGAAGACCAAAAGAATAGTTTGAACCTTTGTAGTAACATTTCTGTAAGGCATCTAAGCTTACTATGACATTCAAGCTCATTGTGGCAACATAACTCTCAAATAAAAGGCATCCGAAATTTTTATGAGTGGTCAAGAAAATACGAATGATGAGTTTCTCTGGATCCATGTTCTGTGGATCTATATTATGAAAATTATATCATATTATGTGTTTCTATCTCTCATGCATTTCTATGGGATCTGAGACACGTTATTCTATATGAGGACCTGAGGGATGAAGGATAGAATTTATATGCAAGGGAAAAAATTTTGTCATGAAGATATAAGACTCATCATCTATGTGACATGTGCAATGTGATCTAAAGTTAATCTCGTGGAGGAAAGACTTGTCACATTTTTGGCTCATTAGAAAATCACCTTGATGGACTAAAATTCTATGGTATATAGTCCATGATAAGAACCAAAACTATCAAGATCATATATGAACTCTATGGAAGGATTGTGATAATAAATTTGAAGTTATATCTCTGTAGAATCTTTGAAGCATGTAACAATGCATTTATGAGGCATGAGAAAAAGCGAAGTAATTATTCTAATCATAGAAAGAATATTTATTTCCTTATAAAAAGGACTACGATCATAGAAATCTGAAGTCTATATCTATATCAAGACTCATCCCTATGACATCTGAATTTGTGAAATTCGATCTCTTTGTAGTAGTGATGAACCTATGAAATATCCAAATTATGTGCTAGCAAACCGAACATGTGGTGACACAAAGGTATGTATTCTGAATGTAAGGTGATATAGAGGTATGTGGTGATTCAAACCTATGGTGATTGTGAAGACTATTGATTTGAACCTGTGGTAAATATGGTGACTTGTGGTTTGAAATTAAGGTGATTCACGTGACAAATATCCAAAACTAGTAAAAATTCGTTACACTTTATGGAGTTGTCCTTGTAGAATTACAAGGATAGTTTCTTGTAGTAACCAATAGAAATTGTGACTAAATTTGAAGACTGTAAATCTGAAGTAATTTTTCTGGAGTAGTTGATATACATGTCAACTAAAGAAAATGTCAAAGGATCAGATCTCTACAAGGATGGATAAGGTAAGATTGAAAAAGGTACGTATAATTTTTACACATTTGCAACCAATGACCTATGTCAATCATATTGCATATAATGTTAAGTTTTCTAGGTCATGATTGATATGTAGAATAAGATAATGATCTTATGCTCATAAATGGATCTGCATAGATATATTATAGATCATTGATATGTTAGCACTCAAAGTATTTTCTTGCATATGAATATTTATTAGGTTTTTGTAGTTAAGGAACAAATATATTTAGAAGTTTTTTTAATAACATTTCTATGGTTTGCAGCTAACATATTAGTATGCTTGTAGAATTTACAAATCTAAAAGTTGGTAGGTTTTGGAGATTCTGCATAATGAAGAATTTGGGCTTGTAAACCCTAGCTAAGGCACAAATAAGAAAAAAAACCCTAAATATAAAACCTTAGTGCTAATAATATGTATTAAAAGGAGAAACCCTAGCTCTTAACAATGACATAAATGACATCATGTCTATGCAAGGACAAGGTCAGTGAAAAGGTCCAAGGTTAAGAGGGAGCTAACTTTCTTCAAAAGATAAGTATTCTACATATCCTTGATTACTATTATTGTTAAATTGTGTTTATACTTTGCCTAATTATATTTTTTCTTTCATAGCTTCCTAACAAAGTCTACAGGTCAATATAAAAACTTCCCAAGCTTTGACAACAAATGATAGAATGTAGCAAAGCACAAAGACTTTCGTAGAAGATGTAAATGCAAAAGAAGAAAACAATTTTGAAGTATGCATTAGATGACAACATGAGAGAAATACTTGAGAAGGGTCTTCCAATAAAAGGGAAGAAGTTCACTTACCTCAGCTAGAAAGAGGGAGTTAAAAGAAGAGTCTGACATAACTTGAATTGGTTCCCTGATATATTCAATTCAAGAACACTTTGATTGGGTTGATAGGATTGATGCTGAGAGATACTACTAATGTTTAGGAACTGGTATGGTTTCTTGGAAGAGTGTGAACCGAGATTTTGTTGCACATTGATGGAAGATGATATGGAAGTTTTTACAAACAACTATGAAGCAGCTTAACTTTGTAATATGTTCAAGATGACATGTTGGATTCGATTAATTAAATTTATATGAAGATTGTTAGAGAACCAGGAAGGTTGAAGCGCTTTATGATTTGAGAGTACAATGAAGATAGAAGACAAGAAGCTACAATAGATCTCCAAGGAAGAACATGTAGCTAGTGTAAGGGAAGTATGTGTACTTCCAACAAAAGCTTGGGCTTGTATTTATCTCCTCCTTGGTTAAGAGGGAGTGAGGATCTCCTCCTTGGTTGAGGGGGAGTGAGGATGGACACCATGTTCTCCATGTGTCACATACTATGACCATGACTAATAGTCATAAGCCTGGTACACGAAGACTAGTAGGGAGAATGGTGGATTGGATAAACATCAATGATGTACATTCTTGAGTCATGTATTGTGATTGATTAGGATTAACATCCTAAGTTAGGACATGGAATTCGTAAAGAATAGTCTAGATGACATACTTTTCCTTAGGATTAGGAAGTGGTATTGTGAGGTCATACCTTGGGAACAACAGGGCGGGGTATATGCCTTGAGAAACAGTGGTGTCTAAATTTATGCCTCCCAAAATTGTGCTATGATCCAATGGAGAGATAGAGTGTGCTTGTCAAGGCCTTGGTAGTTTGACAACACTAGTTATGATAATGTTAACATCATTGATGCTTATAAATTTGGATCCTTCCATATATGAAAATTTCAACTTGAGAATATCTTGTTGACTCATTTTGAATGACCCCCTAGTTAATAGGGAGAGTTGAAGTTATAACTAGTATCGGTCTTCATAATGTAATATAGATCTATGATTGATGTATTTATTATATTCATTATTATGTTTTATTTTGGTCAAAGCATGTTCTTCATGCATATAGAGTAAAAGAAAATTATTATGAGTCAAAGAAAAATGTATTTGAGTCATGTCCCATTTGGACATTTATAAGAAAAAGGAATTTAAATTTTGGTTTGAGTCAAAGTCCACCAAATGAGCAAGTCAACCCTCCTTTGAACACATTGGCCTAGTCCTTCAACAAACACTTAATCAACCTATTGGATAGTCATATATAAAGGATAGATTGACCCATTTAAATGACAATCAATCATCATCACAAAAAATACTTTATGCACCTAACAAAAGAAGAAGTATATTGAATTTAAAAGAGAGAGAGAAGCAAGTCTACAAAAAGAAAATAGTGTATATTTGGAGGAAATTTTTTATGAATAGGGCGAATTTTTTGTGCTAATGAAAGCCCAAAATTTCAAGACATGACAAAAAATTCAGGAATTTGACCAGAATGCTAGGTTTGACCTATGTTGACTTTAGCTCTTGGAGGTGACTTGGAGGAGGGTTGGACTTGATGTTTTGGTGGCAGTTTTGGGCCTTGGTCTTGGATATCTTATTTTGATCTGATTCTATAAGAGAAGGATTGTTGTGGTTTTCCCCTTGTGGGGTTTTACCTTTGCTTGGAGCCTAACTTTTGTGTCTCTTGTGTCTTTGTTTTTCTTGAAAGACTGAGTATTTGTATAATTACTTGATGAATAACATATAAGAAATAATTATAAGAAAAGATTTAACATTCACAAGTAATTATCGAGACAGAGAAATCAAGTTTGATCTTGCCACCCTAGTTTATCAACAAAAACTTTAAGTTAAACTAACTAATATAATACAATAATAGAGTTTGCATTGAAAATTACTAAAGTACAATGAACGATATACAAATTCTACAAGAAATATAACACATACAAATTCTACCAGAAATATAACACAAATGAGAGTGACCAAAAACTTATGTAACTAGGAAATATAAAAGAATGATTTAGATTCTATTTGTACCATGTTAATTTATTAGTCATACATAATAATTTGGATTGATAGCTAACACCATTGTATATTATTATCATTATTGAAATCCAACCTCGTGACCGAATTGAAACCTCGTAATTAAAACTTGAAATTGATTAATTTTTGAATGAATGAAATCTAGAGATTAACAAAATCGAAATACCTTGTATAACAAAATCCACACACTTGGTATACTTTTTTTTTTCAGGAGGGGCGGGGCCCCGCTGAAGAAGCGATATATCAACATATATTTACAATCTGTACATAGTACAATCATCAACGGCCGTAGCCCAAATCCGCTGCAGCGCAGCTTCACAAGAATCGAAACCGGCGGGGGGGTATGCAAACCGAGCGCCCCGACCGTTACAACATGCACTCGCGTGCACACTTGGTATAATTTGTCCACACACTTGATAACATAATCCGAATACCTGGTATACTTTGTTATTAAACCAATATAATGAAAACCAAATCAAATAAGTAGTGATTGTATATATGTGTATATTGTTAAAAAATTAGTTTAGACATATTCAATAGGATTAGATATATAGTATATTTTGTTATTCATGCAATTAATAACCAAATTGAATATAGATCGTATATATGCGTATTTTGTTAAAAATTTAATTGACTCTGTATATTCAATATTATTCTATTTATATTTAAAAAATACAATTTAACATTATGAGATCTGTATATTCAATATTATTCTATTTATATTTAAAAAATACAATTTAACATTATGAGACGACCTTTCCTCATAGTTTTTAAGTACGAAAAAAGCACAATTTATATTAATATCCCAGAAGAAATTTACAAAAGATAATAATTGTTCCAGCAAACCATAGCCAAATTTTCATAAAAAATTAATAAAAAAACGTTGAAAATGCAGATACCACCTACCCTCAATAAGGAAATAGCAGAATAATAATCTATTCTCTGAATAAGCTGTATGGGGCCCTGTATGATATAAACTGAAAACAGAAGTAACAAAATTACAACCCTCGGTGATATGCCTAATTAATTACAACCCTCGGTGATATGCCTAATTTAAGATATGATATAACGGCATTGAGAAAGAAAAGGCCATCTACGAAGGAGAAAAAATCCCACCTCGCAGAGAACACTGTACACTGTTTTATGCCCCGTGGCCAAGTAGTCGATTATCCATCAACAAGAACAAAAACATACCTCAGTATTGCCCAGCAGATAGCATATATCCGTGGAAAAAGAAGGTCCTCCCGTGACATAGAGAATTCAACTCTATGACCTATGAACGGGAGAAGTGAGAAAAGGGCGTGATGCAGGTTAATGGATTAGGGCCAAAAGTGGGCGTAGAAGCCATGCCACCTGAGATCTGCTAGAAGCTCTTTCGCATTTTGCCTGCTGATGTCACCAAATCTAGCCCAGTGGTAGTTCCACATGGATGGGTGATTGTAGTGAACCTCCACGAAGAGCTCGTCCACGATGAGAGGCATCTCTGGATCATTGAGCCATCGCCTCAGAATCGGCCACTCGCTTCCCTCGATGTCCATCTTTACAACCACTGTATCAGTCGCTTTCAACTGCAGCTCCTCTTTCATAAACCTCGTTATATTTATCGCATTGCTGGCTTTATCATCTCCGTCTGACACAAAGCTGTAGTGCAGCTGGATTCGATCCACCATCCACTGGGGAGGTTGGGGAGTGGCCTTTACAGTGAGGGAGGACGGATTTATCTGTGCCACGTTTCTCTCTTCGTCAAAACCAGGAGGTTTCGGCTTTTGCAGGAGCTTGGAATCGACTTCGAAGGCATGAATCTCGGTGAAATCGCAGGGGTACATGCGAAGAAACCAGGTTAGGCTTGTGCTGAATGCATTAGCGCCCAGATCCAGCAGAACTCGTCGCTGTCTGTGATGGAGATCGATCTCCTTGGCAGGAAGAAGCCATGGGAGGATGTGCGTCTTATCTTCCACATCTTTGACGAAGCGGAGGGCGAAACCTCTGCGGAAGTTGTTGCGATCGTCGAGCTTCTCAATGAGATGACCTTTGACAGGGCAGGCAGCAGCCTCTCCTATCCACTTCATCTGCCGCCATGGATTCTCAACCTGATCTTCATCTTGCTCCAAGAATGCTTCTCTTGTCCTGCAAAACTCACTGGTGTTTCTCTTCCAGGCTGGCCATTCCTTCTTCCCGGTGAAGCCTTGGCGTTTCCATGCCGCGGGAACGCCAATCCCAATGCCAAGAAAGCCGAGGCTGTGCATGTGGTTCACGTAAATGTCGATAAGAACGTATGTGGAGAGTATAAGTACCAGAGCATAGAGCATCCAAATGTGAATCGTTCTGCTTCCTTTGGTCCCCTCTGTGTCTGAGAATGAGAAGGGGAGCAGCAGCCTCTTCTGCCATGGCGGAGGGGAGGATTTGGTCTGAGGAGCGTTCTGAGGAGCCATGGCCGATGCGTAGCAATGCATAGGTACAGTGACAAGAAGGGTGATATTTATAGCCGCGGTGTACGGTTCTGGTACCAAAGAAAGTTTAGTGAGGCACTCAAATTGTTCCACGTGGTTTATCGTCATGGATTAAGGATGTACTGTAACAGTACATCTACTATTTGGGCGGTGACCGTCTACACTCACTCCCCCGCGGTCCCATTAGGTACTGTCTCATTTATAAAGTTGGTTAACTTTCCAAGAAGACAGCCGCCTGACTTTCAGACGCGTTATCCCATTATCCATATGAAATTAAAATTCATTACCTTCCGAAGAAAACGACGCGAGCGGTGGAGCGGGAATCAATGCTGGTGATGCAAAGTTAATCTTCGAAAAATAAAGCTATGAGTCGTTTATGGAGCTCGGTCAAAAGTGGTGGTTTGGAATCTATGTAATAATTTTTTTTTTTTAGAGATAGTGTTTGAATTATATTTTTATTAGTGGAAATGGATTCAGCGCATCAAAAACCTCAAGCTCACCTAAAATTATGAATTTTGACAGCTTTTACTTGATTTGCAAAAATCTCTACTGGATTTTTTCAAAATATAACCGGAATTTCCATAACTTTCAAGGCAAAAAACGTAATCTTTACCGGATTTTTTCAAAATATAACGGGAATTTCCATAACTTTCAAGGCAAAAACACATAATCTTTAGACTACTACTAAAGTTATTATATACAATTTATAATCTCTTGAAAAATACAATTTTTTTTGTTGTTGCAAAATTTAAAAAAATTGCACCTCTAAGAAATTAGATCCTTTTAAATAAGTAATCCTTAACATGAAAATATTTTCAGGACAAAAATATGTTTTTGTCGAAATTTCAATCCTTAACATGAAAATATATATCTATATATATATATATAATTTTTTATGGCCTAGTCTAATTTATTATAATTGGAATTAGTCAATACAATTTCAAGCAAGAATGTGATTTTTTGTTACTTAAAATACATTTTTGAATGCATACATAATTCAATATCTTGAAAAACCCTTGGAGCACTTTACAAATTAAACAACTTAAACTCAAGTTTTTAGAGATCTTTGTCACATTTTGGTTAAAATTAACCAAAAAAAATGTAAGGTCATTTCGTCTATAAGTTAGACTACGTCATTTTTTTACTGGCGTAATCTAACTTGTAGATGAAATAACATTTGTCACCAAAATCCGACCATACAATTTCAAGCAACAATGTGATTTTTGTTGTTTAAAATACATTTTTAAATGCATGAATGGATTCAGTGTTTTAAAAAACCCCAAGATGCTCTAATTCTACAGATTAAACAACTTAAATTTAGGTTCTGTAAAATCTCCGGCGGATTTTAGTTAAAATTAATCCAGAAAAATGTCTTAAAGGTCATTTCGTCTATAAGTTAGACTACACTTTTTTTATTTATTAAATTTCATTTTTGAATACATAAATAGATTCAACCCCTTGAAAATCCCTTGAATACATGGAATAAAATAACTTAAACATGCAATTTCAAGAAATATTTGCTCCATTCATAATAATTAAAATAAAATTGAGATAAACTAGTAAATTTATATGATTTTGGGCTCTAGGTTTTCACAGCCCGTGATATTCTTTTCTCATGGTCAAATTACATAAAAATAAAATAAAATACTAATCAATAATTAAAACAAATTTGTGATAAAATAATAAATTTATAGATGAAAGTTTTTGGGGTTTTCAAAACCCATCATTTTTTCGATGAGCTAATGGTCAAATTACACAAAAATTAATTAACTTTTAAAAAATTAAAAAACAAAATAACATACAAAAATTAATAATTAATAATTAAAATAAAATTAATATAAAATAGTAAAATTTATTAGAGTTTTTTGACTCTAGGTTTTCATAACCCATGGTTTTGCTCGTGTTATTTTCTCTATTATAGCATATTTAAAGGTACTCTTCACTAATGTGAGACATTCATTGCAATAAAATATTTTAGCTAAATCAAAGTAAATCGTAATTTCCACCAAAAATATTATAACCCTCAGCAAATTGCATATCCAATTTGGAAAAGAAAACACTCAATAAAGGCACACTACATGTAAACTTTATAGCTCTACAAATGCATGTCTTCCAAGTAAAACTTGGGAAAAAAAACCTTGTTGACTTTGTTGCATAGCCTTCAAAGATTGGATTTTTCCAAATTGTTTTGTATATCATTCATTTGAATTTATATGTTTGAAATTTCTCTTAAGTGTGAAGAGAAATGCGAACATGAAAAAATAATTTCTGTTGCATGCAGTCCTACATTTTGTTTATATTTTTTTGTCAACATTAAAATTTATCAGAGCCTCTACATGCAAATTCACTGGAATATATTTCTCAAATGTTCATAACAACTTAGTTTAGATGCAATTGTTATTGGGCTTTATTTAGGAGATCGAATGATAAATTAAATCAGGGATAGTTAATATCTTCGAGTCTTGCAAAGACGAGTATATATTGTTAATGGATTTTACGGTATAACAACGGAGCTTAATAGATTTTACAGTCTAACAACAGAGCTTCAAGTATATTGTCTTAACCACCGAGCTTATATATATCAAACCAACCTAGTTCCATCTTAACTCCGTATCTATTAAGTACTAAGAGGGATCAAATCTCTCAAGGTGCAAACATTTCCTCTAGTTTTGCACTAAAAAAGGAGGTTTGCACCATGGGAGATTTGATATCTCTCGACGCTTGATAGATCTGAAGTCAAGATGGATCTAGGCTGACATATAAACATTATTATTATTATTATTATTATTATTATTATTGTAAACCATATATAATATGTAAATTGTTGACATTGGAATAATTTAGTTAACATGAGCATTGAGATATTTTATTTACGGATGATATTGTCCACATTAAAGTTTTTTCCTATTAATATGTTTTTAAATACATTTCAATATTACTTATTTTTATATATTGAAATATTGTATTTATGGTGCACATTGAATTTTTTAATTACATTAATATTTTTAAAATGACACGTATTCATTTTATATTAAGAATTGAATTAATTACACATCTCCCCCTTATTACTATTATAAAGATGGAATTGAATCATTTTACTTTCAATTATTTCTTCTCTTTGCACATTGAAATATTTTATTGAGGTTCATATATATGCATATATGTTTATGTGTTTTCTAAAGTTGATATGAAAATAAACCAGTTAACATGGATATTACAATGGTTTATTTACGTATCCAATTGAAATATGAAAATATGAATAATATCAACTTTATTTGATCAATATAAAATTATCCTATTTCATATGGACATGGAAATATTTTATTCATAATTTGAGAGTGAGAGTGAAGTATTTTTACCATATCTCCTTTATATTGGGTTGTAAAATCAATAATTAATAAAGAAAGCATAGTTAGAATGAGACTACATTTTATGATACTTTTAAGTAAAACTAACCGAATATGTGTATTTTTTTATTTTTATTTTTATTATAGCTGACATTATTTTTTAATTTCAAGAATATTTTATTTTTATTTTACAAGGAATATGTGTCAACTTCATGTTGAGCACAAACAAAATTACACACTGCCCTCATATTGTTTTGTAGAATGAGCTTATCGGCTCAATTATAGTATTAAAAGTATTTTAACTTGAATAATAGTGTAGCTAGTACCTTCCACTTAATTTAAATATAGCTCAAAGAAAAAAGCAATAAAGAACTAAATTTGCATATATCTCATCTTTGCAACAACATGACAATTGCATTTAGGCAAATAAATGTAATAACGTTTGATACATTTGTTATTTATTATCTTTGTTATTTTATGCTTATTTGATGTTAGTAAATGAAAAATGTTAATAAATATTTGCTCAAGCATCATATTTGCTTCATACTTGCTCCAAATAAAAACACACACAGCTACTTTTGTTATGCAGTTGTTCATGTTGTATTGTATTAGTTTTGAATATAGATTTAGAAGTTGAATAGTAAAATGCGTGAGTTTTCTTTCCATTTTCGTTCTTTAGAGTATTACTCTTCTTTATAGTTACAATGTTGGGTGTGTGTTATATTCTTTCCACATGTCATGGGGTTTGGGGCAACGCCCCAATTTTTTAATATTTTTTTAATATTTTTTTATGTGGACCAAATAATAGTTGGGTAGACCCAAAGATGGTGGGCGATCCTACCCATGGTTTTGCGCATGGTTTTCGCATATGGTTTTTGGGCACAGTGGTTTTTGTTCATGGTATTTGTAGATTCGGTCAAAGGAACTATGGTTATGTTCTAATCCAGGGTTAGTGGATTGGGGTTTATGAATTCTTCGACACACACACACACACACACACACACACTTATATATATATAGATATATATAGATATATTGTAACATTGAAAGGAATATAATGAAAAATCAATTTGGTATTCTCAATTTTTGGATCTAGGGGAAATCTCTGTGTATATTTGTTTTATGTTCTCGCTATCGTATATTTTTCAATTTTAAGGATCTGTTTGTAGGTAGTTTTTGTCCAAGGTTGAAACCTACATCTATCTGGTCTCAGAGTTGTTTCGAATTCAAGGGGATGCCTTTGTTGTTGAGGGGTTTTGCTCGACCCTATGGTAGACCCTATTATAGTGGGAAATCTATGGGATTGGTTCTTGCGGTGAAAGAATATGGCAAACAATGGAAATATAAAGTTCGAGAAATTCAATGGGCAAATTTTTGAGTTGTGAAAGCTCAATATGGAGGATCTGTTGGCGGATAGAGATCAATGGATCATTGTAGATCTAGGCACGACCCCAATAGGAATGTCGGTAGAAGGTTGAGCGAAGTTAGATCATAAGGTGAAGAACACAATACAGTTGTGTCTCTCAGATTCAATATTATTGAATGTATCAAGGGAAGATATGACAAAGGCATTGTGGGACAAGTTAGGGACTTTCTATCAATCTAAGTCTCTGGTGACCAAATTGTTCCCACGAAAAAAATGTATAACCTGAGGATGAAGGACAGAAACTTGATGGAAAAGCATCTAAGCGCCTTCAATAATGTCATAAGTCAGTTGCTATCTGTTGATATTAAAATTTTAGATGAAGATAAGTGCATCAAAGTATTGTGTTCTCTACCAAACTCGTTGGATATTCTGGTTGTTGCAATAGATAACATTACAACTATCTTGAAGTTTGTTGAAATAGTCTCATCCTTATTGTCGATGGAGATGAGACAGAAAAATATGGAGAGTCATAATGGAGATGCCTTATCTGTGAGAGGATGGTCCTAGAACAAAAACAAAAATAAGTCCTCAAGTGAGAGATCTAAATCTCCAGGAGAATCTGTAAAGGTATGCTAGAAATGCAGAAAAGAAGGGCACTACAAAAAGCACTATAGATCTAAAAATCGTAAGAAAGGAAAGGGATATGTTGATGCTCCTTCTACAAAGGCCAAAACCACCTCAGATGAAGGTGTGGATGTGTACTTGGCTTATTCTTCAAGTACACATGTAGATCAAGAGGCATAATTGTTTGATTCAGGTGCATCCTTTCACTTCACTCCCCGTAGAGAGTGGTTCCGCGAGTACGATAAATATGATGGTGGTGATGTCTTCCTAGGGGATGATAGGAAGACTAGAATAATAGGACATGGAAAATTCAAGTTGAAGTTGCAAGGTGGAAGGATTATAACACTTCCCGGTGTTCTGCACATTCCTGCATTAGCCATAAATATGATTTATGTAAGCAATATGGATGATGCAATTGTAAAAACAATGTTCGAGAAAGATACATAAAAGATGGTTTGGGGAGAACTGGTATTGATGTGGGGAGTTCGGTTTGAAACTTTGTACAAGCTTTTGGGTAGCACTGTTATTGATAGGTGCAATAGTTGTGTGGTTCCTGAAGATGTAGCAAACATTCTAGTGGTCTCTGGAGAAAAGAGTATGTTATGGCATCAAAGACTGGGACACATTGGAGGGAAGGGTCTTTGAATACTGAATCATATGGTATGGTATAAGGTATGTTTGATTTCTCTTTGGATTTTGATTTCTATGAAAATTGTGTATATGGGAAGCAGAATCGAGTGAGCTTCCCCTATGGTGCTAATAGGGCGAAAGGGATATTAGAGCTTGTGCACAGTGATGTGTTTGGACCTGTTTCGGTTCCATCACTGCGTAAGTAGGTGTACTATGTCTCATTTATAGATGACTTATCAAGGAATACATGGATATATTTCCTCAAGAAGAAATCTAAAGTCTTTGATAAATTTAAAGAATTTAAGGATCTGGTGGAAAATCAGACAAAGAAGAAGTTCAAGGTGTTGAAGATATATAATGGTGGAGAGTCCTTCAAGAAGGAATTTGAAGATTTCTGTAAGAAGTGTGGTATAGCTTGACAAAACACTACTCCATACATACCTCAGAAAAATGGAGTTGCATAAAGAATGAATAGGATGTTGAAGAAAAAAGAAAGAAACATGCTCAATGGCTCTAGATTAGGGAAGAAATTATCGGCAGAAGCAATGGACACTACAAGTTACATGTTTAACATATCACCTTCATCAATGTTGGAGGATAAGACTCCACATAAGGTATGGACTGGTAAGAAACCATGTTTTTCACATCTAAGGATATTTGGTTGTGACGCATATGTACATGTTTCAAAGGAGAAAATAACCAAGTTGGATAGTAAATCTGAAAGGTGCATCTTTATCGGGTATAAGGATAGTTTAAAAGGTTATAAATTTTGAAACATAAACAAGGAAAGTTGTGTGCAACCGAGATGTGGTATTTAGAGAGGTGAAAGATGTTATTAAACATGAAATCCTACCAAAAGAACCTAAGAAGATAGAGTTTGAATTGAATGAGGAAGAATCAAACTCTACATCAGAACAACAATCAAAACAGGAAGAGCGACACACTCTAGTTTTGAGAAGATTAGTTCAAGAGAGAAGGCAGCTAGAGAGATATAGCCAATGTTCTTTCTGTTCAAATTTTTCTTTATATTATTGATGATGATCCTAGAATTGTCAAGGAGGTAGTGGATTTAGAAGATGAAACTCTGGAAGGAGGCCATGGTTGATAAAAGGCATCTTTGGAAAAAAAATGAGTCTTTGGATTTGGTGGAGTTTCCAGGTGGAAGGAAACCCATCGGCAGCAAATGGGTATTTAAGAAGAAGATGAATGCAAAAGGTAAGGTGGAGAAATACAAAGCGCAGTTGGTAGAAAAAGGTTATTCCCAGGTGCTAGGAATTGTTTTTGGTGATATATTTTCTCCTATTTCAAAGTTAGCTTATATCAGATTGCTTTTATCTGTTGCTACTACTTTTGATTTTGAGGTAGAATAGATGGATGTGAAGACAACATTTCTTCATGCGGATTTGGAAGAATATATCTACATGAAGCAACCAGAAGGCTTTGCAGTGAAAGGTAAAAAAAACTAGTAGGAAGGTTAAAAACGTCTTTGTATGGGTTAAAATAGTCACCAAGGATGTGGTATCAAAAATTTGATACATATATACAGGGACTTGGATTCACGAGTGTTATATGGAATTTACATCTATGGATAAACACATTTTCCCTAGGTGGGTGACTACACCTAGAACAACAGAAATAAAGTAGTTTAACCTTTTCTTATAGAAGATAGATGAGATGGATGAACTTACTTGTTGCCTTTCGATTCCTAAATCTCTTTTGAATCACTCCCATCACTCCCACTTGAACTAAATCCGCTCCAAAGGTACCTGGACCAAGAGAAACAGAAACAAGAAACGATCAAAGCATACATGAACTATCGACTATAAAACAATGGAATCGAAGACATTGAAACACATAATCATCACATATATGAACAATCATATGAGAAAAGGAATAAGCTCTTTATTAATGTAGAAGGAAGAGTATCACCCAATACAGTTCGATCTTGTGCCACTCCTCCAGCTTCAGTTCAACCCTCGCCACATCAAAAGCACACAACTCCAGCAGCATAACATTGCTTAACATAAACTCAATCCTCAAACCAACAGAATTTCCTTACAAACTTCAAATTCTAGCCCCCTTGATCACTATGATGAGTGCTCAATTTATAGGAAATGGAGGTGGTTTTGTCATAAATGAGGGTATTGAATGGCCTTCCAAACTTGGAGTTAGTTTCCATGGAGCAAGGGATGAGAGGATAGGAGGTTAATGGATCCTTAGCCTATCCAATTTCGAGCTCATAGGAGGAGATAAGAGATGGGAACCTTCTAGAATCATCTAGAATGAAGGAATATTCCCAGAACCCTATGCAAATTTCGCTCAATCTCGCCCAGCGCAGGCTAAAGAGGGCCTAAGTGCACTGCAGTGCAGGCCATAGTGGGCCTGCCTGCTCTGCAACGCACTATCTCAAGGCTTGGGCTGCGCTGGTGTCCCAAGGAGGCATTTCAAGAAGGCTTCAGGCCATGAAACTTTCATAGAAGGAGGCATTCAATGAGTTGACTTCTCTAGGGCATGTAACAACTAAATTAGGGTTTGATGAGCCCTAAAAGTATTGATCTGAATGTCGGGAGTGATGTGCCCAAATAGACCTGTAACAACAAGGAGAAAAGTATATCACTGTGTGTATTTTAAATTACATGGTGACCATGTTATTTATTTGGTCTTGTATGTGGATGATATGTTGCTGATTAGAAATGACAAAGAAATTATCTAGGATTTAAAGACCCAGTTTTCCTCTAAATTCGACATGAATAAACTTGATGCTGCAAACTATATTTTGGGCATAGAAATAAATAAGATCGGGCAACGAGGAAGCTCTAGTTAAATCAGAGGAAGTATGTTGAGACAATAATGCAGAGGTTTAATATGCAAGATAACAAACCAATGAAGGTTCCTATTCTTGTAGGTGTAAAGTTATCTTCTGAAAAGTGTCCCAAGACACATGAAGAGGGAGAGGACATGTCTCGTTTTCCATATGTGAGTGAAATTGGTAGCCTGATGTATGCAATGGTATGTACCAAACCAAACATTGGACATGCAATGGGAGTAATGGGTAGGTTTATGTCAAAACCAGGGAAGGAACATTGGACAACACTGAGACGCATTTTCAGGTATTTACTTGGCACTAGTGATTATGTTTTGTGCTACCAAGGAAGACCAATATTTGATAGATTTTTGGACATACATGGCTTTGTTGATGCAGAATGGGCTAGAGATTTGAATCAAAGAAAATATACAAGTGGGTATGTGTTTAACCTATTTGGAGGAGAAGTCAGTTGGATGAGAAAGAGACAATATGTAGTGGCACTTTCAACTACAAAGGCTAAATACATGGCAACCATTCATGTAAGAAATGAATTAGTTTGGTTGAAAAGTTTGTGTTAAAGTATGGGGTTGGTACAACAAGCTATAAGGATATATTGTGACAACCAAAGTGCAATTTTCTTAGCAAATAACCCTTCTTATCATTCAAATACAAAGAACATTGATGTTCAATATCAGTTTGTGAGGGATATGGTTGAAGATAAAAAGGTGTTATTGCTAAAGGCGAACACTCTAAAGAATGTTGCAAATGCATTGAAAAAGTTTGTGAGAATTGAGAAGTTTTCTTGGTGTAGAGAAATGATGGGAATTGTAGCCATGGACTAATGACTAAGCTCTCCTGTGACCCCTGGTGTGGAAAGAAAACAACAAGTGGGAGAATGTTAGGTGTGTGTTATATTCTTTCCACGTGATTTTTTATTTTATTTTATGTAGACCTAATAATAGTTGGGTGGACCCAAGGATGGGGGGCAGACTCAAAGATGGTGGGCGGACCTACCCATGGTTTTGTGCATGGTTTTCACACATGGTTTTTGGGCACAGTGGTTTTTTCCCATGATATTTGTAGATCTAGTCCAGGGAACTACAATTATGTTCTAATCCAGGGTTAGTGGATTGGGATTTGTGAATGCTTCTATATGTATATATGTGTATTGTAACATTGAGAAGAATATAATGAAAAATCAATATGGTATTCCTGGTTTTGGGATCCAGGGGAAAATCTCTGTGTATATTTGTTTTATGTTCTCGTCATTGTATATTTTTATGTTTTACGAATCTTCTTTCACGTAATTTTTGTACATGATTAAAACATACATACAACCCCAAAATAAAAATAAAAAATAAAAAGGCAAAGTAAAATTTGATTTCAACTTTCCGTAGCTTTACATATGGACAAATATGTCAAATATTTTCTTCCCATTTCTTTATAGTGTTACTATTGTCCAATTAGAAGCTTGAAAACTAAAAACAAAAATGCAATGCAAAATTAAATTACATCTATTAAACCAAGGGATTTCCATAACTCATTTGAATGAAAGTTCCTAGATTTGACAAAGTAAATAATCTTTTTATAGCTTGCTTAAAATTTGACAGTGTAATTTGAAGTTTTCTTGCAACCTCTGAACTTCTCTAAGCCCAAAATTCCTAAAAGTTTGCATTAGAAAACTTAAAAATTTTGATACCTCGAGGAAATTGAAATATTTTCCCACAACAGTTGGCGAGTTGAAACAATTGACATGCTTGTCAATAACTTCTCTGATTTGTGAATTTCCATTTTCCAATGTGGGAAAGGCTCAATGAGGCTGTAGATTGTTGGACTCTTCTATTGACAACTGCATTCGTAGGCTCATTGACTTAGACTTGTCAAAAACAAGAATCACTAAAATATCATTTGGCGAAGGTGTTTTTCCAGTTCTTCAATGTCTCAATCTAAGTTATTGTGATGATCTAGTGAAGGTTGCAACATTTCCTAAAGAGAAAATGAACTAATACTATTATTGTTTCTACAAACATAGTTAGTTAGGCTACTACATAAAGCATTCTACAACTTTGAAATGATAGATTTATGAGGAAAAATTTAATGGAGTTAGTCTGGTGAAAAATTCTTCCCTATAGCCTGGACGAATTTCACCTAAAATCATAGCTTAATTTACCGATGGAAACTTTCAACCAAAAAATTGTGTATTTCTAGTAATGGCAAAACAAATTTACGAAGGAAGTCACGCACTTTCCATTGGAAAAAATTTCACTAAATTCAAAACGAATTTCACCTAAAATCATAGGTTAATTGATTGATGGAAACTTTTAAACCACAATTTTGTTTTCTAAAGAATTCAAAACTTTTGATATATTTTAAGATAAACTTAAAATGTTGAAATTTACATAAAAATGAGAATGAAGGAATTAGATCAAACTTTACCGAGTCGAGTAAATAAAGTAATGCCATCAAATCCATTAAAAATCAACTATAAGTTCAACAAAAAATAACCTATATAATACTACCATAGAATAATAGATAGTACAAAATCTTGACAACACAAGTTAAGAGAAGGCTCGTTGGCATTGCCGATGAAATTGTAGGCCAAAACTTTTCCATGCATTGTAGTTTGAACAAAGGGCTAGCAGAGGATACTTTGTGCAGAACTTCCCTTGTGATGAACTCATTAACAACTCCAATTCCATATCAACATGTGAAATAGTAGCATTTCAAATTGGAAGCTTACACCCAACCACCATCAATATTGTATAGGGAGGCTGTTATACACATAAAAGAAAACCTAATTATGGAAAACATCATTCATTAAATCCTCAAGGAAATTATACATATGTAATTTTTTTTTGCGAACAACAATGATGTCACATTCACTGTTGCATCATATGCACAATTTATTTCGTGAGAAGTGAAGAACATTGGGTAGCAATTATTTTATTGATTTATTGATTTCCTAATGAAACTTAGAATGAAGGTTTTCTAGACAAACATGAGAACAAGCCGTTTAGATCTTTCACTTAACAGTTGGAGTCAGAGTCGATCATGGGTTTGACGCAATAATCATTATACAATAAGATCTGAAGCATGATACAAATAAATAAATTTAACTATTAATAAAAATAATAAAATTTAATCCATAATGTTAAACTATGGAGAAGCTTAAAAAATATTTGGTCAAAAACAAAGTAATACTTGGTCGAGGCAAACACTGAATGCTTAATATCATGTTTGTGGTAGGTATAATAATAAGAGGAAATTAATAATAATAATTATTATTATTATATCACATTTTCAATAGATGAAAATATTATGTAAAATTTTTAGTAGAGTATTTAATATTATATATGTTGAAATTGAAATATATAACTTAATATAAAACCATTTTAAATTAAATAGAATAATGTAGTAATTAATGAGAATGACCCAACGAAAAAAGCTCATATCCAATTTTAAATAGAAGAAGTTATCATATATTTGTAACTCCCTCCTCCCACACTTATCCGAGTTAACCAGTCCACCGGGGTAAATATGTAACAAAGAGTTACTATGATATGATTCAAGTCTGCAAGTATAGTTAAGGAAGTGGAATCGACAAACCAAAACCAAATCGACCTTCCTTAGGAGCTACAAGACCCCCAGTGTTGGGAATAATATTGAGAGGGGGCGGGGGGGGGGGGTTGAATCAGTATTTACAAATCAATAACTTTTTCCATTTCATAATCAGATTTATATACGCTACTTCAGTGAAGGGAACTCGCGTGTGTACACAACTATTCTTAAGGAAACAAACGTATATCCAATGAACTTATGATTCAGTTAATTCATCATATGTTGATCTTTAATCAGTGCATCAGTACTTTCATTAAACAGTAACCATGTGCAATAATAACAGAATAAACCATGACACATAAGCAACACACATGAACACCAAGATTTTAGGTGGAAACCCAATGCGGGAGAAAAAACACCTATTGTTATTGTCTTTTTCTTCTTTTTAATATAAATAATAAGTTGTTTACAATCTTGTGCTGGTGCAGACTCATACCAGTATGAAGGCACCCACCTACAGAAGGCTACAACCTTCTCTCGTTCTCCAGCTTCTACTGGAAGGGAGCTACAACCCCTTAGCTCTTGTACTGGCTGATATGTTTACCAGTACGTAGGCGCTGACCTACCACCTTTACTCATTCTCCAGCTGATACTGGAAGGGAGCTCCAACCCCCAGATCTAATCACCAACCACTACTGGCAAGAAGCTTCGACTTCCTCACTGAAGGCTCCAACCCTCTACATCCTCCAGGGACCACGTTTCATAAATTTTCAGACTGGATACACCTGGTACACAACAACACAATGTATAGGCCACGTTTCATCAAATGTTCATACTCGACGCATCAGTAATAATGAAGCTCAAAATAAATCACCACTGCAATACAATCAACAAATACATCTGCTCAACCAATCACTGAAACCAAATCATCAATCTATGATATAACTGAAACCCAATCATCACTTTTTGAATCAACCAATCATTGAAAAACTCACTAAACCTCTGACACAACTGAGTCAAACAATCACTGAACTTCTGATGCAGCTGAATCGACCATTCATTCAAAACCCAATCAACCGATACTTAATCAAAATACAACCAATTAACTGGATCAGTCAGATCGTTGTAACCAGAACACTGCATCAATAACCAGAACCAACTGTAACCTCAAAAATCATGTGTCATAATGTATACGCTACTTCAGTGAAGCCAACCTGGATGTATACGCTACTTCCTTTAACCAAACCTGCGTATACCTCCAAAGATACTGAATCATAAAAACTTCTGAATCAAAATTGTACCAACCAATGACATTCTAAAGATCTACTGTCATATTACAGAGTTCTAAATAGATAGCAGCAAGGATCACCCTTCTTACTCAATCAATCAATCAACCAGACTCAATCTCCTTATACAATCAATTTTACTTTCAGATCTAATGAAGACATCATTGAAAAACAACAGTAAAACAACAACACTGATCAGATAGATCAATCATCCTTGAACAACAAGCTTTTCTTCTACATACGCTACTTGGAAGTGTCGAACCAACGTGTATACACACCTTCACCAAGGCGAACCAGCGTATAGATCTGCAAATAAAAACTTATAACTTCACAACTATTCCAGACTTCAGATATACCCATATCATAGAATTTAAAGGAAAAAACATTTGTTAGCACTCAGATCTAGCCTATCCATTATTAGATCACATAATGATAAGTCATTATGATCCTGATCCATCATTAGATCTCATCCATCATCAAACAATTAGGTGCATACTTAGTCCAGATCAAGCAAAGCATCAGAAACCCATAACATGCATATTTTCAATTAATCTAACACTTCATAAGATATTCATTACTTGTGCACTTAGCCCTTTGATCTTCTCCTCCTTATATAGTTTTAGACTTTCTCAATAACTTGGACCAAAACAACACTTAGAACCTGTGGTATTCTTAGACGGGATCAAGTAACCGTTATTCCGCTCAATATTGTGGGCTAATACCATGGTATGGACCCTTGGTATTATTTAACTTTAATTTACCTTAATTTTCCATCCCATGCACACTTTTCCTCTTGTGAAAGTGTGTTCATATGTATACACTCTTTTTGTACAGTGAACCTGCTTGTATACGCTACTTGGACTAGGTGAACCCGCATATACAACTTAACATACCTGAAAACATTGTTTTTCCTCAATTGCTTGATTTTGATATGTAGTCCTTTGTGTTGGCATTATGATACAAGTGTTGTCCTTGATGGCAACTCACACAGATGACAGATCATAGTGCAGCATGTCAGTAGCAAAGAATTGATGATCAGACTACAAAGAATGAAGAAAGAAAAGTATATACGTAGGTTCACTATATACCAAGTCACGTACATACGCAGGTTCACTATATACCAAGTCGTGTACACACGCAGGTTCACTATATACCAAGTCGCGTATATATGCAAGTTTGCTATATACCAAGTAGTGTATACACGCAGTTTCACTATATACAAAGGCGCGTATATCATACACACGCACTTTCACGCAAGGAAAGGCGCGTACATGTCAGAAAACTAAGTTTTGGGTCCGTGGTATTTGGACCTATGGTTTTGGACCTTGGTATTGCGTCTGAAGTATTGAACCCAGGTATTGGGTCCCTAGTATTGGTTCTAAATGGTTTTGGACCATGGTATTGAGTAAGGCCTAAGACTATAAAAGGAGAAGAAGATCATTAGGCAAAAGCATTCAGAAAGTCTTGAATATCTGATGAAGTATGAGATCTAGTATGCAGGTTATGGGTTCATAATGCTTTGCTAAGGAGGAATCTCAACGGCTGATGGAGAACAAGATCTAAGGATAGATTGGGATCTAATGGCTTGGAATGGATCATTAGGCAAAAGCATTCAGAAAGTCTTGAATATCTGATGAAGTATGAGATCTAGTATGCAGGTTATGGGTTCATAATGCTTTGCTAAGGAGGAATCTCAGCGGCTGATGGAGAACAAGATCTAAGGATAGATTGGGATCTAATGGCTTGGAATGAATCATCTCTATACGGTTTGATCACGCTTATTCTAGATCTGTATACTGACACATGTAATGTTCTGTAAATATTATGATCTGGGTATAACTCAAGTTTTGGAATAGCTGCAAATCATGAATGAATATTTACATATGTATACGCTGGTTGACTATGATAAAAGCGCATACATACGCAGGTTAGATACATCTAAGTAGCGTATACCATATGAACTATGATGTTTGAAGTTACAGGTGGTTCTGGTTGTTGATGAGTTCTGATGACTGTTTACTGGTGTCAGTATTCTGCATATTCAATTTGGTTGATTGTGTTTAGCTTCAGTGTTGATGGATGAGATCTATAATGGATCAGGATCATAATGACTTATCTTTATGTGATCTGATGGACTAGATCTGGTTGCTAACATACGTATTATCCTTGTATATGTAATGATCTAGGTTTGTCTAAAGTTAGGAAGTGCAGCGAAGTTATAAGTAATTAATTAAATACATATACGTTGGTTCGCTTTGGTGAATTTGTGTATACACGCTGGTTTGGCTCTTCCAAGTAGTGTATGCACTCTGATACATGATTTTTGATGATACAATTAGATCTGAACATTGTTGCAGAGTTCTGTGTTCTGGTGATTGCAGTTTGTTGACTGGGTTTCAGTGATTCAGTATTGGGTGATTCAAAGATTGATGATGCTAGTGTTGATTGATTGTGTGCTTCAATGATATTGATGGGTCCAGTATGAAAATTGGATGAAACGTGGCCTTCAGATTATGATGATGTGTTCCATGAGTATCCAGTCTGAAAATTTATGAAACGTGGTACCTGGAGGAAGAAAGAGAAGGTTGTAGCCTTCTGTAGGTCGGAACCTATGTACTAGTACATCAGCTAGTACAAGAGCTAAGGGGGTGGTAGCTCCCTTCCAGTAGCAGCTGGAAAACGAGTGAAGGTTGGAGCATTCAGTAGGCCGGCACCTACGTACTAGTAAAAGGATCGACTAGTACAAGAGCTAAGGGGGTTGCAGCTCCCTTCCAAGAGAAGCTGGAGAATGAGAGAAGGTTGTAGCCTTCTGCAGGTAGAAGCCTGTGTACTGGTATAAGACTGCACCAGTACAGAAATATTGTAAAAAGAAGTTTCTTATTAAAAGAAGATAGAGACAACTTGCAGCAGGTGGTTTTCACCCACATTGGGTTTCCACCTTACATCATGGTGTTCATGTGTGCTTTTTGTTTGTGATGATCTATTCTGTTTTACTGCACTTGTTTACTGTTCATATGGTTAATAAAAGTTCTTATGCACTAACTAAAGATCAACATTTAATGGATTAACTGAATCATAAGTTTACTGGATATACGCTAGTTGCATTAGACATAGTTGCATGTACATGCAGGTTCCCTTCACTGAAGTAGCGTATATGAATCTGAGTATGAAAATGAAAAAGTGTTTGATTTGATAATACTAATTCACCCCCCCCCCCTCTCAGTATTATTTCCAACACTTTGTTCCATCATCATGTTCTTCTGTACCATTACTATGTTACCTCTGAATAGACTTGTTATAATGTGATTTGTCATTGAACATTACTTCTGAATTGATTCCTTTGAACTACCCTTCATTTTGTCACATTTGTAAGCACAACTGCCATGCATTATATCACAACATGTTTATACTTTTATCAATGAGTGCATTCATCAAATAACAACTCTTAACAAGGACAACGCACACTAACAATCTCCATGTATCAAACCTTTGATCATTATTCTGTTCCATCATTTTGTTACCTCTGATCTGTCCTATAGATTCATCTAGTTACAATATACTTATTCTGCTACAGGTGGGTTTCCATCAAGTACAACACATGCATCATAATTCCAACAATCTACCCCTTTGAACTTGATGGCAACTACTTTGGTGTTTGGTCACCACAACCTATAAATAGCATCAAGACAAGCACCAAGTTGTTCTAAACATCAAGCTACTCTTCAAACACCACTCTCCAAATACCAAGCCACTCTCCCCCTTTGACATCAAGGGTAAAGGGATGACTGAACAATGTTAAATCAAGACTTCCATACCTAAACAACTGAATATGAACATTGATCATGCTCCCCTAGGCACATGTTGAATTCTCTTATCAAACTCCTCCTTAGTACATGCTGAGATGCACTATACCGTCCATGCTCCCCCTGAGCATATGCAGTGTCTTCAGAAATATTTTTGAAAGAATAGCATGACTCTATAACTCAACTATGTGAGTATGAACTTCCTATCACCAATGACTCATACATACATCAATCACCCAGTCAAGTGGGGATACATAAAATGACTCAACCACATGATGTCAAAATTCCATACATGACTGAATATGACAATTATTACATCCTAGGTCTTTACATGACCTTTACATCAAATGATATACATGAAATTTATAACAAAGACCAAGGATCTAAACAAGACCATGATAGACATTAGCAACTATCATACACCATATATGATCTGCACCATAAGCATCTATCAGCAACATCCAGACCAACAACCTGTATATGTCCAACATTAGTTTGCAAGATAATCCAATGTACCTTTAATATCATCAACTTGTGACAAAGTATTCCGCATATAGATATCAACTTATCCTCTTGATCTCATCAAGATCAACTTGCTCCACTTCCTTAGTAGAAAGAGCCTTAACATAGCCTTCCATGAATCAACTAAATAACCATTCACATCATATCATATGTATGTGAAAACACCATAGTCATCATCCATGACTATACCATCATCATTGTACCAAGAACTGCATGATCTTTCCATAACAACCCTCAATATATCAACCATGTACCTTCACTAGGGATTTTTCAACATCCCACATCTGATAAGCATCAATCATGATAAACATATGTGAGAACCAAACCTATCATCATAAAGTAAGATGTCATCATCATTATGCGACTAAGTAAGCCATGTCTCCGAATATCCATGTCTTCAAATAGCTATGTCTTCATGAAACCTGCAATAACACCATTCTCTTGGCCAACCAACAATATTTACCAATATGCAACTTAAGTAATCACCCATGTATCCAACATTATGTGTATCTAGCTTCTCATCAATGTGAAAAGCAAACTAGGAGCTCACAGTCGTTTTGTCAAACTTTCTTGATACCATCAAGTGCAACAATCTTCAACCAATATACCATGTGAGATCCAAGAACTATAGGAATCCTCATCCATAACTGCATCATATGAAATTTATGTGTCTTTGAAGGCATGATGATAGCAACATAAAAGAAATGGGTGACAATTATAAAAAATAATGAACTTGTGTACTTAAGCTTTGTTCTTCTCCTTGAACTTGTGAAGATCACCATGTAAGAAACATAGCATATGGACTTTATGCATCATCAAAATAATCATCTGAATCATCCATAAATCTGATATGAGTAACAACTATGTGGCTCAAGCAATATAAGTATCATCTGAGATTTCATCATAGGCAACCCATGCCTACAGCATAGCATGATGTATCATTTAGACACTTCAATCAACATAAGCATCCACACCATTGATAAGAATAATTATGTACCAAGGACTTCTAAACATAATTCCAACAATGAATTATTAGAAGCATAGCATATTCTCCCCCTGAACCTGTGCCAACTATTCACTGTCAGATATGATCATTGCATATATCAGTAAGAATCATCAAGGCATCATCATCAACCAATTATACATCAAGTCATAAAAAATTTATGAGGATCAAAAGAAATTCTAAATAACATCCAAAGACTGTAGTCATCAATCATCAAGACAGAAAAGATAATTGATAATTGTCTGAACCATATTAGATCAACTTTCTGAGTCTGTCCCACTATTTCTTCATCAATCCAACCTATACGTGACTGTGCAACTTTGAACTCATGTATATATGCAACTTGTATTCATGATAACTGTGTATGAGAATTAGAATACTGAAATTTCATACTTTCAGTTCATCCTGAGTCTGTTCTGTCTGTATACTAAGTTATGCCACATTTTTGTAACTGTAATTCCTTCTTTTTCCATACCTTGGAGTGTGATGATGTTTGGTCCTTTTGTTATGTTGGCCGAAATTTGCTCCTGCATTCTTTTGTTATATGCCCAAACTTGTTACAAGCATAGCATATTATATCTTTCATATTCCTTCTAAAGCAATCAATGGCTTTGTGACCAAACATATTGCAAGAAAAACAATACCCCATAAAGTACCTAGAAGTTGATGATCTTTATTTGTGACGGTTATTAGCTTGAACCATTTTACTTTTGCATCTTGCTGCAAGATGTCCAAAATTATGACATATAAAGAATTCAGCATTATTCATCAGAGGAAAGAATCGATTAACACTTCCATAGTTAGGAGTAAATGCTTTTCTTTGAAGACTTTCTTTCCTTGGTTGTTGATGGGGTTGACCTCTTATCTCCTTGTTGAGCATTTCAAATTTTTCATTAGAGTTCCTTGCTTCAGTTTGTGAGCTAGATTCACCTTTAACAGTTTCATGAAAACCAATACCATATTTGATGGCAAGAGACCTTTGACTACTAATAATATCATCCAAAATCTTAGTACTATCTTGAAATCGTAAAAGTTTATCCTTTTCTTCTAATTTACCTTTTAGGATATTTACCTCAACTTGATATTGCTCTTCCTTTTCAAGATACTGCTTCTTCATGATTTCTTCAACTTTTCTTCCTTCTTCCACTTGTTTCCTTAATTCGAGAACTTCATTTTCTTGTTCTTCAAATGCTTGAAGTAGTTCTTCATTCTGCTTATTTGAATTTTTAAGATCTTCTTTTAGAGAGATGACCACAGCTTCAAGACCTTCACAGTAACTGGTTCTTTCTATAAGTTCCTTGGTTGTTGTATCCTTTTCATTCACTTCATTTCTCAATGATGTCACTTCATCCTGCAACCTTTGACATTGATCTTCCTTTTCCTCGTACTGCTTCCTTACTTTGTTTCCTTCCTCCAATTGAGATTTTAACCTGGTAACTTCTTCTTTGAGGGTACACTCCCTCTTGTCAAATAGATCTTGTTGATCTCTAATTTTGTTTGTGAGCCTTTTAACTTTTGCCTCTATATTTCTTTCACTTTCACCCATAAGAGCAAATTCAGTTGTTTCACTGTCACTTTCATTATCATCAATATTGCATGAACAGAGAAATGTATCACCAGAAGACCAAAAATTTGTACCTGATAATTCTTTTGCTTGTTCATCTTCAATCTGAGGTGATTCTGAATATGAATACTTACTTCCACCTAATATCCAATAGTCTTTCATGTTGTCAATGTTCTTTTGAGATGTCTTCTTCTTCTTAAGTGCTTTCTTCTTTTGCTTATTTCTCATTGTCTCTACGGATCTCCTTCAAACGCTCAAGCTTCTGCCAAAGGACCTGCTCAACTACCAATTGTTGGTAATAATACTTGGGGGGGGGGGGGGGCGTTGGGGGTGGTGAGTCATTATTTACAAATCAATAACTTTTTCATTTCATAATCAAATTTATATACGCTACTTCAGTGAAGGGAACTCGATGTGTACACAACTGTTCTTAAGGAAACCAACGTATATCCAATGAACTTATGATTCAGTTAATTCATCATATGTTGATCTTTAATAAGTGCATTAATACTTTATTAAACAATAAAAAATAACCATGTGCAATAATAACAGAATAAATCGTCGCACATAAGCAACACACATGAACACCAAGGTGGAAACCCAATGCGGGAGAAAAACCACCTGCTGATGTTGTCTCTCTCTTCTTTTTAATATAAAGAATAAGTTGTTTATAATCTTGTACTAGTGCAGACTCATACCAGTACGCAAGCACCCACCTGCAGATGGCTACAACCTTCTCTCATTCTCCAACTTCTACTGGAAGGGAGATACATCCCCCTATCTCTTGTACTGGCTGATATGTTTACCAGTATATAGGCGTCGGCCTACCACCTTCACTCGTTCTCCATCTACTACTGGAAGGGAGCTCCAACCCCTAGATCTAATCACCATCCACTACTGGTAGGAAGCTTTGACTCCCTCACTGAAGGCTCCAACCCTCAACATCCTCTAGGCACCACATTTCATAAATTTTCGGATTGGATACTCCTAGTACACAACAACACAATGTGTAGGCCACGTTTCATCAAATTTTCATATTAGACCCATTAGTAATAATGAATCTCAAAATCAATCACCACTGCAATACAATCAACAAATACATATGTATCAACCAATCTCTGAAACCCAATCATCAATCTCTGATATAACTGAAACCCAATCATCACTCTCTGAATCAACCAATCATTGAACCTATGACACAACTGAATCAAACAATCACTGAACTTCTGATACAACTGAATCAATCATTCATTCAAAACCCAATCAACCGATACTTAATCAAAATATAACCAATCAACTTGAACTGTCAGATCACTGTAACCAGAACACAGATCTGAACCCAGAACACTGCATCAAAAACCAGAACCAACTGTAACCTCAAAAATCATGTGTCAGAATGTATACACTACTTCAGTGAAGCTAACCTACATGTATATGCTACTTCCTTTAACCAAACCTGCGTATACCTCCAAAGATACTGAATCATAAAAAATTCTGAATCAAAACTGTATGAACCAATAACATTCTGAAGATATACTATCATATTATAGAGTTCTAAACAAATAGCATCAAGGATCACCCTTCTTACTCAATCAATCAATCAACTAGTCTCAACCTCCTTATACAATCAATTTTACTTTCACATCTAATGAAGAAATCATTGACAAACAATAGTAAAACAGCAACATTGATTAGATAGATCAATCATCCCTGGGCAACAAGCTTTTCTTCTGAATAGGCTACTTGGAAGTGTCGAACCAATGTGTATACACACCTTCATCAAGGCGAACCAGCATATAGATCTGCAAATAAAAACTTATAACTTCGCAGCTATTCTAGACTTCAGATATACCCATATCATAGCATTTAAAGGACAAAACATTTGTTAGCACTCAGATCTATCCTATCCATTATCAGATCACATAATGATAAGTCATTATGATCTTGATCCATCATTAGATCTCATCCATCATCAAACACTCAGGTGCATACTTAGTCCAGATCAAGCAAAGCATCAGAAACCCATAACATGCATATTTTCTTTTGATCTAACACTTCATAAGATATTCATTACTTGTGCACTTAGCCCTTTGATCTTCTCCTCCTTATATAGTTTTATCCTTTCTCAATACCTTGGACCAAAACAACACTTAGAACCTGTGGTATTCTTAGACGGGATCAAGTAACCATTATTCTGCTCAATATTGTGGGCTAATACCATGGTATGGACCCTTGGTATTCTTTAAATTTAATTTACCTTAATTTTCCATCCCATACACGCTTTTCCTCTTGTGAAAGTGCATGCATACGTATATGCTCTTTTTGTACAGTGAACTCGCTTGTATATGCTACTTGGACTAGGTGAACCCACGTATACAACTTAACATACCTGAAAACATTCTTTTTCTTCAATTTCTTGATTCTGATCTGTAGTCTTTTGTTCCATCATCCTATTCTTCTATAAAATTACTTTGTTACCTCTGAATAGACCTGTTATAATGTGATTTGTCATTGTACATTACTTCTAAACTGGTTCCTTTGAACTTCCCTGCATTTTGTCACATTTGTAAACACAACTTCCATGCATTATGTCACATCTTGTTTATACTTTTATCAATGAGTGCATTCATCAAAGAACAAATCTTAACAAGGACAACACAGACTAACAATCTACCTGTATCAAACCTTTGACCATTATTCTATTCCATCATTTTGTCACCTCTGATTTGTCCTGCAAATTCATCTTGTTACCATATACTTGTTCTGCTACAAGTGGGTTATTGTAAAGTACAACACATGCATCATAATGCCAACACCCAGGGGCTAACCAACCACTCCAGGTGCCCAACCCCTTAGTTAAATTACTTTTTAACTAAAATAAACCCCTAGTCACTCCCATGACAAGCCCTTCATGCCATTGTAACTCTCCAATCACTTCCACAAAAAGGCCTCTATCTAACTGCAAACTTTTTCACCCAGTTTAGACAATAAATTGACCTAACCATGCATATCCATGACAGACATTTCATCAAAAATATCATGAACATTTAATGTGCAGGTTATAAATACACATCTGGACATAGGGGTCTCATACTTAACTAAGAAGCGTCAATAAGGTCTGATTCCCTCTCACAATAGTTGCAGTACCATCTATTATTCATTCATTAACATTTCATCTACTAACCAAAACATGATGAGTGTTGTAACTTGAACCTATCATTAACCATGCTTGTAACCAACATATAACCAGATAAACAACAATAATAGAACATCCATCATAGCCACATAATAACAATTACATTTACAAATAGACAAAATAAGAAAAAAAGCTCTTATTAACATATGCAAATCCAACCAATTCAGGGACTTCGACGTACCACCCGACCATAGATTGGGCCGAACCAAATCTTTCATTCAGCCAATCACCCCCTTGCCATATTCCAAGCATGAATGTGGGATCTCATGTTATAAACCAATAAAACCAAACCAAGGTTTCCAGAGGCCAAACCACCTCAACCCTCAACTAGTGATTCCACCTCACAGTCGGACATCACTAACCATCACCAGATTAGTCTCTACCCAAGTTGTCCAGGGCTCTAGAGTGTTTGTTCCAACCTGACTTCCAGGCCTACTAACTCAACCCACCAAGGGCTCTATACCATTTGTCCAACCAAGGCTTCTAGGACTAGTAACTCAACCCAAGATCTTACAGGGCTTCCATAGCATTTGTCTAACCAAGGATCTAGGAACTAATAAATCAACCCACAACCATAAGGAACATGAGCACCAACCATAAAACAGAAGGTAAAACCCACAACAACATGGCTATCTAGGAAACGGCAAGGCAAGGAAAAACCACTGTCAATCCAGGCAATCCTCCATGCCAATTACATATCATAACCAAATAACCACATGCATATGCCATGCATGCCAAAAATAGCAAGGAAATCATACATGCAAATTGGCACCTGCAAAGCAAACCCATTGTAGTTGTTGATCCCATTGTTCCCTTGCACTTTCCTACTTTTCCTTTGCCTTCTTGCTCCATATCAAAAGTATGCTCAAAATATTCCAAGAGTGCCCCAAGAACTTTAAGTGTGCAAGAGTATGAGAGAGAGAGAATAGAGAGAGGGATTCAAGATAAAACTGAAAAAGGGTTATGAACTGATCCTTAGAATCTTTTTATCCATGAGGCCCCTATTTTCTTCAATTTCCATTGTCTTTACTTAATTTTCCTCCTCATATGAAACCTCTGACCTTTCACCTTCCTTTTCACCTATTTTCCATTATTTTCATAAATAAAATGCTAATAAATTCCTTAGGCCTTTCCAAAGCCTTTGCCATTTCCTTTTCCAATTTCCATAGCCATTAACTAACCAGAAGTGATCCCCGTCACTATGTTTTTTCCCAACATTCGGCTTGGAATCCGTGTCCCATGACCTTGGTTATTATTTTGCCTTTATTAACTTTATTACATGGATTTTCAACCCAGGGCTGTTATAAACCCCTCCCCATCGGGAGAACACTGTCCTTGGTGTTCAATGACACCCACAACCAGAAAGACTGCTGAAAACCAAACATACTACCCATGGATCTTTATAACTTAACTCGTTGCAGTATTTATAATGAAAAACCTGCTAAAAATAAAACTAACATGAAAAACATTATAACATGACAACCATACCGCTTATTGGAGCTTTATAACACAAGTAGTTACAGTATTTACAATGACAACCATACATAAATATGTACATATACCAAAATCTCATTTTCCTCCACCGGAAAACAATGAAGGATACAAAGCCCGCATCTGATCATCCATCTCCCATGTAGCTTCATCGGGCCCAAATTTCTTCCACTACACTTCAACTCTCTTGATTGCTCGATTCCGGAGCATGATAATATTTCTCTATAAAATGCACCGAGGTTTCGACTGAAGTTATCCTTCTGGTTCCACCTATAATACAGACCAATCAATCACATGATCAACATCTTTAACATACTTCTTAAGTAATGACACATGGAAAACATCATGTACTTTCACTCAGAGGCAGTGCAAGTTTGTAGGCCACCGGTCCAATCCTCTCAAGGATATCGAAATACCCTCAATACCGAGGTGCGAGCTTTGCACATGACCTAATCCTCAAGGAGATATTCTTGGGCTTGATTCAAAAATACACATGTTCCCTAACCTGAAACTCCTTAAACACCTTGTGTTGATCTGCATAACTTTTCTACCTGTCCTATGTTACCTTTATATTCTTCTTGATAACCTGCATTTCTTGTTCCATCTCTACCAACATGTTTGGTCCTATCAATACCATGTTCACTAGATCACTCAAACTGATAGGAGTATTACAACTCCACCCATAGAGTACCTCAAACGGACTCATCCTTAGTGACTCATGCTAACCATTGTTGTAAGCAAACTCAACCAGTGGAAGATATTGTTCCCACTTCCATTGTTGATGCATCACATACATTCTCAAGATGTCCTCCAAAATCCTGTTGACCCTCTCTCCCTATCCATCTATCTGCGGATGACCAGTTGTACTGAAGCCCAACTCTGTACCCAAACCTGCAAATAACTCCTTCTAGAACCTAGAAGTGAATTTAGCATCCCTGTCTAACACAATCTTCTTCAGAACACCATGCAACCTTACTATATCTCTAACAAAGACTTATGCTACCTCACTAGATGAATTCATAGAATTCACTAGAATAAAGTGTGCTACCCTAGTTAACCTATCAACCACAACCATAATAGAATCATGTCATTTAGAGGTCCTCAGAAAACCTGTAATAAAATCCATGGAAATGACCTCCCATTTCCAAACTGGAATCAAAATCAGCTATAGTAATCCACTTGTATTCCTACACTCTACTTTTACCTGTTGAAAATCTAAACATCTAACCATAAACTCTGCCACTACCTTCTTCAAATTTGACAAATAGTAGAACTTCTTCACGACTATCAATGTCTTCTGATATCTTAGGTGACCTGAATATGGATTAGCATGAAATTCCCTCAAGATAAGCTTCTTGAGCTCACTATTGTTTATCACATAGATCATGTCCCTAAATATGATCAAACCATCTACTGTGAGATGATAATCCATATCCTGTTCACCTGTACCCTGCAGTAACCTATACCTAAGCTCCCTATAATTGTCATGTTGTTGTCCTACCTCTAAGATCTGATCCTATAAGTCTGTCCCATAAGAACTCATAGCTGCTATATCATTTACCTGTACTCTTCTCCTAAGCGCATCAAAAACCCTATTCTCTTTTCCTCTAATGTACCTGATCTCGAAGTCAAAATCATTGATCATGGTTGTAACAACTAAATAACAATTTCTTATAAACTTGTATATTACATCGAATTAAAATAAATTTTTTTTTATTATTTAATAACCCTTACATTCTCGAGATCATAATTATTAACCCCTTTGTGACTTTGGAACACACATATATAAAGTGTTTAATGATAATTAATAGGATAATGAGTTGTCTATATATGATTGCAAATCACACTTTAATGCTTAGGTGAAAGGATCTGAGCGGAGATACTTTGACTTTAATGGACGTAATCCTCCAGGGCACGGCTCGCCTCTCTGGCATTCGCATGTGAAAACACGTGGAAAACTGCCTGCCCAAGGAGTGATACTGCTATACTGTCCTGCCATATGGCTCATCCTGGCGCTGTTGATCCTTTGCTATCGATCTGATGGCGGAGAAGGGTTAACATCTATTTCTCTAACCAAACTCCCGCCTCTGCGCCTCTAGTGGTTCATTGTTACTATTGTTGAGTCTTCTGCGCTGCTCTGTTGTCGTCGGGCTTTCTCCCAGTGTTCATTGCTGCGCCTAGAGGGTTCTGGTCTAAATGTGGAGCTGGAGATGGCACCTTCCGAAGCAGGTAAACCTCAATTCTAAAGTTCAGAATTTTATTCATTCAGCCTTGGTGTTTTACCATCGATTTGAGGGTTTTTGAATTCGTCATAATCGTAATGTTCAAGCTCGCTTCCAAGTATAGATTCAGAAGTTGCAGAGATGGCGGTAGGCAGCCAGCACTCTGGAACATCGAAGGAAGATAAATTCTTTGTTACTGTCACAGTGCTTTTAGTAAATTTTGGTCATTACCGTCCGATTGCTAGAGTATTCATTATTTCCTTGATTTTGTTAGAATCTGGGCACTAAAACCCTTCATCGTTTTGGCAGGTAGTAGCCTCGACACGAGTCTGCTTCAACCCCAGGTGAGAAACCCCAATTTTCAAATGCAAAACGCTACTATTGTGGAAGGGTTACCAATTGTATTACATTCACTAATCTATGATGTATTCTTGCAGGTAAGCAGTCTTATGGATGAATTAGAGTTGGGGTCTGCAACTATAAAATTCATAAAGGCTTACAGCCTCTCGGTTGTGTTACGGGTTGGCGCTAAGACCTTAGATAGTCGTTCTTTCATGTCATTACAGGGTTTCGTTGAGGATTCTTCTCTTGATGGTTTAGGTTAAGCTAAGCATGCATAAATTTTTCATTCTACGTTTTTGAGTTGTTCCAATGTCGAGCTCTCGCTATCGAGGACTTTTTTTTTTTGGTTGTAATCTTTAAATTTTTTAAAATGGTGACTAGTTTCGAAGGCCTGTAATTGGTTTATAAGAGAGTCGAAAGGACCCTTCTTCATTCTCGCAAGAGTCGACTATGCCTCTCTAAGCCCTCTTGGATAGGTTTTGATACATTTCTTAGATTAATCTAAATTTGTTAAGTTATGTGTTTAGTTATTGATACAATGGGTATTACGATGTAACTATTTAGTCTTAATACTACTGCAACATCATTCATGCTTACTATATATATATATATGAGGTCTTGGCCGAATAATTTATTATAGTCCCATATATTTACGTCCACCCATTCCGTAGTTTATTATATGAAACGATTACGTTGAGGATTTTGGATGTCATAGCATTTATATTGAATGATTATTTATATGAGTCAGGTAGTATATTGGTTATCAAGTATTCGACCTTTTTGACGAATGCTCTGATAACATTTATATTTATTCCTAAATCTGTTAAAGAGATCTTAGCATATCCGACATATTTCAAAATTTCGCTATTTTACTATTCAATCATTTGGAATATATTTCAGGTATTGTCTATTGTTTCGGGTTTGCATGCAAGTAACTCCATTATATTAACTCTGATATCTATTATATAGTTCAGGGTTTACACAAAATTGAACCCTCTGTTTTATTGATTTGTCTACCTTGTAAATTAATGATAACCTTTGCAATCTACCATTTTTAAACACATTCCATATTACACATTTATAGTTCTGCAAATCTAGAGTAAATACACAGACAATACTGAATCTTAGAGGTTTCTTGGCTTACTTACCTGTTCCCTACAAACATTAATAACAATAATAGTACTTTTCAGAAAGTCTCTCCTCCCAGCTACGAGTCTGGCAATCACATCCAAACTCCCCCCGAGCACTTTCTACCTTCAATGCTAGATTATATCTAGTTACAGTCAGTACTATGGGCCTTGGGACTACTGTCCAGCCTCCATCTCAGTACTCTCTGTTCGACTGTATTGAGAAACCCTCCAACTGGTTTGTTCCACCCAGCTCTAGGATGGGATTTTCTGCCCTCTCCCCTCTCTATATTTTTCCTGTTTAGGTAGAGGGTTAACTGTTTCTTGATAACCATTTCTTTTAACTAAAACAAAACAATTTTATTCTATTAAAGTAATGTTACCAATAATTCAGGTAATCACAAGATAACCATAGTAAATGTTTCTTGGCCTTCCAGCCTCAATCATTTGATGTCAACATCAGAATAATTAAAATTTAAATTAAACATCTATTGAAGAGTTACTTAGTAGTTCTCAATAAATTTTAAATGGAATTTTTGGGGTGTTACATCTCCCCCCCACTATGAGGAACATCGTCCCTGGTGTTTTCTCTTTCTTCAAAAAACAATGCCAAATAAGCCTTTCACATAAATTCATCCTCTTCCCAGGTGGCCTCTTTTGGGCCAAATTGCTTCCATTGCGCGTTAACCTGGGTAATGGCTCGCTTCCGCAAGTTAGTTTCTCTCTGATCGAGAATACGAAGAGGTTCTTCCAAGAACTCTCCTTCTAGTTTGACCTGAATATTTTCCCAGTCAATAATGTGCTGAGGGTTATACACATACTTTTTTAGTAATGATATGTGAAATACATTATGGACCTGAATGTGGCTTGGTAGCACAAGCTTATAGGCCACCGGTCCAACTCGTTCCAAAACTTGAAAAGGGCCACAGTATCGGGGTGCTAATTTTGCACAACCCTGCCATTGTAATGAACTTTTCTAGGGCTTCACTCTTAAATAAATGTGATCTTCTGGTTGAAATTCCCTGTAGGTCCTCTTTTTATCTGCATACATTTTTTGCCTATCTTTGGCCGCCCTCAAATTTTGTTGAATCTTCCTCACGGTCTCCTCCATTTCTGCTAGCATGTCAGGACCCAGTGTGAACTTATTAACTGGATTATTCTAGTCTATAGGCACTCTACACTTTCTCCCATACAACACCTCAAAGGGGCTCATGCCTAGCGATTCGTGGTGTCCATTATTATATGCAAACTCTACTAAATGGAGGTAATCCTCCCACTTGTGTGGTTGTTGCATCACAAACATGCGTAGCATGTCTTCCAACACCTGGTTTACCCTTTTGGTTTGTCCATCCGTTTGGGGATGGTAAGCGGTACTAAATTGGACCTGAGTACCTAAACCCGAAAAGAGAGTTTTCCAGAAGGTGGAAGTGAATTTCACGTCCCTATCCGAAATCACTACTTTGGGTATCCCATGTAAGCAAAAAATTTCCTTCATAAATATGTCCGCAATTTCTACGGTTTTGTATGTGGACTTCACCGGTATGAAGTGAGTTGTTTTACTCAATTTATCAACTACCACCATAATTGAATCATGTTGCTTTCTTGTACGAGGTAAGCCGGTAATGAAATCTAGGGATATAGTCTCCCATTTCCATTCTGGAATGGGCAATGGTTGCAACAATCTGGCAAGATGCTGGTGCTTTGCCTTTACCAGCTGACACTCCAAACATTTGGACAAATATTCTGTAATATCCTTCCTCAATCCGGGCCAAAAGTACCCTTTCTTGATGGCTGAAAGCATTTTCTGATAACCAAGATGGCCAGCACAAGGCTTCCTATGAAACTCATCCAACACAAAAAGTCTAACCGAACTTTGGTTAGGGACATAAATTATGTTCTTAAATGTAAGGAGATTATCGGAATTTATTTCAAATTCTGATTTTTCATTTTTCAGCAAAGCTTCTTTTGTTTGTTTCCAAAGGAAGGAATACTCCGGGTCTCTGTTAGCTGCTTCTTTTATGATTTCAAGGATATTTGAACTTACTTGGCTCATCTGTACCTCATAGATACAATGTAACTTTCTACTTAGCGCGTCAACCACACGATTTTCCTTCCCTTTTAAATGTTTCATTTCAAAATCGAATTCACTTAGAAAGGCTGTCCATCTGGCTTGTTGAGCGTTCAAGCTAGACTGGTTAAAAAAATTGGTAAGACTGCTATGATCGGTTAGCAGCAAAAATTTCTTCCCGAGTAGGTAATGTCGCCACATTTTAAGTGCATGCACCACTGTTGTCAACTCAAGATCATAGGTTGAATATCGTTGTTTGTATTCCTTCAACTTTCGAGATTCATAAGAAATCACCTTTCCCTCTTGTGTCAATACCCCACCAACACCCTCCTTGCTTGCATCTATGCAAACCACAAAATACTTTTTCAAATCAGCCACTTTTAACACTGGTGCGGTGGTGAGCAGATGTTTTAGTTTTTCAAAACTCTACTGACACCCTGCTGTCCAGTGGAAAGCGTGCCCCTTTTTCTATAAGGAGGTAATTGAAAAGGCGATTTTTTAATATACCTCAATAAATCTATGGTAATACCCGGCTAATCCCAAGAATGATTGGATATCAGTGACATTCTTTGGTGTTGTCCATTCCATAATTGTTTTGATCTTTTCTGGATCCACTGCAATGCCATCTATTGATATAACGTGACCCAAGTACTGGATTTGATCTTTGAAAAAGTCACATTTGCTGAATTTGGCATATAACTGATTTTCCCTTAATGTTTGCAATACTATTTTCAGATGTTCTTTATGCTCCTCCTGATTTTTAGAATATATTAAGATATCATCTATGAAAATTAGCACAAATTTATCAAGGTAGGGTTGGAAAATACCATGCATCAAACTCATGAAGGTGGCTGGGGCATTGGTAAGGCCAAACGGCAATACCACGAACTCGTAGTGACCATAGCGAGTGCGGAATGTTGTCTTGTAAATATCTTCCTCCTTTATCCTTATTTGATGATAACCGGACCTTAAATCAATTTTCGAAAATACTTTGGCTCCCTGTACCTGGTCAAAAAGATCATCAATACGTGGTAATGGATACTTGTTCTTGATGGTTAGCTTGTTTAATTGTCGATAATCGATGCATAACCTCAGGGTTCCATCCTTTTTTTCGTACGAATAAAATAGGGGCTCCCCAAGGAGACACATTGGGCTAGATATACTTTTTATCTAAAATCTCCTGCAATTGCATTTTGAGTTTTGTTAATTCAAGTAATGCTCATGCAATAAGGGGCTCTGGATATAGGGGCTACACTTGGAATCAATTCAATAGTGAAGTCAATGTCACGCTTTGGTGGTAAACCCATAATAGATTTTGGAAACACATCAACGAATTACTGAATAATAGGAATATTTTCCAAAGAGGTCATCTTGTTTTTAGTGTTTGTGAATCCTGAACAACATATATTTGGCAGCCTTTTCTAATACATTTTCCTAGCTGACTAGCCATAATGGGACACAACTTGGTATTAGTTTTGGTCTTTGCAGTCCACCAAGGACCAACACTTTTCTAACCAATCCATCCCGATTAGTATGTCATAAGAACCCAAAGGCAGTATATTAAGATCTACGTAAATAGGTTGTCCTGAAATCGTTATGGGGCAACGTTTTGTCCTTGTGGTTACCCTCCTTTTTGTTCCTGTGGCTAGTTGAACTAACCATGGTTTTGAAAATTTACTGCTTGGAAAATGACATTTATCTACCACCTTAGGACTGACGTAGCTTAAGCTAGCACCTGGGTCAAATAAAACAGAGACAGGTTGCTTAGCAATCATACCTTCACATTCGATCATGGTGGGCTGAAATTCTACCTGATGATCATCCAGGGAAACATTAATTTTGGGCATGCTCCTTGCCACGTCTCCCACTGTGGATGCTTCTTGCATGTTTGATAACTGTTATGTTCTTGCTTTATGCGGACAATTTTTGTAATAATGTGCTTCTCCGCATCCCCAGCACTGTAGTGGTAGTTTGGTTTGTGGGTCGTTTACAGATTTAACAGCTCCTTCTGAATGTCTGTTTTCTGGATAAGCCATCTTGGGCTGATTCCTGGCTGGAAATTTGCTGAGGGGTTTTTGTTGTACGTTTTTGCTACCTACAAATCTTGAATTCTTGTTTGGAGGTAGACTTCTTCCTTTCTTGTTTAAATTCCCCTTGGATCCTTCATTCTTTTGTTTCATTTGTTGATAACAGATGCAGGCTTTCCGCACAACGTCATCCATTGTCTTGGGGTAATCAAACTCTAATTTCTCCTTCATAAAATTGGGCAAACTGTTGATAAAGCGCTGAATTTTGGCCTTTTCTTCTTGCATGTAAGGCACATAACGTAGCAGGGAGGTAAAGCGTGTTACGTACTCATCCATGGTTAAGGTTCCCAACCTTAACTCATGGAATTCCTTTGCTTTCTCATCGTAATAACGCTCCGTTAAATACTTATCCTTGAAATGCTTTTGGAATTCTTGCTAGGTAACTTCCTCCTCATTGATTTTCCTTACTATTTTGATTTCTTCCCACCACAAGGTGGCCTTTCCTCTTAACTGATAAACTACTAATCTTTCTTTCAATTTATCTGTGTACTCATAAATCTGGAAATATTTTCCCATGTCAATGAGCCAAGCTTCTGCTGCCTCTTCCGATTCCCCTTCAAAAAGTGATGGCTTAATCTTTTTTAATTCACCTTGCAATTTAGTTTTCTATCTTTTAGTTATTCACTGGTCGGATACATTATCTGAGTGCCCTTCTTCATCTTCCCTATGTTTCTCAGTGGATTCAGCGTTTTCCTCTCCATGTTGCGTTGTTGGTGTCTTTTCCTGGTCCTCAACACTGGGATCTAGATGCCGCTGATTTTGTCTATTGGATAGACTTTGTAATATATTTTCTTGTTCTTCATGAAGTCTTTCATTATCTGATCTTAAATTCATCATTTCAGCATGCAACTGCTGAACAGTTTCTAATAATGCTGCATTAGCCTGTCGTGATTCTTCGCCCAGTTGTATCCATATGTCAAGATTAGCATTTACGTATGTAGTACTGGGCGAACGGTTGGTCAAGGGCTCCCTTGCATTCTGCCTTATCTCCTTTGTTGTTGTGATATTTTAGTTAATAATTATTTCACACATAAGTTTATTTAGTCATATAATAAGAAAAACTAAAACAAAATAATTTCCTGTGCATATCTATTCCCAAAGAGTCTCAATGTCTGAACCTGAGCTCTGATACCATTTGTAACAACTAAATAACAATTTCTTATAAACTTGTATATTACATCGAATTAAAATAAAAATAAAAATAAAGTATTTGATACACCTTACATTCTCAAGATCATAATTATTAACCCCTTTGCGACTTTGGAACACGCATATATAAAGTGTTTAATGATAATTAAGAGGATAATGAGTTGTTCGTATATGATTGCAAATCACACTTTAACGCTCAGGTGAAAGGATTTGAGCAAAGATACTTTTACTTTAATGGACGTAATCCTCCACGACACAGCTTGCCTATCTAGTATTCACATGTGATAACATGCGGCGAACAGCCTGCCCGAGGAGTGGTACTGCTATATTGTCCCGCCATATGTCTCATCCTGGCGCTGTTGAACCTCTGTTGTCGATCTGATGGTGGAGAAGGGTTAACACCTCTTTCTCTAACCAAACTCCTGCCTCTGCGCCTCTAGTGGTTCATTGTTACTGTTGTTGAGTCTTACGTGCTTCTCCACTATCGCTGGGGTTTCTCCTAGTGTTCATTGCTATGCCTGGAGGGTTCTAGTTTGAATGTGGAGGTGGAGATGGCACCTTCCAAAGCAGGTAAACCTCAATTCTAAAGTTCATAAGTTTATTCATTCAGCCTTTGTGTTTTACCATCGATTCGAGGGTTTTTAACTTCGTCATAATCCTAACTCCCGACCTCGCTTCCAGGGGTAGATTCAGAAGTTGCAGAGATGGCGGTAGGCAGCCAGCACTCTAGAACATCGAATGAAGGTAACTTTTTTGTCACTGTAACAGTAATTTCAGTAAATTTTGGTCATTATAGTCCTACTGCTAGAGTATTTATTATTTCCTTGATTTTGTTAGAATCTGGGCACTAAAACCCTTCATCGTTTTGGCAGGTTGTAGCCTCGGCACTAGTCTACTTCAACCATAGGTGAGAAACCCCAATTTTCAAATGCAAAACACTACTATTGTGGAAGGGTTACCAATTATATTACATTCACTAATCTATGATGTATTCTTACAGGTAAGCAGTCTTATGGATGAATTAGAGTCGAGGTATGCGGCTATAAAATTCATAAATGCTTACAGCCTCTCGGTTGTGTTATAGGTTGGCGTTGAGACCTTAGATAGTCGTTCTATCCTGTCATTACAAGGTTTTGTTAAGGGTTCTTCTCTTGATGGTTTAGGTTAAACTAAGCTTGCATAAATTGTTCATTCTGTGTTTTTGAGTTGTTCCAATGTCGAGCTCTGGCTGTCGAGGACTTTTTTTATTTGGTTGTAACCTTTAAATGCTTTAAAATGGTGATTGGTTTCGAAGACCTATAATTGGTTTATAAGATAGCCAAAAGGACCCTTCTTCATTCTCGCAAGAGTCATCAATGCCTCTCTGAGGCCTCTCAGATAGGTTTTGATACATTTCTTAGATTACTCTAAATTTGTTAAGTTATGTGTTTGGTTATTGATACAATGGGTATTACAATCTAACTATTTTGTCTTAATACTACTGCGACATCATTCATGCTTTCTCTGTTTATATATATATATATATATATATATATATATATATATATCGATATTAAGATATGAGGTTTGCAGTCTCCTGTATTTTTGTCCAACCATTCCGTAGTTTATTATATGAAACGATTACGCTGAGGGTTTTGGCTGTCATAACATTTATATTGAATGATTCTTTATATGACTCAGGTAGTATATTGGTTATCAAGTATTCGACCTTTTTGACGGATGCTCTAATAACATTTATATTTATTCCTAAATCTGTTAGAGAGATCTTAGCATATCCGATATATTTGAAAATTTCTCTATTTTACTATTGAATCATTTGGAATATATTTCAAGTATTGTCTACTATTTTGGGTTTGCATGCAGGTAACTCCATTATATTAACTTTGATGTCTATTATATAGTTGAGGGTTTACACAAAGTGAACCCCCTATTTTATTGATTTGTCTACCTTGTAAATTAATGATAACCTTTGCAATCTACCATTTCTAAACACATTCCATATTACACATTTATAGTTCTGCAAATTTAGAATAAATACACAAACAATACTGAATCTTAGAGGTTTCTTGGCTTACTTACCTGTTCCCTGCAAACATTAATAACAATAATAGTACTTTTCATAAAGTCTCTCCTCCCAGCCACGAGTCTGGAAATCACATCCAGACTACCCCCGAGCACTTTCTACATTCAATGTTCGATTATATCCAGTTACAATTAGTACTATGGGTCCCGGGACTCCAACCTCCATCTCAGTACTCTCTATTCGACTGTATTGAGCAACCCTCCAACTGGTTGTTCCACCCAGCTCTCGGATGGGATTTTCTGCCCTCTCCCCTCTCTATATTTTTCCTCTTTAGGTAGAGGGTTAATTGTTTCTTGATAACCATTTCTTTTAACTGAAACAAAACAGTTTTATTCTGTTAAAGTAATGTTACCAATAATTCAGGTAAGCACAAGATAACCATAGTAAATTTTTCTTGGCCTTCTAGCCTCAATCATTTGATGTCAACATTAGAATAATTAAAATTTAAATTAAACATCTATTGAAGAGTTACTTAGTAGTTCTAAGTAAATTTTAAATGAAATTTTTTGGGTGTTACAATGGCCACCCATCTAGATTGCCTAGCATTTAGATTTGGTTGGTAAAACATGTATCTCAATCCACTGTGATCACTCATCAATACAAGCCTCCTGCCAAGAAGATAGTGCCTCCACATCTTCAATGCATGAATGATCGTTTCCAACTGAATATCATGATATGTCACATAATTTTGCTTGTGCTCATTTAGTTTCCTTGATCCATAGCATACTATCAGTCCTTCCTGCATCAAGACTCCACCAATTCCTCTATTGTAAGAATTTGTACACACCACAACCTCTTTATTTGGATATGTGATTTTTAGCACTGAATCATTTTGTCAACAACTCCTTCAATTGCTCAAAACTTGTTGCACATTCTCCTTCCATTCAAATTTTTTACCTTTCATTTGCAATGATGTAATAGGATAAGAAATATGTGATAAATTCCTAATGAACCTCCTATAATAACCTGCTAACCCCATGAATGATCTGACCTCATCCACATTCCTAGGAGATTCCAATTCCATGATAGCTCTTATCTTTTCCGGATCTAATCCTATGCCTTCCTTGGAAACAACATGCCCCAAGTAATGTACCTTTGTATGAAATAAACTACATTTTCTAAGTTTGGCATAGAACTAATGCTCTCTTAGCAGTCTTAACATTACTGCTAATTATTCGACATACTCTTCCTCATTCTTATAATATATGAATATATCATCAATGAATACAATAACAAACTTGTCCCTATAAGGACGAAATTCCATTTTATCAAGCACATAAAAGTAGTTGGAGCATTAGTCAAACTGAAAGGAACTACAACAAACTCATAATTCCCATACCTGGCCCGGAAGCAGTCTTGTAAATATCCTCTTCTTTGATGTGTACCTGATGGTATCCTAATCTTAGATCAATAATCGAGAACAATGTTGCTCCCTTAAACTGGTCAAAAAAATTATCAATCCTCGGTAAAGGCTATTTTTTCTTCATCGTTACCTTGTTCAATGACATGTAATCAATGCATAACCTAAGAGTACCATCCTTCTTTTTCATAAACAACACTGATGCACCCCAAGGCAAAAATCTTGGCCTAATGTATTCCTTGTCAAGCATTTCCTTCAACTGCAACTTCAATTCCACTAAGTTTGGAGTGCTCATCCTGGAAGGTGCCTTTGATGTTGGTGTTTCACCTGATACCAACTCAATAGAAAAGTCCACTTCCCTATGAGGTAGTAAATTTGAGATCTCCGTTGGAAACACATCCTAAAACTGTTGTAAAACTGGATACTTCTTAAAGACTTCCACATCCTCAACATTCTTACCTTTATCACTGGAAATATGCACGACAAATAATACACACCTTTTCCCACAACTACACTCTGCCTGCATAGTTGTGACCATTCTAACTGATGTTGCCTTCTTCTTACCCAAAAATATTCTCTATTCTGCATTGTCATCCAAGCATTCTATAGCATTATCATAAAATTCCACCTTAGTACTGTGAATATACAACCAATCCATACCCAATAACATACTGTATGAACCCAATGAAAGTACATTAAAATGTGCTAATGTAGGCATACCATTCAACTCAAATGCACAAGCTCTTACACAATGATGAACCCTTTTCTTAGTACTTGTATCCAACTATGCTAACCAAGAATCTGCATGCATTTCTTTATTCAAACCACACTTATCCACCAGGTCAAGGTTAACATAAATATAATTAGATCTAGGGTTAATCAAAATAGAAACAACTTGATTGTAAAGCTTACCGTCCATCTCGATAATGGATGCCTAGTGATCCTCCTGCCTGTTATCCAATGTTGCATAAATTTGTGGAATACTTTGTCCAAAACCCCCCATTGTCTATCCCTCCTAAGCACTATAAATATGTGTTCTTCCACCCTGATTATATGGACAATATCTCATGCGATGATCCTTGCCACAAGTCCAACTCTATAAAGGCTTCTTGCCATCAGCACTGTTCTTCTCCTCATATTGAAACCCCTGTCCTCTGTTAGATGCATTAAACGTCTTAAGCAATTTTGCATTCTCTTTGTTACCTGTGTCTTAAGGTATAGTTTGTTTCTTATCTCATTTACCTTTATTCTTCTCCTTACCTTTCCAATCCTGCTTATTCTTATATCTACACTTCAATTTCTCATAACAATTCTTTAGCTTTCTGATGGCTTCCTCCAACGATCTAGGATCATCAAACTCAATTATGTCTTTGAATGTTACTGACAATCCACTGATGAATCTCTGAATCTTGTCTTTCTCCTCCTTAAGATAAGGCACATACCTCAATAACTCCAAGAATTTGGTAGTGTATTCCTTATCGGTCATGGATCCCATCTTCAAATCATAGAATTCTTTTCCCCTGCCATCACAGTATCTCTTTGATAGATACTTCTTCCTAAAAAGTTTCTCGAACTCACTCCAAGTCAACTCCTTTTCTCGAATTCCTCTCAAGTTCTTTGCATCTTCCCACCAAATGTCTACTTTAAATTTAAGATTGGATGTATCTATCATGGCTTTGATTTTCTTTGAGTATTCATGCAACCGAAATAACTTATTCATCCCAAATAACCACACTTCTGCATCCTGCAACTTCTTCATTTCTCCATCAAATGCAGGTGGCTTGGCTTTCTTGAGCTCGTCCAGAAAATATCCCTTGTCACTCTTCCTATAAGGATGATAGTGATGATGACCATGATACTTGTGGGAACCAAAGCTAGAGTAAATCTCATGTCCATTGCCTCATCTACTAGGTGTATCCAAGAATCTACCATCTCTGACCATGTCATCTCTGTCCAATTTGTGCCCACCATGAAACCTGCTGCCATTTTCTCTATTAGTCTTGTCCTCCTATTGATGAATGATCCTAAGTGGTCCATTTCTCTGCAAGTCTGACAAACCCTAAAGGATAACTGCATTAACCTCTTCTTGTTTCTCCATTTCCCTAACAATTATCTCTTATGACTGAATGATTATATCATTATCTGCTTCACAACTTCTTATTTTTGCCTTCAAACTTCTCAAAGTGTCTACTGTGTCAAGAGTACCCATTACCATGTTGCTCATCTAATTTATAGGGACAGTCTTGTGAACTGTAGTCTGCCATTTTTCTAGTCATCTTTGATCTTCTTCTTACAATTATATCATGTAATATAAACCAATGATAAACATATCAACATACCTCAGTGTAGTTCACGAGAGGATATCTCATCTACAAGATCATCTTGATTAGCATGATATATATATATATATATAATCACATAAATAAATCAACATAGTCCCTTATCCCAATTACCATGCACAATGTCACAACTATAACACCGACTAGGTACAATACATACATGAAAAACATATAGACAACACACATGCATAAGAAATACATATACAACTGACATGAATTCTTGACAACATAGCTTCAACAATGACTGATACCATGCATACATAACAAACACATAGACCATAAGCATAGTGAACACATATGTAACTAACATGTCTGCATGACAAACACATTACACCCATCTAGTCCAAGGGTTGAACCATGCTCTGGTACCACTCTATGGTATCAGATATGGCCCAAAGAGAACAAAAATAAGACATCACCCAAAGAGAACATAACCCACTCTGATACCACTCTGTAACACCCTCCTCCCATACTTACCCAAGCTAACCAATCCACCAGGGTAAATATGTGATGAAGAGTTACTATGAAATGATTCAACTCCCCAAGTACAGTTAAGGAAGTGGAATCGACAAACAAAACTAAAATGACCTTCCTAAGTAGCTATAGGACCCTCAGGGGCTAACCAACCACTCCAAGTGCCTAATCCCTGATTTAATTTTCTTTTTAACTGAACTAAACCCCCAGTTGTAATGATGACAATACCTCCATGTGACTGTAACCCTCTAGTTGCTCCCACAACAAGGCCTCCATGCGGC